>CM068370.1:274307944-275507944 GCA_034769895.1 Magicicada septendecula | reverse complement strand
GAGGTGCAGAATAACAAAGTGTCGAACAAGAAGAGAAGGCAATAATAAAGAAAAGATTTCTAAAGAATGTCAAAATTCCAAAACATTTGTAAGTACAGCTTACACTAATCATTAGAGAAACCATTATGATGAATAGAAAAGTTTTCAAAAAATCAAAAAGGACATGTAAGAAAAGCTTACCCAAATATCTCGATAATATTTTAGAACAATTAAAAATGGAGAGATAAAAGTTACAAGGCATCCATATAAAGTAAGAGCAACCAACTTACTACAATATTTAAATAAAAAATAATAATAGAGGAGTGTAGTTACAAAACATTCCTACAAAATAAGATTGACTTACCATAATATTTAGCCAAAAATGAGGCATAAAAAGCATAACATACTATAAAGGAATAAGCTACAGAAAAATTCCTAACTAGTAAGAAGCAATCACTTACTATGATATTTAAAAAATTATAAAAAAAAAAAAAAAAAAAATATCAATCAAAATGATCAGCTTCCACAACTATTTAGAAAGAGGGAAAGTAAAATTACCCAAACCAATGATCAAAAAACGAAATAAATGAAATAAACATTCTAAGAGTTATAATGTGAGATGAGATGAAACAAAGAGTAATTAAAAATGAATAAAAATGTGAATTGTATCAATAAAAAACAATGCTTCGAATATTATCAAGTAGTATCTATAAAGAAAGATGAAACAATATATGACTCGAACTGAGCAATAATGAAGTATAAAAGTAAAATATTCCCAACAAATATTATGATTATGATTATTATTATTATTATTTTGAGTCACGAGATGACTGTATTTAAGAATTATTAATTGAGATTGTCTGTTGAATGAATCCAGCAATCATTTTACTGAGCAGGGATGATGTTCCCCTGATCTCAGTATAAGAGTAGTTTTGAACGACGGAGTTAGGTAAGCAAATAGAGCCCATCCGAATCGATTGCAACTACAAGGTAGAGATAATTAGGGAAATTAAGATTTATAGGGAATACGTTATAATAAAAAATCAATAAGCCAGTTCGCAATATGATAAAATAATGAAGAAAAGACTAAGAAGAATGGAATTAAAAGATACAGAATTAATCATAAAAAATGAATGAGAAGCAGGAGAATTTGAAAAAAAAAAAATGATACGATACAATTGATAATTTCATCAAACTTAGAATCACGTTTTATAAAATGATCAATTTTGGTGGAAGGGCATTATATAACATTGCCAAACCCTGATCATATTTGATATCAATAAGTATGTAAAAAATGCTAAGAAATAATATATTTTGATAAATAAATAATAACGAGAACGAAAGTAGTAAATATAATTAAGAGTGAAGGAGGAAGAATAGTAAGCCAAAGGTGATTATTAAATAAGAAATACCAACTAGACTGACAGACAAATGACCTTGACCCAACCCCAGAGATTGGCCAGATATCAACCAAAATAAAGCGAGACAAGATGGAAGGGAAGGAGAAGAAAAACAAATTTAAATAATAGACCAAACCAACTGCAAAGAAAATAAAATGAACCAAGGTGATAAAACACAGACGAATAATGTAGAAGAGGGAAGGGGGAGATGATACCATCCAATATCATAAAGTAAACGGAACCGGTGATTAACCAATATAAAAAAGAAATGTTAATATTATCTATGTGACAAATATGACTCATAATTAATAAAAACCCATTAAATAAAAATACACTAACCCACGAATTAGTAGTATATGTAAATAAGAAATCTAGAAAGAGACATGAACTTATTAGATACAAATAAAATTTGTAAAGATAGTGAGAAATATAATGAAAATAATTAAGTGACAAAGAGAAATAATAATAGGGTTTACCCACCAATAAACGTGTAAAACAAAAAGTGATAACAGTGAAAGTGATGTGTGAAAAAGGATATTGTAAACAATAGTATAATTAAAAAAGATAGTGATAGATAAGTAAACACTCAATAAATCAATGATGGACCAATGAAAGATTTAAGAGTGGAATTGTAAAAAATTATATAGTTAAGGGTAATTAGAGATAGTGTTTAGATTAGAAATAGGTAAAGAATACAATATTATTCAGGGGAGAAAGCCCAGGTAAAATAAACTGTTTGTGTTAACATGGGATGTAGAAAAGTAGTAGTAAAGACTTAAGTAATTAAAAATATAGTTGGTAAATACCCTATGTTATGAGGGAAATTAAGTTAAATAAGTTTACATGAAGTAATGATGTTTATTACTCAGAGTAGTAGCAAAGAAGGAAATTAATGTTAAAAACAACAGTTAATAATAACTTACAAAGAATTGTTTGTTTCAATTATGAAGAGGATATGGCTGGAGGGAACTTACAGTCCATAGGCCTAAGTGTTATATTTTAAGTATTAAGACATAAAAAATAATCCTGACATATGTTCAGAACAAAAACAAACTCAAGACGTAACAACCACTAAACAAATCAATTATAACAACAGAACAAAAACTTTGTAATGAGATGAAATATAATTAGAATAATTTAAATAAAAATAATCAATGGCTACTAAGGCCTAGGAAATGTATAACTGTCAATGATAAATAATTGCAAACTGTATAAAAACAACCAGGAGATTAAGAAATTCAAGGCAAGTAAATAGCCGAGAATAATTTATAAATCAGTTTTAAAGAAAAAATATTAGAATAAGAACTTAGTTTAAAGGAGAAATGTAAATACCAAATATTAACAGAATTGTACAAACATTGATATTTCATAAAACCATACATTATGGGATACCAAATTAATCTTTGAAAGGAAATAATAACAGTGGTGATAATATTTAATATGTAGGGAAGAGGACAGAAGAATATAATCAATAAGAAGATATGCAGTTATTTTGAATAAAAATTCAAAATTTGATAACAATAGACTACTTCAGAATTAACCAATCGGGATTAATTGGTTACTATGACAACAGTCGTTTGGTGTCTAATTACCGTTAGATTTCATTACTCGTTATATGACGCTTTCGTTGAATAGACGCTAGTTTTAGAATGACCAAAACTGTCAATTAAAACATCAAAAATCTCAAAAGAAGTTACTAGCAAGTGAATCCCAAGAAGGAAGACGATGACTGGAACCATATTACTAATGTCGAGGCCGAATTAACGAAAAAAGAAAATAAAATCCTACCGATTAAATTGGAAAAGATGCCCGAAGTCCCGAATCAATGCAAATTAAAGATGATTGCAGCATAACTCCTTAATACCAGATCGAATGAGCTCGTCCTGTCTACTGAAGTGATAAGTACCTATTAAATTACCCAAATTTCTAAATAAACTCACGTTAATTATTTCTCACTAAAGGTCGAAATCTCACTAAACTGAACATAATTACTTTCAAAGATTAAAAAGAATACTAAGTCACTGAAAATTTATAAACTGACAAAGATAACCTGTTGATAATTACCAATAACTTGTAAACACTTTTACTACACTACACTAAACAAATTATACCTACACAATATATTATTTAAGTTTAACTGATGTAAGGGTGTGTATTTTTATTTTTTTAAACATCTGTAATCCTTTTAACGTAATCTCAAGAACCTGTGACAAACGAACACTAATATTTTGTGTATAATTTCCAACAGACGCCATTACTGAAAGTCTGTTTATCAGTTCAGATATCGATTTGTCAAACCCTGTAGAGTTGTCTCGAATATAACCAGAGCATTTGTATTAAAAAGGGAAATATAATTTGTAATAAATGAATAACTAATCATTAATAGCAAAATAAATAAGTATTGAGTGTAACCACGGTGTTATGATTTCATTAGGAGGTGCACAATAATTTATGTACATTTTAGCAGACAAGTAGTGTTGACGACTAGCGAGCGCACAGCCCACGCAACGAACTACTGGTCGCTACAGACCGCCTAGGCTGGCGGAAATATTTGAATTATTCAAACCGCCTGAGCAGTGCTGGTCATACACATTTGAATTTTATTTTAATTGTTTTAATAAAACAATTTGGCGCCACCGGGATTTTCACACCCCTAGTGAACAACAGGTAAGAACATCGAGACCTGGTTATTCGTACGTTCGCAACGGACGAAATCTGCGGAAGTTGCATGCATTTGAACTACGGACAGAGAAGACACGTTACACCCATTACACACAAATTGTACATTATTTACATTTTACAGAGTAAAACGGTAGCCGTACACACGACTAATTTACAAATTGGCGACCAACCGCTGGAGCTAGAAGAGAGAGAAATACGAACTTCTAACGGCGAGAAATACGGTCGACTAATAAGTATTGAGAGAAAGTATAAAACAGTTCGCTACACACTATTCAATAATTTAACATCAATAATAATTAACAGTACAGGTAAACCGTTATCATAAAAGGTGGCGCGCCAACTAGTAGGGCTAGAATAATTAAGAAATTATACAATTAAACCCTAGAAATTCTAGCGGCGATTGCGAAAGGTTACAATATGCACACCAGAGGATTGTCGAAAAAATTGGCAAAGGAGAAGGAGAGGGAAGAAAACAGAGGGGAAGAAGAGGAAGGAACACCGATTGAAGAAATGGAAACAGTAATAACCACAACAGAACCAAGCCAAGACGAAGAAATGGAACCACAGGCTGAAGATAGGGGGGAAGCCACAGGAGGAATGGATTTACAAAAATTATGGCAATTGATTAATGAAAATTTCAAGAAGCAGAAGGAAGAAACCAACGAGAATTTCAAGAAACAGGAGGAGAAATTCGACAAGAACGAGGAAAGTCTGAAACAGATGAAGAAAGAAACCAATGACAATTTGAAACAGATCAATGAAAAAATAGTGAGTACAAATGAAAGTACTAAGAAAGAATTGAGGAAAACAGTCAACCAAAATAATGAAACATTACAACAACGATTGCTGGAGGAAATTCAGCAAAGAAACGAAGAATTGAAGGAAGAATTGAAGGAACAGCTGAAGGAGGACCACGAGAAAAATAAAGAAGAAATGAAGCTGCAGATGGCACACCAATTAACGGAGTACCGAGAAGAAGCAAAGCAGCAGATTACGGAAATCAATGACAAGTTAGAGGAGACTTTGGAGAAGTTAGAAAAAACCAACGAAAATGTTTCTGAAGTCCGTGAGGAGGTAATCAACAAAATAAACAACCTCGAAGGAGAAACCAAAAGGAGAATTGAGGAATGTCACGAAGAAACAACCAAAAGGTGGGAACAAGTGGACCAGGACATGCATCAAGTCCGGGAAGAGAATCAGAAGGAGACAGCGGTTGTACGAACAGACCTGGGAGAAAGAATGGAAGGAGTGTACAGCAATTTAAATAAAATCGACAGTAAAGTGGACAAAAATAAACAAAAAATTGAAGAGATACATAGACGAGAAGAGTTATTACGGGAAGAAGTGGACGCCTGGCGTGACCGATCATGTAACCACAACCAAATATTTAACAATGACAATAGAGATACAATAAATTTCCGCAACTATAAGCGCAACCCGATGGAGTTTTTGAAGAGAGTAGAAGAACTGATAATAAAGAACCGTGAAACACGATGGACAGCTGTGAGGGGAATGCTAGATGACATGTTCAAGGAGACATATGACAACTGGTGGACCGCCACACGACCAGACATCCAGAGCATCCAAGAATTTAAAACCCAATTCAAAGCAAAGTACTGGTCAGAGTCAACCCAGAACATGGTCCGTAACAATTTAAGTAACGGAAGGTATGAAAACCAAAACGGACAAACATTAACCTCATACTTTCTAGGAAAAATCTGCATGGCCAGGAATTTGGAACCACGCATTCCGGAAGAGTGTTTAGTAATACAATTATCGTACCACTATGACGATGCGATCCAGAAAGCCCGTATGTATAGTCAAGTCAAGACAATTCAGGACATGGCTAGTTTATTAGAGAGCCATGAACACGAATGGCAATACCGTAAGAACAGATTCACGAGTTTCCGGAATAGTAGACCAAATGAAGGGCCATCTCCACCAAACCAACAGGGTGACAATAAACCACCACCGAACAACACCAATAACTATAAAGGAAATCAACGTGGGAATAATGCGCCCAGGAACTATCACTCAAACAATAACAATAATGGCAATTTCAGAAACGATTACAGAGGGAATCAACAACGGAACGGTCCTAATAATTATTACCATCCAGGAAACGGTAACAACAACAACAACAACAACCGAGGATACCGACCGCAAGTGAATTATGTGAGATGTCAAGCACGGCGTAGTCC
The DNA here is from genome assembly GCA_034769895.1 of Magicicada septendecula. Lineage (NCBI taxonomy): Eukaryota > Metazoa > Arthropoda > Insecta > Hemiptera > Cicadidae > Magicicada > Magicicada septendecula. The sequence goes on along the minus strand of CM068370.1, from coordinate 275,501,682 downwards.
AGCAAGGAACTATTCTCAGACAAACAACAACCGACGAACGTACTATAACCAGGTACCAAACACCAGTGTCCACACTTTCGAGGAAAACATCAGGAATGATGGTGATGACACAAACCACCGACAGGAACCCAACACCAACCAAAATAATAGCGGGAATTGGGTAACAGTCCACGAGAATCCGGGTTTTTCAATACTGCATGATACGACAAGTAATGACGAAGGGCCCCGGACAGCTCAGGTAAACAACATAAGGGCAGAAACCAGCCAAGAACCACATGATAACCACAGAAATGAAGTAATGTAGAAGATGATTTAAGCTATGGAGAGAGGGTATGGCCCCCACATGTGGTAAGGTGGTGATGACATAAATTTAATAATATCATCCAGAATAAGTGTGACTATCAAGCACTTGAAGGAGAAGAGGTGCAGAATAACAAAGTGTCGAACAAGAAGAGAAGGCAATAATAAAGAAAAGATTTCTAAAGAATGTCAAAATTCCAAAACATTTGTAAGTACAGCTTACACTAATCATTAGAGAAACCATTATGATGAATAGAAAAGTTTTCAAAAAATCAAAAAGGATATGTAAGAAAAGCTTGCCCAAATATCTCGATAATATTTTAGAACAATTAAAAATGGAGAGATAAAAGTTACAAGGCATCCATATAAAGTAAGAGCAACCAACTTACTACAATATTTAAATAAAAAATAATAATAGAGGAGTGTAGTTACAAAACATTCCTACAAAATAAGATTGACTTACCATAATATTTAGCCAAAAATGAGGCATAAAAAGCATAACATACTATAAAGGAATAAGCTACAGAAAAATTCCTAACTAGTAAGAAGCAATCACTTACTATGATATTTAAAAAATTATAAAAAAAAAAAAAAAAAAATATCAATCAAAATGATCAGCTTCCACAACTATTTAGAAAGAGGGAAAGTAAAATTACCCAAACCAATGATCAAAAAACGAAATAAATGAAATAAACATTCTAAGAGTTATAATGTGAGATGAGATGAAACAAAGAGTAATTAAAAATGAATAAAAATGTGAATTGTATCAATAAAAAACAATGCTTCGAATATTATCAAGTAGTATCTATAAAGAAAGATGAAACAATATATGACTCGAACTGAGCAATAATGAAGTATAAAAGTAAAATATTCCCAACAAATATTATGATTATGATTATTATTATTATTATTTTGAGTCACGAGATGACTGTATTTAAGAATTATTAATTGAGATTGTCTGTTGAATGAATCCAGCAATCATTTTACTGAGCAGGGATGATGTTCCCCTGATCTCAGTATAAGAGTAGTTTTGAACGACGGAGTTAGGTAAGCAAATAGAGCCCATCCGAATCGATTGCAACTACAAGGTAGAGATAATTAGGGAAATTAAGATTTATAGGGAATACGTTATAATAAAAAATCAATAAGCCAGTTCGCAATATGATAAAATAATGAAGAAAAGACTAAGAAGAATGGAATTAAAAGATACAGAATTAATCATAAAAAATGAATGAGAAGCAGGAGAATTTGAAAAAAAAAAAATGATACGATACAATTGATAATTTCATCAAACTTAGAATCACGTTTTATAAAATGATCAATTTTGGTGGAAGGGCATTATATAACATTGCCAAACCCTGATCATATTTGATATCAATAAGTATGTAAAAAATGCTAAGAAATAATATATTTTGATAAATAAATAATAACGAGAACGAAAGTAGTAAATATAATTAAGAGTGAAGGAGGAAGAATAGTAAGCCAAAGGTGATTATTAAATAAGAAATACCAACTAGACTGACAGACAAATGACCTTGACCCAACCCCAGAGATTGGCCAGATATCAACCAAAATAAAGCGAGACAAGATGGAAGGGAAGGAGAAGAAAAACAAATTTAAATAATAGACCAAACCAACTGCAAAGAAAATAAAATGAACCAAGGTGATAAAACACAGACGAATAATGTAGAAGAGGGAAGGGGGAGATGATACCATCCAATATCATAAAGTAAACGGAACCGGTGATTAACCAATATAAAAAAGAAATGTTAATATTATCTATGTGACAAATATGACTCATAATTAATAAAAACCCATTAAATAAAAATACACTAACCCACGAATTAGTAGTATATGTAAATAAGAAATCTAGAAAGAGACATGAACTTATTAGATACAAATAAAATTTGTAAAGATAGTGAGAAATATAATGAAAATAATTAAGTGACAAAGAGAAATAATAATAGGGTTTACCCACCAATAAACGTGTAAAACAAAAAGTGATAACAGTGAAAGTGATGTGTGAAAAAGGATATTGTAAACAATAGTATAATTAAAAAAGATAGTGATAGATAAGTAAACACTCAATAAATCAATGATGGACCAATGAAAGATTTAAGAGTGGAATTGTAAAAAATTATATAGTTAAGGGTAATTAGAGATAGTGTTTAGATTAGAAATAGGTAAAGAATACAATATTATTCAGGGGAGAAAGCCCAGGTAAAATAAACTGTTTGTGTTAACATGGGATGTAGAAAAGTAGTAGTAAAGACTTGAGTAATTAAAAATATAGTTGGTAAATACCCTATGTTATGAGGGAAATTAAGTTAAATAAGTTTACATGAAGTAATGATGTTTATTACTCAGAGTAGTAGCAAAGAAGGAAATTAATGTTAAAAACAACAGTTAATAATAACTTACAAAGAATTGTTTGTTTCAATTATGAAGAGGATATGGCTGGAGGGAACTTACAGTCCATAGGCCTAAGTGTTATATTTTAAGTATTAAGACATAAAAAATAATCCTGACATATGTTCAGAACAAAAACAAACTCAAGACGTAACAACCACTAAACAAATCAATTATAACAACAGAACAAAAACTTTGTAATGAGATGAAATATAATTAGAATAATTTAAATAAAAATAATCAATTATTTTTGATTAAGGCCTAGGAAATGTATAACTGTCAATGATAAATAATTGCAAACTGTATAAAAACAACCAGGAGATTAAGAAATTCAAGGCAAGTAAATAGCCGAGAATAATTTATAAATCAGTTTTAAAGAAAAAATATTAGAATAAGAACTTAGTTTAAAGGAGAAATGTAAATACCAAATATTAACAGAATTGTACAAACATTGATATTTCATAAAACCATACATTATGGGATACCAAATTAATCTTTGAAAGGAAATAATAACAGTGGTGATAATATTTAATATGTAGGGAAGAGGACAGAAGAATATAATCAATAAGAAGATATGCAGTTATTTTGAATAAAAATTCAAAATTTGATAACAATAGACTACTTCAGAATTAACCAATCGGGATTAATTGGTTACTATGACAACAGTCGTTTGGTGTCTAATTACCGTTAGATTTCATTACTCGTTATATGACGCTTTCGTTGAATAGACGCTAGTTTTAGAATGACCAAAACTGTCAATTAAAACATCAAAAATCTCAAAGAAGTTACTAGCAAGTGAATCCCAAGAAGGAAGACGATGACTGGAACCATATTACTAATGTCGAGGCCGAATTAACGAAAAAAGAAAATAAAATCCTACCGATTAAATTGGAAAAGATGCCCGAAGTCCCGAATCAATGCAAATTAAAGATGATTGCAGCATAACTCCTTAATACCAGATCGAATGAGCTCGTCCTGTCTACTGAAGTGATAAGTACCTATTAAATTACCCAAATTTCTAAATAAACTCACGTTAATTATTTCTCACTAAAGGTCGAAATCTCACTAAACTGAACATAATTACTTTCAAAGATTAAAAAGAATACTAAGTCACTGAAAATTTATAAACTGACAAAGATAACCTGTTGATAATTACCAATAACTTGTAAACACTTTTACTACACTACACTAAACAAATTATACCTACACAATATATTATTTAAGTTTAACTGATGTAAGGGTGTGTATTTTTATTTTTTTAAACATCTGTAATCCTTTTAACGTAATCTCAAGAACCTGTGACAAACGAACACTAATATTTTGTGTATAATTTCCAACAGACGCCATTACTGAAAGTCTGTTTATCAGTTCAGATATCGATTTGTCAAACCCTGTAGAGTTGTCTCGAATATAACCAGAGCATTTGTATTAAAAAGGGAAATATAATTTGTAATAAATGAATAACTAATCATTAATAGCAAAATAAATAAGTATTGAGTGTAACCACGGTGTTATGATTTCATTAGGAGGTGCACAATAATTTATGTACATTTTAGCAGACAAGTAGTGTTGACGACTAGCGAGCGCACAGCCCACGCAACGAACTACTGGTCGCTACAGACCGCCTAGGCTGGCGGAAATATTTGAATTATTCAAACCGCCTGAGCAGTGCTGGTCATACACATTTGAATTTTATTTTAATTGTTTTAATAAAACAATTTGGCGCCACCGGGATTTTCACACCCCTAGTGAACAACAGGTAAGAACATCGAGACCTGGTTATTCGTACGTTCGCAACGGACGAAATCTGCGGAAGTTGCATGCATTTGAACTACGGACAGAGAAGACACGTTACACCCATTACACACAAATTGTACATTATTTACATTTTACAGAGTAAAACGGTAGCCGTACACACGACTAATTTACAAATTGGCGACCAACCGCTGGAGCTAGAAGAGAGAGAAATACGAACTTCTAACGGCGAGAAATACGGTCGACTAATAAGTATTGAGAGAAAGTATAAAACAGTTCGCTACACACTATTCAATAATTTAACATCAATAATAATTAACAGTACAGGTAAACCGTTATCATAAAAGGTGGCGCGCCAACTAGTAGGGCTAGAATAATTAAGAAATTATACAATTAAACCCTAGAAATTCTAGCGGCGATTGCGAAAGGTTACAATATGCACACCAGAGGATTGTCGAAAAAATTGGCAAAGGAGAAGGAGAGGGAAGAAAACAGAGGGGAAGAAGAGGAAGGAACACCGATTGAAGAAATGGAAACAGTAATAACCACAACAGAACCAAGCCAAGACGAAGAAATGGAACCACAGGCTGAAGATAGGGGGGAAGCCACAGGAGGAATGGATTTACAAAAATTATGGCAATTGATTAATGAAAATTTCAAGAAGCAGAAGGAAGAAACCAACGAGAATTTCAAGAAACAGGAGGAGAAATTCGACAAGAACGAGGAAAGTCTGAAACAGATGAAGAAAGAAACCAATGACAATTTGAAACAGATCAATGAAAAAATAGTGAGTACAAATGAAAGTACTAAGAAAGAATTGAGGAAAACAGTCAACCAAAATAATGAAACATTACAACAACGATTGCTGGAGGAAATTCAGCAAAGAAACGAAGAATTGAAGGAAGAATTGAAGGAACAGCTGAAGGAGGACCACGAGAAAAATAAAGAAGAAATGAAGCTGCAGATGGCACACCAATTAACGGAGTACCGAGAAGAAGCAAAGCAGCAGATTACGGAAATCAATGACAAGTTAGAGGAGACTTTGGAGAAGTTAGAAAAAACCAACGAAAATGTTTCTGAAGTCCGTGAGGAGGTAATCAACAAAATAAACAACCTCGAAGGAGAAACCAAAAGGAGAATTGAGGAATGTCACGAAGAAACAACCAAAAGGTGGGAACAAGTGGACCAGGACATGCATCAAGTCCGGGAAGAGAATCAGAAGGAGACAGCGGTTGTACGAACAGACCTGGGAGAAAGAATGGAAGGAGTGTACAGCAATTTAAATAAAATCGACAGTAAAGTGGACAAAAATAAACAAAAAATTGAAGAGATACATAGACGAGAAGAGTTATTACGGGAAGAAGTGGACGCCTGGCGTGACCGATCATGTAACCACAACCAAATATTTAACAATGACAATAGAGATACAATAAATTTCCGCAACTATAAGCGCAACCCGATGGAGTTTTTGAAGAGAGTAGAAGAACTGATAATAAAGAACCGTGAAACACGATGGACAGCTGTGAGGGGAATGCTAGATGACATGTTCAAGGAGACATATGACAACTGGTGGACCGCCACACGACCAGACATCCAGAGCATCCAAGAATTTAAAACCCAATTCAAAGCAAAGTACTGGTCAGAGTCAACCCAGAACATGGTCCGTAACAATTTAAGTAACGGAAGGTATGAAAACCAAAACGGACAAACATTAACCTCATACTTTCTAGGAAAAATCTGCATGGCCAGGAATTTGGAACCACGCATTCCGGAAGAGTGTTTAGTAATACAATTATCGTACCACTATGACGATGCGATCCAGAAAGCCCGTATGTATAGTCAAGTCAAGACAATTCAGGACATGGCTAGTTTATTAGAGAGCCATGAACACGAATGGCAATACCGTAAGAACAGATTCACGAGTTTCCGGAATAGTAGACCAAATGAAGGGCCATCTCCACCAAACCAACAGGGTGACAATAAACCACCACCGAACAACACCAATAACTATCAAGGAAATCAACGTGGGAATAATGCGCCCAGGAACTATCACTCAAACAATAACAATAATGGCAATTTCAGAAACGATTACAGAGGGAATCAACAACGGAACGGTCCTAATAATTATTACCATCCAGGAAACGGTAACAACAACAACAACAACAACCGAGGATACCGACCGCAAGTGAATTATGTGAGATGTCAAGCACGGCGTAGTCCAGCAAGGAACTATTCTCAGACAAACAACAACCGACGAACGTACTATAACCAGGTACCAAACACCAGTGTCCACACTTTCGAGGAAAACATCAGGAATGATGGTGATGACACAAACCACCGACAGGAACCCAACACCAACCAAAATAATAGCGGGAATTGGGTAACAGTCCACGAGAATCCGGGTTTTTCAATACTGCATGATACGACAAGTAATGACGAAGGGCCCCGGACAGCTCAGGTAAACAACATAAGGGCAGAAACCAGCCAAGAACCACATGATAACCACAGAAATGAAGTAATGTAGAAGATGATTTAAGCTATGGAGAGAGGGTATGGCCCCCACATGTGGTAAGGTGGTGATGACATAAATTTAATAATATCATCCAGAATAAGTGTGACTATCAAGCACTTGAAGGAGAAGAGGTGCAGAATAACAAAGTGTCGAACAAGAAGAGAAGGCAATAATAAAGAAAAGATTTCTAAAGAATGTCAAAATTCCAAAACATTTGTAAGTACAGCTTACACTAATCATTAGAGAAACCATTATGATGAATAGAAAAGTTTTCAAAAAATCAAAAAGGATATGTAAGAAAAGCTTGCCCAAATATCTCGATAATATTTTAGAACAATTAAAAATGGAGAGATAAAAGTTACAAGGCATCCATATAAAGTAAGAGCAACCAACTTACTACAATATTTAAATAAAAAATAATAATAGAGGAGTGTAGTTACAAAACATTCCTACAAAATAAGATTGACTTACCATAATATTTAGCCAAAAATGAGGCATAAAAAGCATAACATACTATAAAGGAATAAGCTACAGAAAAATTCCTAACTAGTAAGAAGCAATCACTTACTATGATATTTAAAAAATTATAAAAAAAAAAAAAAAAAAAATATCAATCAAAATGATCAGCTTCCACAACTATTTAGAAAGAGGGAAAGTAAAATTACCCAAACCAATGATCAAAAAACGAAATAAATGAAATAAACATTCTAAGAGTTATAATGTGAGATGAGATGAAACAAAGAGTAATTAAAAATGAATAAAAATGTGAATTGTATCAATAAAAAACAATGCTTCGAATATTATCAAGTAGTATCTATAAAGAAAGATGAAACAATATATGACTCGAACTGAGCAATAATGAAGTATAAAAGTAAAATATTCCCAACAAATATTATGATTATGATTATTATTATTATTATTTTGAGTCACGAGATGACTGTATTTAAGAATTATTAATTGAGATTGTCTGTTGAATGAATCCAGCAATCATTTTACTGAGGAGGGATGATGTTCCCCTGATCTCAGTATAAGAGTAGTTTTGAACGACGGAGTTAGGTAAGCAAATAGAGCCCATCCGAATCGATTGCAACTACAAGGTAGAGATAATTAGGGAAATTAAGATTTATAGGGAATACGTTATAATAAAAAATCAATAAGCCAGTTCGCAATATGATAAAATAATGAAGAAAAGACTAAGAAGAATGGAATTAAAAGATACAGAATTAATCATAAAAAATGAATGAGAAGCAGGAGAATTTGAAAAAAAAAAAATGATACGATACAATTGATAATTTCATCAAACTTAGAATCACGTTTTATAAAATGATCAATTTTGGTGGAAGGGCATTATATAACATTGCCAAACCCTGATCATATTTGATATCAATAAGTATGTAAAAAATGCTAAGAAATAATATATTTTGATAAATAAATAATAACGAGAACGAAAGTAGTAAATATAATTAAGAGTGAAGGAGGAAGAATAGTAAGCCAAAGGTGATTATTAAATAAGAAATACCAACTAGACTGACAGACAAATGACCTTGACCCAACCCCAGAGATTGGCCAGATATCAACCAAAATAAAGCGAGACAAGATGGAAGGGAAGGAGAAGAAAAACAAATTTAAATAATAGACCAAACCAACTGCAAAGAAAATAAAATGAACCAAGGTGATAAAACACAGACGAATAATGTAGAAGAGGGAAGGGGGAGATGATACCATCCAATATCATAAAGTAAACGGAACCCGTGATTAACCAATATAAAAAAGAAATGTTAATATTATCTATGTGACAAATATGACTCATAATTAATAAAAACCCATTAAATAAAAATACACTAACCCACGAATTAGTAGTATATGTAAATAAGAAATCTAGAAAGAGACATGAACTTATTAGATACAAATAAAATTTGTAAAGATAGTGAGAAATATAATGAAAATAATTAAGTGACAAAGAGAAATAATAATAGGGTTTACCCACCAATAAACGTGTAAAACAAAAAGTGATAACAGTGAAAGTGATGTGTGAAAAAGGATATTGTAAACAATAGTATAATTAAAAAAGATAGTGATAGATAAGTAAACACTCAATAAATCAATGATGGACCAATGAAAGATTTAAGAGTGGAATTGTAAAAAATTATATAGTTAAGGGTAATTAGAGATAGTGTTTAGATTAGAAATAGGTAAAGAATACAATATTATTCAGGGGAGAAAGCCCAGGTAAAATAAACTGTTTGTGTTAACATGGGATGTAGAAAAGTAGTAGTAAAGACTTAAGTAATTAAAAATATAGTTGGTAAATACCCTATGTTATGAGGGAAATTAAGTTAAATAAGTTTACATGAAGTAATGATGTTTATTACTCAGAGTAGTAGCAAAGAAGGAAATTAATGTTAAAAACAACAGTTAATAATAACTTACAAAGAATTGTTTGTTTCAATTATGAAGAGGATATGGCTGGAGGGAACTTACAGTCCATAGGCCTAAGTGTTATATTTTAAGTATTAAGACATAAAAAATAATCCTGACATATGTTCAGAACAAAAACAAACTCAAGACGTAACAACCACTAAACAAATCAATTATAACAACAGAACAAAAACTTTGTAATGAGATGAAATATAATTAGAATAATTTAAATAAAAATAATCAATGGCTACTAAGGCCTAGGAAATGTATAACTGTCAATGATAAATAATTGCAAACTGTATAAAAACAACCAGGAGATTAAGAAATTCAAGGCAAGTAAATAGCCGAGAATAATTTATAAATCAGTTTTAAAGAAAAAATATTAGAATAAGAACTTAGTTTAAAGGAGAAATGTAAATACCAAATATTAACAGAATTGTACAAACATTGATATTTCATAAAACCATACATTATGGGATACCAAATTAATCTTTGAAAGGAAATAATAACAGTGGTGATAATATTTAATATGTAGGGAAGAGGACAGAAGAATATAATCAATAAGAAGATATGCAGTTATTTTGAATAAAAATTCAAAATTTGATAACAATAGACTACTTCAGAATTAACCAATCGGGATTAATTGGTTACTATGACAACAGTCGTTTGGTGTCTAATTACCGTTAGATTTCATTACTCGTTATATGACGCTTTCGTTGAATAGACGCTAGTTTTAGAATGACCAAAACTGTCAATTAAAACATCAAAAATCTCAAAGAAGTTACTAGCAAGTGAATCCCAAGAAGGAAGACGATGACTGGAACCATATTACTAATGTCGAGGCCGAATTAACGAAAAAAGAAAATAAAATCCTACCGATTAAATTGGAAAAGATGCCCGAAGTCCCGAATCAATGCAAATTAAAGATGATTGCAGCATAACTCCTTAATACCAGATCGAATGAGCTCGTCCTGTCTACTGAAGTGATAAGTACCTATTAAATTACCCAAATTTCTAAATAAACTCACGTTAATTATTTCTCACTAAAGGTCGAAATCTCACTAAACTGAACATAATTACTTTCAAAGATTAAAAAGAATACTAAGTCACTGAAAATTTATAAACTGACAAAGATAACCTGTTGATAATTACCAATAACTTGTAAACACTTTTACTACACTACACTAAACAAATTATACCTACACAATATATTATTTAAGTTTAACTGATGTAAGGGTGTGTATTTTTATTTTTTTAAACATCTGTAATCCTTTTAACGTAATCTCAAGAACCTGTGACAAACGAACACTAATATTTTGTGTATAATTTCCAACAGACGCCATTACTGAAAGTCTGTTTATCAGTTCAGATATCGATTTGTCAAACCCTGTAGAGTTGTCTCGAATATAACCAGAGCATTTGTATTAAAAAGGGAAATATAATTTGTAATAAATGAATAACTAATCATTAATAGCAAAATAAATAAGTATTGAGTGTAACCACGGTGTTATGATTTCATTAGGAGGTGCACAATAATTTATGTACATTTTAGCAGACAAGTAGTGTTGACGACTAGCGAGCGCACAGCCCACGCAACGAACTACTGGTCGCTACAGACCGCCTAGGCTGGTGGAAATATTTGAATTATTCAAACCGCCTGAGCAGTGCTGGTCATACACATTTGAATTTTATTTTAATTGTTTTAATAAAACAATTTGGCGCCACCGGGATTTTCACACCCCTAGTGAACAACAGGTAAGAACATCGAGACCTGGTTATTCGTACGTTCGCAACGGACGAAATCTGCGGAAGTTGCATGCATTTGAACTACGGACAGAGAAGACACGTTACACCCATTACACACAAATTGTACATTATTTACATTTTACAGAGTAAAACGGTAGCCGTACACACGACTAATTTACAAATTGGCGACCAACCGCTGGAGCTAGAAGAGAGAGAAATACGAACTTCTAACGGCGAGAAATACGGTCGACTAATAAGTATTGAGAGAAAGTATAAAACAGTTCGCTACACACTATTCAATAATTTAACATCAATAATAATTAACAGTACAGGTAAACCGTTATCATAAAAGGTGGCGCGCCAACTAGTAGGGCTAGAATAATTAAGAAATTATACAATTAAACCCTAGAAATTCTAGCGGCGATTGCGAAAGGTTACAATATGCACACCAGAGGATTGTCGAAAAAATTGGCAAAGGAGAAGGAGAGGGAAGAAAACAGAGGGGAAGAAGAGGAAGGAACACCGATTGAAGAAGTGGAAACAGTAATAACCACAACAGAACCAAGCCAAGACGAAGAAATGGAACCACAGGCTGGAGATAGGGGGGAAGCCACAGGAGGAATGGATTTACAAAAATTATGGCAATTGATTAATGAAAATTTCAAGAAGCAGAAGGAAGAAACCAACGAGAATTTCAAGAAACAGGAGGAGAAATTCGACAAGAACGAGGAAAGTCTGAAACAGATGAAGAAAGAAACCAATGACAATTTGAAACAGATCAATGAAAAAATAGTGAGTACAAATGAAAGTACTAAGAAAGAATTGAGGAAAACAGTCAACCAAAATAATGAAACATTACAACAACGATTGCTGGAGGAAATTCAGCAAAGAAACAAAGAATTGAAGGAAGAATTGAAGGAACAGCTGAAGGAGGACCACGAGAAAAATAAAGAAGAAATGAAGCTGCAGATGGCACACCAATTAACGGAGTACCGAGAAGAAGCAAAGCAGCAGATTACGGAAATCAATGACAAGTTAGAGGAGACTTTGGAGAAGTTAGAAAAAACCAACGAAAATGTTTCTGAAGTCCGTGAGGAGGTAATCAACAAAATAAACAACCTCGAAGGAGAAACCAAAAGGAGAATTGAGGAATGTCACGAAGAAACAACCAAAAGGTGGGAACAAGTGGACCAGGACATGCATCAAGTCCGGGAAGAGAATCAGAAGGAGACAGCGGTTGTACGAACAGACCTGGGAGAAAGAATGGAAGGAGTGTACAGCAATTTAAATAAAATCGACAGTAAAGTGGACAAAAATAAACAAAAAATTGAAGAGATACATAGACGAGAAGAGTTATTACGGGAAGAAGTGGACGCCTGGCGTGACCGATCATGTAACCACAACCAAATATTTAACAATGACAATAGAGATACAATAAATTTCCGCAACTATAAGCGCAACCCGATGGAGTTTTTGAAGAGAGTAGAAGAACTGATAATAAAGAACCGTGAAACACGATGGACAGCTGTGAGGGGAATGCTAGATGACATGTTCAAGGAGACATATGACAACTGGTGGACCGCCACACGACCAGACATCCAGAGCATCCAAGAATTTAAAACCCAATTCAAAGCAAAGTACTGGTCAGAGTCAACCCAGAACATGGTCCGTAACAATTTAAGTAACGGAAGGTATGAAAACCAAAACGGACAAACATTAACCTCATACTTTCTAGGAAAAATCTGCATGGCCAGGAATTTGGAACCACGCATTCCGGAAGAGTGTTTAGTAATACAATTATCGTACCACTATGACGATGCGATCCAGAAAGCCCGTATGTATAGTCAAGTCAAGACAATTCAGGACATGGCTAGTTTATTAGAGAGCCATGAACACGAATGGCAATACCGTAAGAACAGATTCACGAGTTTCCGGAATAGTAGACCAAATGAAGGGCCATCTCCACCAAACCAACAGGGTGACAATAAACCACCACCGAACAACACCAATAACTATCAAGGAAATCAACGTGGGAATAATGCGCCCAGGAACTATCACTCAAACAATAACAATAATGGCAATTTCAGAAACGATTACAGAGGGAATCAACAACGGAACGGTCCTAATAATTATTACCATCCAGGAAACGGTAACAACAACAACAACAACAACCGAGGATACCGACCGCAAGTGAATTATGTGAGATGTCAAGCACGGCGTAGTCCAGCAAGGAACTATTCTCAGACAAACAACAACCGACGAACGTACTATAACCAGGTACCAAACACCAGTGTCCACACTTTCGAGGAAAACATCAGGAATGATGGTGATGACACAAACCACCGACAGGAACCCAACACCAACCAAAATAATAGCGGGAATTGGGTAACAGTCCACGAGAATCCGGGTTTTTCAATACTGCATGATACGACAAGTAATGACGAAGGGCCCCGGACAGCTCAGGTAAACAACATAAGGGCAGAAACCAGCCAAGAACCACATGATAACCACAGAAATGAAGTAATGTAGAAGATGATTTAAGCTATGGAGAGAGGGTATGGCCCCCACATGTGGTAAGGTGGTGATGACATAAATTTAATAATATCATCCAGAATAAGTGTGACTATCAAGCACTTGAAGGAGAAGAGGTGCAGAATAACAAAGTGTCGAACAAGAAGAGAAGGCAATAATAAAGAAAAGATTTCTAAAGAATGTCAAAATTCCAAAACATTTGTAAGTACAGCTTACACTAATCATTAGAGAAACCATTATGATGAATAGAAAAGTTTTCAAAAAATCAAAAAGGATATGTAAGAAAAGCTTGCCCAAATATCTCGATAATATTTTAGAACAATTAAAAATGGAGAGATAAAAGTTACAAGGCATCCATATAAAGTAAGAGCAACCAACTTACTACAATATTTAAATAAAAAATAATAATAGAGGAGTGTAGTTACAAAACATTCCTACAAAATAAGATTGACTTACCATAATATTTAGCCAAAAATGAGGCATAAAAAGCATAACATACTATAAAGGAATAAGCTGCAGAAAAATTCCTAACTAGTAAGAAGCAATCACTTACTATGATATTTAAAAAATTATAAAAAAAAAAAAAAAAAATATCAATCAAAATGATCAGCTTCCACAACTATTTAGAAAGAGGGAAAGTAAAATTACCCAAACCAATGATCAAAAAACGAAATAAATGAAATAAACATTCTAAGAGTTATAATGTGAGATGAGATGAAACAAAGAGTAATTAAAAATGAATAAAAATGTGAATTGTATCAATAAAAAACAATGCTTCGAATATTATCAAGTAGTATCTATAAAGAAAGATGAAACAATATATGACTCGAACTGAGCAATAATGAAGTATAAAAGTAAAATATTCCCAACAAATATTATGATTATGATTATTATTATTATTATTTTGAGTCACGAGATGACTGTATTTAAGAATTATTAATTGAGATTGTCTGTTGAATGAATCCAGCAATCATTTTACTGAGCAGGGATGATGTTCCCCTGATCTCAGTATAAGAGTAGTTTTGAACGACGGAGTTAGGTAAGCAAATAGAGCCCATCCGAATCGATTGCAACTACAAGGTAGAGATAATTAGGGAAATTAAGATTTATAGGGAATACGTTATAATAAAAAATCAATAAGCCAGTTCGCAATATGATAAAATAATGAAGAAAAGACTAAGAAGAATGGAATTAAAAGATACAGAATTAATCATAAAAAATGAATGAGAAGCAGGAGAATTTGAAAAAAAAAAAATGATACGATACAATTGATAATTTCATCAAACTTAGAATCACGTTTTATAAAATGATCAATTTTGGTGGAAGGGCATTATATAACATTGCCAAACCCTGATCATATTTGATATCAATAAGTATGTAAAAAATGCTAAGAAATAATATATTTTGATAAATAAATAATAACGAGAACGAAAGTAGTAAATATAATTAAGAGTGAAGGAGGAAGAATAGTAAGCCAAAGGTGATTATTAAATAAGAAATACCAACTAGACTGACAGACAAATGACCTTGACCCAACCCCAGAGATTGGCCAGATATCAACCAAAATAAAGCGAGACAAGATGGAAGGGAAGGAGAAGAAAAACAAATTTAAATAATAGACCAAACCAACTGCAAAGAAAATAAAATGAACCAAGGTGATAAAACACAGACGAATAATGTAGAAGAGGGAAGGGGGAGATGATACCATCCAATATCATAAAGTAAACGGAACCCGTGATTAACCAATATAAAAAAGAAATGTTAATATTATCTATGTGACAAATATGACTCATAATTAATAAAAACCCATTAAATAAAAATACACTAACCCACGAATTAGTAGTATATGTAAATAAGAAATCTAGAAAGAGACATGAACTTATTAGATACAAATAAAATTTGTAAAGATAGTGAGAAATATAATGAAAATAATTAAGTGACAAAGAGAAATAATAATAGGGTTTACCCACCAATAAACGTGTAAAACAAAAAGTGATAACAGTGAAAGTGATGTGTGAAAAAGGATATTGTAAACAATAGTATAATTAAAAAAGATAGTGATAGATAAGTAAACACTCAATAAATCAATGATGGACCAATGAAAGATTTAAGAGTGGAATTGTAAAAAATTATATAGTTAAGGGTAATTAGAGATAGTGTTTAGATTAGAAATAGGTAAAGAATACAATATTATTCAGGGGAGAAAGCCCAGGTAAAATAAACTGTTTGTGTTAACATGGGATGTAGAAAAGTAGTAGTAAAGACTTAAGTAATTAAAAATATAGTTGGTAAATACCCTATGTTATGAGGGAAATTAAGTTAAATAAGTTTACATGAAGTAATGATGTTTATTACTCAGAGTAGTAGCAAAGAAGGAAATTAATGTTAAAAACAACAGTTAATAATAACTTACAAAGAATTGTTTGTTTCAATTATGAAGAGGATATGGCTGGAGGGAACTTACAGTCCATAGGCCTAAGTGTTATATTTTAAGTATTAAGACATAAAAAATAATCCTGACATATGTTCAGAACAAAAACAAACTCAAGACGTAACAACCACTAAACAAATCAATTATAACAACAGAACAAAAACTTTGTAATGAGATGAAATATAATTAGAATAATTTAAATAAAAATAATCAATGGCTACTAAGGCCTAGGAAATGTATAACTGTCAATGATAAATAATTGCAAACTGTATAAAAACAACCAGGAGATTAAGAAATTCAAGGCAAGTAAATAGCCGAGAATAATTTATAAATCAGTTTTAAAGAAAAAATATTAGAATAAGAACTTAGTTTAAAGGAGAAATGTAAATACCAAATATTAACAGAATTGTACAAACATTGATATTTCATAAAACCATACATTATGGGATACCAAATTAATCTTTGAAAGGAAATAATAACAGTGGTGATAATATTTAATATGTAGGGAAGAGGACAGAAGAATATAATCAATAAGAAGATATGCAGTTATTTTGAATAAAAATTCAAAATTTGATAACAATAGACTACTTCAGAATTAACCAATCGGGATTAATTGGTTACTATGACAACAGTCGTTTGGTGTCTAATTACCGTTAGATTTCATTACTCGTTATATGACGCTTTCGTTGAATAGACGCTAGTTTTAGAATGACCAAAACTGTCAATTAAAACATCAAAAATCTCAAAGAAGTTACTAGCAAGTGAATCCCAAGAAGGAAGACGATGACTGGAACCATATTACTAATGTCGAGGCCGAATTAACGAAAAAAGAAAATAAAATCCTACCGATTAAATTGGAAAAGATGCCCGAAGTCCCGAATCAATGCAAATTAAAGATGATTGCAGCATAACTCCTTAATACCAGATCGAATGAGCTCGTCCTGTCTACTGAAGTGATAAGTACCTATTAAATTACCCAAATTTCTAAATAAACTCACGTTAATTATTTCTCACTAAAGGTCGAAATCTCACTAAACTGAACATAATTACTTTCAAAGATTAAAAAGAATACTAAGTCACTGAAAATTTATAAACTGACAAAGATAACCTGTTGATAATTACCAATAACTTGTAAACACTTTTACTACACTACACTAAACAAATTATACCTACACAATATATTATTTAAGTTTAACTGATGTAAGGGTGTGTATTTTTATTTTTTTAAACATCTGTAATCCTTTTAACGTAATCTCAAGAACCTGTGACAAACGAACACTAATATTTTGTGTATAATTTCCAACAGACGCCATTACTGAAAGTCTGTTTATCAGTTCAGATATCGATTTGTCAAACCCTGTAGAGTTGTCTCGAATATAACCAGAGCATTTGTATTAAAAAGGGAAATATAATTTGTAATAAATGAATAACTAATCATTAATAGCAAAATAAATAAGTATTGAGTGTAACCACGGTGTTATGATTTCATTAGGAGGTGCACAATAATTTATGTACATTTTAGCAGACAAGTAGTGTTGACGACTAGCGAGCGCACAGCCCACGCAACGAACTACTGGTCGCTACAGACCGCCTAGGCTGGCGGAAATATTTGAATTATTCAAACCGCCTGAGCAGTGCTGGTCATACACATTTGAATTTTATTTTAATTGTTTTAATAAAACAATTTGGTGCCACCGGGATTTTCACACCCCTAGTGAACAACAGGTAAGAACATCGAGACCTGGTTATTCGTACGTTCGCAACGGACGAAATCTGCGGAAGTTGCATGCATTTGAACTACGGACAGAGAAGACACGTTACACCCATTACACACAAATTGTACATTATTTACATTTTACAGAGTAAAACGGTAGCCGTACACACGACTAATTTACAAATTGGCGACCAACCGCTGGAGCTAGAAGAGAGAGAAATACGAACTTCTAACGGCGAGAAATACGGTCGACTAATAAGTATTGAGAGAAAGTATAAAACAGTTCGCTACACACTATTCAATAATTTAACATCAATAATAATTAACAGTACAGGTAAACCGTTATCATACAAGGTGGCGCGCCAACTAGTAGGGCTAGAATAATTAAGAAATTATACAATTAAACCCTAGAAATTCTAGCGGCGATTGCGAAAGGTTACAATATGCACACCAGAGGATTGTCGAAAAAATTGGCAAAGGAGAAGGAGAGGGAAGAAAACAGAGGGGAAGAAGAGGAAGGAACACCGATTGAAGAAATGGAAACAGTAATAACCACAACAGAACCAAGCCAAGACGAAGAAATGGAACCACAGGCTGAAGATAGGGGGGAAGCCACAGGAGGAATGGATTTACAAAAATTATGGCAATTGATTAATGAAAATTTCAAGAAGCAGAAGGAAGAAACCAACGAGAATTTCAAGAAACAGGAGGAGAAATTCGACAAGAATGAGGAAAGTCTGAAACAGATGAAGAAAGAAACCAATGACAATTTGAAACAGATCAATGAAAAAATAGTGAGTACAAATGAAAGTACTAAGAAAGAATTGAGGAAAACAGTCAACCAAAATAATGAAACATTACAACAACGATTGCTGGAGGAAATTCAGCAAAGAAACGAAGAATTGAAGGAAGAATTGAAGGAACAGCTGAAGGAGGACCACGAGAAAAATAAAGAAGAAATGAAGCTGCAGATGGCACACCAATTAACGGAGTACCGAGAAGAAGCAAAGCAGCAGATTACGGAAATCAATGACAAGTTAGAGGAGACTTTAGAGAAGTTAGAAAAAACCAACGAAAATGTTTCTGAAGTCCGTGAGGAGGTAATCAACAAAATAAACAACCTCGAAGGAGAAACCAAAAGGAGAATTGAGGAATGTCACGAAGAAACAACCAAAAGGTGGGAACAAGTGGACCAGGACATGCATCAAGTACGGGAAGAGAATCAGAAGGAGACAGCGGTTGTACGAACAGACCTGGGAGAAAGAATGGAAGGAGTGTACAGCAATTTAAATAAAATCGACAGTAAAGTGGACAAAAATAAACAAAAAATTGAAGAGATACATAGACGAGAAGAGTTATTACGGGAAGAAGTGGACACCTGGCGTGACCGATCATGTAACCACAACCAAATATTTAACAATGACAATAGAGAGACAATAAATTTCCGCAACTATAAGCGCAACCCGATGGAGTTTTTGAAGAGAGTAGAAGAACTGATAATAAAGAACCGTGAAACACGATGGACAGCTGTGAGGGGAATGCTAGATGACATGTTTAAGGAGACATATGACAACTGGTGGACCGCCACACGACCAGACATCCAGAGCATCCAAGAATTTAAAACCCAATTCAAAGCAAAGTACTGGTCAGAGTCAACCCAGAACATGGTCCGTAACAATTTAAGTAACGGAAGGTATGAAAACCAAAATGGACAAACATTAACCTCATACTTTCTAGGAAAAATCTGCATGGCCAGGAATTTGGAACCACGCATTCCGGAAGAGTGTTTAGTAATACAATTATCGTACCACTATGACGATGCGATCCAGAAAGCCTGTATGTATAGTCAAGTCAAGACAATTCAGGACATGGCTAGTTTATTAGAGAGCCATGAACACGAATGGCAATACCGTAAGAACAGATTCACGAGTTTCCGGAATAGTAGACCAAATGAAGGGCCATCTCCACCAAACCAACAGGGTGACAATAAACCACCACCGAACAACACCAATAACTATCAAGGAAATCAACGTGGGAATAATGCGCCCAGGAACTATCACTCAAACAATAACAATAATGGCAATTTCAGAAACGATTACAGAGGGAATCAACAACGGAACGGTCCTAATAATTATTACCGTCCAGGAAACGGTAACAACAACAACAACAATCGAGGATACCGACCGCAAGTGAATTATGTGAGATGTCAAGCACGGCGTAGTCCAGCAAGGAACTATTCTCAGACAAACAACAACCGACGAACGTACTATAACCAGGTACCAAACACCAGTGTCCACACTTTCGAGGAAAACATCAGGAATGATGGTGATGACACAAACCACCGACAGGAACCCAACACCAACCAAAATAATAGCGGGAATTGGGTAACAGTCCACGAGAATCCGGGTTTTTCAATACTGCATGATACGACAAGTAATGACGAAGGGCCCCGGACAGCTCAGGTAAACAACATAAGGGCAGAAACCAGCCAAGAACCACATGATAACCACAGAAATGAAGTAATGTAGAAGATGATTTAAGCTATGGAGAGAGGGTATGGCCCCCACATGTGGTAAGGTGGTGATGACATAAATTTAATATCATCCAGAATAAGTGTGACTATCAAGCACTTGAAGGAGAAGAGGTGCAGAATAACAAAGTGTCGAACAAGAAGAGAAGGCAATAATAAAGAAAAGATTTCTAAAGAATGTCAAAATTCCAAAACATTTGTAAGTACAGCTTACACTAATCATTAGAGAAACCATTATGATGAATAGAAAAGTTTTCAAAAAATCAAAAAGGATATGTAAGAAAAGCTTGCCCAAATATCTCGATAATATTTTAGAACAATTAAAAATGGAGAGATAAAAGTTACAAGGCATCCATATAAAGTAAGAGCAACCAACTTACTACAATATTTAAATAAAAAATAATAATAGAGGAGTGTAGTTACAAAACATTCCTACAAAATAAGATTGACTTACCATAATATTTAGCCAAAAATGAGGCATAAAAAGCATAACATACTATAAAGGAATAAGCTACAGAAAAATTCCTAACTAGTAAGAAGCAATCACTTACTATGATATTTAAAAAAAAATAAAAAAAAAAAAAAAAAAATATCAATCAAAATGATCAGCTTCCACAACTATTTAGAAAGAGGGAAAGTAAAATTACCCAAACCAATGATCAAAAAACGAAATAAATGAAATAAACATTCTAAGAGTTATAATGTGAGATGAGATGAAACAAAGAGTAATTAAAAATGAATAAAAATGTGAATTGTATCAATAAAAAACAATGCTTCGAATATTATCAAGTAGTATCTATAAAGAAAGATGAAACAATATATGACTCGAACTGAGCAATAATGAAGTATAAAAGTAAAATATTCCCAACAAATATTATGATTATGATTATTATTATTATTATTTTGAGTCACGAGATGACTGTATTTAAGAATTATTAATTGAGATTGTCTGTTGAATGAATCCAGCAATCATTTTACTGAGCAGGGATGATGTTCCCCTGATCTCAGTATAAGAGTAGTTTTGAACGACGGAGTTAGGTAAGCAAATAGAGCCCATCCGAATCGATTGCAACTACAAGGTAGAGATAATTAGGGAAATTAAGATTTATAGGGAATACGTTATAATAAAAAATCAATAAGCCAGTTCGCAATATGATAAAATAATGAAGAAAAGACTAAGAAGAATGGAATTAAAAGATACAGAATTAATCATAAAAAATGAAAGAGAAGCAGGAGAATTTGAAAAAAAAAAATGATACGATACAATTGATAATTTCATCAAACTTAGAATCACGTTTTATAAAATGATCAATTTTGGTGGAAGGGCATTATATAACATTGCCAAACCCTGATCATATTTGATATCAATAAGTATGTAAAAAATGCTAAGAAATAATATATTTTGATAAATAAATAATAACGAGAACGAAAGTAGTAAATATAATTAAGAGTGAAGGAGGAAGAATAGTAAGCCAAAGGTGATTATTAAATAAGAAATACCAACTAGACTGACAGACAAATGACCTTGACCCAACCCCAGAGATTGGCCAGATATCAACCAAAATAAAGCGAGACAAGATGGAAGGGAAGGAGAAGAAAAACAAATTTAAATAATAGACCAAACCAACTGCAAAGAAAATAAAATGAACCAAGGTGATAAAACACAGACGAATAATGTAGAAGAGGGAAGGGGGAGATGATACCATCCAATATCATAAAGTAAACGGAACCGGTGATTAACCAATATAAAAAAGAAATGTTAATATTATCTATGTGACAAATATGACTCATAATTAATAAAAACCCATTAAATAAAAATACACTAACCCACGAATTAGTAGTATATGTAAATAAGAAATCTAGAAAGAGACATGAACTTATTAGATACAAATAAAATTTGTAAAGATAGTGAGAAATATAATGAAAATAATTAAGTGACAAAGAGAAATAATAATAGGGTTTACCCACCAATAAACGTGTAAAACAAAAAGTGATAACAGTGAAAGTGATGTGTGAAAAAGGATATTGTAAACAATAGTATAATTAAAAAAGATAGTGATAGATAAGTAAACACACAATAAATCAATGATGGACCAATGAAAGATTTAAGAGTGGAATTGTAAAAAATTATATAGTTAAGGGTAATTAGAGATAGTGTTTAGATTAGAAATAGGTAAAGAATACAATATTATTCAGGGGAGAAAGCCCAGGTAAAATAAACTGTTTGTGTTAACATGGGATGTAGAAAAGTAGTAGTAAAGACTTAAGTAATTAAAAATATAGTTGGTAAATACCCTATGTTATGAGGGAAATTAAGTTAAATAAGTTTACATGAAGTAATGATGTTTATTACTCAGAGTAGTAGCAAAGAAGGAAATTAATGTTAAAAACAACAGTTAATAATAACTTACAAAGAATTGTTTGTTTCAATTATGAAGAGGATATGGCTGGAGGGAACTTACAGTCCATAGGCCTAAGTGTTATATTTTAAGTATTAAGACATAAAAAATAATCCTGACATATGTTCAGAACAAAAACAAACTCAAGACGTAACAACCACTAAACAAATCAATTATAACAACAGAACAAAAACTTTGTAATGAGATGAAATATAATTAGAATAATTTAAATAAAAATAATCAATGGCTACTAAGGCCTAGGAAATGTATAACTGTCAATGATAAATAATTGCAAACTGTATAAAAACAACCAAGAGATTAAGAAATTCAAGGCAAGTAAATAGCCGAGAATAATTTATAAATCAGTTTTAAAGAAAAAATGTTAGAATAAGAACTTAGTTTAAAGGAGAAATGTAAATACCAAATATTAACAGAATTGTACAAACATTGATATTTCATAAAACCATACATTATGGGATACCAAATTAATCTTTGAAAGGAAATAATAACAGTGGTGATAATATTTAATATGTAGGGAAGAGGACAGAAGAATATAATCAATAAGAAGATATGCAGTTATTTTGAATAAAAATTCAAAATTTGATAACAATAGACTACTTCAGAATTAACCAATCGGGATTAATTGGTTACTATGACAACAGTCGTTTGGTGTCTAATTACCGTTAGATTTCATTACTCGTTATATGACGCTTTCGTTGAATAGACGCTAGTTTTAGAATGACCAAAATTGTCAATTAAAACATCAAAAATCTCAAAAGAAGTTACTAGCAAGTGAATCCCAAGAAGGAAGACGATGACTGGAACCATATTACTAATGTCGAGGCCGAATTAACGAAAAAAGAAAATAAAATCCTACCGATTAAATTGGAAAAGATGCCCGAAGTCCCGAATCAATGCAAATTAAAGATGATTGCAGCATAACTCCTTAATACCAGATCGAATGAGCTCGTCCTGTCTACTGAAGTGATAAGTACCTATTAAATTACCCAAATTTCTAAATAAACTCACGTTAATTATTTCTCACTAAAGGTCGAAATCTCACTAAACTGAACATAATTACTTTCAAAGATTAAAAAGAATACTAAGTCACTGAAAATTTATAAACTGACAAAGATAACCTGTTGATAATTACCAATAACTTGTAAACACTTTTACTACACTACACTAAACAAATTATACCTACACAATATATTATTTAAGTTTAACTGATGTAAGGGTGTGTATTTTTATTTTTTTAAACATCTGTAATCCTTTTAACGTAATCTCAAGAACCTGTTACAAACGAACACTAATATTTTGTGTATAATTTCCAACAGACGCCATTACTGAAAGTCTGTTTATCAGTTCAGATATCGATTTGCCAAACCCTGAAGAGTTGTCTCGAATATAACCGGAGCATTTGTATTAAAAAGGGAAATATAATTTGTAATAAATGAATAACTAATCATTAATAGCAAAATAAATAAGTATTGAGTGTAACCACGGTGTTATGATTTCATTAGGAGGTGCACAATAATTTATGTACATTTTAGCAGACAAGTAGTGTTGACGACTAGCGAGCGCACAGCCCACGCAACGAACTACTGGTCGCTACAGACCGCCTAGGCTGGCGGAAATATTTGAATTATTCAAACCGCCTGAGCAGTGCTGGTCATACACATTTGAATTTTATTTTAATTGTTTTAATAAAACAATTTGGCGCCACCGGGATTTTCACACCCCTAGTGAATAACAGGTAAGAACATCGAGACCTGGTTATTCGTACGTTCGCAACGGACAAAATCTGCGGAAGTTGCATGCATTTGAACTACGGACAGAGAAGACACGTTACACCCATTACACACAAATTGTACATTATTTACATTTTACAGAGTAAAACGGTAGCCGTACACACGACTAATTTACAAATTGGCGACCAACCGCTGGAGCTAGAAGAGAGAGAAATACGAACTTCTAACGGCGAGAAATACGGTCGACTAATAAGTATTGAGAGAAAGTATAAAACAGTTCGCTACACACTATTCAATAATTTAACATCAATAATAATTAACAGTACAGGTAAACCGTTATCATACAAGGTGGCGCGCCAACTAGTAGGGCTAGAATAATTAAGAAATTATACAATTAAACCCTAGAAATTCTAGCGGCGATTGCGAAAGGTTACAATATGCACACCAGAGGATTGTCGACAAAATTGGCAAAGGAGAAGGAGAGGGAAGAAAACAGAGGGGAAGAAGAGGAAGGAACACCGATTGAAGAAGTGGAAACAGTAATAACCACAACAGAACCAAGCCAAGACGAAGAAATGGAACCACAGGCTGGAGATAGGGGGGAAGCCACAGGAGGAATGGATTTACAAAAATTATGGCAATTGATTAATGAAAATTTCAAGAAGCAGAAGGAAGAAACCAACGAGAATTTCAAGAAACAGGAGGAGAAATTCGACAAGAACGAGGAAAGTCTGAAACAGATGAAGAAAGAAACCAATGACAATTTGAAACAGATCAATGAAAAAATAGTGAGTACAAATGAAAGTACTAAGAAAGAATTGAGGAAAACAGTCAACCAAAATAATGAAACATTACAACAACGATTGCTGGAGGAAATTCAGCAAAGAAACGAAGAATTGAAGGAAGAATTGAAGGAACAGCTGAAGGAGGACCACGAGAAAAATAAAGAAGAAATGAAGCTGCAGATGGCACACCAATTAACGGAGTACCGAGAAGAAGCAAAGCAGCAGATTACGGAAATCAATGACAAGTTAGAGGAGACTTTGGAGAAGTTAGAAAAAACCAACGAAAATGTTTCTGAAGTCCGTGAGGAGGTAATCAACAAAATAAACAACCTCGAAGGAGAAACCAAAAGGAGAATTGAGGAATGTCACGAAGAAACAACCAAAAGGTGGGAACAAGTGGACCAGGACATGCATCAAGTCCGGGAAGAGAATCAGAAGGAAACAGCGGTTGTACGAACAGACCTGGGAGAAAGAATGGAAGGAGTGTACAGCAATTTAAATAAAATCGACAGTAAAGTGGACAAAAATAAACAAAAAATTGAAGAGATACATAGACGAGAAGAGTTATTACGGGAAGAAGTGGACGCCTGGCGTGACCGATCATGTAACCACAACCAAATATTTAACAATGACAATAGAGATACAATAAATTTCCGCAACTATAAGCGCAACCCGATGGAGTTTTTGAAGAGAGTAGAAGAACTGATAATAAAGAACCGTGAAACACGATGGACAGCTGTGAGGGGAATGCTAGATGACATGTTTAAGGAGACATATGACAACTGGTGGACCGCCACACGACCAGACATCCAGAACATCCAAGAATTTAAAACCCAATTCAGAGCAAAGTACTGGTCAGAGTCAACCCAGAACATGGTCCGTAACAATTTAAGTAACGGAAGGTATGAAAACCAAAACGGACAAACATTAACCTCATACTTTCTAGGAAAAATCTGCATGGCCAGGAATTTGGAACCACGCATTCCGGAAGAGTGTTTAGTAATACAATTATCGTACCACTATGACGATGCGATCCAGAAAACCCGTACGTATAGTCAAGTCAAGACAATTCAGGACATGGCTAGTTTATTAGAGAGCCATGAACACGAATGGCAATACCGTAAGAACAGATTCACGAGTTTCCGGAATAGTAGACCAAATGAAGGGCCATCTCCACCAAACCAACAGGGTGACAATAAACCACCACCGAACAACACCAATAACTATCAAGGAAATCAACGTGGGAATAATGCGCCCAGGAACTATCACTCAAACAATAACAATAATGGCAATTTCAGAAACGATTACAGAGGGAATCAACAACGGAACGGTCCTAATAATTATTACTGTCCAGGAAACGGTAACAACAACAACAACAATCGAGGATACCGACCGCAAGTGAATTATGTGAGATGTCAAGCACGGCGTAGTCCAGCAAGGAACTATTCTCAGACAAACAACAACCGACGAACGTACTATAACCAGGTACCAAACACCAGTGTCCACACTTTCGAGGAAAACATCAGGAATGATGGTGATGACACAAACCACCGACAGGAACCCAACACCAACCAAAATAATAGCGGGAATTGGGTAACAGTCCACGAGAATCCGGGTTTTTCAATACTGCATGATACGACAAGTAATGACGAAGGGCCCCGGACAGCTCAGGTAAACAACATAAGGGCAGAAACCAGCCAAGAACCACATGATAACCACAGAAATGAAGTAATGTAGAAGATGATTTAAGCTATGGAGAGAGGGTATGGCCCCCACATGTGGTAAGGTGGTGATGACATAAATTTAATAATATCATCCAGAATAAGTGTGACTATCAAGCACTTGAAGGAGAAGAGGTGCAGAATAACAAAGTGTCGAACAAGAAGAGAAGGCAATAATAAAGAAAAGATTTCTAAAGAATGTCAAAATTCCAAAACATTTGTAAGTACAGCTTACACTAATCATTAGAGAAACCATTATGATGAATAGAAAAGTTTTCAAAAAATCAAAAAGGATATGTAAGAAAAGCTTGCCCAAATATCTCGATAATATTTTAGAACAATTAAAAATGGAGAGATAAAAGTTACAAGGCATCCATATAAAGTAAGAGCAACCAACTTACTACAATATTTAAATAAAAAATAATAATAGAGGAGTGTAGTTACAAAACATTCCTACAAAATAAGATTGACTTACCATAATATTTAGCCAAAAATGAGGCATAAAAAGCATAACATACTATAAAGGAATAAGCTACAGAAAAATTCCTAACTAGTAAGAAGCAATCACTTACTATGATATTTAAAAAATTATAAAAAAAAAAAAAAAAAAAATATCAATCAAAATGATCAGCTTCCACAACTATTTAGAAAGAGGGAAAGTAAAATTACCCAAACCAATGATCAAAAAACGAAATAAATGAAATAAACATTCTAAGAGTTATAATGTGAGATGAGATGAAACAAAGAGTAATTAAAAATGAATAAAAATGTGAATTGTATCAATAAAAAACAATGCTTCGAATATTATCAAGTAGTATCTATAAAGAAAGATGAAACAATATATGACTCGAACTGAGCAATAATGAAGTATAAAAGTAAAATATTCCCAACAAATATTATGATTATGATTATTATTATTATTATTTTGAGTCACGAGATGACTGTATTTAAGAATTATTAATTGAGATTGTCTGTTGAATGAATCCAGCAATCATTTTACTGAGCAGGGATGATGTTCCCCTGATCTCAGTATAAGAGTAGTTTTGAACGACGGAGTTAGGTAAGCAAATAGAGCCCATCCGAATCGATTGCAACTACAAGGTAGAGATAATTAGGGAAATTAAGATTTATAGGGAATACGTTATAATAAAAAATCAATAAGCCAGTTCGCAATATGATAAAATAATGAAGAAAAGACTAAGAAGAATGGAATTAAAAGATACAGAATTAATCATAAAAAATGAATGAGAAGCAGGAGAATTTGAAAAAAAAAAAATGATACGATACAATTGATAATTTCATCAAACTTAGAATCACGTTTTATAAAATGATCAATTTTGGTGGAAGGGCATTATATAACATTGCCAAACCCTGATCATATTTGATATCAATAAGTATGTAAAAAATGCTAAGAAATAATATATTTTGATAAATAAATAATAACGAGAACGAAAGTAGTAAATATAATTAAGAGTGAAGGAGGAAGAATAGTAAGCCAAAGGTGATTATTAAATAAGAAATACCAACTAGACTGACAGACAAATGACCTTGACCCAACCCCAGAGATTGGCCAGATATCAACCAAAATAAAGCGAGACAAGATGGAAGGGAAGGAGAAGAAAAACAAATTTAAATAATAGACCAAACCAACTGCAAAGAAAATAAAATGAACCAAGGTGATAAAACACAGACGAATAATGTAGAAGAGGGAAGGGGGAGATGATACCATCCAATATCATAAAGTAAACGGAACCCGTGATTAACCAATATAAAAAAGAAATGTTAATATTATCTATGTGACAAATATGACTCATAATTAATAAAAACCCATTAAATAAAAATACACTAACCCACGAATTAGTAGTATATGTAAATAAGAAATCTAGAAAGAGACATGAACTTATTAGATACAAATAAAATTTGTAAAGATAGTGAGAAATATAATGAAAATAATTAAGTGACAAAGAGAAATAATAATAGGGTTTACCCACCAATAAACGTGTAAAACAAAAAGTGATAACAGTGAAAGTGATGTGTGAAAAAGGATATTGTAAACAATAGTATAATTAAAAAAGATAGTGATAGATAAGTAAACACTCAATAAATCAATGATGGACCAATGAAAGATTTAAGAGTGGAATTGTAAAAAATTATATAGTTAAGGGTAATTAGAGATAGTGTTTAGATTAGAAATAGGTAAAGAATACAATATTATTCAGGGGAGAAAGCCCAGGTAAAATAAACTGTTTGTGTTAACATGGGATGTAGAAAAGTAGTAGTAAAGACTTAAGTAATTAAAAATATAGTTGGTAAATACCCTATGTTATGAGGGAAATTAAGTTAAATAAGTTTACATGAAGTAATGATGTTTATTACTCAGAGTAGTAGCAAAGAAGGAAATTAATGTTAAAAACAACAGTTAATAATAACTTACAAAGAATTGTTTGTTTCAATTATGAAGAGGATATGGCTGGAGGGAACTTACAGTCCATAGGCCTAAGTGTTATATTTTAAGTATTAAGACATAAAAAATAATCCTGACATATGTTCAGAACAAAAACAAACTCAAGACGTAACAACCACTAAACAAATCAATTATAACAACAGAACAAAAACTTTGTAATGAGATGAAATATAATTAGAATAATTTAAATAAAAATAATCAATGGCTACTAAGGCCTAGGAAATGTATAACTGTCAATGATAAATAATTGCAAACTGTATAAAAACAACCAAGAGATTAAGAAATTCAAGGCAAGTAAATAGCCGAGAATAATTTATAAATCAGTTTTAAAGAAAAAATGTTAGAATAAGAACTTAGTTTAAAGGAGAAATGTAAATACCAAATATTAACAGAATTGTACAAACATTGATATTTCATAAAACCATACATTATGGGATACCAAATTAATCTTTGAAAGGAAATAATAACAGTGGTGATAATATTTAATATGTAGGGAAGAGGACAGAAGAATATAATCAATAAGAAGATATGCAGTTATTTTGAATAAAAATTCAAAATTTGATAACAATAGACTACTTCAGAATTAACCAATCGGGATTAATTGGTTACTATGACAACAGTCGTTTGGTGTCTAATTACCGTTAGATTTCATTACTCGTTATATGACGCTTTCGTTGAATAGACGCTAGTTTTAGAATGACCAAAATTGTCAATTAAAACATCAAAAATCTCAAAAGAAGTTACTAGCAAGTGAATCCCAAGAAGGAAGACGATGACTGGAACCATATTACTAATGTCGAGGCCGAATTAACGAAAAAAGAAAATAAAATCCTACCGATTAAATTGGAAAAGATGCCCGAAGTCCCGAATCAATGCAAATTAAAGATGATTGCAGCATAACTCCTTAATACCAGATCGAATGAGCTCGTCCTGTCTACTGAAGTGATAAGTACCTATTAAATTACCCAAATTTCTAAATAAACTCACGTTAATTATTTCTCACTAAAGGTCGAAATCTCACT
This sequence comes from Magicicada septendecula, assembly GCA_034769895.1. Classification (NCBI taxonomy): domain Eukaryota; kingdom Metazoa; phylum Arthropoda; class Insecta; order Hemiptera; family Cicadidae; genus Magicicada; species Magicicada septendecula. Next base: position 275,471,193 of record CM068370.1, on the reverse strand, counting down.
AAACTGAACATAATTACTTTCAAAGATTAAAAAGAATACTAAGTCACTGAAAATTTATAAACTGACAAAGATAACCTGTTGATAATTACCAATAACTTGTAAACACTTTTACTACACTACACTAAACAAATTATACCTACACAATATATTATTTAAGTTTAACTGATGTAAGGGTGTGTATTTTTATTTTTTTAAACATCTGTAATCCTTTTAACGTAATCTCAAGAACCTGTTACAAACGAACACTAATATTTTGTGTATAATTTCCAACAGACGCCATTACTGAAAGTCTGTTTATCAGTTCAGATATCGATTTGCCAAACCCTGAAGAGTTGTCTCGAATATAACCGGAGCATTTGTATTAAAAAGGGAAATATAATTTGTAATAAATGAATAACTAATCATTAATAGCAAAATAAATAAGTATTGAGTGTAACCACGGTGTTATGATTTCATTAGGAGGTGCACAATAATTTATGTACATTTTAGCAGACAAGTAGTGTTGACGACTAGCGAGCGCACAGCCCACGCAACGAACTACTGGTCGCTACAGACCGCCTAGGCTGGCGGAAATATTTGAATTATTCAAACCGCCTGAGCAGTGCTGGTCATACACATTTGAATTTTATTTTAATTGTTTTAATAAAACAATTTGGCGCCACCGGGATTTTCACACCCCTAGTGAATAACAGGTAAGAACATCGAGACCTGGTTATTCGTACGTTCGCAACGGACAAAATCTGCGGAAGTTGCATGCATTTGAACTACGGACAGAGAAGACACGTTACACCCATTACACACAAATTGTACATTATTTACATTTTACAGAGTAAAACGGTAGCCGTACACACGACTAATTTACAAATTGGCGACCAACCGCTGGAGCTAGAAGAGAGAGAAATACGAACTTCTAACGGCGAGAAATACGGTCGACTAATAAGTATTGAGAGAAAGTATAAAACAGTTCGCTACACACTATTCAATAATTTAACATCAATAATAATTAACAGTACAGGTAAACCGTTATCATACAAGGTGGCGCGCCAACTAGTAGGGCTAGAATAATTAAGAAATTATACAATTAAACCCTAGAAATTCTAGCGGCGATTGCGAAAGGTTACAATATGCACACCAGAGGATTGTCGACAAAATTGGCAAAGGAGAAGGAGAGGGAAGAAAACAGAGGGGAAGAAGAGGAAGGAACACCGATTGAAGAAGTGGAAACAGTAATAACCACAACAGAACCAAGCCAAGACGAAGAAATGGAACCACAGGCTGGAGATAGGGGGGAAGCCACAGGAGGAATGGATTTACAAAAATTATGGCAATTGATTAATGAAAATTTCAAGAAGCAGAAGGAAGAAACCAACGAGAATTTCAAGAAACAGGAGGAGAAATTCGACAAGAACGAGGAAAGTCTGAAACAGATGAAGAAAGAAACCAATGACAATTTGAAACAGATCAATGAAAAAATAGTGAGTACAAATGAAAGTACTAAGAAAGAATTGAGGAAAACAGTCAACCAAAATAATGAAACATTACAACAACGATTGCTGGAGGAAATTCAGCAAAGAAACGAAGAATTGAAGGAAGAATTGAAGGAACAGCTGAAGGAGGACCACGAGAAAAATAAAGAAGAAATGAAGCTGCAGATGGCACACCAATTAACGGAGTACCGAGAAGAAGCAAAGCAGCAGATTACGGAAATCAATGACAAGTTAGAGGAGACTTTGGAGAAGTTAGAAAAAACCAACGAAAATGTTTCTGAAGTCCGTGAGGAGGTAATCAACAAAATAAACAACCTCGAAGGAGAAACCAAAAGGAGAATTGAGGAATGTCACGAAGAAACAACCAAAAGGTGGGAACAAGTGGACCAGGACATGCATCAAGTCCGGGAAGAGAATCAGAAGGAAACAGCGGTTGTACGAACAGACCTGGGAGAAAGAATGGAAGGAGTGTACAGCAATTTAAATAAAATCGACAGTAAAGTGGACAAAAATAAACAAAAAATTGAAGAGATACATAGACGAGAAGAGTTATTACGGGAAGAAGTGGACGCCTGGCGTGACCGATCATGTAACCACAACCAAATATTTAACAATGACAATAGAGATACAATAAATTTCCGCAACTATAAGCGCAACCCGATGGAGTTTTTGAAGAGAGTAGAAGAACTGATAATAAAGAACCGTGAAACACGATGGACAGCTGTGAGGGGAATGCTAGATGACATGTTTAAGGAGACATATGACAACTGGTGGACCGCCACACGACCAGACATCCAGAACATCCAAGAATTTAAAACCCAATTCAGAGCAAAGTACTGGTCAGAGTCAACCCAGAACATGGTCCGTAACAATTTAAGTAACGGAAGGTATGAAAACCAAAACGGACAAACATTAACCTCATACTTTCTAGGAAAAATCTGCATGGCCAGGAATTTGGAACCACGCATTCCGGAAGAGTGTTTAGTAATACAATTATCGTACCACTATGACGATGCGATCCAGAAAACCCGTACGTATAGTCAAGTCAAGACAATTCAGGACATGGCTAGTTTATTAGAGAGCCATGAACACGAATGGCAATACCGTAAGAACAGATTCACGAGTTTCCGGAATAGTAGACCAAATGAAGGGCCATCTCCACCAAACCAACAGGGTGACAATAAACCACCACCGAACAACACCAATAACTATCAAGGAAATCAACGTGGGAATAATGCGCCCAGGAACTATCACTCAAACAATAACAATAATGGCAATTTCAGAAACGATTACAGAGGGAATCAACAACGGAACGGTCCTAATAATTATTACTGTCCAGGAAACGGTAACAACAACAACAACAATCGAGGATACCGACCGCAAGTGAATTATGTGAGATGTCAAGCACGGCGTAGTCCAGCAAGGAACTATTCTCAGACAAACAACAACCGACGAACGTACTATAACCAGGTACCAAACACCAGTGTCCACACTTTCGAGGAAAACATCAGGAATGATGGTGATGACACAAACCACCGACAGGAACCCAACACCAACCAAAATAATAGCGGGAATTGGGTAACAGTCCACGAGAATCCGGGTTTTTCAATACTGCATGATACGACAAGTAATGACGAAGGGCCCCGGACAGCTCAGGTAAACAACATAAGGGCAGAAACCAGCCAAGAACCACATGATAACCACAGAAATGAAGTAATGTAGAAGATGATTTAAGCTATGGAGAGAGGGTATGGCCCCCACATGTGGTAAGGTGGTGATGACATAAATTTAATAATATCATCCAGAATAAGTGTGACTATCAAGCACTTGAAGGAGAAGAGGTGCAGAATAACAAAGTGTCGAACAAGAAGAGAAGGCAATAATAAAGAAAAGATTTCTAAAGAATGTCAAAATTCCAAAACATTTGTAAGTACAGCTTACACTAATCATTAGAGAAACCATTATGATGAATAGAAAAGTTTTCAAAAAATCAAAAAGGATATGTAAGAAAAGCTTGCCCAAATATCTCGATAATATTTTAGAACAATTAAAAATGGAGAGATAAAAGTTACAAGGCATCCATATAAAGTAAGAGCAACCAACTTACTACAATATTTAAATAAAAAATAATAATAGAGGAGTGTAGTTACAAAACATTCCTACAAAATAAGATTGACTTACCATAATATTTAGCCAAAAATGAGGCATAAAAAGCATAACATACTATAAAGGAATAAGCTACAGAAAAATTCCTAACTAGTAAGAAGCAATCACTTACTATGATATTTAAAAAATTATAAAAAAAAAAAAAAAAAAAATATCAATCAAAATGATCAGCTTCCACAACTATTTAGAAAGAGGGAAAGTAAAATTACCCAAACCAATGATCAAAAAACGAAATAAATGAAATAAACATTCTAAGAGTTATAATGTGAGATGAGATGAAACAAAGAGTAATTAAAAATGAATAAAAATGTGAATTGTATCAATAAAAAACAATGCTTCGAATATTATCAAGTAGTATCTATAAAGAAAGATGAAACAATATATGACTCGAACTGAGCAATAATGAAGTATAAAAGTAAAATATTCCCAACAAATATTATGATTATGATTATTATTATTATTATTTTGAGTCACGAGATGACTGTATTTAAGAATTATTAATTGAGATTGTCTGTTGAATGAATCCAGCAATCATTTTACTGAGCAGGGATGATGTTCCCCTGATCTCAGTATAAGAGTAGTTTTGAACGACGGAGTTAGGTAAGCAAATAGAGCCCATCCGAATCGATTGCAACTACAAGGTAGAGATAATTAGGGAAATTAAGATTTATAGGGAATACGTTATAATAAAAAATCAATAAGCCAGTTCGCAATATGATAAAATAATGAAGAAAAGACTAAGAAGAATGGAATTAAAAGATACAGAATTAATCATAAAAAATGAATGAGAAGCAGGAGAATTTGAAAAAAAAAAAATGATACGATACAATTGATAATTTCATCAAACTTAGAATCACGTTTTATAAAATGATCAATTTTGGTGGAAGGGCATTATATAACATTGCCAAACCCTGATCATATTTGATATCAATAAGTATGTAAAAAATGCTAAGAAATAATATATTTTGATAAATAAATAATAACGAGAACGAAAGTAGTAAATATAATTAAGAGTGAAGGAGGAAGAATAGTAAGCCAAAGGTGATTATTAAATAAGAAATACCAACTAGACTGACAGACAAATGACCTTGACCCAACCCCAGAGATTGGCCAGATATCAACCAAAATAAAGCGAGACAAGATGGAAGGGAAGGAGAAGAAAAACAAATTTAAATAATAGACCAAACCAACTGCAAAGAAAATAAAATGAACCAAGGTGATAAAACACAGACGAATAATGTAGAAGAGGGAAGGGGGAGATGATACCATCCAATATCATAAAGTAAACGGAACCCGTGATTAACCAATATAAAAAAGAAATGTTAATATTATCTATGTGACAAATATGACTCATAATTAATAAAAACCCATTAAATAAAAATACACTAACCCACGAATTAGTAGTATATGTAAATAAGAAATCTAGAAAGAGACATGAACTTATTAGATACAAATAAAATTTGTAAAGATAGTGAGAAATATAATGAAAATAATTAAGTGACAAAGAGAAATAATAATAGGGTTTACCCACCAATAAACGTGTAAAACAAAAAGTGATAACAGTGAAAGTGATGTGTGAAAAAGGATATTGTAAACAATAGTATAATTAAAAAAGATAGTGATAGATAAGTAAACACTCAATAAATCAATGATGGACCAATGAAAGATTTAAGAGTGGAATTGTAAAAAATTATATAGTTAAGGGTAATTAGAGATAGTGTTTAGATTAGAAATAGGTAAAGAATACAATATTATTCAGGGGAGAAAGCCCAGGTAAAATAAACTGTTTGTGTTAACATGGGATGTAGAAAAGTAGTAGTAAAGACTTAAGTAATTAAAAATATAGTTGGTAAATACCCTATGTTATGAGGGAAATTAAGTTAAATAAGTTTACATGAAGTAATGATGTTTATTACTCAGAGTAGTAGCAAAGAAGGAAATTAATGTTAAAAACAACAGTTAATAATAACTTACAAAGAATTGTTTGTTTCAATTATGAAGAGGATATGGCTGGAGGGAACTTACAGTCCATAGGCCTAAGTGTTATATTTTAAGTATTAAGACATAAAAAATAATCCTGACATATGTTCAGAACAAAAACAAACTCAAGACGTAACAACCACTAAACAAATCAATTATAACAACAGAACAAAAACTTTGTAATGAGATGAAATATAATTAGAATAATTTAAATAAAAATAATCAATGGCTACTAAGGCCTAGGAAATGTATAACTGTCAATGATAAATAATTGCAAACTGTATAAAAACAACCAGGAGATTAAGAAATTCAAGGCAAGTAAATAGCCGAGAATAATTTATAAATCAGTTTTAAAGAAAAAATATTAGAATAAGAACTTAGTTTAAAGGAGAAATGTAAATACCAAATATTAACAGAATTGTACAAACATTGATATTTCATAAAACCATACATTATGGGATACCAAATTAATCTTTGAAAGGAAATAATAACAGTGGTGATAATATTTAATATGTAGGGAAGAGGACAGAAGAATATAATCAATAAGAAGATATGCAGTTATTTTGAATAAAAATTCAAAATTTGATAACAATAGACTACTTCAGAATTAACCAATCGGGATTAATTGGTTACTATGACAACAGTCGTTTGGTGTCTAATTACCGTTAGATTTCATTACTCGTTATATGACGCTTTCGTTGAATAGACGCTAGTTTTAGAATGACCAAAACTGTCAATTAAAACATCAAAAATCTCAAAGAAGTTACTAGCAAGTGAATCCCAAGAAGGAAGACGATGACTGGAACCATATTACTAATGTCGAGGCCGAATTAACGAAAAAAGAAAATAAAATCCTACCGATTAAATTGGAAAAGATGCCCGAAGTCCCGAATCAATGCAAATTAAAGATGATTGCAGCATAACTCCTTAATACCAGATCGAATGAGCTCGTCCTGTCTACTGAAGTGATAAGTACCTATTAAATTACCCAAATTTCTAAATAAACTCACGTTAATTATTTCTCACTAAAGGTCGAAATCTCACTAAACTGAACATAATTACTTTCAAAGATTAAAAAGAATACTAAGTCACTGAAAATTTATAAACTGACAAAGATAACCTGTTGATAATTACCAATAACTTGTAAACACTTTTACTACACTACACTAAACAAATTATACCTACACAATATATTATTTAAGTTTAACTGATGTAAGGGTGTGTATTTTTATTTTTTTAAACATCTGTAATCCTTTTAACGTAATCTCAAGAACCTGTGACAAACGAACACTAATATTTTGTGTATAATTTCCAACAGACGCCATTACTGAAAGTCTGTTTATCAGTTCAGATATCGATTTGTCAAACCCTGTAGAGTTGTCTCGAATATAACCAGAGCATTTGTATTAAAAAGGGAAATATAATTTGTAATAAATGAATAACTAATCATTAATAGCAAAATAAATAAGTATTGAGTGTAACCACGGTGTTATGATTTCATTAGGAGGTGCACAATAATTTATGTACATTTTAGCAGACAAGTAGTGTTGACGACTAGCGAGCGCACAGCCCACGCAACGAACTACTGGTCGCTACAGACCGCCTAGGCTGGTGGAAATATTTGAATTATTCAAACCGCCTGAGCAGTGCTGGTCATACACATTTGAATTTTATTTTAATTGTTTTAATAAAACAATTTGGCGCCACCGGGATTTTCACACCCCTAGTGAACAACAGGTAAGAACATCGAGACCTGGTTATTCGTACGTTCGCAACGGACGAAATCTGCGGAAGTTGCATGCATTTGAACTACGGACAGAGAAGACACGTTACACCCATTACACACAAATTGTACATTATTTACATTTTACAGAGTAAAACGGTAGCCGTACACACGACTAATTTACAAATTGGCGACCAACCGCTGGAGCTAGAAGAGAGAGAAATACGAACTTCTAACGGCGAGAAATACGGTCGACTAATAAGTATTGAGAGAAAGTATAAAACAGTTCGCTACACACTATTCAATAATTTAACATCAATAATAATTAACAGTACAGGTAAACCGTTATCATAAAAGGTGGCGCGCCAACTAGTAGGGCTAGAATAATTAAGAAATTATACAATTAAACCCTAGAAATTCTAGCGGCGATTGCGAAAGGTTACAATATGCACACCAGAGGATTGTCGAAAAAATTGGCAAAGGAGAAGGAGAGGGAAGAAAACAGAGGGGAAGAAGAGGAAGGAACACCGATTGAAGAAATGGAAACAGTAATAACCACAACAGAACCAAGCCAAGACGAAGAAATGGAACCACAGGCTGAAGATAGGGGGGAAGCCACAGGAGGAATGGATTTACAAAAATTATGGCAATTGATTAATGAAAATTTCAAGAAGCAGAAGGAAGAAACCAACGAGAATTTCAAGAAACAGGAGGAGAAATTCGACAAGAACGAGGAAAGTCTGAAACAGATGAAGAAAGAAACCAATGACAATTTGAAACAGATCAATGAAAAAATAGTGAGTACAAATGAAAGTACTAAGAAAGAATTGAGGAAAACAGTCAACCAAAATAATGAAACATTACAACAACGATTGCTGGAGGAAATTCAGCAAAGAAACGAAGAATTGAAGGAAGAATTGAAGGAACAGCTGAAGGAGGACCACGAGAAAAATAAAGAAGAAATGAAGCTGCAGATGGCACACCAATTAACGGAGTACCGAGAAGAAGCAAAGCAGCAGATTACGGAAATCAATGACAAGTTAGAGGAGACTTTGGAGAAGTTAGAAAAAACCAACGAAAATGTTTCTGAAGTCCGTGAGGAGGTAATCAACAAAATAAACAACCTCGAAGGAGAAACCAAAAGGAGAATTGAGGAATGTCACGAAGAAACAACCAAAAGGTGGGAACAAGTGGACCAGGACATGCATCAAGTCCGGGAAGAGAATCAGAAGGAGACAGCGGTTGTACGAACAGACCTGGGAGAAAGAATGGAAGGAGTGTACAGCAATTTAAATAAAATCGACAGTAAAGTGGACAAAAATAAACAAAAAATTGAAGAGATACATAGACGAGAAGAGTTATTACGGGAAGAAGTGGACGCCTGGCGTGACCGATCATGTAACCACAACCAAATATTTAACAATGACAATAGAGATACAATAAATTTCCGCAACTATAAGCGCAACCCGATGGAGTTTTTGAAGAGAGTAGAAGAACTGATAATAAAGAACCGTGAAACACGATGGACAGCTGTGAGGGGAATGCTAGATGACATGTTCAAGGAGACATATGACAACTGGTGGACCGCCACACGACCAGACATCCAGAGCATCCAAGAATTTAAAACCCAATTCAAAGCAAAGTACTGGTCAGAGTCAACCCAGAACATGGTCCGTAACAATTTAAGTAACGGAAGGTATGAAAACCAAAACGGACAAACATTAACCTCATACTTTCTAGGAAAAATCTGCATGGCCAGGAATTTGGAACCACGCATTCCGGAAGAGTGTTTAGTAATACAATTATCGTACCACTATGACGATGCGATCCAGAAAGCCCGTATGTATAGTCAAGTCAAGACAATTCAGGACATGGCTAGTTTATTAGAGAGCCATGAACACGAATGGCAATACCGTAAGAACAGATTCACGAGTTTCCGGAATAGTAGACCAAATGAAGGGCCATCTCCACCAAACCAACAGGGTGACAATAAACCACCACCGAACAACACCAATAACTATCAAGGAAATCAACGTGGGAATAATGCGCCCAGGAACTATCACTCAAACAATAACAATAATGGCAATTTCAGAAACGATTACAGAGGGAATCAACAACGGAACGGTCCTAATAATTATTACCATCCAGGAAACGGTAACAACAACAACAACAACAACCGAGGATACCGACCGCAAGTGAATTATGTGAGATGTCAAGCACGGCGTAGTCCAGCAAGGAACTATTCTCAGACAAACAACAACCGACGAACGTACTATAACCAGGTACCAAACACCAGTGTCCACACTTTCGAGGAAAACATCAGGAATGATGGTGATGACACAAACCACCGACAGGAACCCAACACCAACCAAAATAATAGCGGGAATTGGGTAACAGTCCACGAGAATCCGGGTTTTTCAATACTGCATGATACGACAAGTAATGACGAAGGGCCCCGGACAGCTCAGGTAAACAACATAAGGGCAGAAACCAGCCAAGAACCACATGATAACCACAGAAATGAAGTAATGTAGAAGATGATTTAAGCTATGGAGAGAGGGTATGGCCCCCACATGTGGTAAGGTGGTGATGACATAAATTTAATAATATCATCCAGAATAAGTGTGACTATCAAGCACTTGAAGGAGAAGAGGTGCAGAATAACAAAGTGTCGAACAAGAAGAGAAGGCAATAATAAAGAAAAGATTTCTAAAGAATGTCAAAATTCCAAAACATTTGTAAGTACAGCTTACACTAATCATTAGAGAAACCATTATGATGAATAGAAAAGTTTTCAAAAAATCAAAAAGGATATGTAAGAAAAGCTTGCCCAAATATCTCGATAATATTTTAGAACAATTAAAAATGGAGAGATAAAAGTTACAAGGCATCCATATAAAGTAAGAGCAACCAACTTACTACAATATTGAAATAAAAAATAATAATAGAGGAGTGTAGTTACAAAACATTCCTACAAAATAAGATTGACTTACCATAATATTTAGCCAAAAATGAGGCATAAAAAGCATAACATACTATAAAGGAATAAGCTGCAGAAAAATTCCTAACTAGTAAGAAGCAATCACTTACTATGATATTTAAAAAATTATAAAAAAAAAAAAAAAAAATATCAATCAAAATGATCAGCTTCCACAACTATTTAGAAAGAGGGAAAGTAAAATTACCCAAACCAATGATCAAAAAACGAAATAAATGAAATAAACATTCTAAGAGTTATAATGTGAGATGAGATGAAACAAAGAGTAATTAAAAATGAATAAAAATGTGAATTGTATCAATAAAAAACAATGCTTCGAATATTATCAAGTAGTATCTATAAAGAAAGATGAAACAATATATGACTCGAACTGAGCAATAATGAAGTATAAAAGTAAAATATTCCCAACAAATATTATGATTATGATTATTATTATTATTATTTTGAGTCACGAGATGACTGTATTTAAGAATTATTAATTGAGATTGTCTGTTGAATGAATCCAGCAATCATTTTACTGAGCAGGGATGATGTTCCCCTGATCTCAGTATAAGAGTAGTTTTGAACGACGGAGTTAGGTAAGCAAATAGAGCCCATCCGAATCGATTGCAACTACAAGGTAGAGATAATTAGGGAAATTAAGATTTATAGGGAATACGTTATAATAAAAAATCAATAAGCCAGTTCGCAATATGATAAAATAATGAAGAAAAGACTAAGAAGAATGGAATTAAAAGATACAGAATTAATCATAAAAAATGAATGAGAAGCAGGAGAATTTGAAAAAAAAAAAATGATACGATACAATTGATAATTTCATCAAACTTAGAATCACGTTTTATAAAATGATCAATTTTGGTGGAAGGGCATTATATAACATTGCCAAACCCTGATCATATTTGATATCAATAAGTATGTAAAAAATGCTAAGAAATAATATATTTTGATAAATAAATAATAACGAGAACGAAAGTAGTAAATATAATTAAGAGTGAAGGAGGAAGAATAGTAAGCCAAAGGTGATTATTAAATAAGAAATACCAACTAGACTGACAGACAAATGACCTTGACCCAACCCCAGAGATTGGCCAGATATCAACCAAAATAAAGCGAGACAAGATGGAAGGGAAGGAGAAGAAAAACAAATTTAAATAATAGACCAAACCAACTGCAAAGAAAATAAAATGAACCAAGGTGATAAAACACAGACGAATAATGTAGAAGAGGGAAGGGGGAGATGATACCATCCAATATCATAAAGTAAACGGAACCCGTGATTAACCAATATAAAAAAGAAATGTTAATATTATCTATGTGACAAATATGACTCATAATTAATAAAAACCCATTAAATAAAAATACACTAACCCACGAATTAGTAGTATATGTAAATAAGAAATCTAGAAAGAGACATGAACTTATTAGATACAAATAAAATTTGTAAAGATAGTGAGAAATATAATGAAAATAATTAAGTGACAAAGAGAAATAATAATAGGGTTTACCCACCAATAAACGTGTAAAACAAAAAGTGATAACAGTGAAAGTGATGTGTGAAAAAGGATATTGTAAACAATAGTATAATTAAAAAAGATAGTGATAGATAAGTAAACACTCAATAAATCAATGATGGACCAATGAAAGATTTAAGAGTGGAATTGTAAAAAATTATATAGTTAAGGGTAATTAGAGATAGTGTTTAGATTAGAAATAGGTAAAGAATACAATATTATTCAGGGGAGAAAGCCCAGGTAAAATAAACTGTTTGTGTTAACATGGGATGTAGAAAAGTAGTAGTAAAGACTTAAGTAATTAAAAATATAGTTGGTAAATACCCTATGTTATGAGGGAAATTAAGTTAAATAAGTTTACATGAAGTAATGATGTTTATTACTCAGAGTAGTAGCAAAGAAGGAAATTAATGTTAAAAACAACAGTTAATAATAACTTACAAAGAATTGTTTGTTTCAATTATGAAGAGGATATGGCTGGAGGGAACTTACAGTCCATAGGCCTAAGTGTTATATTTTAAGTATTAAGACATAAAAAATAATCCTGACATATGTTCAGAACAAAAACAAACTCAAGACGTAACAACCACTAAACAAATCAATTATAACAACAGAACAAAAACTTTGTAATGAGATGAAATATAATTAGAATAATTTAAATAAAAATAATCAATGGCTACTAAGGCCTAGGAAATGTATAACTGTCAATGATAAATAATTGCAAACTGTATAAAAACAACCAGGAGATTAAGAAATTCAAGGCAAGTAAATAGCCGAGAATAATTTATAAATCAGTTTTAAAGAAAAAATATTAGAATAAGAACTTAGTTTAAAGGAGAAATGTAAATACCAAATATTAACAGAATTGTACAAACATTGATATTTCATAAAACCATACATTATGGGATACCAAATTAATCTTTGAAAGGAAATAATAACAGTGGTGATAATATTTAATATGTAGGGAAGAGGACAGAAGAATATAATCAATAAGAAGATATGCAGTTATTTTGAATAAAAATTCAAAATTTGATAACAATAGACTACTTCAGAATTAACCAATCGGGATTAATTGGTTACTATGACAACAGTCGTTTGGTGTCTAATTACCGTTAGATTTCATTACTCGTTATATGACGCTTTCGTTGAATAGACGCTAGTTTTAGAATGACCAAAACTGTCAATTAAAACATCAAAAATCTCAAAGAAGTTACTAGCAAGTGAATCCCAAGAAGGAAGACGATGACTGGAACCATATTACTAATGTCGAGGCCGAATTAACGAAAAAAGAAAATAAAATCCTACCGATTAAATTGGAAAAGATGCCCGAAGTCCCGAATCAATGCAAATTAAAGATGATTGCAGCATAACTCCTTAATACCAGATCGAATGAGCTCGTCCTGTCTACTGAAGTGATAAGTACCTATTAAATTACCCAAATTTCTAAATAAACTCACGTTAATTATTTCTCACTAAAGGTCGAAATCTCACTAAACTGAACATAATTACTTTCAAAGATTAAAAAGAATACTAAGTCACTGAAAATTTATAAACTGACAAAGATAACCTGTTGATAATTACCAATAACTTGTAAACACTTTTACTACACTACACTAAACAAATTATACCTACACAATATATTATTTAAGTTTAACTGATGTAAGGGTGTGTATTTTTATTTTTTTAAACATCTGTAATCCTTTTAACGTAATCTCAAGAACCTGTGACAAACGAACACTAATATTTTGTGTATAATTTCCAACAGACGCCATTACTGAAAGTCTGTTTATCAGTTCAGATATCGATTTGTCAAACCCTGTAGAGTTGTCTCGAATATAACCAGAGCATTTGTATTAAAAAGGGAAATATAATTTGTAATAAATGAATAACTAATCATTAATAGCAAAATAAATAAGTATTGAGTGTAACCACGGTGTTATGATTTCATTAGGAGGTGCACAATAATTTATGTACATTTTAGCAGACAAGTAGTGTTGACGACTAGCGAGCGCACAGCCCACGCAACGAACTACTGGTCGCTACAGACCGCCTAGGCTGGCGGAAATATTTGAATTATTCAAACCGCCTGAGCAGTGCTGGTCATACACATTTGAATTTTATTTTAATTGTTTTAATAAAACAATTTGGTGCCACCGGGATTTTCACACCCCTAGTGAACAACAGGTAAGAACATCGAGACCTGGTTATTCGTACGTTCGCAACGGACGAAATCTGCGGAAGTTGCATGCATTTGAACTACGGACAGAGAAGACACGTTACACCCATTACACACAAATTGTACATTATTTACATTTTACAGAGTAAAACGGTAGCCGTACACACGACTAATTTACAAATTGGCGACCAACCGCTGGAGCTAGAAGAGAGAGAAATACGAACTTCTAACGGCGAGAAATACGGTCAACTAATAAGTATTGAGAGAAAGTATAAAACAGTTCGCTACACACTATTCAATAATTTAACATCAATAATAATTAACAGTACAGGTAAACCGTTATCATACAAGGTGGCGCGCCAACTAGTAGGGCTAGAATAATTAAGAAATTATACAATTAAACCCTAGAAATTCTAGCGGCGATTGCGAAAGGTTACAATATGCACACCAGAGGATTGTCGAAAAAATTGGCAAAGGAGAAGGAGAGGGAAGAAAACAGAGGGGAAGAAGAGGAAGGAACACCGATTGAAGAAATGGAAACAGTAATAACCACAACAGAACCAAGCCAAGACGAAGAAATGGAACCACAGGCTGAAGATAGGGGGGAAGCCACAGGAGGAATGGATTTACAAAAATTATGGCAATTGATTAATGAAAATTTCAAGAAGCAGAAGGAAGAAACCAACGAGAATTTCAAGAAACAGGAGGAGAAATTCGACAAGAATGAGGAAAGTCTGAAACAGATGAAGAAAGAAACCAATGACAATTTGAAACAGATCAATGAAAAAATAGTGAGTACAAATGAAAGTACTAAGAAAGAATTGAGGAAAACAGTCAACCAAAATAATGAAACATTACAACAACGATTGCTGGAGGAAATTCAGCAAAGAAACGAAGAATTGAAGGAAGAATTGAAGGAACAGCTGAAGGAGGACCACGAGAAAAATAAAGAAGAAATGAAGCTGCAGATGGCACACCAATTAACGGAGTACCGAGAAGAAGCAAAGCAGCAGATTACGGAAATCAATGACAAGTTAGAGGAGACTTTAGAGAAGTTAGAAAAAACCAACGAAAATGTTTCTGAAGTCCGTGAGGAGGTAATCAACAAAATAAACAACCTCGAAGGAGAAACCAAAAGGAGAATTGAGGAATGTCACGAAGAAACAACCAAAAGGTGGGAACAAGTGGACCAGGACATGCATCAAGTACGGGAAGAGAATCAGAAGGAGACAGCGGTTGTACGAACAGACCTGGGAGAAAGAATGGAAGGAGTGTACAGCAATTTAAATAAAATCGACAGTAAAGTGGACAAAAATAAACAAAAAATTGAAGAGATACATAGACGAGAAGAGTTATTACGGGAAGAAGTGGACACCTGGCGTGACCGATCATGTAACCACAACCAAATATTTAACAATGACAATAGAGAGACAATAAATTTCCGCAACTATAAGCGCAACCCGATGGAGTTTTTGAAGAGAGTAGAAGAACTGATAATAAAGAACCGTGAAACACGATGGACAGCTGTGAGGGGAATGCTAGATGACATGTTTAAGGAGACATATGACAACTGGTGGACCGCCACACGACCAGACATCCAGAGCATCCAAGAATTTAAAACCCAATTCAAAGCAAAGTACTGGTCAGAGTCAACCCAGAACATGGTCCGTAACAATTTAAGTAACGGAAGGTATGAAAACCAAAATGGACAAACATTAACCTCATACTTTCTAGGAAAAATCTGCATGGCCAGGAATTTGGAACCACGCATTCCGGAAGAGTGTTTAGTAATACAATTATCGTACCACTATGACGATGCGATCCAGAAAGCCTGTATGTATAGTCAAGTCAAGACAATTCAGGACATGGCTAGTTTATTAGAGAGCCATGAACACGAATGGCAATACCGTAAGAACAGATTCACGAGTTTCCGGAATAGTAGACCAAATGAAGGGCCATCTCCACCAAACCAACAGGGTGACAATAAACCACCACCGAACAACACCAATAACTATCAAGGAAATCAACGTGGGAATAATGCGCCCAGGAACTATCACTCAAACAATAACAATAATGGCAATTTCAGAAACGATTACAGAGGGAATCAACAACGGAACGGTCCTAATAATTATTACCGTCCAGGAAACGGTAACAACAACAACAACAATCGAGGATACCGACCGCAAGTGAATTATGTGAGATGTCAAGCACGGCGTAGTCCAGCAAGGAACTATTCTCAGACAAACAACAACCGACGAACGTACTATAACCAGGTACCAAACACCAGTGTCCACACTTTCGAGGAAAACATCAGGAATGATGGTGATGACACAAACCACCGACAGGAACCCAACACCAACCAAAATAATAGCGGGAATTGGGTAACAGTCCACGAGAATCCGGGTTTTTCAATACTGCATGATACGACAAGTAATGACGAAGGGCCCCGGACAGCTCAGGTAAACAACATAAGGGCAGAAACCAGCCAAGAACCACATGATAACCACAGAAATGAAGTAATGTAGAAGATGATTTAAGCTATGGAGAGAGGGTATGGCCCCCACATGTGGTAAGGTGGTGATGACATAAATTTAATATCATCCAGAATAAGTGTGACTATCAAGCACTTGAAGGAGAAGAGGTGCAGAATAACAAAGTGTCGAACAAGAAGAGAAGGCAATAATAAAGAAAAGATTTCTAAAGAATGTCAAAATTCCAAAACATTTGTAAGTACAGCTTACACTAATCATTAGAGAAACCATTATGATGAATAGAAAAGTTTTCAAAAAATCAAAAAGGATATGTAAGAAAAGCTTGCCCAAATATCTCGATAATATTTTAGAACAATTAAAAATGGAGAGATAAAAGTTACAAGGCATCCATATAAAGTAAGAGCAACCAACTTACTACAATATTTAAATAAAAAATAATAATAGAGGAGTGTAGTTACAAAACATTCCTACAAAATAAGATTGACTTACCATAATATTTAGCCAAAAATGAGGCATAAAAAGCATAACATACTATAAAGGAATAAGCTACAGAAAAATTCCTAACTAGTAAGAAGCAATCACTTACTATGATATTTAAAAAATTATAAAAAAAAAAAAAAAAAAATATCAATCAAAATGATCAGCTTCCACAACTATTTAGAAAGAGGGAAAGTAAAATTACCCAAACCAATGATCAAAAAACGAAATAAATGAAATAAACATTCTAAGAGTTATAATGTGAGATGAGATGAAACAAAGAGTAATTAAAAATGAATAAAAATGTGAATTGTATCAATAAAAAACAATGCTTCGAATATTATCAAGTAGTATCTATAAAGAAAGATGAAACAATATATGACTCGAACTGAGCAATAATGAAGTATAAAAGTAAAATATTCCCAACAAATATTATGATTATGATTATTATTATTATTATTTTGAGTCACGAGATGACTGTATTTAAGAATTATTAATTGAGATTGTCTGTTGAATGAATCCAGCAATCATTTTACTGAGCAGGGATGATGTTCCCCTGATCTCAGTATAAGAGTAGTTTTGAACGACGGAGTTAGGTAAGCAAATAGAGCCCATCCGAATCGATTGCAACTACAAGGTAGAGATAATTAGGGAAATTAAGATTTATAGGGAATACGTTATAATAAAAAATCAATAAGCCAGTTCGCAATATGATAAAATAATGAAGAAAAGACTAAGAAGAATGGAATTAAAAGATACAGAATTAATCATAAAAAATGAAAGAGAAGCAGGAGAATTTGAAAAAAAAAAATGATACGATACAATTGATAATTTCATCAAACTTAGAATCACGTTTTATAAAATGATCAATTTTGGTGGAAGGGCATTATATAACATTGCCAAACCCTGATCATATTTGATATCAATAAGTATGTAAAAAATGCTAAGAAATAATATATTTTGATAAATAAATAATAACGAGAACGAAAGTAGTAAATATAATTAAGAGTGAAGGAGGAAGAATAGTAAGCCAAAGGTGATTATTAAATAAGAAATACCAACTAGACTGACAGACAAATGACCTTGACCCAACCCCAGAGATTGGCCAGATATCAACCAAAATAAAGCGAGACAAGATGGAAGGGAAGGAGAAGAAAAACAAATTTAAATAATAGACCAAACCAACTGCAAAGAAAATAAAATGAACCAAGGTGATAAAACACAGACGAATAATGTAGAAGAGGGAAGGGGGAGATGATACCATCCAATATCATAAAGTAAACGGAACCGGTGATTAACCAATATAAAAAAGAAATGTTAATATTATCTATGTGACAAATATGACTCATAATTAATAAAAACCCATTAAATAAAAATACACTAACCCACGAATTAGTAGTATATGTAAATAAGAAATCTAGAAAGAGACATGAACTTATTAGATACAAATAAAATTTGTAAAGATAGTGAGAAATATAATGAAAATAATTAAGTGACAAAGAGAAATAATAATAGGGTTTACCCACCAATAAACGTGTAAAACAAAAAGTGATAACAGTGAAAGTGATGTGTGAAAAAGGATATTGTAAACAATAGTATAATTAAAAAAGATAGTGATAGATAAGTAAACACACAATAAATCAATGATGGACCAATGAAAGATTTAAGAGTGGAATTGTAAAAAATTATATAGTTAAGGGTAATTAGAGATAGTGTTTAGATTAGAAATAGGTAAAGAATACAATATTATTCAGGGGAGAAAGCCCAGGTAAAATAAACTGTTTGTGTTAACATGGGATGTAGAAAAGTAGTAGTAAAGACTTAAGTAATTAAAAATATAGTTGGTAAATACCCTATGTTATGAGGGAAATTAAGTTAAATAAGTTTACATGAAGTAATGATGTTTATTACTCAGAGTAGTAGCAAAGAAGGAAATTAATGTTAAAAACAACAGTTAATAATAACTTACAAAGAATTGTTTGTTTCAATTATGAAGAGGATATGGCTGGAGGGAACTTACAGTCCATAGGCCTAAGTGTTATATTTTAAGTATTAAGACATAAAAAATAATCCTGACATATGTTCAGAACAAAAACAAACTCAAGACGTAACAACCACTAAACAAATCAATTATAACAACAGAACAAAAACTTTGTAATGAGATGAAATATAATTAGAATAATTTAAATAAAAATAATCAATGGCTACTAAGGCCTAGGAAATGTATAACTGTCAATGATAAATAATTGCAAACTGTATAAAAACAACCAAGAGATTAAGAAATTCAAGGCAAGTAAATAGCCGAGAATAATTTATAAATCAGTTTTAAAGAAAAAATATTAGAATAAGAACTTAGTTTAAAGGAGAAATGTAAATACCAAATATTAACAGAATTGTACAAACATTGATATTTCATAAAACCATACATTATGGGATACCAAATTAATCTTTGAAAGGAAATAATAACAGTGGTGATAATATTTAATATGTAGGGAAGAGGACAGAAGAATATAATCAATAAGAAGATATGCAGTTATTTTGAATAAAAATTCAAAATTTGATAACAATAGACTACTTCAGAATTAACCAATCGGGATTAATTGGTTACTATGACAACAGTCGTTTGGTGTCTAATTACCGTTAGATTTCATTACTCGTTATATGACGCTTTCGTTGAATAGACGCTAGTTTTAGAATGACCAAAATTGTCAATTAAAACATCAAAAATCTCAAAAGAAGTTACTAGCAAGTGAATCCCAAGAAGGAAGACGATGACTGGAACCATATTACTAATGTCGAGGCCGAATTAACGAAAAAAGAAAATAAAATCCTACCGATTAAATTGGAAAAGATGCCCGAAGTCCCGAATCAATGCAAATTAAAGATGATTGCAGCATAACTCCTTAATACCAGATCGAATGAGCTCGTCCTGTCTACTGAAGTGATAAGTACCTATTAAATTACCCAAATTTCTAAATAAACTCACGTTAATTATTTCTCACTAAAGGTCGAAATCTCACTAAACTGAACATAATTACTTTCAAAGATTAAAAAGAATACTAAGTCACTGAAAATTTATAAACTGACAAAGATAACCTGTTGATAATTACCAATAACTTGTAAACACTTTTACTACACTACACTAAACAAATTATACCTACACAATATATTATTTAAGTTTAACTGATGTAAGGGTGTGTATTTTTATTTTTTTAAACATCTGTAATCCTTTTAACGTAATCTCAAGAACCTGTGACAAACGAACACTAATATTTTGTGTATAATTTCCAACAGACGCCATTACTGAAAGTCTGTTTATCAGTTCAGATATCGATTTGCCAAACCCTGAAGAGTTGTCTCGAATATAACCGGAGCATTTGTATTAAAAAGGGAAATATAATTTGTAATAAATGAATAACTAATCATTAATAGCAAAATAAATAAGTATTGAGTGTAACCACGGTGTTATGATTTCATTAGGAGGTGCACAATAATTTATGTACATTTTAGCAGACAAGTAGTGTTGACGACTAGCGAGCGCACAGCCCACGCAACGAACTACTGGTCGCTACAGACCGCCTAGGCTGGCGGAAATATTTGAATTATTCAAACCGCCTGAGCAGTGCTGGTCATACACATTTGAATTTTATTTTAATTGTTTTAATAAAACAATTTGGCGCCACCGGGATTTTCACACCCCTAGTGAACAACAGGTAAGAACATCGAGACCTGGTTATTCGTACGTTCGCAACGGACGAAATCTGCGGAAGTTGCATGCATTTGAACTACGGACAGAGAAGACACGTTACACCCATTACACACAAATTGTACATTATTTACATTTTACAGAGTAAAACGGTAGCCGTACACACGACTAATTTACAAATTGGCGACCAACCGCTGGAGCTAGAAGAGAGAGAAATACGAACTTCTAACGGCGAGAAATACGGTCGACTAATAAGTATTGAGAGAAAGTATAAAACAGTTCGCTACACACTATTCAATAATTTAACATCAATAATAATTAACAGTACAGGTAAACCGTTATCATACAAGGTGGCGCGCCAACTAGTAGGGCTAGAATAATTAAGAAATTATACAATTAAACCCTAGAAATTCTAGCGGCGATTGCGAAAGGTTACAATATGCACACCAGAGGATTGTCGACAAAATTGGCAAAGGAGAAGGAGAGGGAAGAAAACAGAGGGGAAGAAGAGGAAGGAACACCGATTGAAGAAGTGGAAACAGTAATAACCACAACAGAACCAAGCCAAGACGAAGAAATGGAACCACAGGCTGGAGATAGGGGGGAAGCCACAGGAGGAATGGATTTACAAAAATTATGGCAATTGATTAATGAAAATTTCAAGAAGCAGAAGGAAGAAACCAACGAGAATTTCAAGAAACAGGAGGAGAAATTCGACAAGAACGAGGAAAGTCTGAAACAGATGAAGAAAGAAACCAATGACAATTTGAAACAGATCAATGAAAAAATAGTGAGTACAAATGAAAGTACTAAGAAAGAATTGAGGAAAACAGTCAACCAAAATAATGAAACATTACAACAACGATTGCTGGAGGAAATTCAGCAAAGAAACGAAGAATTGAAGGAAGAATTGAAGGAACAGCTGAAGGAGGACCACGAGAAAAATAAAGAAGAAATGAAGCTGCAGATGGCACACCAATTAACGGAGTACCGAGAAGAAGCAAAGCAGCAGATTACGGAAATCAATGACAAGTTAGAGGAGACTTTGGAGAAGTTAGAAAAAACCAACGAAAATGTTTCTGAAGTCCGTGAGGAGGTAATCAACAAAATAAACAACCTCGAAGGAGAAACCAAAAGGAGAATTGAGGAATGTCACGAAGAAACAACCAAAAGGTGGGAACAAGTGGACCAGGACATGCATCAAGTCCGGGAAGAGAATCAGAAGGAAACAGCGGTTGTACGAACAGACCTGGGAGAAAGAATGGAAGGAGTGTACAGCAATTTAAATAAAATCGACAGTAAAGTGGACAAAAATAAACAAAAAATTGAAGAGATACATAGACGAGAAGAGTTATTACGGGAAGAAGTGGACGCCTGGCGTGACCGATCATGTAACCACAACCAAATATTTAACAATGACAATAGAGATACAATAAATTTCCGCAACTATAAGCGCAACCCGATGGAGTTTTTGAAGAGAGTAGAAGAACTGATAATAAAGAACCGTGAAACACGATGGACAGCTGTGAGGGGAATGCTAGATGACATGTTTAAGGAGACATATGACAACTGGTGGACCGCCACACGACCAGACATCCAGAGCATCCAAGAATTTAAAACCCAATTCAAACCAAAGTACTGGTCAGAGTCAACCCAGAACATGGTCCGTAACAATTTAAGTAACGGAAGGTATGAAAACCAAAACGGACAAACATTAACCTCATACTTTCTAGGAAAAATCTGCATGGCCAGGAATTTGGAACCACGCATTCCGGAAGAGTGTTTAGTAATACAATTATCGTACCACTATGACGATGCGATCCAGAAAACCCGTACGTATAGTCAAGTCAAGACAATTCAGGACATGGCTAGTTTATTAGAGAGCCATGAACACGAATGGCAATACCGTAAGAACAGATTCACGAGTTTCCGGAATAGTAGACCAAATGAAGGGCCATCTCCACCAAACCAACAGGGTGACAATAAACCACCACCGAACAACACCAATAACTATCAAGGAAATCAACGTGGGAATAATGCGCCCAGGAACTATCACTCAAACAATAACAATAATGGCAATTTCAGAAACGATTACAGAGGGAATCAACAACGGAACGGTCCTAATAATTATTACTGTCCAGGAAACGGTAACAACAACAACAACAATCGAGGATACCGACCGCAAGTGAATTATGTGAGATGTCAAGCACGGCGTAGTCCAGCAAGGAACTATTCTCAGACAAACAACAACCGACGAACGTACTATAACCAGGTACCAAACACCAGTGTCCACACTTTCGAGGAAAACATCAGGAATGATGGTGATGACACAAACCACCGACAGGAACCCAACACCAACCAAAATAATAGCGGGAATTGGGTAACAGTCCACGAGAATCCGGGTTTTTCAATACTGCATGATACGACAAGTAATGACGAAGGGCCCCGGACAGCTCAGGTAAACAACATAAGGGCAGAAACCAGCCAAGAACCACATGATAACCACAGAAATGAAGTAATGTAGAAGATGATTTAAGCTATGGAGAGAGGGTATGGCCCCCACATGTGGTAAGGTGGTGATGACATAAATTTAATAATATCATCCAGAATAAGTGTGACTATCAAGCACTTGAAGGAGAAGAGGTGCAGAATAACAAAGTGTCGAACAAGAAGAGAAGGCAATAATAAAGAAAAGATTTCTAAAGAATGTCAAAATTCCAAAACATTTGTAAGTACAGCTTACACTAATCATTAGAGAAACCATTATGATGAATAGAAAAGTTTTCAAAAAATCAAAAAGGATATGTAAGAAAAGCTTGCCCAAATATCTCGATAATATTTTAGAACAATTAAAAATGGAGAGATAAAAGTTACAAGGCATCCATATAAAGTAAGAGCAACCAACTTACTACAATATTTAAATAAAAAATAATAATAGAGGAGTGTAGTTACAAAACATTCCTACAAAATAAGATTGACTTACCATAATATTTAGCCAAAAATGAGGCATAAAAAGCATAACATACTATAAAGGAATAAGCTACAGAAAAATTCCTAACTAGTAAGAAGCAATCACTTACTATGATATTTAAAAAATTATAAAAAAAAAAAAAAAAAAAATATCAATCAAAATGATCAGCTTCCACAACTATTTAGAAAGAGGGAAAGTAAAATTACCCAAACCAATGATCAAAAAACGAAATAAATGAAATAAACATTCTAAGAGTTATAATGTGAGATGAGATGAAACAAAGAGTAATTAAAAATGAATAAAAATGTGAATTGTATCAATAAAAAACAATGCTTCGAATATTATCAAGTAGTATCTATAAAGAAAGATGAAACAATATATGACTCGAACTGAGCAATAATGAAGTATAAAAGTAAAATATTCCCAACAAATATTATGATTATGATTATTATTATTATTATTTTGAGTCACGAGATGACTGTATTTAAGAATTATTAATTGAGATTGTCTGTTGAATGAATCCAGCAATCATTTTACTGAGCAGGGATGATGTTCCCCTGATCTCAGTATAAGAGTAGTTTTGAACGACGGAGTTAGGTAAGCAAATAGAGCCCATCCGAATCGATTGCAACTACAAGGTAGAGATAATTAGGGAAATTAAGATTTATAGGGAATACGTTATAATAAAAAATCAATAAGCCAGTTCGCAATATGATAAAATAATGAAGAAAAGACTAAGAAGAATGGAATTAAAAGATACAGAATTAATCATAAAAAATGAAAGAGAAGCAGGAGAATTTGAAAAAAAAAAAATGATACGATACAATTGATAATTTCATCAAACTTAGAATCACGTTTTATAAAATGATCAATTTTGGTGGAAGGGCATTATATAACATTGCCAAACCCTGATCATATTTGATATCAATAAGTATGTAAAAAATGCTAAGAAATAATATATTTTGATAAATAAATAATAACGAGAACGAAAGTAGTAAATATAATTAAGAGTGAAGGAGGAAGAATAGTAAGCCAAAGGTGATTATTAAATAAGAAATACCAACTAGACTGACAGACAAATGACCTTGACCCAACCCCAGAGATTGGCCAGATATCAACCAAAATAAAGCGAGACAAGATGGAAGGGAAGGAGAAGAAAAACAAATTTAAATAATAGACCAAACCAACTGCAAAGAAAATAAAATGAACCAAGGTGATAAAACACAGACGAATAATGTAGAAGAGGGAAGGGGGAGATGATACCATCCAATATCATAAAGTAAACGGAACCGGTGATTAACCAATATAAAAAAGAAATGTTAATATTATCTATGTGACAAATATGACTCATAATTAATAAAAACCCATTAAATAAAAATACACTAACCCACGAATTAGTAGTATATGTAAATAAGAAATCTAGAAAGAGACATGAACTTATTAGATACAAATAAAATTTGTAAAGATAGTGAGAAATATAATGAAAATAATTAAGTGACAAAGAGAAATAATAATAGGGTTTACCCACCAATAAACGTGTAAAACAAAAAGTGATAACAGTGAAAGTGATGTGTGAAAAAGGATATTGTAAACAATAGTATAATTAAAAAAGATAGTGATAGATAAGTAAACACACAATAAATCAATGATGGACCAATGAAAGATTTAAGAGTGGAATTGTAAAAAATTATATAGTTAAGGGTAATTAGAGATAGTGTTTAGATTAGAAATAGGTAAAGAATACAATATTATTCAGGGGAGAAAGCCCAGGTAAAATAAACTGTTTGTGTTAACATGGGATGTAGAAAAGTAGTAGTAAAGACTTAAGTAATTAAAAATATAGTTGGTAAATACCCTATGTTATGAGGGAAATTAAGTTAAATAAGTTTACATGAAGTAATGATGTTTATTACTCAGAGTAGTAGCAAAGAAGGAAATTAATGTTAAAAACAACAGTTAATAATAACTTACAAAGAATTGTTTGTTTCAATTATGAAGAGGATATGGCTGGAGGGAACTTACAGTCCATAGGCCTAAGTGTTATATTTTAAGTATTAAGACATAAAAAATAATCCTGACATATGTTCAGAACAAAAACAAACTCAAGACGTAACAACCACTAAACAAATCAATTATAACAACAGAACAAAAACTTTGTAATGAGATGAAATATAATTAGAATAATTTAAATAAAAATAATCAATGGCTACTAAGGCCTAGGAAATGTATAACTGTCAATGATAAATAATTGCAAACTGTATAAAAACAACCAAGAGATTAAGAAATTCAAGGCAAGTAAATAGCCGAGAATAATTTATAAATCAGTTTTAAAGAAAAAATATTAGAATAAGAACTTAGTTTAAAGGAGAAATGTAAATACCAAATATTAACAGAATTGTACAAACATTGATATTTCATAAAACCATACATTATGGGATACCAAATTAATCTTTGAAAGGAAATAATAACAGTGGTGATAATATTTAATATGTAGGGAAGAGGACAGAAGAATATAATCAATAAGAAGATATGCAGTTATTTTGAATAAAAATTCAAAATTTGATAACAATAGACTACTTCAGAATTAACCAATCGGGATTAATTGGTTACTATGACAACAGTCGTTTGGTGTCTAATTACCGTTAGATTTCATTACTCGTTATATGACGCTTTCGTTGAATAGACGCTAGTTTTAGAATGACCAAAATTGTCAATTAAAACATCAAAAATCTCAAAAGAAGTTACTAGCAAGTGAATCCCAAGAAGGAAGACGATGACTGGAACCATATTACTAATGTCGAGGCCGAATTAACGAAAAAAGAAAATAAAATCCTACCGATTAAATTGGAAAAGATGCCCGAAGTCCCGAATCAATGCAAATTAAAGATGATTGCAGCATAACTCCTTAATACCAGATCGAATGAGCTCGTCCTGTCTACTGAAGTGATAAGTACCTATTAAATTACCCAAATTTCTAAATAAACTCACGTTAATTATTTCTCACTAAAGGTCGAAATCTCACTAAACTGAACATAATTACTTTCAAAGATTAAAAAGAATACTAAGTCACTGAAAATTTATAAACTGACAAAGATAACCTGTTGATAATTACCAATAACTTGTAAACACTTTTACTACACTACACTAAACAAATTATACCTACACAATATATTATTTAAGTTTAACTGATGTAAGGGTGTGTATTTTTATTTTTTTAAACATCTGTAATCCTTTTAACGTAATCTCAAGAACCTGTGACAAACGAACACTAATATTTTGTGTATAATTTCCAACAGACGCCATTACTGAAAGTCTGTTTATCAGTTCAGATATCGATTTGTCAAACCCTGTAGAGTTGTCTCGAATATAACCAGAGCATTTGTATTAAAAAGGGAAATATAATTTGTAATAAATGAATAACTAATCATTAATAGCAAAATAAATAAGTATTGAGTGTAACCACGGTGTTATGATTTCATTAGGAGGTGCACAATAATTTATGTACATTTTAGCAGACAAGTAGTGTTGACGACTAGCGAGCGCACAGCCCACGCAACGAACTACTGGTCGCTACAGACCGCCTAGGCTGGCGGAAATATTTGAATTATTCAAACCGCCTGAGCAGTGCTGGTCATACACATTTGAATTTTATTTTAATTGTTTTAATAAAACAATTTGGCGCCACCGGGATTTTCACACCCCTAGTGAACAACAGGTAAGAACATCGAGACCTGGTTATTCGTACGTTCGCAACGGACGAAATCTGCGGAAGTTGCATGCATTTGAACTACGGACAGAGAAGACACGTTACACCCATTACACACAAATTGTACATTATTTACATTTTACAGAGTAAAACGGTAGCCGTACACACGACTAATTTACAAATTGGCGACCAACCGCTGGAGCTAGAAGAGAGAGAAATACGAACTTCTAACGGCGAGAAATACGGTCGACTAATAAGTATTGAGAGAAAGTATAAAACAGTTCGCTACACACTATTCAATAATTTAACATCAATAATAATTAACAGTACAGGTAAACCGTTATCATAAAAGGTGGCGCGCCAACTAGTAGGGCTAGAATAATTAAGAAATTATACAATTAAACCCTAGAAATTCTAGCGGCGATTGCGAAAGGTTACAATATGCACACCAGAGGATTGTCGACAAAATTGGCAAAGGAGAAGGAGAGGGAAGAAAACAGAAGGGAAGAAGAGGAAGGAACACCGATTGAAGAAGTGGAAACAGTAATAACCACAACAGAACCAAGCCAAGACGAAGAAATGGAACCACAGGCTGGAGATAGGGGGGAAGCCACAGGAGGAATGGATTTACAAAAATTATGGCAATTGATTAATGAAAATTTCAAGAAGCAGAAGGAAGAAACCAACGAGAATTTCAAGAAACAGGAGGAGAAATTCGACAAGAACGAGGAAAGTCTGAAACAGATGAAGAAAGAAACCAATGACAATTTGAAACAGATCAATGAAAAAATAGTGAGTACAAATGAAAGTACTAAGAAAGAATTGAGGAAAACAGTCAACCAAAATAATGAAACATTACAACAACGATTGCTGGAGGAAATTCAGCAAAGAAACGAAGAATTGAAGGAAGAATTGAAGGAACAGCTGAAGGAGGACCACGAGAAAAATAAAGAAGAAATGAAGCTGCAGATGGCACACCAATTAACGGAGTACCGAGAAGAAGCAAAGCAGCAGATTACGGAAATCAATGACAAGTTAGAGGAGACTTTGGAGAAGTTAGAAAAAACCAACGAAAATGTTTCTGAAGTCCGTGAGGAGGTAATCAACAAAATAAACAACCTCGAAGGAGAAACCAAAAGGAGAATTGAGGAATGTCACGAAGAAACAACCAAAAGGTGGGAACAAGTGGACCAGGACATGCATCAAGTCCGGGAAGAGAATCAGAAGGAGACAGCGGTTGTACGAACAGACCTGGGAGAAAGAATGGAAGGAGTGTACAGCAATTTAAATAAAATCGACAGTAAAGTGGACAAAAATAAACAAAAAATTGAAGAGATACATAGACGAGAAGAGTTATTACGGGAAGAAGTGGACGCCTGGCGTGACCGATCATGTAACCACAACCAAATATTTAACAATGACAATAGAGATACAACAAATTTCCGCAACTATAAGCGCAACCCGATGGAGTTTTTGAAGAGAGTAGAAGAACTGATAATAAAGAACCGTGAAACACGATGGACAGCTGTGAGGGGAATGCTAGATGACATGTTTAAGGAGACATATGACAACTGGTGGACCGCCACACGACCAGACATCCAGAGCATCCAAGAATTTAAAACCCAATTAAAAGCAAAGTACTGGTCAGAGTCAACCCAGAACATGGTCCGTAACAATTTAAGTAACGGAAGGTATGAAAACCAAAACGGACAAACATTAACCTCATACTTTCTAGGAAAAATCTGCATGGCCAGGAATTTGGAACCACGCATTCCGGAAGAGTGTTTAGTAATACAATTATCGTACCACTATGACGATGCGATCCAGAAAGCCTGTATGTATAGTCAAGTCAAGACAATTCAGGACATGGCTAGTTTATTAGAGAGCCATGAACACGAATGGCAATACCGTAAGAACAGATTCACGAGTTTCCGGAATAGTAGACCAAATGAAGGGCCATCTCCACCAAACCAACAGGGTGACAATAAACCACCACCGAACAACACCAATAACTATCAAGGAAATCAACGTGGGAATAATGCGCCCAGGAACTATCACTCAAACAATAACAATAATGGCAATTTCAGAAACGATTACAGAGGGAATCAACAACGGAACGGTCCTAATAATTATTACCGTCCAGGAAACGGTAACAACAACAACAACAATCGAGGATACCGACCGCAAGTGAATTATGTGAGATGTCAAGCACGGCGTAGTCCAGCAAGGAACTATTCTCAGACAAACAACAACCGACGAACGTACTATAACCAGGTACCAAACACCAGTGTCCACACTTTCGAGGAAAACATCAGGAATGATGGTGATGACACAAACCACCGACAGGAACCCAACACCAACCAAAATAATAGCGGGAATTGGGTAACAGTCCACGAGAATCCGGGTTTTTCAATACTGCATGATACGACAAGTAATGACGAAGGGCCCCGGACAGCTCAGGTAAACAACATAAGGGCAGAAACCAGCCAAGAACCACATGATAACCACAGAAATGAAGTAATGTAGAAGATGATTTAAGCTATGGAGAGAGGGTATGGCCCCCACATGTGGTAAGGTGGTGATGACATAAATTTAATAATATCATCCAGAATAAGTGTGACTATCAAGCACTTGAAGGAGAAGAGGTGCAGAATAACAAAGTGTCGAACAAGAAGAGAAGGCAATAATAAAGAAAAGATTTCTAAAGAATGTCAAAATTCCAAAACATTTGTAAGTACAGCTTACACTAATCATTAGAGAAACCATTATGATGAATAGAAAAGTTTTCAAAAAATCAAAAAGGATATGTAAGAAAAGCTTGCCCAAATATCTCGATAATATTTTAGAACAATTAAAAATGGAGAGATAAAAGTTACAAGGCATCCATATAAAGTAAGAGCAACCAACTTACTACAATATTTAAATAAAAAATAATAATAGAGGAGTGTAGTTACAAAACATTCCTACAAAATAAGATTGACTTACCATAATATTTAGCCAAAAATGAGGCATAAAAAGCATAACATACTATAAAGGAATAAGCTACAGAAAAATTCCTAACTAGTAAGAAGCAATCACTTACTATGATATTTAAAAAATTATAAAAAAAAAAAAAAAAAAAAATATCAATCAAAATGATCAGCTTCCACAACTATTTAGAAAGAGGGAAAGTAAAATTACCCAAACCAATGATCAAAAAACGAAATAAATGAAATAAACATTCTAAGAGTTATAATGTGAGATGAGATGAAACAAAGAGTAATTAAAAATGAATAAAAATGTGAATTGTATCAATAAAAAACAATGCTTCGAATATTATCAAGTAGTATCTATAAAGAAAGATGAAACAATATATGACTCGAACTGAGCAATAATGAAGTATAAAAGTAAAATATTCCCAACAAATATTATGATTATGATTATTATTATTATTATTTTGAGTCACGAGATGACTGTATTTAAGAATTATTAATTGAGATTGTCTGTTGAATGAATCCAGCAATCATTTTACTGAGCAGGGATGATGTTCCCCTGATCTCAGTATAAGAGTAGTTTTGAACGACGGAGTTAGGTAAGCAAATAGAGCCCATCCGAATCGATTGCAACTACAAGGTAGAGATAATTAGGGAAATTAAGATTTATAGGGAATACGTTATAATAAAAAATCAATAAGCCAGTTCGCAATATGATAAAATAATGAAGAAAAGACTAAGAAGAATGGAATTAAAAGATACAGAATTAATCATAAAAAATGAAAGAGAAGCAGGAGAATTTGAAAAAAAAAAATGATACGATACAATTGATAATTTCATCAAACTTAGAATCACGTTTTATAAAATGATCAATTTTGGTGGAAGGGCATTATATAACATTGCCAAACCCTGATCATATTTGATATCAATAAGTATGTAAAAAATGCTAAGAAATAATATATTTTGATAAATAAATAATAACGAGAACGAAAGTAGTAAATATAATTAAGAGTGAAGGAGGAAGAATAGTAAGCCAAAGGTGATTATTAAATAAGAAATACCAACTAGACTGACAGACAAATGACCTTGACCCAACCCCAGAGATTGGCCAGATATCAACCAAAATAAAGCGAGACAAGATGGAAGGGAAGGAGAAGAAAAACAAATTTAAATAATAGACCAAACCAACTGCAAAGAAAATAAAATGAACCAAGGTGATAAAACACAGACGAATAATGTAGAAGAGGGAAGGGGGAGATGATACCATCCAATATCATAAAGTAAACGGAACCGGTGATTAACCAATATAAAAAAGAAATGTTAATATTATCTATGTGACAAATATGACTCATAATTAATAAAAACCCATTAAATAAAAATACACTAACCCACGAATTAGTAGTATATGTAAATAAGAAATCTAGAAAGAGACATGAACTTATTAGATACAAATAAAATTTGTAAAGATAGTGAGAAATATAATGAAAATAATTAAGTGACAAAGAGAAATAATAATAGGGTTTACCCACCAATAAACGTGTAAAACAAAAAGTGATAACAGTGAAAGTGATGTGTGAAAAAGGATATTGTAAACAATAGTATAATTAAAAAAGATAGTGATAGATAAGTAAACACACAATAAATCAATGATGGACCAATGAAAGATTTAAGAGTGGAATTGTAAAAAATTATATAGTTAAGGGTAATTAGAGATAGTGTTTAGATTAGAAATAGGTAAAGAATACAATATTATTCAGGGGAGAAAGCCCAGGTAAAATAAACTGTTTGTGTTAACATGGGATGTAGAAAAGTAGTAGTAAAGACTTAAGTAATTAAAAATATAGTTGGTAAATACCCTATGTTATGAGGGAAATTAAGTTAAATAAGTTTACATGAAGTAATGATGTTTATTACTCAGAGTAGTAGCAAAGAAGGAAATTAATGTTAAAAACAACAGTTAATAATAACTTACAAAGAATTGTTTGTTTCAATTATGAAGAGGATATGGCTGGAGGGAACTTACAGTCCATAGGCCTAAGTGTTATATTTTAAGTATTAAGACATAAAAAATAATCCTGACATATGTTCAGAACAAAAACAAACTCAAGACGTAACAACCACTAAACAAATCAATTATAACAACAGAACAAAAACTTTGTAATGAGATGAAATATAATTAGAATAATTTAAATAAAAATAATCAATGGCTACTAAGGCCTAGGAAATGTATAACTGTCAATGATAAATAATTGCAAACTGTATAAAAACAACCAAGAGATTAAGAAATTCAAGGCAAGTAAATAGCCGAGAATAATTTATAAATCAGTTTTAAAGAAAAAATATTAGAATAAGAACTTAGTTTAAAGGAGAAATGTAAATACCAAATATTAACAGAATTGTACAAACATTGATATTTCATAAAACCATACATTATGGGATACCAAATTAATCTTTGAAAGGAAATAATAACAGTGGTGATAATATTTAATATGTAGGGAAGAGGACAGAAGAATATAATCAATAAGAAGATATGCAGTTATTTTGAATAAAAATTCAAAATTTGATAACAATAGACTACTTCAGAATTAACCAATCGGGATTAATTGGTTACTATGACAACAGTCGTTTGGTGTCTAATTACCGTTAGATTTCATTACTCGTTATATGACGCTTTCGTTGAATAGACGCTAGTTTTAGAATGACCAAAATTGTCAATTAAAACATCAAAAATCTCAAAAGAAGTTACTAGC
Source organism: Magicicada septendecula (assembly GCA_034769895.1). NCBI lineage: Eukaryota > Metazoa > Arthropoda > Insecta > Hemiptera > Cicadidae > Magicicada > Magicicada septendecula. The sequence goes on along the minus strand of CM068370.1, from coordinate 275,438,078 downwards.
AAGTGAATCCCAAGAAGGAAGACGATGACTGGAACCATATTACTAATGTCGAGGCCGAATTAACGAAAAAAGAAAATAAAATCCTACCGATTAAATTGGAAAAGATGCCCGAAGTCCCGAATCAATGCAAATTAAAGATGATTGCAGCATAACTCCTTAATACCAGATCGAATGAGCTCGTCCTGTCTACTGAAGTGATAAGTACCTATTAAATTACCCAAATTTCTAAATAAACTCACGTTAATTATTTCTCACTAAAGGTCGAAATCTCACTAAACTGAACATAATTACTTTCAAAGATTAAAAAGAATACTAAGTCACTGAAAATTTATAAACTGACAAAGATAACCTGTTGATAATTACCAATAACTTGTAAACACTTTTACTACACTACACTAAACAAATTATACCTACACAATATATTATTTAAGTTTAACTGATGTAAGGGTGTGTATTTTTATTTTTTTAAACATCTGTAATCCTTTTAACGTAATCTCAAGAACCTGTGACAAACGAACACTAATATTTTGTGTATAATTTCCAACAGACGCCATTACTGAAAGTCTGTTTATCAGTTCAGATATCGATTTGTCAAACCCTGTAGAGTTGTCTCGAATATAACCAGAGCATTTGTATTAAAAAGGGAAATATAATTTGTAATAAATGAATAACTAATCATTAATAGCAAAATAAATAAGTATTGAGTGTAACCACGGTGTTATGATTTCATTAGGAGGTGCACAATAATTTATGTACATTTTAGCAGACAAGTAGTGTTGACGACTAGCGAGCGCACAGCCCACGCAACGAACTACTGGTCGCTACAGACCGCCTAGGCTGGCGGAAATATTTGAATTATTCAAACCGCCTGAGCAGTGCTGGTCATACACATTTGAATTTTATTTTAATTGTTTTAATAAAACAATTTGGCGCCACCGGGATTTTCACACCCCTAGTGAACAACAGGTAAGAACATCGAGACCTGGTTATTCGTACGTTCGCAACGGACGAAATCTGCGGAAGTTGCATGCATTTGAACTACGGACAGAGAAGACACGTTACACCCATTACACACAAATTGTACATTATTTACATTTTACAGAGTAAAACGGTAGCCGTACACACGACTAATTTACAAATTGGCGACCAACCGCTGGAGCTAGAAGAGAGAGAAATACGAACTTCTAACGGCGAGAAATACGGTCGACTAATAAGTATTGAGAGAAAGTATAAAACAGTTCGCTACACACTATTCAATAATTTAACATCAATAATAATTAACAGTACAGGTAAACCGTTATCATAAAAGGTGGCGCGCCAACTAGTAGGGCTAGAATAATTAAGAAATTATACAATTAAACCCTAGAAATTCTAGCGGCGATTGCGAAAGGTTACAATATGCACACCAGAGGATTGTCGACAAAATTGGCAAAGGAGAAGGAGAGGGAAGAAAACAGAAGGGAAGAAGAGGAAGGAACACCGATTGAAGAAGTGGAAACAGTAATAACCACAACAGAACCAAGCCAAGACGAAGAAATGGAACCACAGGCTGGAGATAGGGGGGAAGCCACAGGAGGAATGGATTTACAAAAATTATGGCAATTGATTAATGAAAATTTCAAGAAGCAGAAGGAAGAAACCAACGAGAATTTCAAGAAACAGGAGGAGAAATTCGACAAGAACGAGGAAAGTCTGAAACAGATGAAGAAAGAAACCAATGACAATTTGAAACAGATCAATGAAAAAATAGTGAGTACAAATGAAAGTACTAAGAAAGAATTGAGGAAAACAGTCAACCAAAATAATGAAACATTACAACAACGATTGCTGGAGGAAATTCAGCAAAGAAACGAAGAATTGAAGGAAGAATTGAAGGAACAGCTGAAGGAGGACCACGAGAAAAATAAAGAAGAAATGAAGCTGCAGATGGCACACCAATTAACGGAGTACCGAGAAGAAGCAAAGCAGCAGATTACGGAAATCAATGACAAGTTAGAGGAGACTTTGGAGAAGTTAGAAAAAACCAACGAAAATGTTTCTGAAGTCCGTGAGGAGGTAATCAACAAAATAAACAACCTCGAAGGAGAAACCAAAAGGAGAATTGAGGAATGTCACGAAGAAACAACCAAAAGGTGGGAACAAGTGGACCAGGACATGCATCAAGTCCGGGAAGAGAATCAGAAGGAGACAGCGGTTGTACGAACAGACCTGGGAGAAAGAATGGAAGGAGTGTACAGCAATTTAAATAAAATCGACAGTAAAGTGGACAAAAATAAACAAAAAATTGAAGAGATACATAGACGAGAAGAGTTATTACGGGAAGAAGTGGACGCCTGGCGTGACCGATCATGTAACCACAACCAAATATTTAACAATGACAATAGAGATACAACAAATTTCCGCAACTATAAGCGCAACCCGATGGAGTTTTTGAAGAGAGTAGAAGAACTGATAATAAAGAACCGTGAAACACGATGGACAGCTGTGAGGGGAATGCTAGATGACATGTTTAAGGAGACATATGACAACTGGTGGACCGCCACACGACCAGACATCCAGAGCATCCAAGAATTTAAAACCCAATTCAAAGCAAAGTACTGGTCAGAGTCAACCCAGAACATGGTCCGTAACAATTTAAGTAACGGAAGGTATGAAAACCAAAACGGACAAACATTAACCTCATACTTTCTAGGAAAAATCTGCATGGCCAGGAATTTGGAACCACGCATTCCGGAAGAGTGTTTAGTAATACAATTATCGTACCACTATGACGATGCGATCCAGAAAGCCTGTATGTATAGTCAAGTCAAGACAATTCAGGACATGGCTAGTTTATTAGAGAGCCATGAACACGAATGGCAATACCGTAAGAACAGATTCACGAGTTTCCGGAATAGTAGACCAAATGAAGGGCCATCTCCACCAAACCAACAGGGTGACAATAAACCACCACCGAACAACACCAATAACTATCAAGGAAATCAACGTGGGAATAATGCGCCCAGGAACTATCACTCAAACAATAACAATAATGGCAATTTCAGAAACGATTACAGAGGGAATCAACAACGGAACGGTCCTAATAATTATTACCGTCCAGGAAACGGTAACAACAACAACAACAATCGAGGATACCGACCGCAAGTGAATTATGTGAGATGTCAAGCACGGCGTAGTCCAGCAAGGAACTATTCTCAGACAAACAACAACCGACGAACGTACTATAACCAGGTACCAAACACCAGTGTCCACACTTTCGAGGAAAACATCAGGAATGATGGTGATGACACAAACCACCGACAGGAACCCAACACCAACCAAAATAATAGCGGGAATTGGGTAACAGTCCACGAGAATCCGGGTTTTTCAATACTGCATGATACGACAAGTAATGACGAAGGGCCCCGGACAGCTCAGGTAAACAACATAAGGGCAGAAACCAGCCAAGAACCACATGATAACCACAGAAATGAAGTAATGTAGAAGATGATTTAAGCTATGGAGAGAGGGTATGGCCCCCACATGTGGTAAGGTGGTGATGACATAAATTTAATAATATCATCCAGAATAAGTGTGACTATCAAGCACTTGAAGGAGAAGAGGTGCAGAATAACAAAGTGTCGAACAAGAAGAGAAGGCAATAATAAAGAAAAGATTTCTAAAGAATGTCAAAATTCCAAAACATTTGTAAGTACAGCTTACACTAATCATTAGAGAAACCATTATGATGAATAGAAAAGTTTTCAAAAAATCAAAAAGGATATGTAAGAAAAGCTTGCCCAAATATCTCGATAATATTTTAGAACAATTAAAAATGGAGAGATAAAAGTTACAAGGCATCCATATAAAGTAAGAGCAACCAACTTACTACAATATTTAAATAAAAAATAATAATAGAGGAGTGTAGTTACAAAACATTCCTACAAAATAAGATTGACTTACCATAATATTTAGCCAAAAATGAGGCATAAAAAGCATAACATACTATAAAGGAATAAGCTACAGAAAAATTCCTAACTAGTAAGAAGCAATCACTTACTATGATATTTAAAAAATTATAAAAAAAAAAAAAAAAAAAATATCAATCAAAATGATCAGCTTCCACAACTATTTAGAAAGAGGGAAAGTAAAATTACCCAAACCAATGATCAAAAAACGAAATAAATGAAATAAACATTCTAAGAGTTATAATGTGAGATGAGATGAAACAAAGAGTAATTAAAAATGAATAAAAATGTGAATTGTATCAATAAAAAACAATGCTTCGAATATTATCAAGTAGTATCTATAAAGAAAGATGAAACAATATATGACTCGAACTGAGCAATAATGAAGTATAAAAGTAAAATATTCCCAACAAATATTATGATTATGATTATTATTATTATTATTTTGAGTCACGAGATGACTGTATTTAAGAATTATTAATTGAGATTGTCTGTTGAATGAATCCAGCAATCATTTTACTGAGCAGGGATGATGTTCCCCTGATCTCAGTATAAGAGTAGTTTTGAACGACGGAGTTAGGTAAGCAAATAGAGCCCATCCGAATCGATTGCAACTACAAGGTAGAGATAATTAGGGAAATTAAGATTTATAGGGAATACGTTATAATAAAAAATCAATAAGCCAGTTCGCAATATGATAAAATAATGAAGAAAAGACTAAGAAGAATGGAATTAAAAGATACAGAATTAATCATAAAAAATGAAAGAGAAGCAGGAGAATTTGAAAAAAAAAAATGATACGATACAATTGATAATTTCATCAAACTTAGAATCACGTTTTATAAAATGATCAATTTTGGTGGAAGGGCATTATATAACATTGCCAAACCCTGATCATATTTGATATCAATAAGTATGTAAAAAATGCTAAGAAATAATATATTTTGATAAATAAATAATAACGAGAACGAAAGTAGTAAATATAATTAAGAGTGAAGGAGGAAGAATAGTAAGCCAAAGGTGATTATTAAATAAGAAATACCAACTAGACTGACAGACAAATGACCTTGACCCAACCCCAGAGATTGGCCAGATATCAACCAAAATAAAGCGAGACAAGATGGAAGGGAAGGAGAAGAAAAACAAATTTAAATAATAGACCAAACCAACTGCAAAGAAAATAAAATGAACCAAGGTGATAAAACACAGACGAATAATGTAGAAGAGGGAAGGGGGAGATGATACCATCCAATATCATAAAGTAAACGGAACCGGTGATTAACCAATATAAAAAAGAAATGTTAATATTATCTATGTGACAAATATGACTCATAATTAATAAAAACCCATTAAATAAAAATACACTAACCCACGAATTAGTAGTATATGTAAATAAGAAATCTAGAAAGAGACATGAACTTATTAGATACAAATAAAATTTGTAAAGATAGTGAGAAATATAATGAAAATAATTAAGTGACAAAGAGAAATAATAATAGGGTTTACCCACCAATAAACGTGTAAAACAAAAAGTGATAACAGTGAAAGTGATGTGTGAAAAAGGATATTGTAAACAATAGTATAATTAAAAAAGATAGTGATAGATAAGTAAACACACAATAAATCAATGATGGACCAATGAAAGATTTAAGAGTGGAATTGTAAAAAATTATATAGTTAAGGGTAATTAGAGATAGTGTTTAGATTAGAAATAGGTAAAGAATACAATATTATTCAGGGGAGAAAGCCCAGGTAAAATAAACTGTTTGTGTTAACATGGGATGTAGAAAAGTAGTAGTAAAGACTTAAGTAATTAAAAATATAGTTGGTAAATACCCTATGTTATGAGGGAAATTAAGTTAAATAAGTTTACATGAAGTAATGATGTTTATTACTCAGAGTAGTAGCAAAGAAGGAAATTAATGTTAAAAACAACAGTTAATAATAACTTACAAAGAATTGTTTGTTTCAATTATGAAGAGGATATGGCTGGAGGGAACTTACAGTCCATAGGCCTAAGTGTTATATTTTAAGTATTAAGACATAAAAAATAATCCTGACATATGTTCAGAACAAAAACAAACTCAAGACGTAACAACCACTAAACAAATCAATTATAACAACAGAACAAAAACTTTGTAATGAGATGAAATATAATTAGAATAATTTAAATAAAAATAATCAATGGCTACTAAGGCCTAGGAAATGTATAACTGTCAATGATAAATAATTGCAAACTGTATAAAAACAACCAAGAGATTAAGAAATTCAAGGCAAGTAAATAGCCGAGAATAATTTATAAATCAGTTTTAAAGAAAAAATATTAGAATAAGAACTTAGTTTAAAGGAGAAATGTAAATACCAAATATTAACAGAATTGTACAAACATTGATATTTCATAAAACCATACATTATGGGATACCAAATTAATCTTTGAAAGGAAATAATAACAGTGGTGATAATATTTAATATGTAGGGAAGAGGACAGAAGAATATAATCAATAAGAAGATATGCAGTTATTTTGAATAAAAATTCAAAATTTGATAACAATAGACTACTTCAGAATTAACCAATCGGGATTAATTGGTTACTATGACAACAGTCGTTTGGTGTCTAATTACCGTTAGATTTCATTACTCGTTATATGACGCTTTCGTTGAATAGACGCTAGTTTTAGAATGACCAAAATTGTCAATTAAAACATCAAAAATCTCAAAAGAAGTTACTAGCAAGTGAATCCCAAGAAGGAAGACGATGACTGGAACCATATTACTAATGTCGAGGCCGAATTAACGAAAAAAGAAAATAAAATCCTACCGATTAAATTGGAAAAGATGCCCGAAGTCCCGAATCAATGCAAATTAAAGATGATTGCAGCATAACTCCTTAATACCAGATCGAATGAGCTCGTCCTGTCTACTGAAGTGATAAGTACCTATTAAATTACCCAAATTTCTAAATAAACTCACGTTAATTATTTCTCACTAAAGGTCGAAATCTCACTAAACTGAACATAATTACTTTCAAAGATTAAAAAGAATACTAAGTCACTGAAAATTTATAAACTGACAAAGATAACCTGTTGATAATTACCAATAACTTGTAAACACTTTTACTACACTACACTAAACAAATTATACCTACACAATATATTATTTAAGTTTAACTGATGTAAGGGTGTGTATTTTTATTTTTTTAAACATCTGTAATCCTTTTAACGTAATCTCAAGAACCTGTGACAAACGAACACTAATATTTTGTGTATAATTTCCAACAGACGCCATTACTGAAAGTCTGTTTATCAGTTCAGATATCGATTTGTCAAACCCTGTAGAGTTGTCTCGAATATAACCAGAGCATTTGTATTAAAAAGGGAAATATAATTTGTAATAAATGAATAACTAATCATTAATAGCAAAATAAATAAGTATTGAGTGTAACCACGGTGTTATGATTTCATTAGGAGGTGCACAATAATTTATGTACATTTTAGCAGACAAGTAGTGTTGACGACTAGCGAGCGCACAGCCCACGCAACGAACTACTGGTCGCTACAGACCGCCTAGGCTGGCGGAAATATTTGAATTATTCAAACCGCCTGAGCAGTGCTGGTCATACACATTTGAATTTTATTTTAATTGTTTTAATAAAACAATTTGGCGCCACCGGGATTTTCACACCCCTAGTGAACAACAGGTAAGAACATCGAGACCTGGTTATTCGTACGTTCGCAACGGACGAAATCTGCGGAAGTTGCATGCATTTGAACTACGGACAGAGAAGACACGTTACACCCATTACACACAAATTGTACATTATTTACATTTTACAGAGTAAAACGGTAGCCGTACACACGACTAATTTACAAATTGGCGACCAACCGCTGGAGCTAGAAGAGAGAGAAATACGAACTTCTAACGGCGAGAAATACGGTCGACTAATAAGTATTGAGAGAAAGTATAAAACAGTTCGCTACACACTATTCAATAATTTAACATCAATAATAATTAACAGTACAGGTAAACCGTTATCATAAAAGGTGGCGCGCCAACTAGTAGGGCTAGAATAATTAAGAAATTATACAATTAAACCCTAGAAATTCTAGCGGCGATTGCGAAAGGTTACAATATGCACACCAGAGGATTGTCGACAAAATTGGCAAAGGAGAAGGAGAGGGAAGAAAACAGAGGGGAAGAAGAGGAAGGAACACCGATTGAAGAAGTGGAAACAGTAATAACCACAACAGAACCAAGCCAAGACGAAGAAATGGAACCACAGGCTGGAGATAGGGGGGAAGCCACAGGAGGAATGGATTTACAAAAATTATGGCAATTGATTAATGAAAATTTCAAGAAGCAGAAGGAAGAAACCAACGAGAATTTCAAGAAACAGGAGGAGAAATTCGACAAGAACGAGGAAAGTCTGAAACAGATGAAGAAAGAAACCAATGACAATTTGAAACAGATCAATGAAAAAATAGTGAGTACAAATGAAAGTACTAAGAAAGAATTGAGGAAAACAGTCAACCAAATTAATGAAACATTACAACAACGATTGCTGGAGGAAATTCAGCAAAGAAACGAAGAATTGAAGGAAGAATTGAAGGAACAGCTGAAGGAGGACCACGAGAAAAATAAAGAAGAAATGAAGCTGCAGATGGCACACCAATTAACGGAGTACCGAGAAGAAGCAAAGCAGCAGATTACGGAAATCAATGACAAGTTAGAGGAGACTTTGGAGAAGTTAGAAAAAACCAACGAAAATGTTTCTGAAGTCCGTGAGGAGGTAATCAACAAAATAAACAACCTCGAAGGAGAAACCAAAAGGAGAATTGAGGAATGTCACGAAGAAACAACCAAAAGGTGGGAACAAGTGGACCAGGACATGCATCAAGTCCGGGAAGAGAATCAGAAGGAGACAGCGGTTGTACGAACAGACCTGGGAGAAAGAATGGAAGGAGTGTACAGCAATTTAAATAAAATCGACAGTAAAGTGGACAAAAATAAACAAAAAATTGAAGAGATACATAGACGAGAAGAGTTATTACGGGAAGAAGTGGACGCCTGGCGTGACCGATCATGTAACCACAACCAAATATTTAACAATGACAATAGAGATACAACAAATTTCCGCAACTATAAGCGCAACCCGATGGAGTTTTTGAAGAGAGTAGAAGAACTGATAATAAAGAACCGTGAAACACGATGGACAGCTGTGAGGGGAATGCTAGATGACATGTTTAAGGAGACATATGACAACTGGTGGACCGCCACACGACCAGACATCCAGAGCATCCAAGAATTTAAAACCCAATTCAAAGCAAAGTACTGGTCAGAGTCAACCCAGAACATGGTCCGTAACAATTTAAGTAACGGAAGGTATGAAAACCAAAACGGACAAACATTAACCTCATACTTTCTAGGAAAAATCTGCATGGCCAGGAATTTGGAACCACGCATTCCGGAAGAGTGTTTAGTAATACAATTATCGTACCACTATGACGATGCGATCCAGAAAGCCTGTATGTATAGTCAAGTCAAGACAATTCAGGACATGGCTAGTTTATTAGAGAGCCATGAACACGAATGGCAATACCGTAAGAACAGATTCACGAGTTTCCGGAATAGTAGACCAAATGAAGGGCCATCTCCACCAAACCAACAGGGTGACAATAAACCACCACCGAACAACACCAATAACTATCAAGGAAATCAACGTGGGAATAATGCGCCCAGGAACTATCACTCAAACAATAACAATAATGGCAATTTCAGAAACGATTACAGAGGGAATCAACAACGGAACGGTCCTAATAATTATTACCGTCCAGGAAACGGTAACAACAACAACAACAATCGAGGATACCGACCGCAAGTGAATTATGTGAGATGTCAAGCACGGCGTAGTCCAGCAAGGAACTATTCTCAGACAAACAACAACCGACGAACGTACTATAACCAGGTACCAAACACCAGTGTCCACACTTTCGAGGAAAACATCAGGAATGATGGTGATGACACAAACCACCGACAGGAACCCAACACCAACCAAAATAATAGCGGGAATTGGGTAACAGTCCACGAGAATCCGGGTTTTTCAATACTGCATGATACGACAAGTAATGACGAAGGGCCCCGGACAGCTCAGGTAAACAACATAAGGGCAGAAATTAGCCAAGAACCACATGATAACCACAGAAATGAAGTAATGTAGAAGATGATTTAAGCTATGGAGAGAGGGTATGGCCCCCACATGTGGTAAGGTGGTGATGACATAAATTTAATAATATCATCCAGAATAAGTGTGACTATCAAGCACTTGAAGGAGAAGAGGTGCAGAATAACAAAGTGTCGAACAAGAAGAGAAGGCAATAATAAAAAAAAGATTTCTAAAGAATGTCAAAATTCCAAAACATTTGTAAGTACAGCTTACACTAATCATTAGAGAAACCATTATGATGAATAGAAAAGTTTTCAAAAAATCAAAAAGGATATGTAAGAAAAGCTTGCCCAAATATCTCGATAATATTTTAGAACAATTAAAAATGGAGAAATAAAAGTTACAAGGCATCCATATAAAGTAAGAGCAACCAACTTACTACAATATTTAAATAAAAAATAATAATAGAGGAGTGTAGTTACAAAACATTCCTACAAAATAAGATTGACTTACCATAATATTTAGCCAAAAATGAGGCATAAAAAGCATAACATACTATAAAGGAATAAGCTACAGAAAAATTCCTAACTAGTAAGAAGCAATCACTTACTATGATATTTAAAAAATTATAAAAAAAAAAAAAAAAAAAATATCAATCAAAATGATCAGCTTCCACAACTATTTAGAAAGAGGGAAAGTAAAATTACCCAAACCAATGATCAAAAAACGAAATAAATGAAATAAACATTCTAAGAGTTATAATGTGAGATGAGATGAAACAAAGAGTAATTAAAAATGAATAAAAATGTGAATTGTATCAATAAAAAACAATGCTTCGAATATTATCAAGTAGTATCTATAAAGAAAGATGAAACAATATATGACTCGAACTGAGCAATAATGAAGTATAAAAGTAAAATATTCCCAACAAATATTATGATTATGATTATTATTATTATTATTTTGAGTCACGAGATGACTGTATTTAAGAATTATTAATTGAGATTGTCTGTTGAATGAATCCAGCAATCATTTTACTGAGCAGGGATGATGTTCCCCTGATCTCAGTATAAGAGTAGTTTTGAACGACGGAGTTAGGTAAGCAAATAGAGCCCATCCGAATCGATTGCAACTACAAGGTAGAGATAATTAGGGAAATTAAGATTTATAGGGAATACGTTATAATAAAAAATCAATAAGCCAGTTCGCAATATGATAAAATAATGAAGAAAAGACTAAGAAGAATGGAATTAAAAGATACAGAATTAATCATAAAAAATGAAAGAGAAGCAGGAGAATTTGAAAAAAAAAATGATACGATACAATTGATAATTTCATCAAACTTAGAATCACGTTTTATAAAATGATCAATTTTGGTGGAAGGGCATTATATAACATTGCCAAACCCTGATCATATTTGATATCAATAAGTATGTAAAAAATGCTAAGAAATAATATATTTTGATAAATAAATAATAACGAGAACGAAAGTAGTAAATATAATTAAGAGTGAAGGAGGAAGAATAGTAAGCCAAAGGTGATTATTAAATAAGAAATACCAACTAGACTGACAGACAAATGACCTTGACCCAACCCCAGAGATTGGCCAGATATCAACCAAAATAAAGCGAGACAAGATGGAAGGGAAGGAGAAGAAAAACAAATTTAAATAATAGACCAAACCAACTGCAAAGAAAATAAAATGAACCAAGGTGATAAAACACAGACGAATAATGTAGAAGAGGGAAGGGGGAGATGATACCATCCAATATCATAAAGTAAACGGAACCGGTGATTAACCAATATAAAAAAGAAATGTTAATATTATCTATGTGACAAATATGACTCATAATTAATAAAAACCCATTAAATAAAAATACACTAACCCACGAATTAGTAGTATATGTAAATAAGAAATCTAGAAAGAGACATGAACTTATTAGATACAAATAAAATTTGTAAAGATAGTGAGAAATATAATGAAAATAATTAAGTGACAAAGAGAAATAATAATAGGGTTTACCCACCAATAAACGTGTAAAACAAAAAGTGATAACAGTGAAAGTGATGTGTGAAAAAGGATATTGTAAACAATAGTATAATTAAAAAAGATAGTGATAGATAAGTAAACACACAATAAATCAATGATGGACCAATGAAAGATTTAAGAGTGGAATTGTAAAAAATTATATAGTTAAGGGTAATTAGAGATAGTGTTTAGATTAGAAATAGGTAAAGAATACAATATTATTCAGGGGAGAAAGCCCAGGTAAAATAAACTGTTTGTGTTAACATGGGATGTAGAAAAGTAGTAGTAAAGACTTAAGTAATTAAAAATATAGTTGGTAAATACCCTATGTTATGAGGGAAATTAAGTTAAATAAGTTTACATGAAGTAATGATGTTTATTACTCAGAGTAGTAGCAAAGAAGGAAATTAATGTTAAAAACAACAGTTAATAATAACTTACAAAGAATTGTTTGTTTCAATTATGAAGAGGATATGGCTGGAGGGAACTTACAGTCCATAGGCCTAAGTGTTATATTTTAAGTATTAAGACATAAAAAATAATCCTGACATATGTTCAGAACAAAAACAAACTCAAGACGTAACAACCACTAAACAAATCAATTATAACAACAGAACAAAAACTTTGTAATGAGATGAAATATAATTAGAATAATTTAAATAAAAATAATCAATGGCTACTAAGGCCTAGGAAATGTATAACTGTCAATGATAAATAATTGCAAACTGTATAAAAACAACCAAGAGATTAAGAAATTCAAGGCAAGTAAATAGCCGAGAATAATTTATAAATCAGTTTTAAAGAAAAAATATTAGAATAAGAACTTAGTTTAAAGGAGAAATGTAAATACCAAATATTAACAGAATTGTACAAACATTGATATTTCATAAAACCATACATTATGGGATACCAAATTAATCTTTGAAAGGAAATAATAACAGTGGTGATAATATTTAATATGTAGGGAAGAGGACAGAAGAATATAATCAATAAGAAGATATGCAGTTATTTTGAATAAAAATTCAAAATTTGATAACAATAGACTACTTCAGAATTAACCAATCGGGATTAATTGGTTACTATGACAACAGTCGTTTGGTGTCTAATTACCGTTAGATTTCATTACTCGTTATATGACGCTTTCGTTGAATAGACGCTAGTTTTAGAATGACCAAAATTGTCAATTAAAACATCAAAAATCTCAAAAGAAGTTACTAGCAAGTGAATCCCAAGAAGGAAGACGATGACTGGAACCATATTACTAATGTCGAGGCCGAATTAACGAAAAAAGAAAATAAAATCCTACCGATTAAATTGGAAAAGATGCCCCAAGTCCCGAATCAATGCAAATTAAAGATGATTGCAGCATAACTCCTTAATACCAGATCGAATGAGCTCGTCCTGTCTACTGAAGTGATAAGTACCTATTAAATTACCCAAATTTCTAAATAAACTCACGTTAATTATTTCTCACTAAAGGTCGAAATCTCACTAAACTGAACATAATTACTTTCAAAGATTAAAAAGAATACTAAGTCACTGAAAATTTATAAACTGACAAAGATAACCTGTTGATAATTACCAATAACTTGTAAACACTTTTACTACACTACACTAAACAAATTATACCTACACAATATATTATTTAAGTTTAACTGATGTAAGGGTGTGTATTTTTATTTTTTTAAACATCTGTAATCCTTTTAACGTAATCTCAAGAACCTGTGACAAACGAACACTAATATTTTGTGTATAATTTCCAACAGACGCCATTACTGAAAGTCTGTTTATCAGTTCAGATATCGATTTGTCAAACCCTGTAGAGTTGTCTCGAATATAACCAGAGCATTTGTATTAAAAAGGGAAATATAATTTGTAATAAATGAATAACTAATCATTAATAGCAAAATAAATAAGTATTGAGTGTAACCACGGTGTTATGATTTCATTAGGAGGTGCACAATAATTTATGTACATTTTAGCAGACAAGTAGTGTTGACGACTAGCGAGCGCACAGCCCACGCAACGAACTACTGGTCGCTACAGACCGCCTAGGCTGGCGGAAATATTTGAATTATTCAAACCGCCTGAGCAGTGCTGGTCATACACATTTGAATTTTATTTTAATTGTTTTAATAAAACAATTTGGCGCCACCGGGATTTTCACACCCCTAGTGAACAACAGGTAAGAACATCGAGACCTGGTTATTCGTACGTTCGCAACGGACGAAATCTGCGGAAGTTGCATGCATTTGAACTACGGACAGAGAAGACACGTTACACCCATTACACACAAATTGTACATTATTTACATTTTACAGAGTAAAACGGTAGCCGTACACACGACTAATTTACAAATTGGCGACCAACCGCTGGAGCTAGAAGAGAGAGAAATACGAACTTCTAACGGCGAGAAATACGGTCGACTAATAAGTATTCAGAGAAAGTATAAAACAGTTCGCTACACACTATTCAATAATTTAACATCAATAATAATTAACAGTACAGGTAAACCGTTATCATAAAAGGTGGCGCGCCAACTAGTAGGGCTAGAATAATTAAGAAATTATACAATTAAACCCTAGAAATTCTAGCGGCGATTGCGAAAGGTTACAATATGCACACCAGAGGATTGTCGAAAAAATTGGCAAAGGAGAAGGAGAGGGAAGAAAACAGAGGGGAAGAAGAGGAAGGAACACCGATTGAAGAAGTGGAAACAGTAATAACCACAACAGAACCAAGCCAAGACGAAGAAATGGAACCACAGGCTGGAGATAGGGGGGAAGCCACAGGAGGAATGGATTTACAAAAATTATGGCAATTGATTAATGAAAATTTCAAGAAGCAGAAGGAAGAAACCAACGAGAATTTCAAGAAACAGGAGGAGAAATTCGACAAGAACGAGGAAAGTCTGAAACAGATGAAGAAAGAAACCAATGACAATTTGAAACAGATCAATGAAAAAATAGTGAGTACAAATGAAAGTACTAAGAAAGAATTGAGGAAAACAGTCAACCAAATTAATGAAACATTACAACAACGATTGCTGGAGGAAATTCAGCAAAGAAACGAAGAATTGAAGGAAGAATTGAAGGAACAGCTGAAGGAGGACCACGAGAAAAATAAAGAAGAAATGAAGCTGCAGATGGCACACCAATTAACGGAGTACCGAGAAGAAGCAAAGCAGCAGATTACGGAAATCAATGACAAGTTAGAGGAGACTTTGGAGAAGTTAGAAAAAACCAACGAAAATGTTTCTGAAGTCCGTGAGGAGGTAATCAACAAAATAAACAACCTCGAAGGAGAAACCAAAAGGAGAATTGAGGAATGTCACGAAGAAACAACCAAAAGGTGGGAACAAGTGGACCAGGACATGCATCAAGTCCGGGAAGAGAATCAGAAGGAGACAGCGGTTGTACGAACAGACCTGGGAGAAAGAATGGAAGGAGTGTACAGCAATTTAAATAAAATCGACAGTAAAGTGGACAAAAATAAACAAAAAATTGAAGAGATACATAGACGAGAAGAGTTATTACGGGAAGAAGTGGACGCCTGGCGTGACCGATCATGTAACCACAACCAAATATTTAACAATGACAATAGAGATACAACAAATTTCCGCAACTATAAGCGCAACCCGATGGAGTTTTTGAAGAGAGTAGAAGAACTGATAATAAAGAACCGTGAAACACGATGGACAGCTGTGAGGGGAATGCTAGATGACATGTTTAAGGAGACATATGACAACTGGTGGACCGCCACACGACCAGACATCCAGAGCATCCAAGAATTTAAAACCCAATTCAAAGCAAAGTACTGGTCAGAGTCAACCCAGAACATGGTCCGTAACAATTTAAGTAACGGAAGGTATGAAAACCAAAACGGACAAACATTAACCTCATACTTTCTAGGAAAAATCTGCATGGCCAGGAATTTGGAACCACGCATTCCGGAAGAGTGTTTAGTAATACAATTATCGTACCACTATGACGATGCGATCCAGAAAGCCTGTATGTATAGTCAAGTCAAGACAATTCAGGACATGGCTAGTTTATTAGAGAGCCATGAACACGAATGGCAATACCGTAAGAACAGATTCACGAGTTTCCGGAATAGTAGACCAAATGAAGGGCCATCTCCACCAAACCAACAGGGTGACAATAAACCACCACCGAACAACAGCAATAACTATCAAGGAAATCAACGTGGGAATAATGCGCCCAGGAACTATCACTCAAACAATAACAATAATGGCAATTTCAGAAACGATTACAGAGGGAATCAACAACGGAACGGTCCTAATAATTATTACCGTCCAGGAAACGGTAACAACAACAACAACAATCGAGGATACCGACCGCAAGTGAATTATGTGAGATGTCAAGCACGGCGTAGTCCAGCAAGGAACTATTCTCAGACAAACAACAACCGACGAACGTACTATAACCAGGTACCAAACACCAGTGTCCACACTTTCGAGGAAAACATCAGGAATGATGGTGATGACACAAACCACCGACAGGAACCCAACACCAACCAAAATAATAGCGGGAATTGGGTAACAGTCCACGAGAATCCGGGTTTTTCAATACTGCATGATACGACAAGTAATGACGAAGGGCCCCGGACAGCTCAGGTAAACAACATAAGGGCAGAAATTAGCCAAGAACCACATGATAACCACAGAAATGAAGTAATGTAGAAGATGATTTAAGCTATGGAGAGAGGGTATGGCCCCCACATGTGGTAAGGTGGTGATGACATAAATTTAATAATATCATCCAGAATAAGTGTGACTATCAAGCACTTGAAGGAGAAGAGGTGCAGAATAACAAAGTGTCGAACAAGAAGAGAAGGCAATAATAAAAAAAAGATTTCTAAAGAATGTCAAAATTCCAAAACATTTGTAAGTACAGCTTACACTAATCATTAGAGAAACCATTATGATGAATAGAAAAGTTTTCAAAAAATCAAAAAGGATATGTAAGAAAAGCTTGCCCAAATATCTCGATAATATTTTAGAACAATTAAAAATGGAGAGATAAAAGTTACAAGGCATCCATATAAAGTAAGAGCAACCAACTTACTACAATATTTAAATAAAAAATAATAATAGAGGAGTGTAGTTACAAAACATTCCTACAAAATAAGATTGACTTACCATAATATTTAGCCAAAAATGAGGCATAAAAAGCATAACATACTATAAAGGAATAAGCTACAGAAAAATTCCTAACTAGTAAGAAGCAATCACTTACTATGATATTTAAAAAATTATAAAAAAAAAAAAAAAAAAATATCAATCAAAATGATCAGCTTCCACAACTATTTAGAAAGAGGGAAAGTAAAATTACCCAAACCAATGATCAAAAAACGAAATAAATGAAATAAACATTCTAAGAGTTATAATGTGAGATGAGATGAAACAAAGAGTAATTAAAAATGAATAAAAATGTGAATTGTATCAATAAAAAACAATGCTTCGAATATTATCAAGTAGTATCTATAAAGAAAGATGAAACAATATATGACTCGAACTGAGCAATAATGAAGTATAAAAGTAAAATATTCCCAACAAATATTATGATTATGATTATTATTATTATTATTTTGAGTCACGAGATGACTGTATTTAAGAATTATTAATTGAGATTGTCTGTTGAATGAATCCAGCAATCATTTTACTGAGCAGGGATGATGTTCCCCTGATCTCAGTATAAGAGTAGTTTTGAACGACGGAGTTAGGTAAGCAAATAGAGCCCATCCGAATCGATTGCAACTACAAGGTAGAGATAATTAGGGAAATTAAGATTTATAGGGAATACGTTATAATAAAAAATCAATAAGCCCGTTCGCAATATGATAAAATAATGAAGAAAAGACTAAGAAGAATGGAATTAAAAGATACAGAATTAATCATAAAAAATGAAAGAGAAGCAGGAGAATTTGAAAAAAAAAATGATACGATACAATTGATAATTTCATCAAACTTAGAATCACGTTTTATAAAATGATCAATTTTGGTGGAAGGGCATTATATAACATTGCCAAACCCTGATCATATTTGATATCAATAAGTATGTAAAAAATGCTAAGAAATAATATATTTTGATAAATAAATAATAACGAGAACGAAAGTAGTAAATATAATTAAGAGTGAAGGAGGAAGAATAGTAAGCCAAAGGTGATTATTAAATAAGAAATACCAACTAGACTGACAGACAAATGACCTTGACCCAACCCCAGAGATTGGCCAGATATCAACCAAAATAAAGCGAGACAAGATGGAAGGGAAGGAGAAGAAAAACAAATTTAAATAATAGACCAAACCAACTGCAAAGAAAATAAAATGAACCAAGGTGATAAAACACAGACGAATAATGTAGAAGAGGGAAGGGGGAGATGATACCATCCAATATCATAAAGTAAACGGAACCGGTGATTAACCAATATAAAAAAGAAATGTTAATATTATCTATGTGACAAATATGACTCATAATTAATAAAAACCCATTAAATAAAAATACACTAACCCACGAATTAGTAGTATATGTAAATAAGAAATCTAGAAAGAGACATGAACTTATTAGATACAAATAAAATTTGTAAAGATAGTGAGAAATATAATGAAAATAATTAAGTGACAAAGAGAAATAATAATAGGGTTTACCCACCAATAAACGTGTAAAACAAAAAGTGATAACAGTGAAAGTGATGTGTGAAAAAGGATATTGTAAACAATAGTATAATTAAAAAAGATAGTGATAGATAAGTAAACACACAATAAATCAATGATGGACCAATGAAAGATTTAAGAGTGGAATTGTAAAAAATTATATAGTTAAGGGTAATTAGAGATAGTGTTTAGATTAGAAATAGGTAAAGAATACAATATTATTCAGGGGAGAAAGCCCAGGTAAAATAAACTGTTTGTGTTAACATGGGATGTAGAAAAGTAGTAGTAAAGACTTAAGTAATTAAAAATATAGTTGGTAAATACCCTATGTTATGAGGGAAATTAAGTTAAATAAGTTTACATGAAGTAATGATGTTTATTACTCAGAGTAGTAGCAAAGAAGGAAATTAATGTTAAAAACAACAGTTAATAATAACTTACAAAGAATTGTTTGTTTCAATTATGAAGAGGATATGGCTGGAGGGAACTTACAGTCCATAGGCCTAAGTGTTATATTTTAAGTATTAAGACATAAAAAATAATCCTGACATATGTTCAGAACAAAAACAAACTCAAGACGTAACAACCACTAAACAAATCAATTATAACAACAGAACAAAAACTTTGTAATGAGATGAAATATAATTAGAATAATTTAAATAAAAATAATCAATGGCTACTAAGGCCTAGGAAATGTATAACTGTCAATGATAAATAATTGCAAACTGTATAAAAACAACCAAGAGATTAAGAAATTCAAGGCAAGTAAATAGCCGAGAATAATTTATAAATCAGTTTTAAAGAAAAAATATTAGAATAAGAACTTAGTTTAAAGGAGAAATGTAAATACCAAATATTAACAGAATTGTACAAACATTGATATTTCATAAAACCATACATTATGGGATACCAAATTAATCTTTGAAAGGAAATAATAACAGTGGTGATAATATTTAATATGTAGGGAAGAGGACAGAAGAATATAATCAATAAGAAGATATGCAGTTATTTTGAATAAAAATTCAAAATTTGATAACAATAGACTACTTCAGAATTAACCAATCGGGATTAATTGGTTACTATGACAACAGTCGTTTGGTGTCTAATTACCGTTAGATTTCATTACTCGTTATATGACGCTTTCGTTGAATAGACGCTAGTTTTAGAATGACCAAAATTGTCAATTAAAACATCAAAAATCTCAAAAGAAGTTACTAGCAAGTGAATCCCAAGAAGGAAGACGATGACTGGAACCATATTACTAATGTCGAGGCCGAATTAACGAAAAAAGAAAATAAAATCCTACCGATTAAATTGGAAAAGATGCCCCAAGTCCCGAATCAATGCAAATTAAAGATGATTGCAGCATAACTCCTTAATACCAGATCGAATGAGCTCGTCCTGTCTACTGAAGTGATAAGTACCTATTAAATTACCCAAATTTCTAAATAAACTCACGTTAATTATTTCTCACTAAAGGTCGAAATCTCACTAAACTGAACATAATTACTTTCAAAGATTAAAAAGAATACTAAGTCACTGAAAATTTATAAACTGACAAAGATAACCTGTTGATAATTACCAATAACTTGTAAACACTTTTACTACACTACACTAAACAAATTATACCTACACAATATATTATTTAAGTTTAACTGATGTAAGGGTGTGTATTTTTATTTTTTTAAACATCTGTAATCCTTTTAACGTAATCTCAAGAACCTGTGACAAACGAACACTAATATTTTGTGTATAATTTCCAACAGACGCCATTACTGAAAGTCTGTTTATCAGTTCAGATATCGATTTGTCAAACCCTGTAGAGTTGTCTCGAATATAACCAGAGCATTTGTATTAAAAAGGGAAATATAATTTGTAATAAATGAATAACTAATCATTAATAGCAAAATAAATAAGTATTGAGTGTAACCACGGTGTTATGATTTCATTAGGAGGTGCACAATAATTTATGTACATTTTAGCAGACAAGTAGTGTTGACGACTAGCGAGCGCACAGCCCACGCAACGAACTACTGGTCGCTACAGACCGCCTAGGCTGGCGGAAATATTTGAATTATTCAAACCGCCTGAGCAGTGCTGGTCATACACATTTGAATTTTATTTTAATTGTTTTAATAAAACAATTTGGCGCCACCGGGATTTTCACACCCCTAGTGAACAACAGGTAAGAACATCGAGACCTGGTTATTCGTACGTTCGCAACGGACGAAATCTGCGGAAGTTGCATGCATTTGAACTACGGACAGAGAAGACACGTTACACCCATTACACACAAATTGTACATTATTTACATTTTACAGAGTAAAACGGTAGCCGTACACACGACTAATTTACAAATTGGCGACCAACCGCTGGAGCTAGAAGAGAGAGAAATACGAACTTCTAACGGCGAGAAATACGGTCGACTAATAAGTATTGAGAGAAAGTATAAAACAGTTCGCTACACACTATTCAATAATTTAACATCAATAATAATTAACAGTACAGGTAAACCGTTATCATACAAGGTGGCGCGCCAACTAGTAGGGCTAGAATAATTAAGAAATTATACAATTAAACCCTAGAAATTCTAGCGGCGATTGCGAAAGGTTACAATATGCACACCAGAGGATTGTCGACAAAATTGGCAAAGGAGAAGGAGAGGGAAGAAAACAGAGGGGAAGAAGAGGAAGGAACACCGATTGAAGAAGTGGAAACAGTAATAACCACAACAGAACCAAGCCAAGACGAAGAAATGGAACCACAGGCTGAAGATAGGGGGGAAGCCACAGGAGGAATGGATTTACAAAAATTATGGCAATTGATTAATGAAAATTTCAAGAAGCAGAAGGAAGAAACCAACGAGAATTTCAAGAAACAGGAGGAGAAATTCGACAAGAACGAGGAAAGTCTGAAACAGATGAAGAAAGAAACCAATGACAATTTGAAACAGATCAATGAAAAAATAGTGAGTACAAATGAAAGTACTAAGAAAGAATTGAGGAAAACAGTCAACCAAAATAATGAAACATTACAACAACGATTGCTGGAGGAAATTCAGCAAAGAAACGAAGAATTGAAGGAACAGCTGAAGGAGGACCACGAGAAAAATAAAGAAGAAATGAAGCTGCAGATGGCACACCAATTAACGGAGTACCGAGAAGAAGCAAAGCAGCAGATTACGGAAATCAATGACAAGTTAGAGGAGACTTTGGAGAAGTTAGAAAAAACCAACGAAAATGTTTCTGAAGTCCGTGAGGAGGTAATCAACAAAATAAACAACCTCGAAGGAGAAACCAAAAGGAGAATTGAGGAATGTCACGAAGAAACAACCAAAAGGTGGGAACAAGTGGACCAGGACATGCATCAAGTCCGGGAAGAGAATCAGAAGGAGACAGCGGTTGTACGAACAGACCTGGGAGAAAGAATGGAAGGAGTGTACAGCAATTTAAATAAAATCGACAGTAAAGTGGACAAAAATAAACAAAAAATTGAAGAGATACATAGACGAGAAGAGTTATTACGGGAAGAAGTGGACGCCTGGCGTGACCGATCATGTAACCACAACCAAATATTTAACAATGACAATAGAGATACAATAAATTTCCGCAACTATAAGCGCAACCCGATGGAGTTTTTGAAGAGAGTAGAAGAACTGATAATAAAGAACCGTGAAACACGATGGACAGCTGTGAGGGGAATGCTAGATGACATGTTTAAGGAGACATATGACAACTGGTGGACCGCCACACGACCAGACATCCAGAGCATCCAAGAATTTAAAACCCAATTCAAAGCAAAGTACTGGTCAGAGTCAACCCAGAACATGGTCCGTAACAATTTAAGTAACGGAAGGTATGAAAACCAAAACGGACAAACATTAACCTCATACTTTCTAGGAAAAATCTGCATGGCCAGGAATTTGGAACCACGCATTCCGGAAGAGTGTTTAGTAATACAATTATCGTACCACTATGACGATGCGATCCAGAAAGCCTGTATGTATAGTCAAGTCAAGACAATTCAGGACATGGCTAGTTTATTAGAGAGCCATGAACACGAATGGCAATACCGTAAGAACAGATTCACGAGTTTCCGGAATAGTAGACCAAATGAAGGGCCATCTCCACCAAACCAACAGGGTGACAATAAACCACCACCGAACAACACCAATAACTATCAAGGAAATCAACGTGGGAATAATGCGCCCAGGAACTATCACTCAAACAATAACAATAATGGCAATTTCAGAAACGATTACAGAGGGAATCAACAACGGAACGGTCCTAATAATTATTACCATCCAGGAAACGGTAACAACAACAACAACAACAACCGAGGATACCGACCGCAAGTGAATTATGTGAGATGTCAAGCACGGCGTAGTCCAGCAAGGAACTATTCTCAGACAAACAACAACCGACGAACGTACTATAACCAGGTACCAAACACCAGTGTCCACACTTTCGAGGAAAACATCAGGAATTATGGTGATGACACAAACCACCGACAGGAACCCAACACCAACCAAAATAATAGCGGGAATTGGGTAACAGTCCACGAGAATCCGGGTTTTTCAATACTGCATGATACGACAAGTAATGACGAAGGGCCCCGGACAGCTCAGGTAAACAACATAAGGGCAGAAACCAGCCAAGAACCACATGATAACCACAGAAATGAAGTAATGTAGAAGATGATTTAAGCTATGGAGAGAGGGTATGGCCCCCACATGTGGTAAGGTGGTGATGACATAAATTTAATAATATCATCCAGAATAAGTGTGACTATCAAGCACTTGAAGGAGAAGAGGTGCAGAATAACAAAGTGTCGAACAAGAAGAGAAGGCAATAATAAAGAAAAGATTTCTAAAGAATGTCAAAATTCCAAAACATTTGTAAGTACAGCTTACACTAATCATTAGAGAAACCATTATGATGAATAGAAAAGTTTTCAAAAAATCAAAAAGGATATGTAAGAAAAGCTTGCCCAAATATCTCGATAATATTTTAGAACAATTAAAAATGGAGAGATAAAAGTTACAAGGCATCCATATAAAGTAAGAGCAACCAACTTACTACAATATTTAAATAAAAAATAATAATAGAGGAGTGTAGTTACAAAACATTCCTACAAAATAAGATTGACTTACCATAATATTTAGCCAAAAATGAGGCATAAAAAGCATAACATACTATAAAGGAATAAGCTACAGAAAAATTCCTAACTAGTAAGAAGCAATCACTTACTATGATATTTAAAAAATTATAAAAAAAAAAAAAAAAAAATATCAATCAAAATGATCAGCTTCCACAACTATTTAGAAAGAGGGAAAGTAAAATTACCCAAACCAATGATCAAAAAACGAAATAAATGAAATAAACATTCTAAGAGTTATAATGTGAGATGAGATGAAACAAAGAGTAATTAAAAATGAATAAAAATGTGAATTGTATCAATAAAAAACAATGCTTCGAATATTATCAAGTAGTATCTATAAAGAAAGATGAAACAATATATGACTCGAACTGAGCAATAATGAAGTATAAAAGTAAAATATTCCCAACAAATATTATGATTATGATTATTATTATTATTATTTTGAGTCACGAGATGACTGTATTTAAGAATTATTAATTGAGATTGTCTGTTGAATGAATCCAGCAATCATTTTACTGAGCAGGGATGATGTTCCCCTGATCTCAGTATAAGAGTAGTTTTGAACGACGGAGTTAGGTAAGCAAATAGAGCCCATCCGAATCGATTGCAACTACAAGGTAGAGATAATTAGGGAAATTAAGATTTATAGGGAATACGTTATAATAAAAAATCAATAAGCCAGTTCGCAATATGATAAAATAATGAAGAAAAGACTAAGAAGAATGGAATTAAAAGATACAGAATTAATCATAAAAAATGAATGAGAAGCAGGAGAATTTGAAAAAAAAAAAATGATACGATACAATTGATAATTTCATCAAACTTAGAATCACGTTTTATAAAATGATCAATTTTGGTGGAAGGGCATTATATAACATTGCCAAACCCTGATCATATTTGATATCAATAAGTATGTAAAAAATGCTAAGAAATAATATATTTTGATAAATAAATAATAACGAGAACGAAAGTAGTAAATATAATTAAGAGTGAAGGAGGAAGAATAGTAAGCCAAAGGTGATTATTAAATAAGAAATACCAACTAGACTGACAGACAAATGACCTTGACCCAACCCCAGAGATTGGCCAGATATCAACCAAAATAAAGCGAGACAAGATGGAAGGGAAGGAGAAGAAAAACAAATTTAAATAATAGACCAAACCAACTGCAAAGAAAATAAAATGAACCAAGGTGATAAAACACAGACGAATAATGTAGAAGAGGGAAGGGGGAGATGATACCATCCAATATCATAAAGTAAACGGAACCGGTGATTAACCAATATAAAAAAGAAATGTTAATATTATCTATGTGACAAATATGACTCATAATTAATAAAAACCCATTAAATAAAAATACACTAACCCACGAATTAGTAGTATATGTAAATAAGAAATCTAGAAAGAGACATGAACTTATTAGATACAAATAAAATTTGTAAAGATAGTGAGAAATATAATGAAAATAATTAAGTGACAAAGAGAAATAATAATAGGGTTTACCCACCAATAAACGTGTAAAACAAAAAGTGATAACAGTGAAAGTGATGTGTGAAAAAGGATATTGTAAACAATAGTATAATTAAAAAAGATAGTGATAGATAAGTAAACACTCAATAAATCAATGATGGACCAATGAAAGATTTAAGAGTGGAACTGTAAAAAATTATATAGTTAAGGGTAATTAGAGATAGTGTTTAGATTAGAAATAGGTAAAGAATACAATATTATTCAGGGGAGAAAGCCCAGGTAAAATAAACTGTTTGTGTTAACATGGGATGTAGAAAAGTAGTAGTAAAGACTTAAGTAATTAAAAATATAGTTGGTAAATACCCTATGTTATGAGGGAAATTAAGTTAAATAAGTTTACATGAAGTAATGATGTTTATTACTCAGAGTAGTAGCAAAGAAGGAAATTAATGTTAAAAACAACAGTTAATAATAACTTACAAAGAATTGTTTGTTTCAATTATGAAGAGGATATGGCTGGAGGGAACTTACAGTCCATAGGCCTAAGTGTTATATTTTAAGTATTAAGACATAAAAACTAATCCTGACATATGTTCAGAACAAAAACAAACTCAAGACGTAACAACCACTAAACAAATCAATTATAACAACAGAACAAAAACTTTGTAATGAGATGAAATATAATTAGAATAATTTAAATAAAAATAATCAATGGCTACTAAGGCCTAGGAAATGTATAACTGTCAATGATAAATAATTGCAAACTGTATAAAAACAACCAGGAGATTAAGAAATTCAAGGCAAGTAAATAGCCGAGAATAATTTATAAATCAGTTTTAAAGAAAAAATATTAGAATAAGAACTTAGTTTAAAGGAGAAATGTAAATACCAAATATTAACAGAATTGTACAAACATTGATATTTCATAAAACCATACATTATGGGATACCAAATTAATCTTTGAAAGGAAATAATAACAGTGATGATAATATTTAATATGTAGGGAAGAGGACAGAAGAATATAATCAATAAGAAGATATGCAGTTATTTTGAATAAAAATTCAAAATTTGATAACAATAGACTACTTCAGAATTAACCAATCGGGATTAATTGGTTACTATGACAACAGTCGTTTGGTGTCTAATTACCGTTAGATTTCATTACTCGTTATATGACGCTTTCGTTGAATAGACGCTAGTTTTAGAATGACCAAAATTGTCAATTAAAACATCAAAAATCTCAAAAGAAGTTACTAGCAAGTGAATCCCAAGAAGGAAGACGATGACTGGAACCATATTACTAATGTCGAGGCCGAATTAACGAAAAAAGAAAATAAAATCCTACCGATTAAATTGGAAAAGATGCCCGAAGTCCCGAATCAATGCAAATTAAAGATGATTGCAGCATAACTCCTTAATACCAGATCGAATGAGCTCGTCCTGTCTACTGAAGTGATAAGTACCTATTAAATTACCCAAATTTCTAAATAAACTCACGTTAATTATTTCTCACTAAAGGTCGAAATCTCACTAAACTGAACATAATTACTTTCAAAGATTAAAAAGAATACTAAGTCACTGAAAATTTATAAACTGACAAAGATAACCTGTTGATAATTACCAATAACTTGTAAACACTTTTACTACACTACACTAAACAAATTATACCTACACAATATATTACTTAAGTTTAACTGATGTAAGGGTGTGTATTTTTATTTTTTTAAACATCTGTAATCCTTTTAACGTAATCTCAAGAACCTGTGACAAACGAACACTAATATTTTGTGTATAATTTCCAACAGACGCCATTACTGAAAGTCTGTTTATCAGTTCAGATATCGATTTGCCAAACCCTGTAGAGTTGTCTCGAATATAACCGGAGCATTTGTATTAAAAAGGGAAATATAATTTGTAATAAATGAATAACTAATCATTAATAGCAAAATAAATAAGTATTGAGTCTAACCACGGTGTTATGATTTCATTAGGAGGTGCACAATAATTTATGTACATTTTAGCAGACAAGTAGTGTTGACGACTAGCGAGCGCACAGCCCACGCAACGAACTACTGGTCGCTACAGACCGCCTAGGCTGGCGGAAATATTTGAATTATTCAAACCGCCTGAGCAGTGCTGGTCATACACATTTGAATTTTATTTTAATTGTTTTAATAAAACAATTTGGCGCCACCGGGATTTTCACACCCCTAGTGAACAACAGGTAAGAACATCGAGACCTGGTTATTCGTACGTTCGCAACGGACGAAATCTGCGGAAGTTGCATGCATTTGAACTACGGACAGAGAAGACACGTTACACCCATTACACACAAATTGTACATTATTTACATTTTACAGAGTAAAACGGTAGCCGTACACACGACTAATTTACAAATTGGCGACCAACCGCTGGAGCTAGAAGAGAGAGAAATACGAACTTCTAACGGCGAGAAATACGGTCGACTAATAAGTATTGAGAGAAAGTATAAAACAGTTCGCTACACACTAATCAATAATTTAACATCAATAATAATTAACAGTACAGGTAAACCGTTATCATACAAGGTGGCGCGCCAACTAGTAGGGCTAGAATAATTAAGAAATTATACAATTAAACCCTAGAAATTCTAGCGGCGATTGCGAAAGGTTACAATATGCACACCAGAGGATTGTCGAAAAAATTGGCAAAGGAGAAGGAGAGGGAAGAAAACAGAGGGGAAGAAGAGGAAGGAACACCGATTGAAGAAGTGGAAACAGTAATAACCACAACAGAACCAAGCCAAGACGAAGAAATGGAACCACAGGCTGGAGATAGGGGGGAAGCCACAGGAGGAATGGATTTACAAAAATTATGGCAATTGATTAATGAAAATTTCAAGAAGCAGAAGGAAGAAACCAACGAGAATTTCAAGAAACAGGAGGAGAAATTCGACAAGAACGAGGAAAGTCTGAAACAGATGAAGAAAGAAACCAATGACAATTTGAAACAGATCAATGAAAAAATAGTGAGTACAAATGAAAGTACTAAGAAAGAATTGAGGAAAACAGTCAACCAAAATAATGAAACATTACAACAACGATTGCTGGAGGAAATTCAGCAAAGAAACGAAGAATTGAAGGAAGAATTGAAGGAACAGCTGAAGGAGGACCACGAGAAAAATAAAGAAGAAATGAAGCTGCAGATGGCACACCAATTAACGGAGTACCGAGAAGAAGCAAAGCAGCAGATTACGGAAATCAATGACAAGTTAGAGGAGACTTTGGAGAAGTTAGAAAAAACCAACGAAAATGTTTCTGAAGTCCGTGAGGAGGTAATCAACAAAATAAACAACCTCGAAGGAGAAACCAAAAGGAGAATTGAGGAATGTCACGAAGAAACAACCAAAAGGTGGGAACAAGTGGACCAGGACATGCATCAAGTCCGGGAAGAGAATCAGAAGGAGACAGCGGTTGTACGAACAGACCTGGGAGAAAGAATGGAAGGAGTGTACAGCAATTTAAATAAAATCGACAGTAAAGTGGACAAAAATAAACAAAAAATTGAAGAGATATATAGACGAGAAGAGTTATTACGGGAAGAAGTGGACGCCTGGCGTGACCGATCATGTAACCACAACCAAATATTTAACAATGACAATAGAGATACAACAAATTTCCACAACTATAAGCGCAACCCGATGGAGTTTTTGAAGAGAGTAGAAGAACTGATAATAAAGAACCGTCAAACACGATGGACAGCTGTGAGGGGAATGCTAGATGACATGTTTAAGGAGACATATGACAACTGGTGGACCGCCACACGACCAGACATCCAGAGCATCCAAGAATTTAAAACCCAATTCAAAGCAAAGTACTGGTCAGAGTCAACCCAGAACATGGTCCGTAACAATTTAAGTAACGGAAGGTATGAAAACCAAAACGGACAAACATTAACCTCATACTTTCTAGGAAAAATCTGCATGGCCAGGAATTTGGAACCACGCATTCCGGAAGAGTGTTTAGTAATACAATTATCGTACCACTATGACGATGCGATCCAGAAAGCCTGTATGTATAGTCAAGTCAAGACAATTCAGGACATGGCTAGTTTATTAGAGAGCCATGAACACGAATGGCAATACCGTAAGAACAGATTCACGAGTTTCCGGAATAGTAGACCAAATGAAGGGCCATCTCCACCAAACCAACAGGGTGACAATAAACCACCACCGAACAACACCAATAACTATCAAGGAAATCAACGTGGGAATAATGCGCCCAGGAACTATCACTCAAACAATAACAATAATGGCAATTTCAGAAACGATTACAGAGGGAATCAACAACGGAACGGTCCTAATAATTATTACTGTCCAGGAAACGGTAACAACAACAACAACAATCGAGGATACCGACCGCAAGTGAATTATGTGAGATGTCAAGCACGGCGTAGTCCAGCAAGGAACTATTCTCAGACAAACAACAACCGACGAACGTACTATAACCAGGTACCAAACACCAGTGTCCACACTTTCGAGGAAAACATCAGGAATGATGGTGATGACACAAACCACCGACAGGAACCCAACACCAACCAAAATAATAGCGGGAATTGGGTAACAGTCCACGAGAATCCGGGTTTTTCAATACTGCATGATACGACAAGTAATGACGAAGGGCCCCGGACAGCTCAGGTAAACAACATAAGGGCAGAAACCAGCCAAGAACCACATGATAACCACAGAAATGAAGTAATGTAGAAGATGATTTAAGCTATGGAGAGAGGGTATGGCCCCCACATGTGGTAAGGTGGTGATGACATAAATTTAATAATATCATCCAGAATAAGTGTGACTATCAAGCACTTGAAGGAGAAGAGGTGCAGAATAACAAAGTGTCGAACAAGAAGAGAAGGCAATAATAAAGAAAAGATTTCTAAAGAATGTCAAAATTCCAAAAAAAATTTGTAAGTACAGCTTACACTAATCATTAGAGAAACCATTATGATGAATAGAAAAGTTTTCAAAAAATCAAAAAGGATATGTAAGAAAAGCTTGCCCAAATATCTCGATAATATTTTAGAACAATTAAAAATGGAGAGATAAAAGTTACAAGGCATCCATATAAAGTAAGAGCAACCAACTTACTACAATATTTAAATAAAAAATAATAATAGAGGAGTGTAGTTACAAAACATTCCTACAAAATAAGATTGACTTACCATAATATTTAGCCAAAAATGAGGCATAAAAAGCATAACATACTATAAAGGAATAAGCTACAGAAAAATTCCTAACTAGTAAGAAGCAATCACTTACTATGATATTTAAAAAATTATAAAAAAAAAAAAAAAAAAAAAATATCAATCAAAATGATCAGCTTCCACAACTATTTAGAAAGAGGGAAAGTAAAATTACCCAAACCAATGATCAAAAAACGAAATAAATGAAATAAACATTCTAAGAGCTATAATGTGAGATGAGATGAAACAAAGAGTAATTAAAAATGAATAAAAATGTGAATTGTATCAATAAAAAACAATGCTTCGAATATTATCAAGTAGTATCTATAAAGAAAGATGAAACAATATATGACTCGAACTGAGCAATAATGAAGTATAAAAGTAAAATATTCCCAACAAATATTATGATTATGATTATTATTATTATTATTTTGAGTCACGAGATGACTGTATTTAAGAATTATTAATTGAGATTGTCTGTTGAATGAATCCAGCAATCATTTTACTGAGCAGGGATGATGTTCCCCTGATCTCAGTATAAGAGTAGTTTTGAACGACGGAGTTAGGTAAGCAAATAGAGCCCATCCGAATCGATTGCAATACAAGGTAGAGATAATTAGGGAAATTAAGATTTATAGGGAATACGTTATAATAAAAAATCAATAAGCCAGTTCGCAATATGATAAAATAATGAAGAAAAGACTAAGAAGAATGGAATTAAAAGATACAGAATTAATCATAAAAAATGAATGAGAAGCAGGAGAATTTGAAAAAAAAAATGATACGATACAATTGATAATTTCATCAAACTTAGAATCACGTTTTATAAAATGATCAATTTTGGTGGAAGGGCATTATATAACATTGCCAAACCCTGATCATATTTGATATCAATAAGTATGTAAAAAATGCTAAGAAATAATATATTTTGATAAATAAATAATAACGAGAACGAAAGTAGTAAATATAATTAAGAGTGAAGGAGGAAGAATAGTAAGCCAAAGGTGATTATTAAATAAGAAATACCAACTAGACTGACAGACAAATGACCTTGACCCAACCCCAGAGATTGGCCAGATATCAACCAAAATAAAGCGAGACAAGATGGAAGGGAAGGAGAAGAAAAACAAATTTAAATAATAGACCAAACCAACTGCAAAGAAAATAAAATGAACCAAGGTGATAAAACACAGACGAATAATGTAGAAGAGGGAAGGGGGAGATGATACCATCCAATATCATAAAGTAAACGGAACCGGTGATTAACCAATATAAAAAAGAAATGTTAATATTATCTATGTGACAAATATGACTCATAATTAATAAAAACCCATTAAATAAAAATACACTAACCCACGAATTAGTAGTATATGTAAATAAGAAATCTAGAAAGAGACATGAACTTATTAGATACAAATAAAATTTGTAAAGATAGTGAGAAATATAATGAAAATAATTAAGTGACAAAGAGAAATAATAATAGGGTTTACCCACCAATAAACGTGTAAAACAAAAAGTGATAACAGTGAAAGTGATGTGTGAAAAAGGATATTGTAAACAATAGTATAATTAAAAAAGATAGTGATAGATAAGTAAACACTCAATAAATCAATGATGGACCAATGAAAGATTTAAGAGTGGAATTGTAAAAAATTATATAGTTAAGGGTAATTAGAGATAGTGTTTAGATTAGAAATAGGTAAAGAATACAATATTATTCAGGGGAGAAAGCCCAGGTAAAATAAACTGTTTGTGTTAACATGGGATGTAGAAAAGTAGTAGTAAAGACTTAAGTAATTAAAAATATAGTTGGTAAATACCCTATGTTATGAGGGAAATTAAGTTAAATAAGTTTACATGAAGTAATGATGTTTATTACTCAGAGTAGTAGCAAAGAAGGAAATTAATGTTAAAAACAACAGTTAATAATAACTTACAAAGAATTGTTTGTTTCAATTATGAAGAGGATATGGCTGGAGGGAACTTACAGTCCATAGGCCTAAGTGTTATATTTTAAGTATTAAGACATAAAAAATAATCCTGACATATGTTCAGAACAAAAACAAACTCAAGACGTAACAACCACTAAACAAATCAATTATAACAACAGAACAAAAACTTTGTAATGAGATGAAATATAATTAGAATAATTTAAATAAAAATAATCAATGGCTACTAAGGCCTAGGAAATGTATAACTGTCAATGATAAATAATTGCAAACTGTATAAAAACAACCAGGAGATTAAGAAATTCAAGGCAAGTAAATAGCCGAGAATAATTTATAAATCAGTTTTAAAGAAAAAATATTAGAATAAGAACTTAGTTTAAAGGAGAAATGTAAATACCAAATATTAACAGAATTGTACAAACATTGATATTTCATAAAACCATACATTATGGGATACCAAATTAATCTTTGAAAGGAAATAATAACAGTGGTGATAATATTTAATATGTAGGGAAGAGGACAGAAGAATATAATCAATAAGAAGATATGCAGTTATTTTGAATAAAAATTCAAAATTTGATAACAATAGACTACTTCAGAATTAACCAATCGGGATTAATTGGTTATTATGACAACAGTCGTTTGGTGTCTAATTACCGTTAGATTTCATTACTCGTTATATGACGCTTTCGTTGAATAGACGCTAGTTTTAGAATGACCAAAATTGTCAATTAAAACATCAAAAATCTCAAAAGAAGTTACTAGCAAGTGAATCCCAAGAAGGAAGACGATGACTGGAACCATATTACTAATGTCGAGGCCGAATTAACGAAAAAAGAAAATAAAATCCTACCGATTAAATTGGAAAAGATGCCCGAAGTCCCGAATCAATGCAAATTAAAGATGATTGCAGCATAACTCCTTAATACCAGATCGAATGAGCTCGTCCTGTCTACTGAAGTGATAAGTACCTATTAAATTACCCAAATTTCTAAATAAACTCACGTTAATTATTTCTCACTAAAGGTCGAAATCTCACTAAACTGAACATAATTACTTTCAAAGATTAAAAAGAATACTAAGTCACTGAAAATTTATAAACTGACAAAGATAACCTGTTGATAATTACCAATAACTTGTAAACACTTTTACTACACTACACTAAACAAATTATACCTACACAATATATTATTTAAGTTTAACTGATGTAAGGGTGTGTATTTTTATTTTTTTAAACATCTGTAATCCTTTTAACATAATCTCAAGAACCTGTGACAAACGAACACTAATATTTTGTGTATAATTTCCAACAGACGCCATTACTGAAAGTCTGTTTATCAGTTCAGATATCGATTTGTCAAACCCTGTAGAGTTGTCTCGAATATAACCGGAGCATTTGTATTAAAAAGGGAAATATAATTTGTAATAAATGAATAACTAATCATTAATAGCAAAATAAATAAGTATTGAGTGTAACCACGGTGTTATAATTTCATTAGGAGGTGCACAATAATTTATGTACATTTTAGCAGACAAGTAGTGTTGACGACTAGCGAGCGCACAGCCCACGCAACGAACTACTGGTCGCTACAGACCGCCTAGGATGGCGGAAATATTTGAATTATTCAAACCGCCTGAGCAGTGCTGGTCATACACATTTGAATTTTATTTTAATTGTTTTAATAAAACAATTTGGCGCCACCGGGATTTTCACACCCCTAGTGAACAACAGGTAAGAACATCGAGACCTGGTTATTCGTACGTTCGCAACGGACGAAATCTGCGGAAGTTGCATGCATTTGAACTACGGACAGAGAAGACACGTTACACCCATTACACACAAATTGTACATTATTTACATTTTACAGAGCAAAACGGTAGCCGTACACACGACTAATTTACAAATTGGCGACCAACCGCTGGAGCTAGAAGAGAGAGAAATACGAACTTCTAACGGTGAGAAATACGGTCGACTAATAAGTATTGAGAGAAAGTATAAAACAGTTCGCTACACACTATTCAATAATTTAACATCAATAATAATTAACAGTACAGGTAAACCGTTATCATACAAGGTGGCGCGCCAACTAGTAGGGCTAGAATAATTAAGAAATTATACAATTAAACCCTAGAAATTCTAGCGGCGATTGCGAAAGGTTACAATATGCACACCAGAGGATTGTCGAAAAAATTGGCAAAGGAGAAGGAGAGGGAAGAAAACAGAGGGGAAGAAGAGGAAGGAACACCGATTGAAGAAGTGGAAACAGTAATAACCACAACAGAACCAAGCCAAGACGAAGAAATGGAACCACAGGCTGGAGATAGGGGGGAAGCCACAGGAGGAATGGATTTACAAAAATTATGGCAATTGATTAATGAAAATTTCAAGAAGCAGAAGGAAGAAACCAACGAGAATTTCAAGAAACAGGAGGAGAAATTCGACAAGAACGAGGAAAGTCTGAAACAGATGAAGAAAGAAACCAATGACAATTTGAAACAGATCAATGAAAAAATAGTGAGTACAAATGAAAGTACTAAGAAAGAATTGAGGAAAACAGTCAACCAAAATAATGAAACATTACAACAACGATTGCTGGAGGAAATTCAGCAAAGAAACGAAGAATTGAAGGAAGAATTGAAGGAACAGCTGAAGGAGGACCACGAGAAAAATAAAGAAGAAATGAAGCTGCAGATGGCACACCAATTAACGGAGTACCGAGAAGAAGCAAAGCAGCAGATTACGGAAATCAATGACAAGTTAGAGGAGACTTTAGAGAAGTTAGAAAAAACCAACGAAAATGTTTCTGAAGTCCGTGAGGAGGTAATCAACAAAATAAACAACCTCGAAGGAGAAACCAAAAGGAGAATTGAGGAATGTCACGAAGAAACAACCAAAAGGTGGGAACAAGTGGACCAGGACATGCATCAAGTCCGGGAAGAGAATCAGAAGGAGACAGCGGTTGTACGAACAGACCTGGGAGAAAGAATGGAAGGAGTGTACAGCAATTTAAATAAAATCGACAGTAAAGTGGACAAAAATAAACAAAAAATTGAAGAGATACATAGACGAGAAGAGTTATTACGGGAAGAAGTGGACGCCTGGCGTGACCGATCATGTAACCACAACCAAATATTTAACAATGACAATAGAGATACAATAAATTTCCGCAACTATAAGCGCAACCCGATGGAGTTTTTGAAGAGAGTAGAAGAACTGATAATAAAGAACCGTGAAACACGATGGACAGCTGTGAGGGGAATGCTAGATGACATGTTTAAGGAGACATATGACAACTGGTGGACCGCCACACGACCAGACATCCAGAGCATCCAAGAATTTAAAACCCAATTCAAAGCAAAGTACTGGTCAGAGTCAACACAGAACATGGTCCGTAACAATTTAAGTAACAGAAGGTATGAAAACCAAAACGGACAAACATTAACCTCATACTTTCTAGGAAAAATCTGCATGGCCAGGAATTTGGAACCACGCATTCCGGAAGAGTGTTTAGTAATACAATTATCGTACCACTATGACGATGCGATCCAGAAAGCCTGTATGTATAGTCAAGTCAAGACAATTCAGGACATGGCTAGTTTATTAGAGAGCCATGAACACGAATGGCAATACCGTAAGAACAGATTCACGAGTTTCCGGAATAGTAGACCAAATGAAGGGCCATCTCCACCAAACCAACAGGGTGACAATAAACCACCACCGAACAACACCAATAACTATCAAGGAAATCAACGTGGGAATAATGCGCCCAGGAACTATCACTCAAACAATAACAATAATGGCAATTTCAGAAACGATTACAGAGGGAATCAACAACGGAACGGTCCTAATAATTATTACCGTCCAGGAAACGGTAACAACAACAACAACAACCGAGGATACCGACCGCAAGTGAATTATGTGAGATGTCAAGCACGGCGTAGTCCAGCAAGGAACTATTCTCAGACAAACAACAACCGACAAACGTACTATAACCAGGTACCAAACACCAGTGTCCACACTTTCGAGGAAAACATCAGGAATGATGGTGATGACACAAACCACCGACAGGAACCCAACACCAACCAAAATAATAGCGGGAATTGGGTAACAGTCCACGAGAATCCGGGTTTTTCAATACTGCATGATACGACAAGTAATGACGAAGGGCCCCGGACAGCTCAGGTAAACAACATAAGGGCAGAAACCAGCCAAGAACCACATGATAACCACAGAAATGAAAGTAATGTAGAAGATGATTTAAGCTATGGAGAGAGGGTATGGCCCCAACATGTGGTAAGGTGGTGACGACATAAATTTAATAATATCATCCAGAATAAGTGTGACTATCAAGCACTTGAAGGAGAAGAGGTGCAGAATAACAAAGTGTCGAACAAGAAGAGAAGGCAATAATAAAGAAAAGATTTCTAAAGAATGTCAAAATTCCAAAACATTTGTAAGTACAGCTTACACTAATCATTAGAGAAACCATTATGATGAATAGAAAAGTTTTCAAAAAATCAAAAAGGATATGTAAGAAAAGCTTGCCCAAATATCTCGATAATATTTTAGAACAATTAAAAATGGAGAGATAAAAGTTACAAGGCATCCATATAAAGTAAGAGCAACCAACTTACTACAATATTTAAATAAAAAATAATAATAGAGGAGTGTAGTTACAAAACATTCCTACAAAATAAGATTGACTTACCATAATATTTAGCCAAAAATGAGGCATAAAAAGCATAACATACTATAAAGGAATAAGCTACAGAAAAATTCCTAACTAGTAAGAAGCAATCACTTACTATGATATTTAAAAAATTATAAAAAAAAAATATCAATCAAAATGATCAGCTTCCACAACTATTTAGAAAGAGGGAAAGTAAAATTACCCAAACCAATGATCAAAAAACGAAATAAATGAAATAAACATTCTAAGAGCTATAATGTGAGATGAGATGAAACAAAGAGTAATTAAAAATGAATAAAAATGTGAATTGTATCAATAAAAAACAATGCTTCGAATATTATCAAGTAGTATCTATAAAGAAAGATGAAACAATATATGACTCGAACTGAGCAATAATGAAGTATAAAAGTAAAATATTCCCAACAAATATTATGATTATGATTATTATTATTATTATTTTGAGTCACGAGATGACTGTATTTAAGAATTATTAATTGAGATTGTCTGTTGAATGAATCCAGCAATCATTTTACTGAGCAGGGATGATGTTCCCCTGATCTCAGTATAAGAGTAGTTTTGAACGACGGAGTTAGGTAAGCAAACAGAGCCCATCCGAATCGATTGCAACTACAAGGTAGAGATAATTAGGGAAATTAAGATTTATAGGGAATACGTTATAATAAAAAATCAATAAGCCAGTTCGCAATATGATAAAATAATGAAGAAAAGACTAAGAAGAATGGAATTAAAAGATACAGAATTAATCATAAAAAATGAATGAGAAGCAGGAGAATTTGAAAAAAAAAAATGATACGATACAATTGATAATTTCATCAAACTTAGAATCACGTTTTATAAAATGATCAATTTTGGTGGAAGGGCATTATATAACATTGCCAAACCCTGATCATATTTGATATCAATAAGTATGTAAAAAATGCTAAGAAATAATATATTTTGATAAATAAATAATAACGAGAACGAAAGTAGTAAATATAATTAAGAGTGAAGGAGGAAGAATAGTAAGCCAAAGGTGATTATTAAATAAGAAATACCAACTAGACTGACAGACAAATGACCTTGACCCAACCCCAGAGATTGGCCAGATATCAACCAAAATAAAGCGAGACAAGATGGAAGGGAAGGAGAAGAAAAACAAATTTAAATAATAGACCAAACCAACTGCAAAGAAAATAAAATGAACCAAGGTGATAAAACACAGACGAATAATGTAGAAGAGGGAAGGGGGAGATGATACCATCCAATATCATAAAGTAAACGGAACCCGTGATTAACCAATATAAAAAAGAAATGTTAATATTATCTATGTGACAAATATGACTCATAATTAATAAAAACCCATTAAATAAAAATACACTAACCCACGAATTAGTAGTATATGTAAATAAGAAATCTAGAAAGAGACATGAACTTATTAGATACAAATAAAATTTGTAAAGATAGTGAGAAATATAATGAAAATAATTAAGTGACAAAGAGAAATAATAATAGGGTTTACCCACCAATAAACGTGTAAAACAAAAAGTGATAACAGTGAAAGTGATGTGTGAAAAAGGATATTGTAAACAATAGTATAATTAAAAAAGATAGTGATAGATAAGTAAACACTCAATAAATCAATGATGGACCAATGAAAGATTTAAGAGTGGAATTGTAAAAAATTATATAGTTAAGGGTAATTAGAGATAGTGTTTAGATTAGAAATAGGTAAAGAATACAATATTATTCAGGGGAGAAAGCCCAGGTAAAATAAACTGTTTGTGTTAACATGGGATGTAGAAAAGTAGTAGTAAAGACTTAAGTAATTAAAAATATAGTTGGTAAATACCCTATGTTATGAGGGAAATTAAGTTAAATAAGTTTACATGAAGTAATGATGTTTATTACTCAGAGTAGTAGCAAAGAAGGAAATTAATGTTAAAAACAACAGTTAATAATAACTTACAAAGAATTGTTTGTTTCAATTATGAAGAGGATATGGCTGGAGGGAACTTACAGTCCATAGGCCTAAGTGTTATATTTTAAGTATTAAGACATAAAAAATAATCCTGACATATGTTCAGAACAAAAACAAACTCAAGACGTAACAACCACTAAACAAATCAATTATAACAACAGAACAAAAACTTTGTAATGAGATGAAATATAATTAGAATAATTTAAATAAAAATAATCAATGGCTACTAAGGCCTAGGAAATGTATAACTGTCAATGATAAATAATTGCAAACTGTATAAAAACAACCAGGAGATTAAGAAATTCAAGGCAAGTAAATAGCCGAGAATAATTTATAAATCAGTTTTAAAGAAAAAATATTAGAATAAGAACTTAGTTTAAAGGAGAAATGTAAATACCAAATATTAACAGAATTGTACAAACATTGATATTTCATAAAACCATACATTATGGGATACCAAATTAATCTTTGAAAGGAAATAATAACAGTGGTGATAATATTTAATATGTAGGGAAGAGGACAGAAGAATATAATCAATAAGAAGATATGCAGTTATTTTGAATAAAAATTCAAAATTTGATAACAATAGACTACTTCAGAATTAACCAATCGGGATTAATTGGTTACTATGACAACAGTCGTTTGGTGTCTAATTACCGTTAGATTTCATTACTCGTTATATGACGCTTTCGTTGAATAGACGCTAGTTTTAGAATGACCAAAATTGTCAATTAAAACATCAAAAATCTCAAAAGAAGTTACTAGCAAGTGAATCCCAAGAAGGAAGACGATGACTGGAACCATATTACTAATGTCGAGGCCGAATTAACGAAAAAAGAAAATAAAATCCTACCGATTAAATTGGAAAAGATGCCCGAAGTCCCGAATCAATGCAAATTAAAGATGATTGCAGCATAACTCCTTAATACCAGATCGAATGAGCTCGTCCTGTCTACTGAAGTGATAAGTACCTATTA
The DNA here is from genome assembly GCA_034769895.1 of Magicicada septendecula. Lineage (NCBI taxonomy): Eukaryota > Metazoa > Arthropoda > Insecta > Hemiptera > Cicadidae > Magicicada > Magicicada septendecula. The sequence goes on along the minus strand of CM068370.1, from coordinate 275,397,818 downwards.
AATTACCCAAATTTCTAAATAAACTCACGTTAATTATTTCTCACTAAAGGTCGAAATCTCACTAAACTGAACATAATTACTTTCAAAGATTAAAAAGAATACTAAGTCACTGAAAATTTATAAACTGACAAAGATAACCTGTTGATAATTACCAATAACTTGTAAACACTTTTACTACACTACACTAAACAAATTATACCTACACAATATATTATTTAAGTTTAACTGATGTAAGGGTGTGTATTTTTATTTTTTTAAACATCTGTAATCCTTTTAACATAATCTCAAGAACCTGTGACAAACGAACACTAATATTTTGTGTATAATTTCCAACAGACGCCATTACTGAAAGTCTGTTTATCAGTTCAGATATCGATTTGTCAAACCCTGTAGAGTTGTCTCGAATATAACCGGAGCATTTGTATTAAAAAGGGAAATATAATTTGTAATAAATGAATAACTAATCATTAATAGCAAAATAAATAAGTATTGAGTGTAACCACGGTGTTATAATTTCATTAGGAGGTGCACAATAATTTATGTACATTTTAGCAGACAAGTAGTGTTGACGACTAGCGAGCGCACAGCCCACGCAACGAACTACTGGTCGCTACAGACCGCCTAGGATGGCGGAAATATTTGAATTATTCAAACCGCCTGAGCAGTGCTGGTCATACACATTTGAATTTTATTTTAATTGTTTTAATAAAACAATTTGGCGCCACCGGGATTTTCACACCCCTAGTGAACAACAGGTAAGAACATCGAGACCTGGTTATTCGTACGTTCGCAACGGACGAAATCTGCGGAAGTTGCATGCATTTGAACTACGGACAGAGAAGACACGTTACACCCATTACACACAAATTGTACATTATTTACATTTTACAGAGCAAAACGGTAGCCGTACACACGACTAATTTACAAATTGGCGACCAACCGCTGGAGCTAGAAGAGAGAGAAATACGAACTTCTAACGGTGAGAAATACGGTCGACTAATAAGTATTGAGAGAAAGTATAAAACAGTTCGCTACACACTATTCAATAATTTAACATCAATAATAATTAACAGTACAGGTAAACCGTTATCATACAAGGTGGCGCGCCAACTAGTAGGGCTAGAATAATTAAGAAATTATACAATTAAACCCTAGAAATTCTAGCGGCGATTGCGAAAGGTTACAATATGCACACCAGAGGATTGTCGAAAAAATTGGCAAAGGAGAAGGAGAGGGAAGAAAACAGAGGGGAAGAAGAGGAAGGAACACCGATTGAAGAAGTGGAAACAGTAATAACCACAACAGAACCAAGCCAAGACGAAGAAATGGAACCACAGGCTGGAGATAGGGGGGAAGCCACAGGAGGAATGGATTTACAAAAATTATGGCAATTGATTAATGAAAATTTCAAGAAGCAGAAGGAAGAAACCAACGAGAATTTCAAGAAACAGGAGGAGAAATTCGACAAGAACGAGGAAAGTCTGAAACAGATGAAGAAAGAAACCAATGACAATTTGAAACAGATCAATGAAAAAATAGTGAGTACAAATGAAAGTACTAAGAAAGAATTGAGGAAAACAGTCAACCAAAATAATGAAACATTACAACAACGATTGCTGGAGGAAATTCAGCAAAGAAACGAAGAATTGAAGGAAGAATTGAAGGAACAGCTGAAGGAGGACCACGAGAAAAATAAAGAAGAAATGAAGCTGCAGATGGCACACCAATTAACGGAGTACCGAGAAGAAGCAAAGCAGCAGATTACGGAAATCAATGACAAGTTAGAGGAGACTTTGGAGAAGTTAGAAAAAACCAACGAAAATGTTTCTGAAGTCCGTGAGGAGGTAATCAACAAAATAAACAACCTCGAAGGAGAAACCAAAAGGAGAATTGAGGAATGTCACGAAGAAACAACCAAAAGGTGGGAACAAGTGGACCAGGACATGCATCAAGTCCGGGAAGAGAATCAGAAGGAGACAGCGGTTGTACGAACAGACCTGGGAGAAAGAATGGAAGGAGTGTACAGCAATTTAAATAAAATCGACAGTAAAGTGGACAAAAATAAACAAAAAATTGAAGAGATACATAGACGAGAAGAGTTATTACGGGAAGAAGTGGACGCCTGGCGTGACCGATCATGTAACCACAACCAAATATTTAACAATGACAATAGAGATACAATAAATTTCCGCAACTATAAGCGCAACCCGATGGAGTTTTTGAAGAGAGTAGAAGAACTGATAATAAAGAACCGTGAAACACGATGGACAGCTGTGAGGGGAATGCTAGATGACATGTTTAAGGAGACATATGACAACTGGTGGACCGCCACACGACCAGACATCCAGAGCATCCAAGAATTTAAAACCCAATTCAAAGCAAAGTACTGGTCAGAGTCAACCCAGAACATGGTCCGTAACAATTTAAGTAACGGAAGGTATGAAAACCAAAACGGACAAACATTAACCTCATACTTTCTAGGAAAAATCTGCATGGCCAGGAATTTGGAACCACGCATTCCGGAAGAGTGTTTAGTAATACAATTATCGTACCACTATGACGATGCGATCCAGAAAACCCGTACGTATAGTCAAGTCAAGACAATTCAGGACATGGCTAGTTTATTAGAGAGCCATGAACACGAATGGCAATACCGTAAGAACAGATTCACGAGTTTCCGGAATAGTAGACCAAATGAAGGGCCATCTCCACCAAACCAACAGGGTGACAATAAACCACCACCGAACAACACCAATAACTATCAAGGAAATCAACGTGGGAATAATGCGCCCAGGAACTATCACTCAAACAATAACAATAATGGCAATTTCAGAAACGATTACAGAGGGAATCAACAACGGAACGGTCCTAATAATTATTACCGTCCAGGAAACGGTAACAACAACAACAACAACCGAGGATACCGACCGCAAGTGAATTATGTGAGATGTCAAGCACGGCGTAGTCCAGCAAGGAACTATTCTCTGACAAACAACAACCGACGAACGTACTATAACCAGGTACCAAACACCAGTGTCCACACTTTCGAGGAAAACATCAGGAATGATGGTGATGACACAAACCACCGACAGGAACCCAACACCAACCAAAATAATAGCGGGAATTGGGTAACAGTCCACGAGAATCCGGGTTTTTCAATACTGCATGATACGACAAGTAATGACGAAGGGCCCCGGACAGCTCAGGTAAACAACATAAGGGCAGAAACCAGCCAAGAACCACATGATAACCACAGAAATGAAAGTAATGTAGAAGATGATTTAAGCTATGGAGAGAGGGTATGGCCCCAACATGTGGTAAGGTGGTGACGACATAAATTTAATAATATCATCCAGAATAAGTGTGACTATCAAGCACTTGAAGGAGAAGAGGTGCAGAATAACAAAGTGTCGAACAAGAAGAGAAGGCAATAATAAAGAAAAGATTTCTAAAGAATGTCAAAATTCCAAAACATTTGTAAGTACAGCTTACACTAATCATTAGAGAACCATTATGATGAATAGAAAAGTTTTCAAAAAATCAAAAAGGATATGTAAGAAAAGCTTGCCCAAATATCTCGATAATATTTTAGAACAATTAAAAATGGAGAGATAAAAGTTACAAGGCATCCATATAAAGTAAGAGCAACCAACTTACTACAATATTTAAATAAAAAATAATAATAGAGGAGTGTAGTTACAAAACATTCCTACAAAATAAGATTGACTTACCATAATATTTAGCCAAAAATGAGGCATAAAAAGCATAACATACTATAAAGGAATAAGCTACAGAAAAATTCCTAACTAGTAAGAAGCAATCACTTACTATGATATTTAAAAAATTATAAAAAAAAAATATCAATCAAAATGATCAGCTTCCACAACTATTTAGAAAGAGGGAAAGTAAAATTACCCAAACCAATGATCAAAAAACGAAATAAATGAAATAAACATTCTAAGAGCTATAATGTGAGATGAGATGAAACAAAGAGTAATTAAAAATGAATAAAAATGTGAATTGTATCAATAAAAAACAATGCTTCGAATATTATCAAGTAGTATCTATAAAGAAAGATGAAACAATATATGACTCGAACTGAGCAATAATGAAGTATAAAAGTAAAATATTCCCAACAAATATTATGATTATGATTATTATTATTATTATTTTGAGTCACGAGATGACTGTATTTAAGAATTATTAATTGAGATTGTCTGTTGAATGAATCCAGCAATCATTTTACTGAGCAGGGATGATGTTCCCCTGATCTCAGTATAAGAGTAGTTTTGAACGACGGAGTTAGGTAAGCAAATAGAGCCCATCCGAATCGATTGCAACTACAAGGTAGAGATAATTAGGGAAATTAAGATTTATAGGGAATACGTTATAATAAAAAATCAATAAGCCAGTTCGCAATATGATAAAATAATGAAGAAAAGACTAAGAAGAATGGAATTAAAAGATACAGAATTAATCATAAAAAATGAATGAGAAGCAGGAGAATTTGAAAAAAAAAAATGATACGATACAATTGATAATTTCATCAAACTTAGAATCACGTTTTATAAAATGATCAATTTTGGTGGAAGGGCATTATATAACATTGCCAAACCCTGATCATATTTGATATCAATAAGTATGTAAAAAATGCTAAGAAATAATATATTTTGATAAATAAATAATAACGAGAACGAAAGTAGTAAATATAATTAAGAGTGAAGGAGGAAGAATAGTAAGCCAAAGGTGATTATTAAATAAGAAATACCAACTAGACTGACAGACAAATGACCTTGACCCAACCCCAGAGATTGGCCAGATATCAACCAAAATAAAGCGAGACAAGATGGAAGGGAAGGAGAAGAAAAACAAATTTAAATAATAGACCAAACCAACTGCAAAGAAAATAAAATGAACCAAGGTGATAAAACACAGACGAATAATGTAGAAGAGGGAAGGGGGAGATGATACCATCCAATATCATAAAGTAAACGGAACCGGTGATTAACCAATATAAAAAAGAAATGTTAATATTATCTATGTGACAAATATGACTCATAATTAATAAAAACCCATTAAATAAAAATACACTAACCCACGAATTAGTAGTATATGTAAATAAGAAATCTAGAAAGAGACATGAACTTATTAGATACAAATAAAATTTGTAAAGATAGTGAGAAATATAATGGAAATAATTAAGTGACAAAGAGAAATAATAATAGGGTTTACCCACCAATAAACGTGTAAAACAAAAAGTGATAACAGTGAAAGTGATGTGTGAAAAAGGATATTGTAAACAATAGTATAATTAAAAAAGATAGTGATAGATAAGTAAACACTCAATAAATCAATGATGGACCAATGAAAGATTTAAGAGTGGAATTGTAAAAAATTATATAGTTAAGGGTAATTAGAGATAGTGTTTAGATTAGAAATAGGTAAAGAATACAACAGTATTCAGGGGAGAAAGCCCAGGTAAAATAAACTGTTTGTGTTAACATGGGATGTAGAAAAGTAGTAGTAAAGACTTAAGTAATTAAAAATATAGTTGGTAAATACCCTATGTTATGAGGGAAATTAAGTTAAATAAGTTTACATGAAGTAATGATGTTTATTACTCAGAGTAGTAGCAAAGAAGGAAATTAATGTTAAAAACAACAGTTAATAATAACTTACAAAGAATTGTTTGTTTCAATTATGAAGAGGATATGGCTGGAGGGAACTTACAGTCCATAGGCCTAAGTGTTATATTTTAAGTATTAAGACATAAAAAATAATCCTGACATATGTTCAGAACAAAAACAAACTCAAGACGTAACAACCACTAAACAAATCAATTATAACAACAGAACAAAAACTTTGTAATGAGATGAAATATAATTAGAATAATTTAAATAAAAATAATCAATGGCTACTAAGGCCTAGGAAATGTATAACTGTCAATGATAAATAATTGCAAACTGTATAAAAACAACCAGGCGATTAAGAAATTCAAGGCAAGTAAATAGCCGAGAATAATTTATAAATCAGTTTTAAAGAAAAAATATTAGAATAAGAACTTAGTTTAAAGGAGAAATGTAAATACCAAATATTAACAGAATTGTACAAACATTGATATTTCATAAAACCATACATTATGGGATACCAAATTAATCTTTGAAAGGAAATAATAACAGTGGTGATAATATTTAATATGTAGGGAAGAGGACAGAAGAATATAATCAATAAGAAGATATGCAGTTATTTTGAATAAAAATTCAAAATTTGATAACAATAGACTACTTCAGAATTAACCAATCGGGATTAATTGGTTACTATGACAACAGTCGTTTGGTGTCTAATTACCGTTAGATTTCATTACTCGTTATATGACGCTTTCGTTGAATAGACGCTAGTTTTAGAATGACCAAAATTGTCAATTAAAACATCAAAAATCTCAAAAGAAGTTACTAGCAAGTGAATCCCAAGAAGGAAGACGATGACTGGAACCATATTACTAATGTCGAGGCCGAATTAACGAAAAAAGAAAATAAAATCCTACCGATTAAATTGGAAAAGATGCCCGAAGTCCCGAATCAATGCAAATTAAAGATGATTGCAGCATAAACTCCTTAATACCAGATCGAATGAGCTCGTCCTGTCTACTGAAGTGATAAGTACCTATTAAATTACCCAAATTTCTAAATAAACTCACGTTAATTATTTCTCACTAAAGGTCGAAATCTCACTAAACTGAACATAATTACTTTCAAAGATTAAAAAGAATACTAAGTCACTGAAAATTTATAAACTGACAAAGATAACCTGTTGATAATTACCAATAACTTGTAAACACTTTTACTACACTACACTAAACAAATTATACCTACACAATATATTATTTAAGTTTAACTGATGTAAGGGTGTGTATTTTTATTTTTTTAAACATCTGTAATCCTTTTAACGTAATCTCAAGAACCTGTGACAAACGAACACTAATATTTTGTGTATAATTTCCAACAGACGCCATTACTGAAAGTCTGTTTATCAGTTCAGATATCGATTTGTCAACCCTGTAGAGTTGTCTCGAATATAACCGGAGCATTTGTATTAAAAAGGGAAATATAATTTGTAATAAATGAATAACTAATCATTAATAGCAAAATAAATAAGTATTGAGTGTAACCACGGTGTTATAATTTCATTAGGAGGTGCACAATAATTTATGTACATTTTAGCAGACAAGTAGTGTTGACGACTAGCGAGCGCACAGCCCACGCAACGAACTACTGGTCGCTACAGACCGCCTAGGATGGCGGAAATATTTGAATTATTCAAACCGCCTGAGCAGTGCTGGTCATACACATTTGAATTTTATTTTAATTGTTTTAATAAAACAATTTGGCGCCACCGGGATTTTCACACCCCTAGTGAACAACAGGTAAGAACATCGAGACCTGGTTATTCGTACGTTCGCAACGGACGAAATCTGCGGAAGTTGCATGCATTTGAACTATGGACAGAGAAGACACGTTACACCCATTACACACAAATTGTACATTATTTACATTTTACAGAGTAAAACGGTAGCCGTACACACGACTAATTTACAAATTGGCGACCAACCGCTGGAGCTAGAAGAGAGAGAAATACGAACTTCTAACGGCGAGAAATACGGTCGACTAATAAGTATTGAGAGAAAGTATAAAACAGTTCGCTACACACTATTCAATAATTTAACATCAATAATAATTAACAGTACAGGTAAACCGTTATCATACAAGGTGGCGCGCCAACTAGTAGGGCTAGAATAATTAAGAAATTATACAATTAAACCCTAGAAATTCTAGCGGCGATTGCGAAAGGTTACAATATGCACACCAGAGGATTGTCGAAAAAATTGGCAAAGGAGAAGGAGAGGGAAGTAAACAGAGGGGAAGAAGAGGAAGGAACACCGATTGAAGAAGTGGAAACAGTAATAACCACAACAGAACCAAGCCAAGACGAAGAAATGGAACCACAGGCTGGAGATAGGGGGGAAGCCACAGGAGGAATGGATTTACAAAAATTATGGCAATTGATTAATGAAAATTTCAAGAAGCAGAAGGAAGAAACCAACGAGAATTTCAAGAAACAGTAGGAGAAATTCGACAAGAACGAGGAAAGTCTGAAACAGATGAAGAAAGAAACCAATGACAATTTGAAACAGATCAATGAAAAAATAGTGAGTACAAATGAAAGTACTAAGAAAGAATTGAGGAAAACAGTCAACCAAAATAATGAAACATTACAACAACGATTGCTGGAGGAAATTCAGCAAAGAAACGAAGAATTGAAGGAAGAATTGAAGGAACAGCTGAAGGAGGACCACGAGAAAAATAAAGAAGAAATGAAGCTGCAGATGGCACACCAATTAACGGAGTACCGAGAAGAAGAAAAGCAGCAGATTACGGAAATCAATGACAAGTTAGAGGAGACTTTGGAGAAGTTAGAAAAAACCAACGAAAATGTTTCTGAAGTCCGTGAGGAGGTAATCAACAAAATAAACAACCTCGAAGGAGAAACCAAAAGGAGAATTGAGGAATGTCACGAAGAAACAACCAAAAGGTGGGAACAAGTGGACCAGGACATGCATCAAGTCCGGGAAGAGAATCAGAAGGAGACAGCGGTTGTACGAACAGACCTGGGAGAAAGAATGGAAGGAGTGTACAGCAATTTAAATAAAATCGACAGTAAAGTGGACAAAAATAAACAAAAAATTGAAGAGATACATAGACGAGAAGAGTTATTACGGGAAGAAGTGGACGCCTGGCGTGACCGATCATGTAACCACAACCAAATATTTAACAATGACAATAGAGATACAATAAATTTCCGCAACTATAAGCGCAACCCGATGGAGTTTTTGAAGAGAGTAGAAGAACTGATAATAAAGAACCGTGAAACACGATGGACAGCTGTGAGGGGAATGCTAGATGACATGTTTAAGGAGACATATGACAACTGGTGGACCGCCACACGACCAGACATCCAGAGCATCCAAGAATTTAAAACCCAATTCAAAGCAAAGTACTGGTCAGAGTCAACCCAGAACATGGTCCGTAACAATTTAAGTAACGGAAGGTATGAAAACCAAAACGGACAAACATTAACCTCATACTTTCTAGGAAAAATCTGCATGGCCAGGAATTTGGAACCACGCATTCCGGAAGAGTGTTTAGTAATACAATTATCGTACCACTATGACGATGCGATCCAGAAAACCCGTATGTATAGTCAAGTCAAGACAATTCAGGACATGGCTAGTTTATTAGAGAGCCATGAACACGAATGGCAATACCGTAAGAACAGATTCACGAGTTTCCGGAATAGTAGACCAAATGAAGGGCCATCTCCACCAAACCAACAGGGTGACAATAAACCACCACCAAACAACACCAATAACTATCAAGGAAATCAACGTGGGAATAATGCGCCCAGGAACTATCACTCAAACAATAACAATAATGGCAATTTCAGAAACGATTACAGAGGGAATCAACAACGGAACGGTCCTAATAATTATTACCGTCCAGGAAACGGTAACAACAACAACAACAACCGAGGATACCGACCGCAAGTGAATTATGTGAGATGTCAAGCACGGCGTAGTCCAGCAAGGAACTATTCTCAGACAAACAACAACCGACGAACGTACTATAACCAGGTACCAAACACCAGTGTCCACACTTTCGAGGAAAACATCAGGAATGATGGTGATGACACAAACCACCAACAGGAACCCAACACCAACCAAAATAATAGCGGGAATTGGGTAACAGTCCACGAGAATCCGGGTTTTTCAATACTGCATGATACGACAAGTAATGACGAAGGGCCCCGGACGGCTCAGGTAAACAACATAAGGGCAGAAACCAGCCAAGAACCACATGATAACCACAGAAATGAAAGTAATGTAGAAGATGATTTAAGCTATGGAGAGAGGGTATGGCCCCAACATGTGGTAAGGTGGTAACGACATAAATTTAATAATATCATCCAGAATAAGTGTGACTATCAAGCACTTGAAGGAGAAGAGGTGCAGAATAACAAAGTGTCGAACAAGAAGAGAAGGCAATAATAAAGAAAAGATTTCTAAAGAATGTCAAAATTCCAAAACATTTGTAAGTACAGCTTACACTAATCATTAGAGAACCATTATGATGAATAGAAAAGTTTTCAAAAAATCAAAAAGGATATGTAAGAAAAGCTTGCCCAAATATCTCGATAATATTTTAGAACAATTAAAAATGGAGAGATAAAAGTTACAAGGCATCCATATAAAGTAAGAGCAACCAACTTACTACAATATTTAAATAAAAAATAATAATAGAGGAGTGTAGTTACAAAACATTCCTACAAAATAAGATTGACTTACCATAATATTTAGCCAAAAATGAGGCATAAAAAGCATAACATACTATAAAGGAATAAGCTACAGAAAAATTCCTAACTAGTAAGAAGCAATCACTTACTATGATATTTAAAAAATTATAAAAAAAAAAAAAAAAAAAATATCAATCAAAATGATCAGCTTCCACAACTATTTAGAAAGAGGGAAAGTAAAATTACCCAAACCAATGATCAAAAAACGAAATAAATGAAATAAACATTCTAAGAGCTATAATGTGAGATGAGATGAAACAAAGAGTAATTAAAAATGAATAAAAATGTGAATTGTATCAATAAAAAACAATGCTTCGAATATTATCAAGTAGTATCTATAAAGAAAGATGAAACAATATATGACTCGAACTGAGCAATAATGAAGTATAAAAGTAAAATATTCCCAACAAATATTATGATTATGATTATTATTATTATTATTTTGAGTCACGAGATGACTGTATTTAAGAATTATTAATTGAGATTGTCTGTTGAATGAATCCAGCAATCATTTTACTGAGCAGGGATGATGTTCCCCTGATCTCAGTATAAGAGTAGTTTTGAACGACGGAGTTAGGTAAGCAAATAGAGCCCATCCGAATCGATTGCAACTACAAGGTAGAGATAATTAGGGAAATTAAGATTTATAGGGAATACGTTATAATAAAAAATCAATAAGCCAGTTCGCAATATGATAAAATAATGAAGAAAAGACTAAGAAGAATGGAATTAAAAGATACAGAATTAATCATAAAAAATGAATGAGAAGCAGGAGAATTTGAAAAAAAAAAAATGATACGATACAATTGATAATTTCATCAAACTTAGAATCACGTTTTATAAAATGATCAATTTTGGTGGAAGGGCATTATATAACATTGCCAAACCCTGATCATATTTGATATCAATAAGTATGTAAAAAATGCTAAGAAATAATATATTTTGATAAATAAATAATAACGAGAACGAAAGTAGTAAATATAATTAAGAGTGAAGGAGGAAGAATAGTAAGCCAAAGGTGATTATTAAATAAGAAATACCAACTAGACTGACAGACAAATGACCTTGACCCAACCCCAGAGATTGGCCAGATATCAACCAAAATAAAGCGAGACAAGATGGAAGGGAAGGAGAAGAAAAACAAATTTAAATAATAGACCAAACCAACTGCAAAGAAAATAAAATGAACCAAGGTGATAAAACACAGACGAATAATGTAGAAGAGGGAAGGGGGAGATGATACCATCCAATATCATAAAGTAAACGGAACCGGTGATTAACCAATATAAAAAAGAAATGTTAATATTATCTATGTGACAAATATGACTCATAATTAATAAAAACCCATTAAATAAAAATACACTAACCCACGAATTAGTAGTATATGTAAATAAGAAATCTAGAAAGAGACATGAACTTATTAGATACAAATAAAATTTGTAAAGATAGTGAGAAATATAATGAAAATAATTAAGTGACAAAGAGAAATAATAATAGGGTTTACCCACCAATAAACGTGTAAAACAAAAAGTGATAACAGTGAAAGTGATGTGTGAAAAAGGATATTGTAAACAATAGTATAATTAAAAAAGATAGTGATAGATAAGTAAACACTCAATAAATCAATGATGGACCAATGAAAGATTTAAGAGTGGAATTGTAAAAAATTATATAGTTAAGGGTAATTAGAGATAGTGTTTAGATTAGAAATAGGTAAAGAATACAATATTATTCAGGGGAGAAAGCCCAGGTAAAATAAACTGTTTGTGTTAACATGGGATGTAGAAAAGTAGTAGTAAAGACTTAAGTAATTAAAAATATAGTTGGTAAATACCCTATGTTATGAGGGAAATTAAGTTAAATAAGTTTACATGAAGTAATGATGTTTATTACTCAGAGTAGTAGCAAAGAAGGAAATTAATGTTAAAAACAACAGTTAATAATAACTTACAAAGAATTGTTTGTTTCAATTATGAAGAGGATATGGCTGGAGGGAACTTACAGTCCATAGGCCTAAGTGTTATATTTTAAGTATTAAGACATAAAAAATAATCCTGACATATGTTCAGAACAAAAACAAACTCAAGACGTAACAACCACTAAACAAATCAATTATAACAACAGAACAAAAACTTTGTAATGAGATGAAATATAATTAGAATAATTTAAATAAAAATAATCAATGGCTACTAAGGCCTAGGAAATGTATAACTGTCAATGATAAATAATTGCAAACTGTATAAAAACAACCAGGCGATTAAGAAATTCAAGGCAAGTAAATAGCCGAGAATAATTTATAAATCAGTTTTAAAGAAAAAATATTAGAATAAGAACTTAGTTTAAAGGAGAAATGTAAATACCAAATATTAACAGAATTGTACAAACATTGATATTTCATAAAACCATACATTATGGGATACCAAATTAATCTTTGAAAGGAAATAATAACAGTGGTGATAATATTTAATATGTAGGGAAGAGGACAGAAGAATATAATCAATAAGAAGATATGCAGTTATTTTGAATAAAAATTCAAAATTTGATAACAATAGACTACTTCAGAATTAACCAATCGGGATTAATTGGTTACTATGACAACAGTCGTTTGGTGTCTAATTACCGTTAGATTTCATTACTCGTTATATGACGCTTTCGTTGAATAGACGCTAGTTTTAGAATGACCAAAATTGTCAATTAAAACATCAAAAATCTCAAAAGAAGTTACTAGCAAGTGAATCCCAAGAAGGAAGACGATGACTGGAACCATATTACTAATGTCGAGGCCGAATTAACGAAAAAAGAAAATAAAATCCTACCGATTAAATTGGAAAAGATGCCCGAAGTCCCGAATCAATGCAAATTAAAGATGATTGCAGCATAACTCCTTAATACCAGATCGAATGAGCTCGTCCTGTCTACTGAAGTGATAAGTACCTATTAAATTACCCAAATTTCTAAATAAACTCACGTTAATTATTTCTCACTAAAGGTCGAAATCTCACTAAACTGAACATAATTACTTTCAAAGATTAAAAAGAATACTAAGTCACTGAAAATTTATAAACTGACAAAGATAACCTGTTGATAATTACCAATAACTTGTAAGCACTTTTACTACACTACACTAAACAAATTATACCTACACAATATATTATTTAAGTTTAACTGATGTAAGGGTGTGTATTTTTATTTTTTTAAACATCTGTAATCCTTTTAACGTAATCTCAAGAACCTGTGACAAACGAACACTAATATTTTGTGTATAATTTCCAACAGACGCCATTACTGAAAGTCTGTTTATCAGTTCAGATATCGATTTGTCAAACCCTGTAGAGTTGTCTCGAATATAACCGGAGCATTTGTATTAAAAAGGGAAATATAATTTGTAATAAATGAATAACTAATCATTAATAGCAAAATAAATAAGTATTGAGTGTAACCACGGTGTTATAATTTCATTAGGAGGTGCACAATAATTTATGTACATTTTAGCAGACAAGTAGTGTTGACGACTAGCGAGCGCACAGCCCACACAACGAACTACTGGTCGCTACAGACCGCCTAGGATGGCGGAAATATTTGAATTATTCAAACCGCCTGAGCAGTGCTGGTCATACACATTTGAATTTTATTTTAATTGTTTTAATAAAACAATTTGGCGCCACCGGGATTTTCACACCCCTAGTGAACAACAGGTAAGAACATCGAGACCTGGTTATTCGTACGTTCGCAACGGACGAAATCTGCGGAAGTTGCATGCATTTGAACTATGGACAGAGAAGACACGTTACACCCATTACACACAAATTGTACATTATTTACATTTTACAGAGTAAAACGGTAGCCGTACACACGACTAATTTACAAATTGGCGACCAACCGCTGGAGCTAGAAGAGAGAGAAATACGAACTTCTAACGGCGAGAAATACGGTCGACTAATAAGTATTGAGAGAAAGTATAAAACAGTTCGCTACACACTATTCAATAATTTAACATCAATAATAATTAACAGTACAGGTAAACCGTTATCATACAAGGTGGCGCGCCAACTAGTAGGGCTAGAATAATTAAGAAATTATACAATTAAACCCTAGAAATTCTAGCGGCGATTGCGAAAGGTTACAATATGCACACCAGAGGATTGTCGAAAAAATTGGCAAAGGAGAAGGAGAGGGAAGTAAACAGAGGGGAAGAAGAGGAAGGAACACCGATTGAAGAAGTGGAAACAGTAATAACCACAACAGAACCAAGCCAAGACGAAGAAATGGAACCACAGGCTGGAGATAGGGGGGAAGCCACAGGAGGAATGGATTTACAAAAATTATGGCAATTGATTAATGAAAATTTCAAGAAGCAGAAGGAAGAAACCAACGAGAATTTCAAGAAACAGTAGGAGAAATTCGACAAGAACGAGGAAAGTCTGAAACAGATGAAGAAAGAAACCACTGACAATTTGAAACAGATCAATGAAAAAATAGTGAGTACAAATGAAAGTACTAAGAAAGAATTGAGGAAAACAGTCAACCAAAATAATGAAACATTACAACAACGATTGCTGGAGGAAATTCAGCAAAGAAACGAAGAATTGAAGGAAGAATTGAAGGAACAGCTGAAGGAGGACCACGAGAAAAATAAAGAAGAAATGAAGCTGCAGATGGCACACCAATTAACGGAGTACCGAGAAGAAGCAAAGCAGCAGATTACGGAAATCAATGACAAGTTAGAGGAGACTTTGGAGAAGTTAGAAAAAACCAACGAAAATGTTTCTGAAGTCCGTGAGGAGGTAATCAACAAAATAAACAACCTCGAAGGAGAAACCAAAAGGAGAATTGAGGAATGTCACGAAGAAACAACCAAAAGGTGGGAACAAGTGGACCAGGTCATGCATCAAGTCCGGGAAGAGAATCAGAAGGAGACAGCGGTTGTACGAACAGACCTGGGAGAAAGAATGGAAGGAGTGTACAGCAATTTAAATAAAATCGACAGTAAAGTGGACAAAAATAAACAAAAAATTGAAGAGATACATAGACGAGAAGAGTTATTACGGGAAGAAGTGGACGCCTGGCGTGACCGATCATGTAACCACAACCAAATATTTAACAATGACAATAGAGATACAATAAATTTCCGCAACTATAAGCGCAACCCGATGGAGTTTTTGAAGAGAGTAGAAGAACTGATAATAAAGAACCGTGAAACACGATGGACAGCTGTGAGGGGAATGCTAGATGACATGTTTAAGGAGACATATGACAACTGGTGGACCGCCACACGACCAGACATCCAGAGCATCCAAGAATTTAAAACCCAATTCAAAGCAAAGTACTGGTCAGAGTCAACCCAGAACATGGTCCGTAACAATTTAAGTAACGGAAGGTATGAAAACCAAAACGGACAAACATTAACCTCATACTTTCTAGGAAAAATCTGCATGGCCAGGAATTTGGAACCACGCATTCCGGAAGAGTGTTTAGTAATACAATTATCGTACCACTATGACGATGCGATCCAGAAAACCCGTATGTATAGTCAAGTCAAGACAATTCAGGACATGGCTAGTTTATTAGAGAGCCATGAACACGAATGGCAATACCGTAAGAACAGATTCACGAGTTTCCGGAATAGTAGACCAAATGAAGGGCCATCTCCACCAAACCAACAGGGTGACAATAAACCACCACCAAACAACACCAATAACTATCAAGGAAATCAACGTGGGAATAATGCGCCCAGGAACTATCACTCAAACAATAACAATAATGGCAATTTCAGAAACGATTACAGAGGGAATCAACAACGGAACGGTCCTAATAATTATTACCGTCCATGAAACGGTAACAACAACAACAACAACCGAGGATACCGACCGCAAGTGAATTATGTGAGATGTCAAGCACGGCGTAGTCCAGCAAGGAACTATTCTCAGACAAACAACAACCGACGAACGTACTATAACCAGGTACCAAACACCAGTGTCCACACTTTCGAGGAAAACATCAGGAATGATGGTGATGACACAAACCACCAACAGGAACCCAACACCAACCAAAATAATAGCGGGAATTGGGTAACAGTCCACGAGAATCCGGGTTTTTCAATACTGCATGATACGACAAGTAATGACGAAGGGCCCCGGACAGCTCAGGTAAACAACATAAGGGCAGAAACCAGCCAAGAACCACATGATAACCACAGAAATGAAAGTAATGTAGAAGATGATTTAAGCTATGGAGAGAGGGTATGGCCCCAACATGTGGTAAGGTGGTGACGACATAAATTTAATAATATCATCCAGAATAAGTGTGACTATCAAGCACTTGAAGGAGAAGAGGTGCAGAATAACAAAGTGTCGAACAAGAAGAGAAGGCAATAATAAAGAAAAGATTTCTAAAGAATGTCAAAATTCCAAAACATTTGTAAGTACAGCTTACACTAATCATTAGAGAAACCATTATGATGAATAGAAAAGTTTTCAAAAAATCAAAAAGGATATGTAAGAAAAGCTTGCCCAAATATCTCGATAATATTTTAGAACAATTAAAAATGGAGAGATAAAAGTTACAAGGCATCTATATAAAGTAAGAGCAACCAACTTACTACAATATTTAAATAAAAAATAATAATAGAGGAGTGTAGTTACAAAACATTCCTACAAAATAAGATTGACTTACCATAATATTTAGCCAAAAATGAGGCATAAAAAGCATAACATACTATAAAGGAATAAGCTACAGAAAAATTCCTAACTAGTAAGAAGCAATCACTTACTATGATATTTAAAAAATTATAAAAAAAAAAAAAAAAAAAAATATCAATCAAAATGATCAGCTTCCACAACTATTTAGAAAGAGGGAAAGTAAAATTACCCAAACCAATGATCAAAAAACGAAATAAATGAAATAAACATTCTAAGAGTTATAATGTGAGATGAGATGACACAAAGAGTAATTAAAAATGAATAAAAATGTGAATTGTATCAATAAAAAACAATGCTTCGAATATTATCAAGTAGTATCTATAAAGAAAGATGAAACAATATATGACTCGAACTGAGCAATAATGAAGTATAAAAGTAAAATATTCCCAACAAATATTATGATTATGATTATTATTATTATTATTTTGAGTCACGAGATGACTGTATTTAAGAATTATTAATTGAGATTGTCTGTTGAATGAATCCAGCAATCATTTTACTGAGCAGGGATGATGTTTCCCTGATCTCAGTATAAGAGTAGTTTTGAACGACGGAGTTAGGTAAGCAAATAGAGCCCATCCGAATCGATTGCAACTACAAGGTAGAGATAATTAGGGAAATTAAGATTTATAGGGAATACGTTATAATAAAAAATCAATAAGCCAGTTCGCAATATGAGAAAATAATGAAGAAAAGACTAAGAAGAATGGAATTAAAAGATACAGAATTAATCATAAAAAATGAATGAGAAGCAGAATTTGAAAAAAAAAAATGATACGATACAATTGATAATTTCATCAAACTTAGAATCACGTTTTATAAAATGATCAATTTTGGTGGACATATAACATTGCCAAACTCTGATCATATTTGATATCAATAAGTATGTAAAAAATGCTAAGAAATAATATATTTTGATAAATAAATAATAACGAGAACGAAAGTAGTAAATATAATTAAGAGTGAAGGAGGAAGAATAGTAAGCCAAAGGTGATTATTAAATAAGAAATACCAACTAGACTGACAGACAAATGACCTTGACCCAACCCCAGAGATTGGCCAGATATCAACCAAAATAAAGCGAGACAAGATGGAAGGGAAGGAGAAGAAAAACAAATTTAAATAATAGACCAAACCAACTGCAAAGAAAATAAAATGAACCAAGGTGATAAAACACAGACGAATAATGTAGAAGAGGGAAGGAGGAGATGATACCATCCAATATCATAAAGTAAACGGAACCGGTGATTAACCAATATAAAAAAGAAATGTTAATATTATCTATGTGACAAATATGACTCATAATTAATAAAAACCCATTAAATAAAAATACACTAACCCACGAATTAGTAGTATATGTAAATAAGAAATCTAGAAAGAGACATGAACTTATTAGATACAAATAAAATTTGTAAAGATAGTGAGAAATATAATGAAAATAATTAAGTGACAAAGAGAAATAATAATAGGGTTTACCCACCAATAAACGTGTAAAACAAAAAGTGATAACAGTGAAAGTGATGTGTGAAAAAGGATATTGTAAACAATAGTATAATTAAAAAAGATAGTGATAGATAAGTAAACACTCAATAAATCAATGATGGACCAATGAAAGATTTAAGAGTGGAATTGTAAAAAATTATATAGTTAAGGGTAATTAGAGATAGTGTTTAGATTAGAAATAGGTAAAGAATACAATATTATTCAGGGGAGAAAGCCCAGGTAAAATAAACTGTTTGTGTTAACATGGGATGTAGAAAAGTAGTAGTAAAGACTTAAGTAATTAAAAATATAGTTGGTAAATACCCTATGTTATGAGGGAAATTAAGTTAAATAAGTTTACATGAAGTAATGATGTTTATTACTCAGAGTAGTAGCAAAGAAGGAAATTAATGTTAAAAACAACAGTTAATAATAACTTACAAAGAATTGTTTGTTTCAATTATGAAGAGGATATGGCTGGAGGGAACTTACAGTCCATAGGCCTAAGTGTTATATTTTAAGTATTAAGACATAAAAAATAATCCTGACATATGTTCAGAACAAAAACAAACTCAAGACGTAACAACCACTAAACAAATCAATTATAACAACAGAACAAAAACTTTGTAATGAGATGAAATATAATTAGAATAATTTAAATAAAAATAATCAATGGCTACTAAGGCCTAGGAAATGTATAACTGTCAATGATAAATAATTGCAAACTGTATAAAAACAACCAGGAGATTAAGAAATTCAAGGCAAGTAAATAGCCGAGAATAATTTATAAATCAGTTTTAAAGAAAAAATATTAGAATAAGAACTTAGTTTAAAGGAGAAATGTAAATACCAAATATTAACAGAATTGTACAAACATTGATATTTCATAAAACCATACATTATGGGATACCAAATTAATCTTTGAAAGGAAATAATAACAGTGGTGATAATATTTAATATGTAGGGAAGAGGACAGAAGAATATAATCAATAAGAAGATATGCAGTTATTTTGAATAAAAATTCAAAATTTGATAACAATAGACTACTTCAGAATTAACCAATCGGGATTAATTGGTTACTATGACAACAGTCGTTTGGTGTCTAATTACCGTTAGATTTCATTACTCGTTATATGACGCTTTCGTTGAATAGACGCTAGTTTTAGAATGACCAAAATTGTCAATTAAAACATCAAAAATCTCAAAAGAAGTTACTAGCAAGTGAATCCCAAGAAGGAAGACGATGACTGGAACCATATTACTAATGTCGAGGCCGAATTAACGAAAAAAGAAAATAAAATCCTACCGATTAAATTGGAAAAGATGCCCGAAGTCCCGAATCAATGCAAATTAAAGATGATTGCAGCATAACTCCTTAATACCAGATCGAATGAGCTCGTCCTGTCTACTGAAGTGATAAGTACCTATTAAATTACCCAAATTTCTAAATAAACTCACGTTAATTATTTCTCACTAAAGGTCGAAATCTCACTAAACTGAACATAATTACTTTCAAAGATTAAAAAGAATACTAAGTCACTGAAAATTTATAAACTGACAAAGATAACCTGTTGATAATTACCAATAACTTGTAAACACTTTTACTACACTACACTAAACAAATTATACCTACACAATATATTATTTAAGTTTAACTGATGTAAGGGTGTGTATTTTTATTTTTTTAAACATCTGTAATCCTTTTAACATAATCTCAAGAACCTGTGACAAACGAACACTAATATTTTGTGTATAATTTCCAACAGACGCCATTACTGAAAGTCTGTTTATCAGTTCAGATATCGATTTGTCAAACCCTGTAGACTTGTCTCGAATATAACCGGAGCATTTGTATTAAAAAGGGAAATATAATTTGTAATAAATGAATAACTAATCATTAATAGCAAAATAAATAAGTATTGAGTGTAACCACGGTGTTATAATTTCATTAGGAGGTGCACAATAATTTATGTACATTTTAGCAGACAAGTAGTGTTGACGACTAGCGAGCGCACAGCCCACGCAACGAACTACTGGTCGCTACAGACCGCCTAGGATGGCGGAAATATTTGAATTATTCAAACCGCCTGAGCAGTGCTGGTCATACACATTTGAATTTTATTTTAATTGTTTTAATAAAACAATTTGGCGCCACCGGGATTTTCACACCCCTAGTGAACAACAGGTAAGAACATCGAGACCTGGTTATTCGTACGTTCGCAACGGACGAAATCTGCGGAAGTTGCATGCATTTGAACTACGGACAGAGAAGACACATTACACCCATTACACACAAATTGTACATTATTTACATTTTACAGAGTAAAACGGTAGCCGTACACACGACTAATTTACAAATTGGCGACCAACCGCTGGAGCTAGAAGAGAGAGAAATACGAACTTCTAACGGCGAGAAATACGGTCGACTAATAAGTATTGAGAGAAAGTATAAAACAGTTCGCTACACACTATTCAATAATTTAACATCAATAATAATTAACAGTACAGGTAAACCGTTATCATACAAGGTGGCGCGCCAACTAGTAGGGCTAGAATAATTAAGAAATTATACAATTAAACCCTAGAAATTCTAGCGGCGATTGCGAAAGGTTACAATATGCACACCAGAGGATTGTCGAAAAAATTGGCAAAGGAGAAGGAGAGGGAAGTAAACAGAGGGGAAGAAGAGGAAGGAACACCGATTGAAGAAGTGGAAACAGTAATAACCACAACAGAACCAAGCCAAGACGAAGAAATGGAACCACAGGCTGGAGATAGGGGGGAAGCCACAGGAGGAATGGATTTACAAAAATTATGGCAATTGATTAATGAAAATTTCAAGAAGCAGAAGGAAGAAACCAACGAGAATTTCAAGAAACAGTAGGAGAAATTCGACAAGAACGAGGAAAGTCTGAAACAGATGAAGAAAGAAACCAATGACAATTTGAAACAGATCAATGAAAAAATAGTGAGTACAAATGAAAGTACTAAGAAAGAATTGAGGAAAACAGTCAACCAAAATAATGAAACATTACAACAACGATTGCTGGAGGAAATTCAGCAAAGAAACGAAGAATTGAAGGAAGAATTGAAGGAACAGCTGAAGGAGGACCACGAGAAAAATAAAGAAGAAATGAAGCTGCAGATGGCACACCAATTAACGGAGTACCGAGAAGAAGAAAAGCAGCAGATTACGGAAATCAATGACAAGTTAGAGGAGACTTTGGAGAAGTTAGAAAAAACCAACGAAAATGTTTCTGAAGTCCGTGAGGAGGTAATCAACAAAATAAACAACCTCGAAGGAGAAACCAAAAGGAGAATTGAGGAATGTCACGAAGAAACAACCAAAAGGTGGGAACAAGTGGACCAGGACATGCATCAAGTCCGGGAAGAGAATCAGAAGGAGACAGCGGTTGTACGAACAGACCTGGGAGAAAGAATGGAAGGAGTGTACAGCAATTTAAATAAAATCGACAGTAAAGTGGACAAAAATAAAAAAAAAATTGAAGAGATACATAGACGAGAAGAGTTATTACGGGAAGAAGTGGACGCCTGGCGTGACCGATCATGTAACCACAACCAAATATTTAACAATGACAATAGAGATACAATAAATTTCCGCAACTATAAGCGCAACCCGATGGAGTTTTTGAAGAGAGTAGAAGAACTGATAATAAAGAACCGTGAAACACGATGGACAGCTGTGAGGGGAATGCTAGATGACATGTTTAAGGAGACATATGACAACTGGTGGACCGCCACACGACCAGACATCCAGAGCATCCAAGAATTTAAAACCCAATTCAAAGCAAAGTACTGGTCAGAGTCAACCCAGAACATGGTCCGTAACAATTTAAGTAACGGAAGGTATGAAAACCAAAACGGACAAACATTAACCTCATACTTTCTAGGAAAAATCTGCATGGCCAGGAATTTGGAACCACGCATTCCGGAAGAGTGTTTAGTAATACAATTATCGTACCACTATGACGATGCGATCCAGAAAACCCGTATGTATAGTCAAGTCAAGACAATTCAGGACATGGCTAGTTTATTAGAGAGCCATGAACACGAATGGCAATACCGTAAGAACAGATTCACGAGTTTCCGGAATAGTAGACCAAATGAAGGGCCATCTCCACCAAACCAACAGGGTGACAATAAACCACCACCAAACAACACCAATAACTATCAAGGAAATCAACGTGGGAATAATGCGCCCAGGAACTATCACTCAAACAATAACAATAATGGCAATTTCAGAAACGATTACAGAGGGAATCAACAACGGAACGGTCCTAATAATTATTACCGTCCAGGAAACGGTAACAACAACAACAACAACCGAGGATACCGACCGCAAGTGAATTATGTGAGATGTCAAGCACGGCGTAGTCCAGCAAGGAACTATTCTCAGACAAACAACAACCGACGAACGTACTATAACCAGGTACCAAACACCAGTGTCCACACTTTCGAGGAAAACATCAGGAATGATGGTGATGACACAAACCACCAACAGGAATCCAACACCAACCAAAATAATAGCGGGAATTGGGTAACAGTCCACGAGAATCCGGGTTTTTCAATACTGCATGATACGACAAGTAATGACGAAGGGCCCCGGACGGCTCAGGTAAACAACATAAGGGCAGAAACCAGCCAAGAACCACATGATAACCACAGAAATGAAAGTAATGTAGAAGATGATTTAAGCTATGGAGAGAGGGTATGGCCCCAACATGTGGTAAGGTGGTAACGACATAAATTTAATAATATCATCCAGAATAAGTGTGACTATCAAGCACTTGAAGGAGAAGAGGTGCAGAATAACAAAGTGTCGAACAAGAAGAGAAGGCAATAATAAAGAAAAGATTTCTAAAGAATGTCAAAATTCCAAAACATTTGTAAGTACAGCTTACACTAATCATTAGAGAACCATTATGATGAATAGAAAAGTTTTCAAAAAATCAAAAAGGATATGTAAGAAAAGCTTGCCCAAATATCTCGATAATATTTTAGAACAATTAAAAATGGAGAGATAAAAGTTACAAGGCATCCATATAAAGTAAGAGCAACCAACTTACTACAATATTTAAATAAAAAATAATAATAGAGGAGTGTAGTTACAAAACATTCCTACAAAATAAGATTGACTTACCATAATATTTAGCCAAAAATGAGGCATAAAAAGCATAACATACTATAAAGGAATAAGCTACAGAAAAATTCCTAACTAGTAAGAAGCAATCACTTACTATGATATTTAAAAAATTATAAAAAAAAAAAAAAAAAAAATATCAATCAAAATGATCAGCTTCCACAACTATTTAGAAAGAGGGAAAGTAAAATTACCCAAACCAATGATCAAAAAACGAAATAAATGAAATAAACATTCTAAGAGCTATAATGTGAGATGAGATGAAACAAAGAGTAATTAAAAATGAATAAAAATGTGAATTGTATCAATAAAAAACAATGCTTCGAATATTATCAAGTAGTATCTATAAAGAAAGATGAAACAATATATGACTCGAACTGAGCAATAATGAAGTATAAAAGTAAAATATTCCCAACAAATATTATGATTATGATTATTATTATTATTATTTTGAGTCACGAGATGACTGTATTTAAGAATTATTAATTGAGATTGTCTGTTGAATGAATCCAGCAATCATTTTACTGAGCAGGGATGATGTTCCCCTAATCTCAGTATAAGAGTAGTTTTGAACGACGGAGTTAGGTAAGCAAATAGAGCCCATCCGAATCGATTGCAACTACAAGGTAGAGATAATTAGGGAAATTAAGATTTATAGGGAATACGTTATAATAAAAAATCAATAAGCCAGTTCGCAATATGATAAAATAATGAAGAAAAGACTAAGAAGAATGGAATTAAAAGATACAGAATTAATCATAAAAAATGAATGAGAAGCAGGAGAATTTGAAAAAAAAAAAAATGATACGATACAATTGATAATTTCATCAAACTTAGAATCACGTTTTATAAAATGATCAATTTTGGTGGAAGGGCATTATATAACATTGCCAAACCCTGATCATATTTGATATCAATAAGTATGTAAAAAATGCTAAGAAATAATATATTTTGATAAATAAATAATAACGAGAACGAAAGTAGTAAATATAATTAAGAGTGAAGGAGGAAGAATAGTAAGCCAAAGGTGATTATTAAATAAGAAATACCAACTAGACTGACAGACAAATGACCTTGACCCAACCCCAGAGATTGGCCAGATATCAACCAAAATAAAGCGAGACAAGATGGAAGGGAAGGAGAAGAAAAACAAATTTAAATAATAGACCAAACCAACTGCAAAGAAAATAAAATGAACCAAGGTGATAAAACACAGACGAATAATGTAGAAGAGGGAAGGGGGAGATGATACCATCCAATATCATAAAGTAAACGGAACCGGCGATTAACCAATATAAAAAAGAAATGTTAATATTATCTATGTGACAAATATGACTCATAATTAATAAAAACCCATTAAATAAAAATACACTAACCCACGAATTAGTAGTATATGTAAATAAGAAATCTAGAAAGAGACATGAACTTATTAGATACAAATAAAATTTGTAAAGATAGTGAGAAATATAATGAAAATAATTAAGTGACAAAGAGAAATAATAATAGGGTTTACCCACCAATAAACGTGTAAAACAAAAAGTGATAACAGTGAAAGTGATGTGTGAAAAAGGATATTGTAAACAATAGTATAATTAAAAAAGATAGTGATAGATAAGTAAACACTCAATAAATCAATGATGGACCAATGAAAGATTTAAGAGTGGAATTGTAAAAAATTATATAGTTAAGGGTAATTAGAGATAGTGTTTAGATTAGAAATAGGTAAAGAATACAATATTATTCAGGGGAGAAAGCCCAGGTAAAATAAACTGTTTGTGTTAACATGGGATGTAGAAAAGTAGTAGTAAAGACTTAAGTAATTAAAAATATAGTTGGTAAATACCCTATGTTATGAGGGAAATTAAGTTAAATAAGTTTACATGAAGTAATGATGTTTATTACTCAGAGTAGTAGCAAAGAAGGAAATTAATGTTAAAAACAACAGTTAATAATAACTTACAAAGAATTGTTTGTTTCAATTATGAAGAGGATATGGCTGGAGGGAACTTACAGTCCATAGGCCTAAGTGTTATATTTTAAGTATTAAGACATAAAAAATAATCCTGACATATGTTCAGAACAAAAACAAACTCAAGACGTAACAACCACTAAACAAATCAATTATAACAACAGAACAAAAACTTTGTAATGAGATGAAATATAATTAGAATAATTTAAATAAAAATAATCAATGGCTACTAAGGCCTAGGAAATGTATAACTGTCAATGATAAATAATTGCAAACTGTATAAAAACAACCAGGCGATTAAGAAATTCAAGGCAAGTAAATAGCCGAGAATAATTTATAAATCAGTTTTAAAGAAAAAATATTAGAATAAGAACTTAGTTTAAAGGAGAAATGTAAATACCAAATATTAACAGAATTGTACAAACATTGATATTTCATAAAACCATACATTATGGGATACCAAATTAATCTTTGAAAGGAAATAATAACAGTGGTGATAATATTTAATATGTAGGGAAGAGGACAGAAGAATATAATCAATAAGAAGATATGCAGTTATTTTGAATAAAAATTCAAAATTTGATAACAATAGACTACTTCAGAATTAACCAATCGGGATTAATTGGTTACTATGACAACAGTCGTTTGGTGTCTAATTACCGTTAGATTTCATTACTCGTTATATGACGCTTTCGTTGAATAGACGCTAGTTTTAGAATGACCAAAATTGTCAATTGAAACATCAAAAATCTCAAAAGAAGTTACTAGCAAGTGAATCCCAAGAAGGAAGACGATGACTGGAACCATATTACTAATGTCGAGGCCGAATTAACGAAAAAAGAAAATAAAATCCTACCGATTAAATTGGAAAAGATGCCCGAAGTCCCGAATCAATGCAAATTAAAGATGATTGCAGCATAACTCCTTAATACCAGATCGAATGAGCTCGTCCTGTCTACTGAAGTGATAAGTACCTATTAAATTACCCAAATTTCTAAATAAACTCACGTTAATTATTTCTCACTAAAGGTCGAAATCTCACTAAACTGAACATAATTACTTTCAAAGATTAAAAAGAATACTAAGTCACTGAAAATTTATAAACTGACAAAGATAACCTGTTGATAATTACCAATAACTTGTAAACACTTTTACTACACTACACTAAACAAATTATACCTACACAATATATTATTTAAGTTTAACTGATGTAAGGGTGTGTATTTTTATTTTTTTAAACATCTGTAATCCTTTTAACGTAATCTCAAGAACCTGTGACAAACGAACACTAATATTTTGTGTATAATTTCCAACAGACGCCATTACTGAAAGTCTGTTTATCAGTTCAGATATCGATTTGTCAAACCCTGTAGAGTTGTCTCGAATATAACCGGAGCATTTGTATTAAAAAGGGAAATATAATTTGTAATAAATGAATAACTAATCATTAATAGCAAAATAAATAAGTATTGAGTGTAACCACGGTGTTATAATTTCATTAGGAGGTGCACAATAATTTATGTACATTTTAGCAGACAAGTAGTGTTGACGACTAGCGAGCGCACAGCCCACGCAACGAACTACTGGTCGCTACAGACCGCCTAGGATGGCGGAAATATTTGAATTATTCAAACCGCCTGAGCAGTGCTGGTCATACACATTTGAATTTTATTTTAATTGTTTTAATAAAACAATTTGGCGCCACCGGGATTTTCACACCCCTAGTGAACAACAGGTAAGAACATCGAGACCTGGTTATTCGTACGTTCGCAACGGACGAAATCTGCGGAAGTTGCATGCATTTGAACTATGGACAGAGAAGACACGTTACACCCATTACACACAAATTGTACATTATTTACATTTTACAGAGTAAAACGGTAGCCGTACACACAACTAATTTACAAATTGGCGACCAACCGCTGGAGCTAGAAGAGAGAGAAATACGAACTTCTAACGGCGAGAAATACGGTCGACTAATAAGTATTGAGAGAAAGTATAAAACAGTTCGCTACACACTATTCAATAATTTAACATCAATAATAATTAACAGTACAGGTAAACCGTTATCATACAAGGTGGCGCGCCAACTAGTAGGGCTAGAATAATTAAGAAATTATACAATTAAACCCTAGAAATTCTAGCGGCGATTGCGAAAGGTTACAATATGCACACCAGAGGATTGTCGAAAAAATTGGCAAAGGAGAAGGAGAGGGAAGTAAACAGAGGGGAAGAAGAGGAAGGAACACCGATTGAAGAAGTGGAAACAGTAATAACCACAACAGAACCAAGCCAAGACGAAGAAATGGAACCACAGGCTGGAGATAGGGGGGAAGCCACAGGAGGAATGGATTTACAAAAATTATGGCAATTGATTAATGAAAATTTCAAGAAGCAGAAGGAAGAAACCAACGAGAATTTCAAGAAACAGTAGGAGAAATTCGACAAGAACGAGGAAAGTCTGAAACAGATGAAGAAAGAAACCAATGACAATTTGAAACAGATCAATGAAAAAATAGTGAGTACAAATGAAAGTACTAAGAAAGAATTGAGGAAAACAGTCAACCAAAATAATGAAACATTACAACAACGATTGCTGGAGGAAATTCAGCAAAGAAACGAAGAATTGAAGGAAGAATTGAAGGAAGAATTGAAGGAACAGCTGAAGGAGGACCACGAGAAAAATAAAGAAGAAATGAAGCTGCAGATGGCACACCAATTAACGGAGTACCGAGAAGAAGAAAAGCAGCAGATTACGGAAATCAATGACAAGTTAGAGGAGACTTTGGAGAAGTTAGAAAAAACCAACGAAAATGTTTCTGAAGTCCGTGAGGAGGTAATCAACAAAATAAACAACCTCGAAGGAGAAACCAAAAGGAGAATTGAGGAATGTCACGAAGAAACAACCAAAAGGTGGGAACAAGTGGACCAGGACATGCATCAAGTCCGGGAAGAGAATCAGAAGGAGACAGCGGTTGTACGAACAGACCTGGGAGAAAGAATGGAAGGAGTGTACAGCAATTTAAATAAAATCGACAGTAAAGTGGACAAAAATAAACAAAAAATTGAAGAGATACATAGACGAGAAGAGTTATTACGGGAAGAAGTGGACGCCTGGCGTGACCGATCATGTAACCACAACCAAATATTTAACAATGACAATAGAGATACAATAAATTTCCGCAACTATAAGCGCAACCCGATGGAGTTTTTGAAGAGAGTAGAAGAACTGATAATAAAGAACCGTGAAACACGATGGACAGCTGTGAGGGGAATGCTAGATGACATGTTTAAGGAGACATATGACAACTGGTGGACCGCCACACGACCAGACATCCAGAGCATCCAAGAAATTAAAACCCAATTCAAAGCAAAGTACTGGTCAGAGTCAACCCAGAACATGGTCCGTAACAATTTAAGTAACGGAAGGTATGAAAACCAAAACGGACAAACATTAACCTCATACTTTCTAGGAAAAATCTGCATGGCCAGGAATTTGGAACCACGCATTCCGGAAGAGTGTTTAGTAATACAATTATCGTACCACTATGACGATGCGATCCAGAAAACCCGTATGTATAGTCAAGTCAAGACAATTCAGGACATGGCTAGTTTATTAGAGAGCCATGAACACGAATGGCAATACCGTAAGAACAGATTCACGAGTTTCCGGAATAGTAGACCAAATGAAGGGCCATCTCCACCAAACCAACAGGGTGACAATAAACCACCACCAAACAACACCAATAACTATCAAGGAAATCAACGTGGGAATAATGCGCCCAGGAACTATCACTCAAACAATAACAATAATGGCAATTTCAGAAACGATTACAGAGGGAATCAACAACGGAACGGTCCTAATAATTATTACCGTCCAGGAAACGGTAACAACAACAACAACAACCGAGGATACCGACCGCAAGTGAATTATGTGAGATGTCAAGCACGGCGTAGTCCAGCAAGGAACTATTCTCAGACAAACAACAACCGACGAACGTACTATAACCAGGTACCAAACACCAGTGTCCACACTTTCGAGGAAACCATCAGGAATGATGGTGATGACACAAACCACCAACAGGAACCCAACACCAACCAAAATAATAGCGGGAATTGGGTAACAGTCCACGAGAATCCGGGTTTTTCAATACTGCATGATACGACAAGTAATGACGAAGGGCCCCGGACGGCTCAGGTAAACAACATAAGGGCAGAAACCAGCCAAGAACCACATGATAACCACAGAAATGAAAGTAATGTAGAAGATGATTTAAGCTATGGAGAGAGGGTATGGCCCCAACATGTGGTAAGGTGGTAACGACATAAATTTAATAATATCATCCAGAATAAGTGTGACTATCAAGCACTTGAAGGAGAAGAGGTGCAGAATAACAAAGTGTCGAACAAGAAGAGAAGGCAATAATAAAGAAAAGATTTCTAAAGAATGTCAAAATTCCAAAACATTTGTAAGTACAGCTTACACTAATCATTAGAGAACCATTATGATGAATAGAAAAGTTTTCAAAAAATCAAAAAGGATATGTAAGAAAAGCTTGCCCAAATATCTCGATAATATTTTAGAACAATTAAAAATGGAGAGATAAAAGTTACAAGGCATCCATATAAAGTAAGAGCAACCAACTTACTACAATATTTAAATAAAAAATAATAATAGAGGAGTGTAGTTACAAAACATTCCTACAAAATAAGATTGACTTACCATAATATTTAGCCAAAAATGAGGCATAAAAAGCATAACATACTATAAAGGAATAAGCTACAGAAAAATTCCTAACTAGTAAGAAGCAATCACTTACTATGATATTTAAAAAATTATAAAAAAAAAAAAAAAAAAAATATCAATCAAAATGATCAGCTTCCACAACTATTTAGAAAGAGGGAAAGTAAAATTACCCAAACCAATGATCAAAAAACGAAATAAATGAAATAAACATTCTAAGAGCTATAATGTGAGATGAGATGAAACAAAGAGTAATTAAAAATGAATAAAAATGTGAATTGTATCAATAAAAAACAATGCTTCGAATATTATCAAGTAGTATCTATAAAGAAAGATGAAACAATATATGACTCGAACTGAGCAATAATGAAGTATAAAAGTAAAATATTCCCAACAAATATTA
Organism: Magicicada septendecula; assembly: GCA_034769895.1. NCBI lineage: Eukaryota > Metazoa > Arthropoda > Insecta > Hemiptera > Cicadidae > Magicicada > Magicicada septendecula. Next base: position 275,366,954 of record CM068370.1, on the reverse strand, counting down.
TGATTATGATTATTATTATTATTATTTTGAGTCACGAGATGACTGTATTTAAGAATTATTAATTGAGATTGTCTGTTGAATGAATCCAGCAATCATTTTACTGAGCAGGGATGATGTTCCCCTGATCTCAGTATAAGAGTAGTTTTGAACGACGGAGTTAGGTAAGCAAATAGAGCCCATCCGAATCGATTGCAACTACAAGGTAGAGATAATTAGGGAAATTAAGATTTATAGGGAATACGTTATAATAAAAAATCAATAAGCCAGTTCGCAATATGAGAAAATAATGAAGAAAATACTAAGAAGAATGGAATTAAAAGATACAGAATTAATCATAAAAAATGAATGAGAAGCAGGAGAATTTGAAAAAAAAAAAAATGATACGATACAATTGATAATTTCATCAAACTTAGAATCACGTTTTATAAAATGATCAATTTTGGTGGAAGGGCATTATATAACATTGCCAAACCCTGATCATATTTGATATCAATAAGTATGTAAAAAATGCTAAGAAATAATATATTTTGATAAATAAATAATAACGAGAACGAAAGTAGTAAATATAATTAAGAGTGAAGGAGGAAGAATAGTAAGCCAAAGGTGATTATTAAATAAGAAATACCAACTAGACTGACAGACAAATGACCTTGACCCAACCCCAGAGATTGGCCAGATATCAACCAAAATAAAGCGAGACAAGATGGAAGGGAAGGAGAAGAAAAACAAATTTAAATAATAGACCAAACCAACTGCAAAGAAAATAAAATGAACCAAGGTGATAAAACACAGACGAATAATGTAGAAGAGGGAAGGGGGAGATGATACCATCCAATATCATAAAGTAAACGGAACCGGTGATTAACCAATATAAAAAAGAAATGTTAATATTATCTATGTGACAAATATGACTCATAATTAATAAAAACCCATTAAATAAAAATACACTAACCCACGAATTAGTAGTATATGTAAATAAGAAATCTAGAAAGAGACATGAACTTATTAGATACAAATAAAATTTGTAAAGATAGTGAGAAATATAATGAAAATAATTAAGTGACAAAGAGAAATAATAATAGGGTTTACCCACCAATAAACGTGTAAAACAAAAAGTGATAACAGTGAAAGTGATGTGTGAAAAAGGATATTGTAAACAATAGTATAATTAAAAAAGATAGTGATAGATAAGTAAACACTCAATAAATCAATGATGGACCAATGAAAGATTTAAGAGTGGAATTGTAAAAAATTATATAGTTAAGGGTAATTAGAGATAGTGTTTAGATTAGAAATAGGTAAAGAATACAATATTATTCAGGGGAGAAAGCCCAGGTAAAATAAACTGTTTGTGTTAACATGGGATGTAGAAAAGTAGTAGTAAAGACTTAAGTAATTAAAAATATAGTTGGTAAATACCCTATGTTATGAGGGAAATTAAGTTAAATAAGTTTACATGAAGTAATGATGTTTATTACTCAGAGTAGTAGCAAAGAAGGAAATTAATGTTAAAAACAACAGTTAATAATAACTTACAAAGAATTGTTTGTTTCAATTATGAAGAGGATATGGCTGGAGGGAACTTACAGTCCATAGGCCTAAGTGTTATATTTTAAGTATTAAGACATAAAAAATAATCCTGACATATGTTCAGAACAAAAACAAACTCAAGACGTAACAACCACTAAACAAATCAATTATAACAACAGAACAAAAACTTTGTAATGAGATGAAATATAATTAGAATAATTTAAATAAAAATAATCAATGGCTACTAAGGCCTAGGAAATGTATAACTGTCAATGATAAATAATTGCAAACTGTATAAAAACAACCAGGAGATTAAGAAATTCAAGGCAAGTAAATAGCCGAGAATAATTTATAAATCAGTTTTAAAGAAAAAATATTAGAATAAGAACTTAGTTTAAAGGAGAAATGTAAATACCAAATATTAACAGAATTGTACAAACATTGATATTTCATAAAACCATACATTATGGGATACCAAATTAATCTTTGAAAGGAAATAATAACAGTGGTGATAATATTTAATATGTAGGGAAGAGGACAGAAGAATATAATCAATAAGAAGATATGCAGTTATTTTGAATAAAAATTCAAAATTTGATAACAATAGACTACTTCAGAATTAACCAATCGGGATTAATTGGTTACTATGACAACAGTCGTTTGGTGTCTAATTACCGTTAGATTTCATTACTCGTTATATGACGCTTTCGTTGAATAGACGCTAGTTTTAGAATGACCAAAATTGTCAATTAAAACATCAAAAATCTCAAAAGAAGTTACTAGCAAGTGAATCCCAAGAAGGAAGACGATGACTGGAACCATATTACTAATGTCGAGGCCGAATTAACGAAAAAAGAAAATAAAATCCTACCGATTAAATTGGAAAAGATGCCCGAAGTCCCGAATCAATGCAAATTAAAGATGATTGCAGCATAACTCCTTAATACCAGATCGAATGAGCTCGTCCTGTCTACTGAAGTGATAAGTACCTATTAAATTACCCAAATTTCTAAATAAACTCACGTTAATTATTTCTCACTAAAGGTCGAAATCTCACTAAACTGAACATAATTACTTTCAAAGATTAAAAAGAATACTAAGTCACTGAAAATTTATAAACTGACAAAGATAACCTGTTGATAATTACCAATAACTTGTAAACACTTTTACTACACTACACTAAACAAATTATACCTACACAATATATTATTTAAGTTTAACTGATGTAAGGGTGTGTATTTTTATTTTTTTAAACATCTGTAATCCTTTTAACGTAATCTCAAGAACCTGTGACAAACGAACACTAATATTTTGTGTATAATTTCCAACAGACGCCATTACTGAAAGTCTGTTTATCAGTTCAGATATCGATTTGTCAAACCCTGTAGAGTTGTCTCGAATATAACCGGAGCATTTGTATTAAAAAGGGAAATATAATTTGTAATAAATGAATAACTAATCATTAATAGCAAAATAAATAAGTATTGAGTGTAACCACGGTGTTATAATTTCATTAGGAGGTGCACAATAATTTATGTACATTTTAGCAGACAAGTAGTGTTGACGACTAGCGAGCGCACAGCCCACGCAACGAACTACTGGTCGCTACAGACCGCCTAGGATGGCGGAAATATTTGAATTATTCAAACCGCCTGAGCAGTGCTGGTCATACACATTTGAATTTTATTTTAATTGTTTTAATAAAACAATTTGGCGCCACCGGGATTTTCACACCCCTAGTGAACAACAGGTAAGAACATCGAGACCTGGTTATTCGTACGTTCGCAACGGACGAAATCTGCGGAAGTTGCATGCATTTGAACTATGGACAGAGAAGACACGTTACACCCATTACACACAAATTGTACATTATTTACATTTTACAGAGTAAAACGGTAGCCGTACACACGACTAATTTACAAATTGGCGACCAACCGCTGGAGCTAGAAGAGAGAGAAATACGAACTTCTAACGGCGAGAAATACGGTCGACTAATAAGTATTGAGAGAAAGTATAAAACAGTTCGCTACACACTATTCAATAATTTAACATCAATAATAATTAACAGTACAGGTAAACCGTTATCATACAAGGTGGCGCGCCAACTAGTAGGGCTAGAATAATTAAGAAATTATACAATTAAACCCTAGAAATTCTAGCGGTGATTGCGAAAGGTTACAATATGCACACCAGAGGATTGTCGAAAAAATTGGCAAAGGAGAAGGAGAGGGAAGTAAACAGAGGGGAAGAAGAGGAAGGAACACCGATTGAAGAAGTGGAAACAGTAATAACCACAACAGAACCAAGCCAAGACGAAGAAATGGAACCACAGGCTGGAGATAGGGGGGAAGCCACAGGAGGAATGGATTTACAAAAATTATGGCAATTGATTAATGAAAATTTCAAGAAGCAGAAGGAAGAAACCAACGAGAATTTCAAGAAACAGTAGGAGAAATTCGACAAGAACGAGGAAAGTCTGAAACAGATGAAGAAAGAAACCAATGACAATTTGAAACAGATCAATGAAAAAATAGTGAGTACAAATGAAAGTACTAAGAAAGAATTGAGGAAAACAGTCAACCAAAATAATGAAACATTACAACAACGATTGCTGGAGGAAATTCAGCAAAGAAACGAAGAATTGAAGGAAGAATTGAAGGAACAGCTGAAGGAGGACCACGAGAAAAATAAAGAAGAAATGAAGCTGCAGATGGCACACCAATTAACGGAGTACCGAGAAGAAGCAAAGCAGCAGATTACGGAAATCAATGACAAGTTAGAGGAGACTTTGGAGAAGTTAGAAAAAACCAACGAAAATGTTTCTGAAGTCCGTGAGGAGGTAATCAACAAAATAAACAACCTCGAAGGAGAAACCAAAAGGAGAATTGAGGAATGTCACGAAGAAACAACCAAAAGGTGGGAACAAGTGGACCAGGTCATGCATCAAGTCCGGGAAGAGAATCAGAAGGAGACAGCGGTTGTACGAACAGACCTGGGAGAAAGAATGGAAGGAGTGTACAGCAATTTAAATAAAATCGACAGTAAAGTGGACAAAAATAAACAAAAAATTGAAGAGATACATAGACGAGAAGAGTTATTACGGGAAGAAGTGGACGCCTGGCGTGACCGATCATGTAACCACAACCAAATATTTAACAATGACAATAGAGATACAATAAATTTCCGCAACTATAAGCGCAACCCGATGGAGTTTTTGAAGAGAGTAGAAGAACTGATAATAAAGAACCGTGAAACACGATGGACAGCTGTGAGGGGAATGCTAGATGACATGTTTAAGGAGACATATGACAACTGGTGGACCGCCACACGACCAGACATCCAGAGCATCCAAGAATTTAAAACCCAATTCAAAGCAAAGTACTGGTCAGAGTCAACCCAGAACATGGTCCGTAACAATTTAAGTAACGGAAGGTATGAAAACCAAAACGGACAAACATTAACCTCATACTTTCTAGGAAAAATCTGCATGGCCAGGAATTTGGAACCACGCATTCCGGAAGAGTGTTTAGTAATACAATTATCGTACCACTATGACGATGCGATCCAGAAAACCCGTATGTATAGTCAAGTCAAGACAATTCAGGACATGGCTAGTTTATTAGAGAGCCATGAACACGAATGGCAATACCGTAAGAACAGATTCACGAGTTTCCGGAATAGTAGACCAAATGAAGGGCCATCTCCACCAAACCCACAGGGTGACAATAAACCACCACCAAACAACACCAATAACTATCAAGGAAATCAACGTGGGAATAATGCGCCCAGGAACTATCACTCAAACAATAACAATAATGGCAATTTCAGAAACGATTACAGAGGGAATCAACAACGGAACGGTCCTAATAATTATTACCGTCCAGGAAACGGTAACAACAACAACAACAACCGAGGATACCGACCGCAAGTGAATTATGTGAGATGTCAAGCACGGCGTAGTCCAGCAAGGAACTATTCTCAGACAAACAACAACCGACGAACGTACTATAACCAGGTACCAAACACCAGTGTCCACACTTTCGAGGAAAACATCAGGAATGATGGTGATGACACAAACCACCAACAGGAACCCAACACCAACCAAAATAATAGCGGGAATTGGGTAATAGTCCACGAGAATCCGGGTTTTTCAATACTGCATGATACGACAAGTAATGACGAAGGGCCCCGGACAGCTCAGGTAAACAACATAAGGGCAGAAACCAGCCAAGAACCACATGATAACCACAGAAATGAAAGTAATGTAGAAGATGATTTAAGCTATGGAGAGAGGGTATGGCCCCAACATGTGGTAAGGTGGTGACGACATAAATTTAATAATATCATCCAGAATAAGTGTGACTATCAAGCACTTGAAGGAGAAGAGGTGCAGAATAACAAAGTGTCGAACAAGAAGAGAAGGCAATAATAAAGAAAAGATTTCTAAAGAATGTCAAAATTCCAAAACATTTGTAAGTACAGCTTACACTAATCATTAGAGAAACCATTATGATGAATAGAAAAGTTTTCAAAAAATCAAAAAGGATATGTAAGAAAAGCTTGCCCAAATATCTCGATAATATTTTAGAACAATTAAAAATGGAGAGATAAAAGTTACAAGGCATCCATATAAAGTAAGAGCAACCAACTTACTACAATATTTAAATAAAAAATAATAATAGAGGAGTGTAGTTACAAAACATTCCTACAAAATAAGATTGACTTACCATAATATTTAGCCAAAAATGAGGCATAAAAAGCATAACATACTATAAAGGAATAAGCTACAGAAAAATTCCTAACTAGTAAGAAGCAATCACTTACTATGATATTTAAAAAATTATAAAAAAAAAAAAAAAAAAAATATCAATCAAAATGATCAGCTTCCACAACTATTTAGAAAGAGGGAAAGTAAAATTACCCAAACCAATGATCAAAAAACGAAATAAATGAAATAAACATTCTAAGAGTTATAATGTGAGATGAGATGACACAAAGAGTAATTAAAAATGAATAAAAATGTGAATTGTATCAATAAAAAACAATGCTTCGAATATTATCAAGTAGTATCTATAAAGAAAGATGAAACAATATATGACTCGAACTGAGCAATAATGAAGTATAAAAGTAAAATATTCCCAACAAATATTATGATTATGATTATTATTATTATTATTTTGAGTCACGAGATGACTGTATTTAAGAATTATTAATTGAGATTGTCTGTTGAATGAATCCAGCAATCATTTTACTGAGCAGGGATGATGTTCCCCTGATCTCAGTATAAGAGTAGTTTTGAACGACGGAGTTAGGTAAGCAAATAGAGCCCATCCGAATCGATTGCAACTACAAGGTAGAGATAATTAGGGAAATTAAGATTTATAGGGAATACGTTATAATAAAAAATCAATAAGCCAGTTCGCAATATGAGAAAATAATGAAGAAAATACTAAGAAGAATGGAATTAAAAGATACAGAATTAATCATAAAAAATGAATGAGAAGCAGAATTTGAAAAAAAAAATGATACAATACAATTGATAATTTCATCAAACTTAGAATCACGTTTTATAAAATGATCAATTTTGGTGGACATATAACATTGCCAAACTCTGATCATATTTGATATCAATAAGTATGTAAAAAATGCTAAGAAATAATATATTTTGATAAATAAATAATAACGAGAACGAAAGTAGTAAATATAATTAAGAGTGAAGGAGGAAGAATAGTAAGCCAAAGGTGATTATTAAATAAGAAATACCAACTAGACTGACAGACAAATGACCTTGACCCAACCCCAGAGATTGGCCAGATATCAACCAAAATAAAGCGAGACAAGATGGAAGGGAAGGAGAAGAAAAACAAATTTAAATAATAGACCAAACCAACTGCAAAGAAAATAAAATGAACCAAGGTGATAAAACACAGACGAATAATGTAGAAGAGGGAAGGGGGAGATGATACCATCCAATATCATAAAGTAAACGGAACCGGTGATTAACCAATATAAAAAAGAAATGTTAATATTATCTATGTGACAAATATGACTCATAATTAATAAAAACCCATTAAATAAAAATACACTAACCCACGAATTAGTAGTATATGTAAATAAGAAATCTAGAAAGAGACATGAACTTATTAGATACAAATAAAATTTGTAAAGATAGTGAGAAATATAATGAAAATAATTAAGTGACAAAGAGAAATAATAATAGGGTTTACCCACCAATAAACGTGTAAAACAAAAAGTGATAACAGTGAAAGTGATGTGTGAAAAAGGATATTGTAAACAATAGTATAATTAAAAAAGATAGTGATAGATAAGTAAACACTCAATAAATCAATGATGGACCAATGAAAGATTTAAGAGTGGAATTGTAAAAAATTATATAGTTAAGGGTAATTAGAGATAGTGTTTAGATTAGAAATAGGTAAAGAATACAATATTATTCAGGGGAGAAAGCCCAGGTAAAATAAACTGTTTGTGTTAACATGGGATGTAGAAAAGTAGTAGTAAAGACTTAAGTAATTAAAAATATAGTTGGTAAATACCCTATGTTATGAGGGAAATTAAGTTAAATAAGTTTACATGAAGTAATGATGTTTATTACTCAGAGTAGTAGCAAAGAAGGAAATTAATGTTAAAAACAACAGTTAATAATAACTTACAAAGAATTGTTTGTTTCAATTATGAAGAGGATATGGCTGGAGGGAACTTACAGTCCATAGGCCTAAGTGTTATATTTTAAGTATTAAGACATAAAAAATAATCCTGACATATGTTCAGAACAAAAACAAACTCAAGACGTAACAACCACTAAACAAATCAATTATAACAACAGAACAAAAACTTTGTAATGAGATGAAATATAATTAGAATAATTTAAATAAAAATAATCAATGGCTACTAAGGCCTAGGAAATGTATAACTGTCAATGATAAATAATTGCAAACTGTATAAAAACAACCAGGAGATTAAGAAATTCAAGGCAAGTAAATAGCCGAGAATAATTTATAAATCAGTTTTAAAGAAAAAATATTAGAATAAGAACTTAGTTTAAAGGAGAAATGTAAATACCAAATATTAACAGAATTGTACAAACATTGATATTTCATAAAACCATACATTATGGGATACCAAATTAATCTTTGAAAGGAAATAATAACAGTGGTGATAATATTTAATATGTAGGGAAGAGGACAGAAGAATATAATCAATAAGAAGATATGCAGTTATTTTGAATAAAAATTCAAAATTTGATAACAATAGACTACTTCAGAATTAACCAATCGGGATTAATTGGTTACTATGACAACAGTCGTTTGGTGTCTAATTACCGTTAGATTTCATTACTCGTTATATGACGCTTTCGTTGAATAGACGCTAGTTTTAGAATGACCAAAATTGTCAATTAAAACATCAAAAATCTCAAAAGAAGTTACTAGCAAGTGAATCCCAAGAAGGAAGACGATGACTGGAACCATATTACTAATGTCGAGGCCGAATTAACGAAAAAAGAAAATAAAATCCTACCGATTAAATTGGAAAAGATGCCCGAAGTCCCGAATCAATGCAAATTAAAGATGATTGCAGCATAACTCCTTAATACCAGATCGAATGAGCTCGTCCTGTCTACTGAAGTGATAAGTACCTATTAAATTACCCAAATTTCTAAATAAACTCACGTTAATTATTTCTCACTAAAGGTCGAAATCTCACTAAACTGAACATAATTACTTTCAAAGATTAAAAAGAATACTAAGTCACTGAAAATTTATAAACTGACAAAGATAACCTGTTGATAATTACCAATAACTTGTAAACACTTTTACTACACTACACTAAACAAATTATACCTACACAATATATTATTTAAGTTTAACTGATGTAAGGGTGTGTATTTTTATTTTTTTAAACATCTGTAATCCTTTTAACGTAATCTCAAGAACCTGTGACAAACGAACACTAATATTTTGTGTATAATTTCCAACAGACGCCATTACTGAAAGTCTGTTTATCAGTTCAGATATCGATTTGTCAAACCCTGTAGAGTTGTCTCGAATATAACCGGAGCATTTGTATTAAAAAGGGAAATATAATTTGTAATAAATGAATAACTAATCATTAATAGCAAAATAAATAAGTATTGAGTGTAACCACGGTGTTATAATTTCATTAGGAGGTGCACAATAATTTATGTACATTTTAGCAGACAAGTAGTGTTGACGACTAGCGAGCGCACAGCCCACGCAACGAACTACTGGTCGCTACAGACCGCCTAGGATGGCGGAAATATTTGAATTATTCAAACCGCCTGAGCAGTGCTGGTCATACACATTTGAATTTTATTTTAATTGTTTTAATAAAACAATTTGGCGCCACCGGGATTTTCACACCCCTAGTGAACAACAGGTAAGAACATCGAGACCTGGTTATTCGTACGTTCGCAACGGACGAAATCTGCGGAAGTTGCATGCATTTGAACTACGGACAGAGAAGACACGTTACACCCATTACACACAAATTGTACATTATTTACATTTTACAGAGTAAAACGGTAGCCGTACACACGACTAATTTACAAATTGGCGACCAACCGCTGGAGCTAGAAGAGAGAGAAATACGAACTTCTAACGGTGAGAAATACGGTCGACTAATAAGTATTGAGAGAAAGTATAAAACAGTTCGCTACACACTATTCAATAATTTAACATCAATAATAATTAACAGTACAGGTAAACCGTTATCATACAAGGTGGCGCGCCAACTAGTAGGGCTAGAATAATTAAGAAATTATACAATTAAACCCTAGAAATTCTAGCGGCGATTGCGAAAGGTTACAATATGCACACCAGAGGATTGTCGAAAAAATTGGCAAAGGAGAAGGAGAGGGAAGAAAACAGAGGGGAAGAAGAGGAAGGAACACCGATTGAAGAAGTGGAAACAGTAATAACCACAACAGAACCAAGCCAAGACGAAGAAATGGAACCACAGGCTGGAGATAGGGGGGAAGCCACAGGAGGAATGGATTTACAAAAATTATGGCAATTGATTAATGAAAATTTCAAGAAGCAGAAGGAAGAAACCAACGAGAATTTCAAGAAACAGGAGGAGAAATTCGACAAGAACGAGGAAAGTCTGAAACAGATGAAGAAAGAAACCAATGACAATTTGAAACAGATCAATGAAAAAATAGTGAGTACAAATGAAAGTACTAAGAAAGAATTGAGGAAAACAGTCAACCAAAATAATGAAACATTACAACAACGATTGCTGGAGGAAATTCAGCAAAGAAACGAAGAATTGAAGGAAGAATTGAAGGAACAGCTGAAGGAGGACCACGAGAAAAATAAAGAAGAAATGAAGCTGCAGATGGCACACCAATTAACGGAGTACCGAGAAGAAGCAAAGCAGCAGATTACGGAAATCAATGACAAGTTAGAGGAGACTTTGGAGAAGTTAGAAAAAACCAACGAAAATGTTTCTGAAGTCCGTGAGGAGGTAATCAACAAAATAAACAACCTCGAAGGAGAAACGAAAAGGAGAATTGAGGAATGTCATGAAGAAACAACCAAAAGGTGGGAACAAGTGGACCAGGACATGCATCAAGTCCGGGAAGAGAATCAGAAGGAGACAGCGGTTGTACGAACAGACCTGGGAGAAAGAATGGAAGGAGTGTACAGCAATTTAAATAAAATTGACAGTAAAGTGGACAAAAATAAACAAAAAATTGAAGAGATACATAGACGAGAAGAGTTATTACGGGAAGAAGTGGACGCCTGGCGTGACCGATCATGTAATCACAACCAAATATTTAACAATGACAATAGAGATACAATAAATTTCCGCAACTATAAGCGCAACCCGATGGAGTTTTTGAAGAGAGTAGAAGAACTGATAATAAAGAACCGTGAAACACGATGGACAGCTGTGAGGGGAATGCTAGATGACATGTTTAAGGAGACATATGACAACTGGTGGACCGCCACACGACCAGACATCCAGAGCATCCAAGAATTTAAAACCCAATTCAAAGCAAAGTACTGGTCAGAGTCAACCCAGAACATGGTCCGTAACAATTTAAGTAACGGAAGGTATGAAAACCAAAACGGACAAACATTAACCTCATACTTTCTAGGAAAAATCTGCATGGCCAGGAATTTGGAACCACGCATTCCGGAAGAGTGTTTAGTAATACAATTATCGTACCACTATGACGATGCGATCCAGAAAGCCCGTATGTATAGTCAAGTCAAGACAATTCAGGACATGGCTAGTTTATTAGAGAGCCATGAACACGAATGGCAATACCGTAAGAACAGATTCACGAGTTTCCGGAATAGTAGACCAAATGAAGGGCCATCTCCACCAAACCAACAGGGTGACAATAAACCACCACCGAACAACACCAATAACTATCAAGGAAATCAACGTGCGAATAATGCGCCCAGGAACTATCACTCAAACAATAACAATAATGGCAATTTCAGAAACGATTACAGAGGGAATCAACAACGGAACGGTCCTAATAATTATTACCGTCCAGGAAACGGTAACAACAACAACAACAACCGAGGATACCGACCACAAGTGAATTATGTGAGATGTCCAGCACGGCGTAGTCCAGCAAGGAACTATTCTCAGACAAACAGCAACCGACGAACGTACTATAACCAGGTACCAAACACCAGAGACCACACTTTCGAGGAAAACATCAGGAATGATGGTGATGACACAAACCACCGACAGGAACCCAACACCAACCAAAATAATAGCGGGAATTGGGTAACAGTCCACGAGAATCCGGGTTTTTCAATACTGCATGATACGACAAGTAATGACGAAGGGCCCCGGACAGCTCAGGTAAACAACATAAGGGCAGAAACCAGCCAAGAACCACATGATAACCACAGAAATGAAAGTAATGTAGAAGATGATTTAAGCTATGGAGAGAGGGTATGGCCCCAACATGTGGTAAGGTGGTGACGACATAAATTTAATAATATCATCCAGAATAAGTGTGACTATCAAGCACTTGAAGGAGAAGAGGTGCAGAATAACAAAGTGTCGAACAAGAAGAGAAGGCAATAATAAAGAAAAGATTTCTAAAGAATGTCAAAATTCCAAAACATTTGTAAGTACAGCTTACACTAATCATTAGAGAAACCATTATGATGAATAGAAAAGTTTTCAAAAAATCAAAAAGGATATGTAAGAAAAGCTTACCCAAATATCTCGATAATATTTTAGAACAATTAAAAATGGAGAGATAAAAGTTACAAGGCATCCATATAAAGTAAGAGCAACCAACTTACTACAATATTTAAATAAAAAATAATAATAGAGGAGTGTAGTTACAAAACATTCCTACAAAATAAGATTGAGTTACCATAATATTTAGCCAAAAATGAGCCATAAAAAGCATAACATACTATAAAGGAATAAGCTACAGAAAAATTCCTAACTAGTAAGAAGCAATCACTTACTATGATATTTAAAAAATTATAAAAAAAATATCAATCAAAATGATCAGCTTCCACAACTATTTAGAAAGAGGGAAAGTAAAATTACCCAAACCAATGATCAAAAAACGAAATAAATTAAATAAACATTCTAAGAGTTATAATGTGAGATGAGATGAAACAAAGAGTAATTAAAAATGAATAAAAATGTGAATTGTATCAATAAAAACAATGCTTCGTATATTATCAAGTAGTATCTATAAAGAAAGATGAAACAATATATGACTCGAACTGAGCAATAATGAAGTATAAAAGTAAAAGATTCCCAACAAATATTATGATTATGATTATTATTATTATTATTTTGAGTCACGAGATGACTGTATTTAAGAATTATTAATTGAGATTGTCTGTTGAATGAATCCAGCAATCATTTTACTGAGCAGGGATGATGTTCCCCTGATCTCAGTATAAGAGTAGTTTTGAACGACGGAGTTAGGTAAGCAAATAGAGCCCATCCGAATCGATTGCAACTACAAGGTAGAGATAATTAGGGAAATTAAGATTTATAGGGAATAAGTTATAATAAAAAATCAATAAGCCAGTTCGCAATATGAGAAAATAATGAAGAAAAGACTAAGAAGAATGGAATTAAAAGATACAGAATTAATCGTAAAAAATGAATGAGAAGCAGGAGAATTTGAAAAAAAAAAAATGATACGATACAATTGATAATTTCATCAAACTTAGAATTACGTTTTATAAAATGATCAATTTTGGTGGAAGGGCATTATATAACATTGCCAAACCCTGATCATATTTGATATCAATAAGTATGTAAAAAATGCTAAGAAATAATATATTTTGATAAATAAATAATAACAAGAACGAAAGTAGTAAATATAATTAAGAGTGAAGGAGGAAGAATAGTAAACCAAAGGTGATTATTAAATAAGAAATACCAACTAGACTGACAGACAAATGACCTTGACCCAACCCCAGAGATTGGCCAGATATCAACCAAAATAAAGCGAGACAAGATGGAAGGGAAGGAGAAGAAAAACGAATTTAAATAATAGACCAAACCAACTGCAAAGAAAATAAAATGAACCAAGGTGATAAAACACAGACGAATAATGTAGAAGAGGGAAGGGGGAGATGATACCATCCAATATCATAAAGTAAACGGAACCGGTGATTAACCAATATAAAAAAGAAATGTTAATATTATCTATGTGACAAATATGACTCATAATTAATAAAAACCCATTAAATAAAAATACACTAACCCACGAATTAGTAGTATATGTAAATAAGAAATCTAGAAAGAGACATGAACTTATTAGATACAAATAAAATTTGTAAAGATAGTGAGAAATATAATGAAAATAATTAAGTGACAAAGAGAAATAATAATAGGGTTTACCCACCATAAACGTGTAAAATAAAAAGTGATAACAGTGAAAGTGATGTGTGAAAAAGGATATTGTAAACAATAGTATAATTAAAAAAGATAGTGATAGATAAGTAAACACTCAATAAATCAATGATGGACCAATGAAAGATTTAAGAGTGGAATTGTAAAAAATTATAAAGTTAAGGGTAATTAGAGATAGTGTTTAGATTAGAAATAGGTAAAGAATACAATATTATTCAGGGGAGAAAGCCCAGGTAAAATAAACTGTTTGTGTTAACATGGGATGTAGAAAAGTAGTAGTGAAGACTTAAGTAATTAAAAATATAGTTGGTAAATACCCTATGTTATGAGGGAAATTAAGTTAAATAAGTTTACAAGAAGTAATGATGTTTATTACTCAGAGTAGTAGCAAAGAAGGAAATTAATGTTAAAAACAACAGATAATAATAACTTACAAAGAATTGTTTGTTTCAATTATGAAGAGGATATGGCTGGAGGGAACTTACAGTCCATAGGCCTAAGTGTTATATTTTAAGTATTAAGACATAAAAAATAATCCTGACATATGTTCAGAACAAAAACAAACTCAAGACATAACAACCACTAAACAAATCAATTATAACAACAGAACAAAAACTTTGTAATGAGATGAAATATAATTAGAATAATTTAAATAAAAATAATCAATGGCTACTAAGGCCTAGGAAATGTATAACTGTCAATGATAAATAATTGCAAACTGTATAAAAACAACCAGGAGATTAAGAAATTCAAGGCAAGTAAATAGCCGAGAATAATTTATAAATCAGTTTTAAAGAAAAAATATTAGAATAAGAACTTAGTTTAAAGGAGAAATGTAAATACCAAATATTAACAGAATTGTACAAACATTGATATTTCATAAAACCATACATTATGGGATACCAAATTAATCTTTGAAAGGAAATAATAACAGTGGTGATAATATTTAATATGTAGGGAAGAGGACAGAAGAATATAATCGATAAGAAGATATGCAGTTATTTTGAATAAAAATTCAAAATTTGATAACAATAGACTACTTCAGAATTAACCAATCGGGATTAATTGGTTACTATGACAACAGTCGTTTGGTGTCTAATTACCGTTAGATTTCATTACTCGTTATATGACGCTTTCGTTGAATAGACGCTAGTTTTAGAATGACCAAAATTGTCAATTAAAACATCAAAAATCTCAAAAGAAGTTACTAGCAAGTGAATCCCAAGAAAAAGACGATGACTGGAACCATATTACTAATGTCGAGGCCGAATTAACGAAAAAAGAAAATAAAATCCTACCGATTAAATTGGAAAAGATGCCCGAAGTCCCGAATCAATGCAAATTAAAGATGATTGCAGCATAACTCCTTAATACCAGATCGAATGAGCTCGTCCTGTCTACTGAAGTGATAAGTACCTATTAAATTACCCAAATTTCTAAATAAACTCACGTTAATTATTTCTCACTAAAGGTCGAAATCTCACTAAACTGAACATAATTACTTTCAAAGATTAAAAAGAATA
This sequence comes from Magicicada septendecula, assembly GCA_034769895.1. Classification (NCBI taxonomy): domain Eukaryota; kingdom Metazoa; phylum Arthropoda; class Insecta; order Hemiptera; family Cicadidae; genus Magicicada; species Magicicada septendecula. The sequence goes on along the minus strand of CM068370.1, from coordinate 275,350,995 downwards.
CTAAGTCACTGAAAATTTATAAACTGACAAAGATAACCTGTTGATAATTACCAATAACTTGTAAACACTTTTACTACACTACACTAAACAAATTATACCTACACAATATATTATTTAAGTTTAACTGATGTAAGGGTGTGTATTTTTATTGTTTTAAACATTTGTAATCCTTTTAACGTAATCTCAAGAACCTGTGACAAACGAACACTAATATTTTGTGTATAATTTCCAACAGACGCCATTACTGAAAGTCTGTTTATCAGTTCAGATATCGATTTGTCAAACCCTGTAGAGTTGTCTCGAATATAACCGGAGCATTTGTATTAAAAAAGGGAAATATAATTTGTAATAAATGAATAACTAATCATTAATAGCAAAATAAATAAGTATTGAGTGTAACCACGGTGTTATAATTTCATTAGGAGGTGCACAATAATTTATGTACATTTTAGCAGACAAGTAGTGTTGACGACTAGCGAGCGCACAGCCCACGCAACGAACTACTGGTCGCTACAGACCGCCTAGGCTGGCGGAAATATTTGAATTATTCAAACCGCCTGAGCAGTGCTGGTCATACACATTTGAATTTTATTTTAATTGTTTTAATAAAACAATTTGGCGCCACCGGGATTTTCACACACCTAGTGAACAACAGGTAAGAACATCGAGACCTGGTTATTCGTACGTTCGCAACGGACGAAATCTGCGGAAGTTGCATGCATTTGAACTACGGACAGAGAAGACACGTTACACCCATTACACACAAATTGTACATTATTTACATTTTACAGAGTAAAACGGTAGGCGTACACACGACTAATTTACAAATTGGCGACCAACCGCTGGAGCTAGAAGAGAGAGAAATATAAACTTCTAACGGCGAGAAATACGGTCGACTAATACGTATTGAGAGAAAGTATAAAACAGTTCGCTACACACTATTCAATAATTTAACATCAATAATAATTAACAGTACAGGTAAACCGTTATCATACAAGGTGGCGCGCCAACTAGTAGGGCTAGAATAATTAAGAAATTATACAATTAAACCCTAGAAATTCTAGCGGCGATTGCGAAAGGTTACAATATGCACACCAGAGGATTGTCGAAAAAATTGGCAAAGGAGAAGGAGAGGGAAGAAAACAGAGGGGAAGAAGAGGAAGGAACACCGATTGAAGAAGTGGAAACAGTAATAACCACAACAGAACCAAGCCAAGATGAAGAAATGGAACCACAGCCTGGAGATAGGGGGGAAGCCACAGGAGGAATGGATTTACAAAAATTATGGCAATTGATTAATGAAAATTTCAAGAAGCAGAAGGAAGAAACCAACGAGAATTTCAAGAAACAGGAGGAGAAATTTGACAAGAACGAGGAAAGTCTGAAACAGATGAAGAAAGAAACCAATGACAATTTGAAACAGATCAATGAAAAAATAGTGAGTACAAATGAAAGTACTAAGAAAGAATTGAGGAAAACAGTCAACCAAAATAATGAAACATTACAACAACGATTGCTGGAGGGAATTCAGCAAAGAAACGAAGAATTGAAGGAAGAATTGAAGGAACAGCTGAAGGAGGACCACGAGAAAAATAAAGAAGAAATGAAGCTGCAGATGGCACACCAATTAATGGAGTACCGAGAAGAAGCAAAGCAGCAGATTACGGAAATCAATGACAAGTTAGAGGAGACTTTGGAGAAGTTAGAAAAAACCAACGAAAATGTTTCTGAAGTCCGTGAGGAGGTAATCAACAAAATAAACAACCTCGAAGGAGAAACCAAAAGGAGAATTGAGGAATGTCATGAAGAAACAACCAAAAGGTGGGAACAAGTGGACCAGGACATGCATCAAGTCCGGGAAGAGAATCAGAAGGAGACAGCGGTTGTACGAACAGACCTGGGAGAAAGAATGGAAGGAGTGTACAGCAATTTAAATAAAATTGACAGTAAAGTGGACAAAAATAAACAAAAAATTGAAGAGATACATAGACGAGAAGAGTTATTACGGGAAGAAGTGGACGCCTGGCGTGACCGATCATGTAACCACAACCAAATATTTAACAATGACAATAGAGAGACAATAAATTTCCGCAACTATAAGCGCAACCCGATGAAGTTTTTGAAGAGAGTAGAAAAACTGATAATAAAGAACCGTGAAACACGATGGACAGCTGTGAGGGGAATGCTAGATGACATGTTTAAGGAGACATATGACAACTGGTGGACCGCCACACGACCAGACATCCAGAGCATCCAAGAATTTAAAACCCAATTCAAAGCAAAGTACTGGTCAGAGTCAACCCAGAACATGGTCCGTAACAATTTAAGTAACGAAAGGTATGAAAACCAAAACGGACAAACATTAACCTCATACTTTCTAGGAAAAATCTGCATGGCCAGTAATTTGGAACCACGCATTCCGGAAGAGTGTTTAGTAATACAATTATCGTACCACTATGACGATGCGATCCAGAAAGCCCGTATGTATAGTCAAGTCAAGACAATTCAGGACATGGCTAGTTTATTAGAGAGCCATGAACACGAATGGCAATACCGTAAGAACAGATTCACGAGTTTCCGGAATAGTAGACCAAATGAAGGGCCATCTCCACCAAACCAACAGGGTGACAATAAACCACCACCGAACAACACCAATAACTATCAAGGAAATCAACGTGGGAATAATGCGCCCAGGAACTATCACTCAAACAATAACAATAATGGCAATTTCAGGAATGATTACAGAGGGAATCAACAACGGAACGGTCCTAATAATTATTACCGTGCAGGAAAGGGTAACAACAACAACAACAACAACAACCGAGGATACCGACCGCAAGTGAATTATGTGAGATGTCAAGCACGGCGTAGTCCAGCAAGGAACTATTCTCAGACAAACAACAACCGACGAACGTACTATAACCAGGTACCAAACACCAGAGTCCTCACTTTCGAGGAAAACATCAGGAATGATGGTGATGACACAAACCACCGACAGGAACCCAACACCAACCAAAATAATAGCGGGAATTGGGTAACAGTCCACGAGAATCCGGGTTTTTCAATACTGCATGATACGACAAGTAATGACGAAGGACCCCGGATAGCTCAGGTAAACAACATAAAGGCAGAAACCAGCCAAGAACCACATGATAACCACAGAAATGAAAGTAATGTAGAAGATGATTTAAGCTATGGAGAGAGGGTATGGCCCCAACATGTGGTAAGGTGGTGATTACATAACTTTAATAATATCATCCAGAATAAGTGTGACTATCAAGCACTTGAAGGAGAAGAGGTGCAGAATAACAAAGTGTCGAACAAGAAGAGAAGGCAATAATAAAGAAAAGATTTCTAAAGAATGTCAAAATTCCAAAACATTTGTAAGTACAGCTTACACTAATCATTAGAGAAACCATTATGATGAATAGAAAAGTTTTCAAAAAATCAAAAAGGATATGTAAGAAAAGCTTACCCAAATATCTCGATAATATTTTAGAACAATTAAAAATGGAGAGATAAAAGTTACAAGGCATCCATATAAAGTAAGAGCAACCAACTTACTACAATATTTAAATAAAAAATAATAATAGAGGAGTGTAGTTACAAAACATTCCTACAAAATAAGATTGAATTACCATAATATTTAGCCAAAAATGAGCCATAAAAAGCATAACATACTATAAAGGAATAAGCTACAGAAAAATTCCTAACTAGTAAGAAGCAATCACTTACTATGATATTTAAAAAATTATAAAAAAAAAAAAATAAATAAAAATATCAATCAAAATGATCAGCTTCCACAACTATTTAGAAAGAGGGAAAGTAAAATTACCCAAACCAATGATCAAAAAACGAAATAAATGAAATAAACATTCTAAGAGTTATAATGTGAGATGAGATGAAACAAAGAGTAATTAAAAATGAATAAAAATGCGTATTGTATCAATAAAAAACAATGCTTCGAATATTATCAAGTAGTATCTATAAAGAAAGATGAAACAATATATGACTCGAACTGAGCAATAATGAAGTATAAAAGTAAAAGATTCCCAACAAATATTATGATTATGATTATTATCATTATTATTTTGAGTTACGAGATGACTGTATTTAAGAATTATTAATTGAGATTGTCTGTTGAATGAATCCAGCAATCATTTTACTGAGCAGGGATGATGTTCCCCTGATCTCAGTATAAGAGTAGTTTTGAACGACGGAGTTAGGTAAGCAAATAGAGCCCATCCGAATCGATTGCAACTACAAGGTAGAGATAATTAGGGAAATTAAGATTTATAGGGAATAAGTTATAATAAAAAATCAATAAGCCAGTTCGCAATATGAGAAAATAATGAAGAAAAGACTAAGAAGAATGGAATTAAAAGATACAGAATTAATCGTAAAAAATGAATGAGAAGCAGGAGAATTTGAAAAAAAAAATGATACGATACAATTGATAATTTCATCAAACTTAGAATCACGTTTTATAAAATGATCAATTTTGGTGGAAGGGCATTATATAACATTGCCAAACCCTGATCATATTTGATATCAATAAGTATGTAAAAAATGCTAAGAAATAATATATTTTGATAAATAAATAATAACGAGAACGAAAGTAGTAAATATAATTAAGAGTGAAGGAGGAAGAATAGTAAGCCAAAGGTGATTATTAAATAAGAAATACCAACTAGACTGACAGACAAATGACCTTGACCCAACCCCAGAGATTGGCCAGATATCAACCAAAATAAAGCGAGACAAGATGGAAGGGAAGGAGAAGAAAAACGAATTTAAATAATAGACCAAACCAACTGCAAAGAAAATAAAATCAACCAAGGTGATAAAACACAGACGAATAATGTAGAAGAGGGAAGGGGGAGGTGATACCATCCAATATCATAAAGTAAACGGAACCGGTGATTAACCAATATAAAAAAGAAATGTTAATATTATCTATGTGACAAATATGACTCATAATTAATAAAAACCCATTAAATAAAAATACACTAACCCACGAATTAGTAGTATATGTAAATAAGGAATCTAGAAAGAGACATGAACTTATTAGATACAAATAAAATTTGTAAAGATAGTGAGATAGTGAGAAATATAATGAAAATAATTAAGTGACAAAGAGAAATAATAATAGGGTTTACCCACCAATAAACGTGTAAAATAAAAAGTGATAACAGTGAAAGTGATGTGTGAAAAAGGATATTGTAAACAATAGTATAATTAAAAAAGATAGTGATAGATAAGTAAACACTCAATAAATCAATGATGGACCAATGAAAGATTTAAGAGTGGAATTGTAAAAAATTATATAGTTAAGGGTAATTAGAGATAGTGTTTGGATTAGAAATAGGTAAAGAATACAATATTATTCAGGGGAGAAAGCCCAGGTAAAATAAACTGTTTGTGTTAACATGGGATGTAGAAAAGTAGTAGTAAAGACTTAAGTAATTAAAAATATAGTTGGTAAATACCCTATGTTATGAGGGAAATTAAGTTAAATAAGTTTACAAGAAGTAATGATGTTTATTACTCAGAGTAGTAGCAAAGAAGGAAATTAATGTTAAAAACAATAGTTAATAATAACTTATAAAGAATTGTTTGTTTCAATTATGAAGAGGATATGGCTGGAGGGAACTTACAGTCCATAGGCCTAAGTGTTATATTTTAAGTATTAAGACATAAAAAATAATCCTGACATATGATCAGAACAAAAACAAACTCAAGACATAACAACCACTAAACAAATCAATTATAACAACAGAACAAAAACTTTGTAATGAGATGAAATATAATTAGAATAATTTAAATAAAAATAATCAATGGCTACTAAGGCCTAGGAAATGTACAACTGTCAACGATAAATAATTGCAAACTGTATAAAAACAACCAGGAGATTAAGAAATTCAAGGCAAGTAAATAGCCGAGAATAATTTATAAATCAGCTTTAAAGAAAAAATATTAGAATAAGAACTTAGTTTAATGTAGAAATGTAAATACCAAATATTAACAGATTTGTACAAACATTGATATTTCATAAAACCATACATTATGGGATACCAAATTAATCTTTGAACGGAAATAATAACAGTGGTGATAACATTTAATATGTAGGGAAGAGGACAGAAGAATATAATCAATAAGAAGATATGCAGTTATTTTGAATAAAAATTCAAAATTTGATAACAATAGACTACTTCAGAATTAACCAATCGGGATTAATTGGTTACTATGACAACAGTCGTTTGGTGTCTAATTACCGTTAGATTTCATTACTCGTTATATGACGCTTTCGTTGAATAGACGCTAGTTTTAGAATGACCAAAATTGTCAATTAAAACATCAAAAATCTCAAAAGAATGTAGCGGGTGAAATTTTGGGTGTTTTTATTTTCAACAGTATGGGATAATTATATTTTTATTCATTTCATTTTCGGTCGGGAGCCTTATAAAATATGACGAAATAACTGCATTATTGTGCAACGTATAACAGTCAGTGTAACAGAACAGTGAAACAAAGCAATAAGGCGCAGTTGTTGTTGAGGACTGCGGCAGAGCATTTGCACCTCCACCAAAATCCTAAGAACTCTGTACCTGTGTGTCAACGCTCAAGCGCAACTACACCCGCACGCGCTCAAAGGACGCTCTCGACAAAAACTCAAGATGGCCAGAGCGTAAAAAATATTCGTCGTCTTCTCTAAGACCTCACGGAAGTCGCATTAAACTCCGCCTACTGTTGGTGACATCAGCGGAACCAAGTCCAATATCGGCCTCTGGACACACACACATACCAGCTTTAATCCATATATAAAGTGGTTACTTCCCAACAAATGATGCCGGAGTGACGAAAACATCGTGGCAGTAGAGAACCAGATTCCCTCCAGGAACAGGTACACGTACCTGTTACGTTCACCGTGGCGGAACAGTCGACTTTAAGCAGAGACGCCATACAGTAAACAGGACGCCAACTACAGTAACAGACATCTAAAGTTTCGGTTTGGGCCCGGTTGGTCGAGTTATCGCAAATGTATTTTACTCAATAAGACCGACCGGGACCCCAGAAGGTAACAAACATATCGGAGTGAGTAATACGGACAGTGATGTGGAGAGATAAAACAAATAGTGAAGTTACGGGACCAACCGCGTGTTCGGCCGGCATCGTGTTCGTGGACGGGCACCGCGGATAACAATCGGAATATTTAAAAAATTGAATAAATAAAGGGGAATGTATATAAAAAACAAAAGGTATGGAAGAGTGCGTGGGCAATATGGGCTGCCTTAGTTGTAAGTATAGTTTAAGGTAATTAAAACTTGATGGTGTAGCATTCTCATTCTGGTAATTATAACAATTAATCATGACTAATTCTTTTGTACTCATAGCAGTGAAAATTGACTTAATTCAGTAAAGTGATAGTTTACTTTGAAAATGTGTTAGACTAAGTTATTTCGTCATTGCCACTTCCTCATTTCTGTGTTAAAAATTCGTCTAAACGTTCCGGAATTTTCTGAATTATTAATTGGGTGGGTCAGATTGCTAAATTGTCCATTTTATTTAAGGTGGAGTGTAAAGGTTTTCGATATTTTATCCTATATAAAAAATAATCGTGGCGACCTTGGTCTTCTGGTAAAATTTCAATAACAGGTAAGTGGATAGGATTGCGCACAGGTAAGTCCTGGTAGTGGTTATGTTTATATTTTATATATTTCGGCCTATTTTTTATTGTTACAAATGTCGACGCGCTGCCAGGATGTTCGTATATAAATTTTATAGGAACTAGACCTATTTTAATACACAGAAAATAGGATGTGGTAATGACGTACTTGTGTAATATTATCGTATATAATTACGCTAAATAAGGTTATGTTTAGGTAGAGCGAGCGGGTGTTTACTTTTACGTATTAATAACTGTTTTCTGTATGGGGTATTTTGATTTAAGGGGACGCTATATAAAGGGTATATAAATAAATTTTGAAAATGACCGATGTACAAGATAAGAATAGACCTAACGCTAGCGTAGGGGTAGAAGAAAAAAAGGTGTCGATAGACGACCTGTTTAATCTAATGAAAACCATGTCTGAAAATATAAATAGCAATTATAAAGAGCAACAAATTGATTCCAATGTCAAATACAATAAAATGAATGACAAGTTTGAAGAGTTAAAAAATGAAATACAAGAAATGAGTAAATGTGTAGAAAGTACTAACGAAATAATAAGATCTAATTTGAATAAATTAGAACAGAGTGTTGAGCGAATGGGAGTACGTGTGATGAGGACAGAGAAAAATAATACAAATGAAACTTGTAATGACAAATACAAAAATGTAGTACCAGATAAAGAGGTAACAAATAATAACAATGTTGAAAATAAGGAATGTAATATTGAGAATAATAATGTGTTTGAGAAATTGGTATCAGAAAGTGATACGGTAGAAATAAATAATGAGAGTACTAATGAAAGTGTAGAATGCAGTGATTATGAGATGTTAATGTGTGTCAGTGAGTTAGAGAGAGAGAGAAAAAATAATATTGTAGTAGAGTGGGGACAGGGGGGAAATTTTCCTTTTATTATTTACGATGATTTAATGTGGTCACAAGAGTTTTTGAAGGGCAAGGGTCCCGTGTTAGTAGAAGATTTGAGTTTATTTTATTTGTATAAGTTTATACCCTCTGTGTGGAATGATTTTATAAGTATGAGATGGTGTTATGATGAGAGAGATTTAAATAGAGAATTGTGTGTTGAGAGAGAGATAGAATTATATGAATTAAAGAGAGATTATGGTGAGTTGAAAGAAATATTAGAAGTGTATTTAAACAAGAATGATTTAATTGATAATACAAAAGTAACTAACCCGATATTGGAAATATTTACTGACGGAGATTTAACAGAAATACTTAACGTAGACTTGGTGAATGATTATTATGGTATAACGGATAAATTGAAATTGTTTGGTTATGACACACAAGAAAATAATATGTATGTCAATATAATTGAACAGTGCTATACAGAACCAAGATTAATCTTTGACGATGGAGGGTAGACTGTAAAACAATAAAAGACAATTAAACATTATGTTTTATGGTTTGTTGACATGGCAGAAAAGGACAATGAAGTGCGGAAAAACTGAACAATAAATAAGAGTGTGTAAATAGAATATAGTGAATTTATATGTGTGTATGTAAGATGATTGTTGTGATAATAATATTGAAATATTTGCAATTTAAATAAATAAAACAAATTAATTTTGAGAACCAGTAATCAGAGAATTATAATTGTTTGGATGGTAATGAAATTTATATTTTAATAATGAATTAAATTTTAACAATTTGATATATTTTAAATATTTTAATTGAGTATGTAAAGGTTGTATAATTAATTTTTTTTGTAAATTCAGTTTGTTTTACGAGATGGAAATTTGGTAATGAATGATAAATTATTTAATTTAAATTAATAAATTTTGTGAAATGTTTCAGAGATGGTGGTGATTAGGTTTTGTGGGCATATCATGTTAAATGGATTGTAAGTAGAGAAATTTTATAATCAGGTGTAATTGAGATTCTAATTCAGTAATAAGATGTTATTTGGAAATAAGTTTGTTCAAGTAATATGATAATTAAAAAATTTTAATAATAAATGAAAGATGATAAATAATGATTATCAATAATAAATTTTGAAAATTTCAAGAAAGTTAAACGGTAAAAGGTTATGAATGGGTTAAATGAGTGTTGATGCAATTATTATATGATAATGTATATACAAATTTTAATTAGTTGTCAATTATAATTAGTTATTATGTGGCTATTGTGGGGGTGGCCTGTGCTCTCACAAGTAGCGAAAAGGGTTGGGGGTAGCAGTGAGTGTTACCTCCATCGGAGGCCGAGCTGGCGATAAATGTGCGGCACACCTTATCCGTGTAAAATAAAAATTTTACACACAATACTAAATAACGTGTCGCACATAATAATATTGATGTGAAACAGGCAGTGAAATAAAAGTTTAGATTTCCTCGACTTTTCGGGCGGTTACTGCCTTACCAGCACTAACCGTGGTTTTGGCTAGCGGCCAGCTATGGTCATACCAAGTCCCTTGACCATAGCTGACTTGAAATTGGTATATATTTGAAATTTAATGGGGGGACAATTAGAGGAAATCTCCGGAACTATGGAACAGCGGCTGCCACTCTGTTCGAGGAGGAACAGCAGAGCCAGGTGGCAGATCCGTTTTAAGGGTGCATGATTTTATAACAAGAACATGATGATGTTCACTACTTTAAAACTTAACAGCGGAAGCAGAGACACGGAGAGGTAAACCCTGCTCCAAAATATACAGTCTCTGTGGAAGCGAAAGGGCGAGACAGTCCTCCATAATCTGAAATAGTGTGTGTGGCTGGGAGGTGACGCAAAGGAGTCACGAATTTAAAGTTTATGACGTAAAAGTTTTTGCTTATTCAAAGTTTAATTCAAATAAAACTGCTTGTGCTCTGTTCAGGTAACTAGCTGCTTAGATATTTAAAAATAAGGTGTTCTTGCTATAATTTTAAGTGTATTATTTTATTGTTGTCTGTTAAATAAGCATTGATAAGAATATATAATTTTATTTTGTGTGTATTTGTTTAAGCCAATAAGTAAATCGTCTGGCAGGTTAACATAAATAACCAGAATCAGAGAAAATGGGAAACCAGAGGGTGAGGAGTGATGATAAATAAATATGTATATTTCATATAATTTATTCAATTGTGAGATGTATTTTCATTATGTCAGGAGATCAGCTGATCAGCAATGATGTCACTGGTAGGTTAGTTATAAAGGTTACAAGTTATTAATGTTCAATGCTATGTTTGATGTACTACAGATATTTTGAAGTAAAGATAAAAAGAATATGAGAAATAAAAATAACAATAATTTATGCAAATTAATAAAAGATAATTCATGGGTGATAAATGTTTTATGGGACATGTAGACCTGTCCAAATTGAATGAAAAGTTGAATTTGAAATGATAGAGATGTAATGTTGCTTTTGAGTTAATGTAATGTAACAGAGTTGGTGAAGTATTAATGTTGACACAGTGGTAATGGAGACTTTATGCAGATTTTGAGTGATATATTGTTGTTTTATAGTTAATGAGGTTATTTTGTGTATTTGTAGTAATGAAATGAGATTGAGATTTTGGGGATGGCAATTTTGTATTAGAGGGTAGTGTAATGGAGGAGTCCGCAACAAGGGTTGGGACGGGATAGGGATAGATTTTGTGGGGAAGGGGCCGCCTTAGGTAAAGACCAGGGGCCAAATAAGGGAATTGAGTTTTTTGGGTAGGGGAAACACGTATCCTATATACAAAGGGTTAGAGAGTATTTTATATGTAGAGAAGGTGGTGTTTTGTGTTAAATGATAAGTTGGGGTTTAGAGTGTCTTGATTAGTAGATATTTTGGTAGAGATGGGTGTCAAGGGAGTTGTAGTTGATGAATATGAGAGTCAGAGGTAGAAAGTTTATATATGTATAGAGATCTAATACAGTAAATGAGAATAAATGAGTTACAACACCCACAGTATATTAAAGTAAGATTGTTGAAAAAAAAGAGAGATCCATGATAAAGAATATACAATTGTTTATTTTTTTCTCAACCAGTGACAGAATTTTGATAAAATTTGAAAATAACGTAAAGTCAAGAATTGTTTATTTTAACTAATTTAAATGTCAACTTGATTATTATATTAATATTTTGTTTATTTTAAATATTTTATGTTACTATGTTTTGTATTTCAAGTTAGGAGATTACAGATATTCAAGGTGTTTTCAGAAATCATACATAACATATGTAGGTCAAGGGTTCTGGACTTGACCTAGTTTCGATCAGCTGATGAGGTCATACACCTACTAAGCTTGTATAGTAGGAATCCAATTTTAATTTGTTTGTTTGATTAATTCAAACCAATATTTGAATAATTTTAATAGATGTTATTTAATAAATAAATTTAATAAAATTTATTAATGAATAAATTTAAATTTTTTTTCGGAATTTTAAAATTTTGAAAATTTTATTTTTTTTTGAAAAAAAAAACTTGATTTTTCGCCTGCCAGCGAGTGAATATTTTGAGTAATGATTCTTTTATTGTGTATGTATTAATGATGTTTCTTTTATTGTATTGCATTATATTGGTAGACTATAAGTGATTCTCCTATTAGAATAAGGATGTGTTTATATTCGTAGAAATGTCTAGGTTAAGTCATGTTAAAGAAAAAAAAAGAGAAAAAGAGGAAGAGAATTTTTTGATAAACGATTATTTTTTGAATTTTGATTTTTCTAAATTTTTGATAAATTTTAAAAGCAATTTTTCTACTTTTAATGTGTTAGGGTAATATGTAATGTTAGTGTGTGAGCCCAGTATTTGCTAAAGGCAGCTCAGCTTGCAAAAAGGGGAAACATATCGGCGGAGGATCTGGGATAATTTTAGCCAGGGATTGAGGATTTTGGGGGGTAGCATGTTAAAAGGCGAGGTGCGCTGTGGTACGAATCTGTTCGATTTCTCGGTGTTGGGATCTCTTACGGAGAAGTCCAGTGATCTCGTTCAGATGAGTCCATGGTCGCTGAGCCAGGGGGGTCGTGTACCCATGAGAGTAAGAACCAGGGGGTTGTTGGCACCAGTTCCTCACCGGTCCTCTTCGGGGTTATCGATGAGATTTCTTCTGTCATGAACAGCAGAATTCTCATCGAGGGGGTATTGTAGCAGGTCAAATTTTGGGTGTTTTTATTTTCAACAGTATGGGATAATTATATTTTTATTCATTTCATTTTCGGTCGGGAGCCTTATAAAATATGATGAAATAACTGCATTATTGTGCAACGTATAATAGTCAGTGTAACAGAACAGTGAAACAAAGCAATAAGGCGCAGTTGTTGTTGAGGAATGCGGCAGAGCATTTGCACCTCCACCAAAATCCTAAGAACTCTGTACCTGTGTGTCAACGCTCAAGCGCAACTACACCCGCACGCGCTCAAAGGACGCTCTCGACAAAAACTCAAGATGGCCAGAGCGTAAAAAATATTCGTCGTCTTCTCTAAGACCTCACGGAAGTCGCATTAAACTCCGCCTACTGTTGGTGACATCAGCGGAACCAAGTCCAATATCGGCCTCTGGACACACACACATACCAGCTTTAATCCATATATAAAGTGGTTACTTCCCAACAAATGATGCCGGAGCGACGAAAACATCGTGGCAGTAGAGAACCAGATTCCCTCCAGGAACAGGTACACGTACCTGTTACGTTCACCGTGGCGGAACAGTCGACTTTAAGCAGAGACGCCATACAGTAAACAGGACGCCAACTACAGTAACAGACATCTAAAGTTTCGGTTTGGGCCCGGTTGGTCGAGTTATCGCAAATGTATTTTACTCAATAAGACCGACCGGGACCCCAGAAGGTAACAAACATATCGGAGTGAGTAATACGGACAGTGATGTGGAGAGATAAAACAAATAGTGAAGTTACGGGACCAACCGCGTGTTCGGCCGGCATCGTGTTCGTGGACGGGCACCGCGGATAACAATCGGAATATTTAAAAAATTGAATAAATAAAGGGGAATGTATATAAAAAACAAAAGGTATGGAAGAGTGCGTGGGCAATATGGGCTGCCTTAGTTGTAAGTATAGTTTAAGGTAATTAAAACTTGATGGTGTAGCATTCTCATTCTGGTAATTATAACAATTAATCATGACTAATTCTTTTGTACTCATAGCAGTGAAAATTGACTTAATTCAGTAAAGTGATAGTTTACTTTGAAAATGTGTTAGACTAAGTTATTTCGTCATTGCCACTTCCTCATTTCTGTGTTAAAAATTCGTCTAAACGTTCCGGAATTTTATGAATTATTAATTGGGTGGGTCAGATTGCTAAATTGTCCGTTTTATTTAAGGTGGAGTGTAAAGGTTTTCGATATTTTATCCTATATAAAAAATAATCGTGGCGACCTTGGTCTTCTGGTAAAATTTCAATAACAGGTAAGTGGATAGGATTGCGCACAGGTAAGTCCTGGTAGTGGTTATATTTATATTTTATATATTTCGGCCTATTTTTTATTGTTACAAGAAGTTACTAGCAAGTGAAACCCAAGAAGGAAGACGATGACTGGAACCATATTACTAATGTCGAGGCCGAATTAACGAAAAAATAAAATAAAATCCTACCGATTAAATTGGAAAAGATGCCCGAAGTCCCGAATCAATGCAAATTAAAGATGATTGCAGCATAACTCCTTAATACCAGATCAAATGAGCTCGTCCTGTCTACTGAAGTGATAAGTACCTATTAAATTACCCAAATTTCTAAATAAACTCACGTTAATTATTTCTCACTAAAGGTCGAAATCTCACTAAACTGAACATAATTACTTTCAAAGATTAAAAAGAATACTAAGTCACTGAAAATTTATAAACTGACAAAGATAACCTGTTGATAATTACCAATAACTTGTAAACACTTTTACTACACTACACTAAACAAATTATACCTACACAATATATTATTTAAGTTTAACTGATGTAAGGGTGTGTATTTTTATTTTTTTAAACATCTGTAATCCTTTTAACGTAATCTCAAGAACCTGTGACAAACGAACACTAATATTTTGTGTATAATTTCCAACAGACGCCATTACTGAAAGTCTGTTTATCAGTTCAGATATCGATTTGTCAAACCCTGTAGAGTTGTCTCGAATATAACCGGAGCATTTGTATTAAAAAGGGAAATATAATTTGTAATAAATGAATAACTAATCATTAATAGCAAAATAAATAAGTATTGAGTGTAACCACGGTGTTATAATTTCATTAGGAGGTGCACAATAATTTATGTACATTTTAGCAGACAAGTAGTGTTGACGACTACCGAGCGCACAGCCCACGCAACGAACTACTGGTCGCTACAGACCGCCTAGGCTGGCGGAAATATTTGAATTATTCAAACCGCCTGAGCAGTGCTGGTCATACACATTTGAATTTTATTTTAATTGTTTTAATAAAACAATTTGGCGCCACCGGGATTTTCACACCCCTAGTGAACAACAGGTAAGAACATCGAGACCTGGTTATTCGTACGTTCGCAACGGACGAAATCTGCGGAAGTTGCATGCATTTGAACTACGGATAGAGAAGACACGTTACACCCATTACACACAAATTGTACATTATTTACATTTTACAGAGTAAAACGGTAGCCGTACACACGACTAATTTACAAATTGGCGACGAACCGCTGGAGCTAGAAGAGAGAGAAATACAAACTTCTAACAGCGAGAAATACGGTCGACTAATAAGTATTGAGAGAAAGTATAAAACGGTTCGCTACACATTATTCAATAACTTAACGTCAATAATAATTAACAGTACAGGTAAACCGTTATCATACAAAGTGGCGCGCCAACTAGTAGGGCTAGAATAATTAAGAAATTATACAATTAAACCCTAGAAATTCTAGCGGCGATTGCGAAAGGTTACAATATGCTCACCAGAGGATTGTCGAAAAAATTGGCAAAGGAGAAGGAGAGGGAAGAAAACAGAGGGGAAGAAGAGGAAGGAACACCGATTGAAGAAGTGGAAACAGTAATAACCACAACAGAACCAAGCCAAGACGAAGAAATGGAACCACAGGCTGGAGATAGGGGGGAAGCCACAGGAGGAATGGATTTACAAAAATTATGGCAATTGATTAATGAAAATTTCAAGAAGCAGAAGGAAGAAACCAACGAGAATTTCAAGAAACAGGAGGAGAAATTCGACAAGAACGAGGAAAGTCTGAAACAGATGAAGAAAGAAACCAATGACAATTTGAAACAGATCAATGAAAAAATAGTGAGTACAAATGAAAGTACTAAGGAAGAATTGAGGAAAACAGTCAACCAAAATAATGAAACATTACAACAACGATTGCTAGAGGAAATTCAGCAAAGAAACGAAGAATTGAAGGAAGAATTGAAGGAACAGCTGAAGGAGGACCACGAGAAAAATAAAGAAGAAATGAAGCTGCAGATGGCACACCAATTAACGGAGTACCGAGAAGAAGCAAAGCAGCAGATTACGGAAATCAATGACAAGTTAGAGGAGACTTTGGAGAAGTTAGAAAAAACCAACGAAAATGTTTCTGAAGTCCGTGAGGAGGTAATCAACAAAATAAACAACCTCGAAGGAGAAACGAAAAGGAGAATTGAGGAATGTCACGAAGAAACAACCAAAAGGTGGGAACAAGTGGACCAGGACATGCATCAAGTCCGGGAAGAGAATCAGAAGGAGACAGCGGTTGTACGAACAGACCTGGGAGAAAGAATGGAAGGAGTGTACAGCAATTTAAATAAAATCGACAGTAAAGTGGACAAAAATAAACAAAAAATTGAAGAGATACATAGACGAGAAGAGTTATTACGAGAAGAAGTGGACGCCTGGCGTGACCGATCATGTAACCACAACCAAATATTTAACAATGACAATAGAGATACAATAAATTTCCGCAACTATAAGCGCAACCCGATGGAGTTTTTGAAGAGAGTAGAAGAACTGATAATAAAGAACCGTGAAACACGATGGACAGCTGTGAGGGGAATGCTAGATGACATGTTTAAGGAGACATATGACAACTGGTGGACCGTCACACGACCAGACATCCAGAGCATCCAAGAATTTAAAACCCAATTCAAAGCAAAGTACTGGTCAGAGTCAACCCAGAACATGGTCCGTAACAATTTAAGTAACGGAAGGTATGAAAACCAAAACGGACAAACATTAACCTCATACTTTCTAGGAAAAATCTGCATGGCCAGGAATTTGGAACCACGCATTCCGGAAGAGTGTTTAGTAATACAATTATCATACCACTATGACGATGCGATCCAGAAAGCCCGTATGTATAGTCAAGTCAAGACAATTCAGGACATGGCTAGTTTATTAGAGAGCCATGAACACGAATGGCAATACCGTAAGAACAGATTCACGAGTTTCCGGAATAGTAGACCAAATGAAGGGCCATCTCCACCAAACCAACAGGGTGACAATAAACCACCACCGAACAACACCAATAACTATCAAGGAAATCAACGTGGGAATAATGCGCCCAGGAACTATCACTCAAACAATAACAATAATGGCAATTTCAGAAACGATTACAGAGGGAATCAACAACGGAACGGTCCTAATAATTATTACTGTCCAGGAAACGGTAACAACAACAACAACAACAACCGAGGATACCGACCGCAAGTGAATTATGTGAGATGTCAAGCACGGCGTAGTCCAGCAAGGAACTATTCTCAGACAAACAACAACCGACGAACGTACTATAACCAGGTACCAAACACCAGAGTCCACACTTTCGAGGAAAACATCAGGAATGATGGTGATGACACAAACCACCGACACGAACCCAACACCAACCAAAATAATAGCGGGAATTGGGTAATAGTCCACGAGAATCCGGGTTTTTCAATACTGCATGATACGACAAGTAATGACGAAGGACCCCGGACAGCTCAGGTAAACAACATAAGGGCAGAAACCAGCCAAGAACCACATGATAACCACAGAAATGAAAGTAATGTAGAAGATGATTTAAGCTATGGAGACAGGGTATGGCCCCAACATGTGGTAAGGTGGTGATGACATAAATTTAATAATATCATCCAGAATAAGTGTGACTATCAAGCACTTGAAGGAGAAGAGGTGCAGAATAACAAAGTGTCGAACAAGAAGAGAAGGCAATAATAAAGAAAAGATTTCTAAAGAATGTCAAAATTCCAAAACATTTGTAAGTACAGCTTACACTAATCATTAGAGAAACCATTATGATGAATAGAAAAGTTTTCAAAAAATCAAAAAGGATATGTAAGAAAAGCTTACCCAAATATCTCGATAATATTTTAGAACAATTAAAAATGGAGAGATAAAAGTTACAAGGCATCCATATAAAGTAAGAGCAACCAACTGACTACAATATTTAAATAAAAAATAATAATAGAGGAGTGTAGTTACAAAAAATTCCTACAAAATAAGATTGAATTACCATAATATTTAGCCAAAAATGAGGCATTAAAAAAGCATAACATACTATAAAGGAATAAGCTACAGAAAAATTCCTAACTAGTAAGAAGCAATCACTTACTATGATATTTAAAAAATTATAAAAAAAAAAAAAAAAAAAAAAATATCAATCAAAATGATCAGCTTCCACAACTATTTAGAAAGAGGGAAAGTAAAATTACCCAAACCAATGATCAAAAAACGAAATAAATGAAATAAACATTCTAAGAGTTATAATGTGAGATGAGATGAAACAAAGAGTAATTAAAAATGAATAAAAATGCGTATTGTATCAATAAAAAACAATGCTTCGAATATTATCAAGTAGTATCTATAAAGAAAGATGAAACAATATATGACTCGAACTGAGCAATAATGAAGTATAAAAGTAAAAGATTCCCAACAAATATTATGATTATGATTATTATTATTATTATTTTGAGTTACGAGATGACTGTATTTAAGAATTATTAATTGAGATTGTCTGTTGAATGAATCCAGCAATCATTTTACTGAGCAGGGATGATGTTCCCCTGATCTCAGTATAAGAGTAGTTTTGAACGACGGAGTTAGGTAAGCAAATAGAGCCCATCCGAATCGATTGCAACTACAAGGTAGAGATAATTAGGGAAATTAAGATTTATAGGGAATAAGTTATAATAAAAAATCAATAAGCCAGTTCACAATATGAGAAAATAATGAAGAAAAGACTAAGAAGAATGGAATTAAAAGATACAGAATTAATCGTAAAAAATGAATGAGAAGCAGAATTTGAAAAAAAAAAAAGATACGATACAATTGATAATTTCATCAAACTTAGAATCACGTTTTATAAAATGATCAATTTTGGTGGAAGGGCATTATATAACATTGCCAAACCCTGATCATATTTGATATCAATAAGTATGTAAAAAATGCTAAGAAATAATATATTTTGATAAATAAATAATAACGAGAACGAAAGTAGTAAATATAATTAAGAGTGAAGGAGGAAGAATAGTAAGCCAAAGGTGATTATTAAATAAGAAATACCAACTAGACTGACAGACAAATGACCTTGACCCAACCCCAGAGATTGGCCAGATATCAACCAAAATAAAGCGAGACAAGATGGAAGGGAAGGAGAAGAAAAACGAATTTAAATAATAGACCAAACCAACTGCAAAGAAAATAAAATGAACCAAGGTGATAAAACACAGACGAATAATGTAGAAGAGGGAAGGGGGAGATGATACCATCCAATATCATAAAGTAAACGGAACCGGTGATTAACCAATATAAAAAAGAAATGTTAATATTGTGACAAATATGTGACAAATATGACTCATAATTAATAAAAACCCATTAAATAAAAATACACTAACCCACGAATTAGTAGTATATGTAAATAAGAAATCTAGAAAGAGACATGAACTTATTAGATACAAATAAAATTTGTAAAGATAGTGAGATAGTGAGAAATATAATGAAAATAATTAAGTGACAAAGAGAAATAATAATAGGGTTTACCCACCAATAAACGTGTAAAATAAAAAGCGATAACAGTGAAAGTGATGTGTGAAAAAGGATATTGTAAACAATAGTATAATTAATAAAGATAGTGATAGATAAGTAAACACTCAATAAATCAATGATGGACCAATGAAAGATTTAAGAGTGGAATTGTAAAAAATTATATAGTTAAGGGTAATTAGAGATAGTGTTTAGATTAGAAATAGGTAAAGAATACAATATTATTCAGGGGAGAAAGCCCAGGTAAAATAAACTGTTTGTGTTAACATGGGATGTAGAAAAGTAGTAGTAAAGACTTAAGTAATTAAAAATATAGTTGGTAAATACCCTATGTTATGAGGGAAATTAAGTTAAATAAGTTTACAAGAAGTAATGATGTTTATTACTCAGAGTAGTAGCAAAGAAGGAAATTAATGTTAAAAACAACAGTTAATAATAACTTATAAAGAATTGTTTGTTTCAATTATGAAGAGGATATGGCTGGAGGGAACTTACAGTCCATAGGCCTAAGTGTTATATTTTAAGTATTAAGACATAAAAAATAATCCTGACATATGTTCAGAACAAAAACAAACTCAAGACATAACAACCACTAAACAAATCAATTATAACAACAGAACAAAAACTTTGTAATGAGATGAAATATAATTAGAATAATTTAAATAAAAATAATCAATGGCTACTAAGGCGTAGGAAATGTACAACTGTCAACGATAAATAATTGCAAACTGTATAAAAACAACCAGGAGATTAAGAAATTCAAGGCAAGTAAATAGCCGAGAATAATTTATAAATCAGTTTTAAAGAAAAAATATTAGAATAAGAACTTAGTTTAAAGTAGAAATGTAAATACCAAATATTAACAGATTTGTACAAACATTGATATTTCATAAAACCATACATTATGGGATACCAAATTAATCTTTGAACGGAAATAATAACAGTGGTGATAACATTTAATATGTAGGGAAGAGGACAGAAGAATATAATCAATAAGAAGATATGCAGTTATTTTGAATAAAAATTCAAAATTTGATAACAATAGACTACTTCAGAATTAACCAATCGGGATTAATTGGTTACTATGACAACAGTCGTTTGGTGTCTAATTACCGTTAGATTTCATTACTCGTTATATGACGCTTTCGTTGAATAGACGCTAGTTTTAGAATGACCAAAATTGTCAATTAAAACATCAAAAATCTCAAAAGAAGTTACTAGCAAGTGAATCCCAAGAAGCAAGACGATGACTGGAACCATATTACTAATGTCGAGGCCGAATTAACGAAAAAAGAAAATAAAATCCTACCGATTAAATTGGAAAAGATGCCCGAAGTCCCGAATCAATGCAAATTAAAGATGATTGCAGCATAACTCCTTAATACCAGATCGAATGAGCTCGTCCTGTCTACTGAAGTGATAAGTACCTATTAAATTACCCAAATTTCTAAATGAACTCACGTTAATTATTTCTCACTAAAGGTCGAAATCTCACTAAACTGAACATAATTACTTTCAAAGATTAAAAAGAATACTAAGTCACTGAAAATTTATAAACTGACAAAGATAACCTGTTGATAATTACCAATAACTTGTAAACACTTTTACTACACTACACTAAACAAATTATACCTACACAATATATTATTTAAGTTTAACTGATGTAAGGGTGTGTATTTTTATTGTTTTAAACATTTGTAATCCTTTTAACGTAATCTCAAGAACCTGTGACAAACGAACACTAATATTTTGTGTATAATTTCCAACAGACGCCATTACTGAAAGTCTGTTTATCAGTTCAGATATCGATTTGTCAAACCCTGTAGAGCTGTCTCGAATATAACCGGAGCATTTGTATTAAAAAGGGAAATATAATTTGTAATAAATGAATAACTAATCATTAATAGCAAAATAAATAAGTATTGAGTGTAACCACGGTGTTATAATTTCATTAGGAGGTGCACAATAATTTATGTACATTTTAGCAGACAAGTAGTGTTGACGACTAGCGAGCGCACAGCCCACACAACGAACTACTGTTCGCTACAGACCGCCTAGGCTGGCGTAAATATTTGAATTATTCAAACCGCCTGAGCAGTGGTGGTCATACACATTTGAATTTTATTTTAATTGTTTTAATAAAACAATTTGCGCTACCGGGATTTTCACACCCCTAGTGAACAACAGGTAAGAACATCGAGACCTGGTTATTCGTACGTTCGCAACGGACGAAATCTGCGGAAGTTGCATGCATTTGAACTACGGATAGAGAAGACACGTTACACCCATTACACACAAATTGTACATTATTTACATTTTACAGAGTAAAATGGTAGCCGTACACACGAATAATTTACAAATTGGCGACCAACCGCTGGAGCTAGAAGAGAGAGAAATACGAACTTCTAACGGCGAGAAATACGGTCGACTAATAAGTATTGAGAGAAAGTATAAAACGGTTCGCTACACACTATTCAATAATTTAACATCAATAATAATTAACAGTACAGGTAAACCGTTATCATACAAAGTGGCGCGCCAACTAGTAGGGCTAGAATAATTAAGAAATTATACAATTAAACCTAGAAATTCTAGTGGCGATTGCGAAAGGTTACAATATGCACACCAGAGGATTGTCGAAAAAATTGGCAAAGGAGAAGGAGAGGGAAGAAAACAGAGGGGAAGAAGAGGAAGGAACACCGATTGAAGAAGTGGAAACAGTAATAACCACAACAGAACCAAGCCAAGACGAAGAAATGGAACCACAGGCTGGAGATAGGGGGGAAGCCACAGGAGGAATGGATTTACAAAAATTATGGCAATTGATTAATGAAAATTTCAAGAAGCAGAAGGAAGAAACCAACGAGAATTTCAAGAAACAGGAGGAGAAATTCGACAAGAACGAGGAAAGTCTGAAACAGATGAAGAAAGAAACCAATGACAATTTGAAACAGATTAATGAAAAAATAGTGAGTACAAAAGAAAGTACTAAGGAAGAATTGAGGAAAACAGTCAACCAAAATAATGAAACATTACAACAACGATTGCTAGAGGAAATTCAGCAAAGAAACGAAGAATTGAAGGAAGAATTGAAGGAACAGCTGAAGGAGGACCACGAGAAAAATAAAGAAGAAATGAAGCTGCAGATGGCACACCAATTAACGGAGTACCAAGAAGAAGCAAAGCAGCAGATTACGGAAATCAATCTGTTGACAAGTTAGAGGAGACTTTGGAGAAGTTAGAAAAAACCAACGAAAATGTTTCTGAAGTCCGTGAGGAGGTAATCAACAAAATAAACAACCTCGAAGGAGAAACGAAAAGGAGAATTGAGGAATGTCACGAAGAAACAACCAAAAGGTGGGAACAAGTGGACCAGGACATGCATCAAGTCCGGGAAGAGAATCAGAAGGAGACAGCGGTTGTACGAACAGACCTGGGAGAAAGAATGGAAGGAGTGTACAGCAATTTAAATAAAATCGACAGTAAAGTGGACAAAAATAAACAAAAAATTGAAGAGATACATAGACGAGAAGAGTTATTACGAGAAGAAGTGGACGCCTGGCGTGACCGATCATGTAACCACAACCAAATATTTAACAATGACAATAGAGATACAATAAATTTCCGCAACTATAAGCGCAACCCGATGGAGTTTTTGAAGAGAGTAGAAGAACTGATAATAAAGAACCGTGAAACACGATGGACAGCTGTGAGGGGAATGCTAGATGACATGTTTAAGGAGACATATAACAACTGGTGGACCGCCACACAACCAGACATCCAGAGCATCCAAGAATTTAAAACCCAATTCAAAGCAAAGTACTGGTCAGAGTCAACCCAGAACATGGTCCGTAACAATTTAAGTAACGGAAGGTATGAAAACCAAAACGGACAAACATTAACCTCATACTTTCTAGGAAAAATCTGCATGGCCAAGAATTTGGAACCACGCATTCCGGAAGAGTGTTTAGTAATACAATTATCATACCACTATGACGGTGCGATCCAGAAAGCCCGTATGTATAGTCAAGTCAAGACAATTCAGGACATGGCTAGTTTATTAGAGAGCCATGAACACGAATGGCAATACCGTAAGAACAGATTCACGAGTTTCCGGAATAGTAGACCAAATGAAGGGCCATCTCCACCAAACCAACAGGGTGACAATAAACCACCACCGAACAACACCAATAACTATCAAGGAAATCAACGTGGGAATAATGCGCCCAGGAACTATCACTCAAACAATAACAATAATGGCAATTTCAGAAACGATTACAGAGGGAATCAACAACGGAACGGTCCTAATAATTATTACCGTCCAGGAAACGGTAACAACAACAACAACAACCGAGGATACCGACCGCAAGTGAATTATGTGAATGTCAAGCACGGCGTAGTCCAGCAAGGAACTATTCTCAGACAAACAACAACCGACGAACGTACTATAACCAGGTACCAAACACCAGAGTCCACACTTTCGAGGAAAACATCAGGAATGATGGTGATGACACAAACTACCGACAGGAACCCAACACCAACCAAAATAATAGCGGGAATTGGGTAACAGTCCACGAGAATCCGGGTTTTTCAATACTGCATGATACGACAAGTAATGACGAAGGACCCCGGACAGCTCAGGTAAACAACATAAGGGCAGAAACCAGCCAAGAACGACATGATAACCACAGAAATGAAAGTAATGTAGAAGATGATTTAAGCTATGGAGAGAGGGTATGGCCCCAACATGTGGTAAGGTGGTGATGACATAAATTTAATAATATCATCCAGAATAAGTGTGACTATCAAGCACTTGAAGGAGAAGAGGTGTAGAATAACAAAGTGTCGAACAAGAAGAGAAGGCAATAATAAAGAAAAGATTTCTAAAGAATGTCAAAATTCCAAAACATTTGTAAGTACAGCTTACACTAATCATTAGAGAAACCATTATGATGAATAGAAAAGTTTTCAAAAAATCAAAAAGGATATGTAAGAAAAGCTTACCCAAATATCTCGATAATATTTTAGAACAATTAAAAATGGAGAGATAAAAGTTACAAGGCATCCATATAAAGTAAGAGCAACCAACTTACTACAATATTTAAATAAAAAATAATAATAGAGGAGTGTAGTTACAAAACATTCCTACAAAATAAGATTGAATTACCATAATATTTAGCCAAAAATGAGGCATAAAAAGCATAACATACTATAAAGGAATAAGCTACAGAAAAATTCCTAACTAGTAAGAAGCAATCACTTACTATAATATTTAAAAAAAAAAAAAAAAAAAATAAATAAATAAAAATATCAATCAAAATGATCAGCTTCCACAACTATTTAGAAAGAGGGAAAGTAAAATTACCCAAACCAATTATCAAAAAACGAAATAAATGAAATAAACATTCTAAGAGTTATAATGTGAGATGAGATGAAACAAAGAGTAATTAAAAATGAATAAAAATGTGAATTGTATCAATAAAAAACAATGCTTCGAATATTATCAAGTAGTATCTATAAAGAAAGATGAAACAATATATGACTCGAACTGAGCAATTGTAGCGGGGCATTTTGGGGCCTACCTGAGACAATGTAAAGGAGTTTGTATTTTCTTTTAATAAATAACATAATTGGCAATAGGGACAACCATAAACAAAACTTAGGTAAATTTCCTGTTTGAAACGAAAACAACAGTGGCAGCATTGACTGTGAAGGTTATTCGATGATATTTTGTAAAAACAGATTCAACAGACGCAGAATTAATAAACTGCAACTGTACCAAGGTCAACAAATGACGAACACGAAACTAGTAAACACATTATGTAACGGTAAACAAATTATGCAATGAAACATCAGGCGAGCGTTACGTCAGAGCCAATCCTTGATGAGTACTTCAGTTATGTAACGGTGACATGCAGCTGGCGGAAGGATACAAACTAAAAAACAATAGAGTCAAGCACACAACAACAGCCGCTTCACAAAATAGCGCTGTTTTCTCTGCCCAGTATAACGCCATCACCACTCGCGAGTGGTAGCTATCAAAAGTTTCGGCAGTAAGTGCGGGCCCGCAACCTATAAAAAATGTGAAGGAATCTCCTTTTAAAAAAGTGAATAACAGTCTTTAATGAAATAACAGTTTCGGCGTTATATAGTGAAAGCAAGAAGAAGGGTGCGGAATGACGGAAAATACGGGGCAGTTTTTCTGGACTCAAATATCAGCTAAGTAGCCATGTTGCCAGTTTAAAAGTTTTAACAAAGTTTTCTTTTCAAAATTAACTACATAATGGGGAAAAAAAATAAATTTAAATGAAACATAAAATGGGAGCTCTCAGATCATAAATAGGTGTGTGTGCGTGAGTATGTGAGGAAATATATTTAAATGAAGAAGTCTGGTTTGTGTTTGTACAAAAATTATTTAGTTTTATTTCTATTTAATATCTTGATTTTTCTGTTAATTAAAATTTTATATGAGGTTTCAATTTTATTCATGTGAGTTTCTTTTGATGAGAATTATGTAACAGCTGAAGGAGGTAGTTTGATGATGATTTTAAAATGATGTGAATATCTAATCATTAATAAACCTCAGTAATTCTTGGGAAACTAGTAAAGTTTTCTTTATTTAAACAACCATAATCTGTTTCTCCTGTTCGCTTATAAGAACCCTGGTGTGTAATAATTTTACGTGTATAGGTGGTAACAACAAGATGGCGCCTAACAAAATCAAACCGTAAAAGTAAGTATGCTCACTCATGTTTATTTATTTTATTAATGTCAATAAATCAAAACATATCAATGGCGCCCGAACAGGGACTCGATTTGTATAAATGAATTTATATAAATATAGGCCACATGGAGAGCAGGATGGTTGTTTGAAATAACAGAAAACATTGTTTTTGAGGTACGTAAAAATAGACGTATAAATAAGGTTATGTCATGATTATATGTAGTACGAGTAAGTAGAATATTTTTTTTTTTGTATGTGTTACATATAAAAATATTTTGTAAAGAAATATATTTAAAAGATTTTAAGAAAATGGCAGATAATAATGATATCAGTTTATCTGATAGTCAGATAACAAATCAAATAAGTAGCGACTCCGGAATTCAAACAACTGACAGTAGTCTTGAGGAGTCAAAAATAATACAGGCAGTTGAGATTCACTCAACACCTATTTTAGGAACTCAAAATAAGAAACCTGATAATGATGCTATGTTAGCAAGATTGTATGATATGATGTACAATAGTGTAGAAAAACAAGATAGTAATTTCAGAGAATTAAAAAACCAAATTAACGAAATAAAAAGTGATTCTGACGTTAAATTTAATATACAGAATGAGAAGTTCGATATTCAAAAGAATAGTTTTGAGGAGTTAAAAAATCAGAATAAAGAGTTGAAACATGAGATACAAGAAATTAACAAACATTGTGAAAATACCAAAGTAAAATTTACTAATAAAATCAGCCAAGTAGAAACTAAGTTAGATGATTCAATACAAAAGATAGATATTAAATTTAATGCAATAGATAGCCAGATAGACAGAGTTGAGAAGCAAATCAATGAAAACAATGAAATATTAATAAATTCAATGAATGAGTATAACAATGACATAGAATCTAAAATTATTAAATGTAATATTGAAACTGAATGTAAGTTGAGTAGCGTAGTAATGACAGTTGAAAAATTTAGTCAGAATATTGATGAACACCAAAATAAGATAGACTCCAAAATATATGAAATTGAAAGTAATTATAAGACAGAAATACAAGCAGTAAATGAATCTATTGAAGTAATAGCAAAAAATAATGTACAGTCTGAATATAGTAATGACAAAAAATTATATTCACTTGAACAAAATATTAGTAGTATGCGAGATGAATTAAGTTTAGTGAAAAATCAAAATGTAAACAATGTTACTGAGCGCATATTTATGACACGAGATACAAATAATGAAATAGAATTAGAAACTTTTAATTGTGACAATCGTAGAGTACACCCAATGCAATTTTTAAATAGGGTTAGGGAGTTTAATCGGTTTAATAGTAGTAGCTGGGAGGTTAAGTTGCTGAAGATTATCAAATGTTTTAAAGGTAGTGCCGAGATATGGTCAGAAGTACACCATACCGAATGGGATAGTTTTGAGGATTTTGAGATAGCTTTTCGAAACAAGTATTGGTCAGAAGAAGACCAAGAAATATTAAGAAGTAAAATAATGGGTAACGGGAATTTTGGTAGGATTAATAACCACCTAACCATATATGTGATGACCATATATAACGAAGCTAAATATCTAGAACCGCCGTTGCCTTTCCGATCATTTGTAAGACATATTAGCAAACACCTGCCCAGAGAAGTGCAAATTACGTTATTACTAGAGAGATTGCCAATATAAGCGAGTTAGAAAACATGTTAGATGTATTACAGAATATAGGGGAACGCGACATAGGGCGACGTCCAAACACACCAGTAGTACCACACCATAATAATAATAATAATAATTTCCATCATAACAGGGGTACACAGAATTTTCATAGAGGAGCGCGGGGAGGAAATTTCGATAATAGGGGCGAGAGTTGGCGGTGTAGAGCCTGTGAAACCGACAATTATGCTAATAGAACCAATTGTTTCAGATGTCATCGAAACAGGGAGTGCGCCAGGAACGAGCGAGCAAACCCACCACCCAATCAGCAGTCGAGAGGAGGAGAATATTATCATAGAGGGAGAGGAGGAAATCATCCAGCTGCGGCGGGTCCCTCCACGGAAAACTAGGTAGGACAATGGAGAAGCGGGCCGAACCATTGTCTACGGAAAACAGGAGGGTCCAAATAATCAACAGATACCATAATAACGTTATCAAGATGGACATGGCGAAGGAACTGTTAGAAGAAGAGGAGAACAAGGTGATGGAACGCAGAGCAGGATTAACTGAGGTGACGATTAACCTTGAAGGTAAGAATTATAAAACTTTAATTGATACCGGTAGCGAGATCTCAGTAATTTCTGAAAATGTCATGGGTGAATTAAAAGAGTTAAACAAGAATATACCGTCATTACCAGTTGCAGGGGTTACAGTAGTGGGGGTAACTGGGGTGAGAAGTAAAAGAATAACCAGACAAGTACAATTAAATATTTTAATAAATGAAGTTGAATTTGAAAACACTTTCCTAGTAGTTAAAGGGTTGAGTCTAGATGTAATATTAGGAAATGATTTTTTGGAAAGAAACGGAGCAGTGATAGATTTCAATAAACAAATAGTAAAATTTGAGAAGGGGAATAAACCAGTCAGAATAGAGTTTAAGAAAGTAGTAAATGAAACTAAAGTCACGGGAATAAAAATGTTACATAAGCAGATAAGCGATAGAGAGTTAGAAACTAAAATAAATATATGTCTGGAGAGTGATAGTCTAGAGAATGAGGAGAGAGAAATGCATGAGCGTAATGAGAGTGTGTGGGCAAATAGAGCCGACAAATTTTTCAATGAAAATACAGTTGTAGGAAATACTCAGCGAGAGGAGCTGTGGGCAGTTGTGGAGCGGTACAGAGAGGTGTTTGTAGGGAAAGCGAAGGACTACATCTGCGAGCTGAAAGTTCGGGACCACGCACCATACATGCAGAGAAGCTACCCAGTGCCGTTTTCGAAGAGGAGGGCTGTACAGGAGGAATTAGACCGTATGATGCAAGGAGGCATAATTGAACGCTCAGTATCACCTTATTCAAATCCTTTGGTGGTAGTGATAAAGAAGGATGGCAAGGTAAGGTTATGTTTAGATGCTAGGAAAATTAATCAAATTATTATACCGGACAGAGAATCTCCGGAACCCATAAATGAGATTTTACAAAAGTTTAGCGGAGTCAAATACATGACGTCCTTAGACCTGACCGCTGGATACTGGCAGGTGCCATTAGCAACCGAGAGCAGGAAATACACAGCTTTTCTTTTTAACGGTAAGAATTACCAGTTTAAACGCTTACCTTTTGGATTAAACACCAGTGTTGCCAGTTTTATCAAATGTTTAGATAATATTTTACAACCTAAGGATTTAGACTTTTTAACTGTATATGTCGATGATATTTTGATAGCCTCTAGAACATTCACTGAACATTTAGAGCACATAGAATATGTATTAGATAAGCTACAAGTAGGGGGTTTAACAGTGAATTGGGACAAGTCTAAGTTTCTGCAGACAGAAATACACTTTTTAGGATTTATTATTACCCAGGAGGGGATATTAGCCAACCCTGACAAAGTCGAACCCATAATGCGATTCCCTGAACCAAAAAACATTAAGCAACTACAGAGTTTTTTAGGCTTATGCAATTTTTACAGGAAATTTCAGGAGAACTATGCACACACAACATCCAAACTGAGTGCTGTACTGCAGAAGAATAAACAGTGGAGATGGGGCGATACGGAACGAACTGCGTTTAATGAAATTAAGAGAAAGTTTAGTCACATGATCATGATGAATCATCCCGATTTTAATAAGATTTTTTATTTGCAGACCGACGCCAGGAATGTAGCGCTAGGGGCGGAGTTATACCAGGAGAGCTGCGACAAGGAACACCTGACGATCGCCTTCGCCAGTAGATCGCTGTTATCGGCGGAAAAGAATTACACGACAACTGAAAAGGAACTTCTAAGTATTGTGTTCGCCGTGGGTAAATTCCGCACCTACATCCTAGGGAATACCACGATAATCCGGACGGACCACAAGGCACTGTCATTTCTGAATTCATGTAAGCTAACACACAGCAGATTAACCAGGTGGGTATTAGCCTTACAAGAATATAACTTTTCATGGGAGTACATAAAGGGGTCAGATAATAAGGTACCAGATACACTTTCTAGAATAGATGTTATAGATAATAAAACTGGTAGGGATCTCAAAGAAATAGAAATTTTTAGACTAACTAGAGAAGATAGAATTTTTGGTGAGGAATTAAGTGACATTAAAAACTTGCAAAGATCTGATAGCAAACTGGGTAAAATAATTGTTAGTTTAGAAACAGATGTAGAGGGATCTGAATATAATGAGCGATTTCAAGTATATCAAGATATTTTGTTTAAAAAAGTAGATGGTGGGGAGCGTGATTGGAGGTTAATTATACCTGATGGGTTAATAGATAAATTTGTTTGGGATTGTCATATAAGGTATGGTCATTTTGGTGCGAGAAAGTGTGCTAATGTTTTGAAAGAGTCATGTATATTTAAGAATATGGAGAGGAGAGTGAGGAAAGTGTTGAGAGTGTGTGATTTATGTCAAAAATCGAAAGTAGTGAATTATAGAGTGGAAGGAGAGATGAATTATATAAAAGTAGATAAGCCTTTTGATCTAGTTGCGGTTGATTTATATGGACCATTACCCAGAGGCAGAGGGGGTGTGTTATATGTATTTGTAGTTCTGGACATGTTTTCAAAATTTGTAAAGTTATATAGCATTAAGAGGGCAACTAGTAAAGTACTTAGTGAGAGAATAGTAAAAGATTATATGCTTAATGTGGGAAAGCCGAAAATTATATTATCTGACCATGGTCCACAGTTTATAAGTGGCAAGTGGCGGCAGACGCTTGGATGGGAAGGCATCATACCCAAGCATACGGCAGTGTACCATCCTCAGTCGAACCAAGCAGAACGGGTGATGAGAGAGATTGGCAGGATATTTCGGGCGTACTGTCACGCCAAACACACAGAATGGCCATCCTACGTGAAAAAAGTAGAGGAGTGGCTGAATTGTACCACCCATGAGTCCACGGGATTTACACCGCATGAGTTGATCAGGGGAACAAGGCCGCCCAGGATATTGGAACAACTTTTCACATACCCACCTGAAGGTCAAGTTTTGGACAGAAACATGAAGATTAGATTGGCGAACGAGAACTTACTCACGAGAGGAGAGCGAAGAAAACAGAAACATGATGCCAAGGGTAAATGGACCAAATATGAGGTAGGTCAGTTAGTGTTAGTAAAAAGACATGATTTGTCCAGTGCTCAAGATAGGGAAATAAAAAAGTTTTTCTTGTTATATGAAGGACCTTATGAAATCATAGAAATAAAAATGCAGAATGCGTATGTGCTGAGGAACCCAGCGACGCAGGAAATAGTAGGTACTCAAAATGCGACGAATTTAAAATTATATAGGTCACTGTAACTGTGTTATGTTTATAAATAAGTTTTTAAATATTATTGTTTGTTTACAGAAGGGATCCTCCCCCATTTTCGGGCGGTCACGATCTTACCAGTCCTGGCCGTGGAATTCGGAACTCGGAGGCGGGCCATGGTTGGCGGATCTTCCTTCGGGTGGTGAAAGCAACGATGGTCCGGCTCCACCAAAATTGGTATAAACTAGAAAACTTAGTTACACATTTGAACGGGGAGGGGGACCCCAACAGGTACGTGACATAAATTATTTTTTATACACTCCAGGCGCAGCGGTTTCGGTGTACCTGTCACGTGCCTGCACTGCCTTAGAGTGTTTGTAAATAATGGAGGCTGCATTTAAGTAAAAGGCAGTGCATACAAATTTAAATATTTTTAGTGTCAAGGGCAAAATTAAAGTGGAGCCTTTGACAATATTTTCTGTTTAGCCCGAAACGACGAGTTTTGGGGCAAGACGGTTTGGCGCACGGTAGAAAGCGGGGTAGAAAAAATGGTAGAGTAGGGGGAGTAGTGTGTTGCAGAGGGGGGACGTGAATTCACGTAGTATATCTACCTAGTGCCGATCCGTTTTGCAGCAGGACCCGGCATTTCAGGCGACTGCGACCTTCCTAGACGTAGTGTAAGTCACAATAGAGTCAGCCTCCTATGTAAATAGCATAAAAAAAAAAAAAACCCAAAATAACTTTGGATGTGTATAATTTTAAATTTAAAATAAATTTAAATAAATTTTTAGAAATAGGTGACCAAATATAATTGTTAAATTTTAGTATCAGTGAGTATAGGAACGTTTTGAAGAAATGTGTAGCAAAATAAAAACTTGTTATCAATACCAGATGTGGGGATAATTTTGGGGGGGGTAGATTGGTGCTCAATGAAGTGATAGAACAGTGGAGTGTGGAACTGCAACGGTTGAAAGTTTAGTTATCCATTGTAATTAATTAGTTAGTAAGTTGCTGTCGCTGGGGTGGCATGTGCCCCAGTAGATAGCGGAAAGTGTTGGGGGTAACCGAGAGTGTTACCTCCATCGGAGGCCAACATGGCGAATATGCACGGCACACCTTTTGTACAATTTTATATTGTAACTTGATAATTGCCGTGTCGTGCATAATAATGATGATGTATAGATGTCTGAAGGAAGAGATGATTTCCCCGACTTTTCGGGCGATTACTGCCTTCCCAGCACTAATCGTGGTTTTGGCGAGCGGTTAGCTATGGTCATACCAAGTCACTTGACCATAGCTGGCTTGAAATTGGTATAGATTTGAAATTTAATGGGGGGAGAACTTAGGGGAAATCCCGGGGACTATGGAACAGCGGCTGCCACTCTGTTCGAGGAGGAACAGCAGAGCCAGGTGGTAGATCCGTCTTAAGGGTGTAATTATTTAACAAGAACATGATGATGTTCACTAATTTTAAAACTTAATAGCGGAAGCAGAGACACGGAGAGGTAAAACCTGCTCCAAAATATACAGTCTCTGTGGAAGCGGAAAGGCGCCACAGTCTTACATAATTTGAAATAGTGTGTGTGGCTGGGAGGTTATCCAGGGGATAACGTATTAAAAATTTGCTATATTTTAATTAATAATGATGATTTGCTACTCAATAATTTTATTTTGATATGAAAAATAGATGCACTAAATACTTCCTATATTGTGTTTATTATGTCTTATTGTGTTAGTTGCATTTAGTATGTTAGGAATAAGAATTATAAAAATATGATAATATGTTTTCAATGTGTTTATAGATTTTAAAATAAAATGAAAAATAGTTGTGATAGGTAAAATTTTCAATGGGTTGCAAAAGATAGAAGTGGGTGATAGTAATTGTTTGAATAAAATGTTTGAGTCAGTTCAAGTTGAATTTTGTGGGACATATAGATCTGTCCAAATCGAAGTAAAAGTTAAAGAAATAGTAGAGATGAAAATAATGCAATGTTGTAGAATTTTGAGAAGTATAAGTGGAGACACAGTAGAAATGGAGAATTTATGTAGAGTTTTGAGAGATATATTGTTGTTTATTTTGTTGAAGTTGTAGTAAGGTTAAGAGATTGAGATTTTGGGGATGGCAATTTTGTAGTAGGGGTAGTGTAATGTGGGAGTCCGCAACATAAGGGTTGGGATTTGGTATAGTTTTAGTGGGAAGGGGCCGCCTTAGGTAGAATCCAGGGGCCAGAGAACGGGAATTGAGCTTTTTGGGGGGGGAAACACGTATCCTATGTACAAAGGGTTAGAGAGTATTTTTTTTATATATAGAGAGAAGGTGGCGATTGGAGTTAAAATAGTAAGTAGTTAGAGGTAGAGAAGGGTTAGTAGATTTTTGATAGAGGGGTGTCATACTAGTTAGAGATTTTGTAAGGGAGCGTTAGAGTAATACAGGGGTAAGATTATGAGTAAATGCCAAGTTGATAAAGTGAATTATACTGCATAACGTAGAATCACCCAAATTAATGAAAGGAAATAATAAATGAAATGATGTGTAACACGAAGTTGAAAAAAAAAAAAAAAAAAAAAATGGAGATTTATGTATTTTATTATTGAAAGGTAATTTTCTGATTTTTATGCAAACTTAATGATGTAAAGTGTGTAACATTTTAAATGTAAGTTGTTTTATTTTAAGATGAATTATTAATGTACTATATTTTCCTATGTTATGTTATGCTGTTAGGTATTATGATATATATGTTAGTAATAAGTGAGTAAAAACAAAACCAGTGCTTCTTAGCGCAAACCAGCACCGCTAGGGGGAAACAGATCAGTTGGGGATATGGTGTTGTATAAGGCCACTATTTGATATTTTGATTTGTTGTTTCAGTGTTTGGTGATGCTGTGGCGGCGGACCTGAGCTGGCCTGCGCGTCAGAGCAGGGGCGTTGAGTGTCTGTCTGACTCTACGGTGTTGGGATCTCGAGAGAGAACTCCAGTATTGTCATGCAGATGCGGTCACAGTCACCGGACCAAGGGTGAGTTGATTATATTTTTGTTGTTGTAAACCGTACAGGGGGTTGTGGCGACATATCCTGGCTGATCCCTCTAGCAAGTATGAATGTGTCAATGAGATTTTTTATGCTTCGGCATAAAATATCTCATTGAGGGGGTATTGTAGCGGGGCATTTTGGGGCCTACCTGAGACAATGTAAAGGAGTTTGTATTTTCTTTTAATAAATAACATAATTGGCAATAGGGACAACCATAAACAAAACTTAGGTAAATTTCCTGTTTGAAACGAAAACAACAGTGGCAGCATTGACTGTGAAGGTTATTCGATGATATTTTGTAAAAACAGATTCAACAGACGCAGAATTAATAAACTGCAACTGTACCAAGGTCAACAAATGACGAACACAAAACTAGTAAACACATTATGTAACGGTAAACAATTATGCAATGAAACATCAGGCGAGCGTTACGTCAGAGCCTATCCTTGATGAGTAATTCAGTTATGTAACGGTGACATGCAGCTGGCGGAAGGATACAAACTAAAAAACAATAGAATCAAGCACACAACAACAGCCGCTTCACAAAATAGCGCTGTTTTCTCTGCCCAGTATAACGCCATCACCACTCGCGAGTGGTAGCTATCAAAAGTTTCGGCAGTAAGTGCGGGCCCACAACCTATAAAAAATGTGAAGGAATCTTCTTTTAAAAAAGTGAATAACAGTCTTTAATGAAATAACAGTTTCGGCGTTATATACTGAAAGCAAGAAGAAGGGTGCGGAATGACGGAAAATACGGGGCAGTTTTTCTGGACTCAAATATCAGCTAAGTAGCCCTGTTGCCAGTTTAAAAGTTTTAACCAAGTTTTCTTTTCAAAATTAACTACATAATGGGGAAAAAAAATAAATTTAAATGAAACATAAAATGGGAGCTCTCAGATCATAAATAGGTGTGTGTGCGTGAGTATGTGAGGAAATATATTTAAATGAAGAAGTCTGGTTTGTGTTTGTACAAAAATTATTTAGTTTTATTTCTATTTAATATCTTGATTTTTCTGTTAATTAAAATTTTATATGAGGTTTCAATTTTATTCATGTGAGTTTCTTTTGATGAGAATTATGTAACAGCTGAAGGAGGTAGTTTGATGATGATTTTAAAATGATGTGAATATCTAATCATAAATAAACCTCAGTAATTCTTGGGAAACTAGTAAAGTTTTCTTTATTTAAACAACCATAATCTGTTTCTCCTGTTCGCTTATAAGAACCCTGGTGTGTAATAATTTTACGTGTATAGGTGGTAACAACAAGATGGCGCCTAACAAAATCAAACCGTAAAAGTAAGTATGCTCACACATGTTTAGTTATTTTATTAATGTCAATAAATCAAAACATATCACAATAATGAAGTATAAAAGTAAAAGATTC
This sequence comes from Magicicada septendecula, assembly GCA_034769895.1. Classification (NCBI taxonomy): domain Eukaryota; kingdom Metazoa; phylum Arthropoda; class Insecta; order Hemiptera; family Cicadidae; genus Magicicada; species Magicicada septendecula. The sequence goes on along the minus strand of CM068370.1, from coordinate 275,314,888 downwards.
CCAACAAATATTATGATTATGATTATTATTATTATTATTTTGAGTCACGAGATGACTGTATTTAAGAATTATTAATTGAGATTGTCTGTTGAATGAATCCAGCAATCATTTTACTGAGCAGGGATGATGTTCCCCTGATCTCAGTATAAGAGTAGTTTTGAACGACGGACTTAGGTAAGCAAATAGAGCCCATCCGAATCGATTGCAACTACAAGGTAGAGATAATTAGGGAAATTAAGATTTATAGGGAATAAGTTATAATAAAAAATCAATAAGCCAGTTCGCAATATGAGAAAATAATGAAGAAAAGACTAAGAAGAATGGAATTAAAAGATACAGAATTAATCGTAAAAAATGAATGAGAAGCAGGAGAATTTGAAAAAAAAAAATGATACGATACAATTGATAATTTCATCAAACTTAGAATCACGTTTTATAAAATGATCAATTTTGGTGGAAGGGCATTATATAACATTGCCAAGCCCTGATCATATTTGATATCAATAAGTATGTAAAAAATGCTAAGAAATAATATATTTTGATAAATAAATAATAACGAGAACGAAAGTAGTAAATATAATTAAGAGTGAAGGAGGAAGAATAGTAAGCCAAAGGTGATTATTAAATAAGAAATACCAACTAGACTGACAGACAAATGACCTTGACCCAACCCCAGAGATTGGCCAGATATCAACCAAAATAAAGCGAGACAAGATGAAAGGGAAGGAGAAGAAAAACGAATTTAAATAATAGCCCAAATCAACTGCAAAGAAAATAAAATGAACCAAGGTGATAAAACACAGACGAATAATGTAGAAGAGGGAAGGGGGAGATGATGCCATCCAATATCATAAAGTAAACGGAACCGGTGATTAACCAATATAAAAAAGAAATGTTTATATTATCTATGTGACAAATATGACATAAGAAATCTAGAAAGAGACATGAACTTATTAGATACAAATAAAATTTGTAAAGATAGTGAGATAGTGAGAAATATAATGAAAATAATTAAGTGACAAAGAGAAATAATAATAGGGTTTACCCACCAATAAACGTGTAAAATAAAAAGTGATAACCGTGAAAGTGATGTGTGAAAAAGGATATTGTAAACAATAGTATAATTAAAAAAGATAGTGATAGATAAGTAAACACTCAATAAATCAATGATGGACCAATGAAAGATTTAAGAGTGGAATTGTAAAAAATTATATAGTTAAGGGTAATTAGAGATAGTGTTTAGATTAGAAATAGGTAAAGAATACAATATTATTCAGGGGAGAAAGCCTAGGTAAAATAAACTGTTTGTGTTAACATGGGATGTAGAAAAGTAGTAGTAAAGACTTAAGTAATTAAAAATATAGTTGGTAAATACCCTATGTTATGAGGGAAATTAAGTTAAATAAGTTTACAAGAAGTAATGATGTTTATTACTCAGAGTAGTAGCAAAGAAGGAAATTAATGTTAAAAACAACAGTTAATAATAACTTATAAAGAATTGTTTGTTTCAATTATGAAGAGGATATGGCTGGAGGGAACTTACAGTCCATAGGCCTAAGTGTTATATTTTAAGTATTAAGACATAAAAAATAATCCTGACATATGTTCAGAACAAAAACAAACTCAAGACATAACAACCACTAAACAAATCAATTATAACAACAGAACAAAAACTTTGTAATGAGATGAAATATAATTAGAATAATTTAAATAAAAATAATCAATGGCTACTAAGGCCTAGGAAATGTACAACTGTCAACGATAAATAATTGCAAACTGTATAAAAACAACCAGGAGATTAAGAAATTCAATGCAAGTAAATAGCCGAGAATAATTTATAAATCAGTTTTAAAGAAAAAATATTAGAATAAGAACTTAGTTTAAAGGAGAAATGTAAATACCAAATATTAACAGATTTGTACAAACATTGATATTTCATAAAACCATACATTATGGGATACCAAATTAATCTTTGAAAGGAAATAATAACAGTGGTGATAATATTTAATATGTAGGGAAGAGGACAGAAGAATATAATCAATAAGAAGATATGCAGTTATTTTGAATAAAAATTCAAAATTTGATAACAATAGACTACTTCAGAATTAACCAATCGGGATTAATTGGTTACTATGACAACAGTCGTTTGGTGTCTAATTACCGTTAGATTTCATTACTCGTTATATGACACTTTCGTTGAATAGACGCTAGTTTTAGAATGACCAAAATTGTCAATTAAAACATCAAAAATCTCAAAAGAAGTTACTAGCAAGTGAATCCCAAGAAGCAAGACGATGACTGGAACCATATTACTAATGTCGAGGCCGAATTAACGAAAAAAGAAAATAAAATCCTACCGATTAAATTGGAAAAGATGCCCGAAGTCCCGAATCAATGCAAATTAAAGATGATTGCAGCATAACTCCTTAATACCAGATCGAATGAGCTCGTCCTGTCTACTGAAGTGATAAGTACCTATTAAATTACCCAAATTTCTAAATAAACTCACGTTAATTATTTCTCACTAAAGGTCGAAATCTCACTAAACTGAACATAATTACTTTCAAAGATTAAAAAGAATACTAAGTCACTGAAAATTTATAAACTGACAAAGATAACCTGTTGATAATTACCAATAACTTGTAAACACTTTTACTACACTACACTAAACAAATTATACCTACACAATAAATTATTTAAGTTTAACTGATGTAAGGGTGTGTATTTTTATTGTTTTAAACATTTGTAATCCTTTTAACGTAATCTCAAGAACCTGTGACAAACGAACACTAATATTTTGTGTATAATTTCCAACAGACGCCATTACTGGAAGTCTGTTTATCAGTTCAGATATCGATTTGTCAAACCCTGTAGAGTTGTCTCGAATATAACTGGAGCATTTGTATTAAAAAGGGAAATATAATTTGTAATAAATGAATAACTAATCATTAATAGCAAAATAAATAAGTATTGAGTGTAACCACGGTGTTATAATTTCATTAGGAGGTGCACAATAATTTATGTACATTTTAGCAGACACGTAGTGTTGACGACTAGCGAGCGCACAGCCCACGCAATGAACTACTGGTCGCTACAGACGGCCTAGGCTGGCGGAAATATTTGAATTATACAAACCGCCTGAGCAGTGCTGGTCATACACATTTGAATTTTATTTTAATTGTTTTAATAAAACAATTTGGTGCCACCGGGATTTTCACACCCCTAGTGAACAACAGGTAAGAACATAGAGACCTGGTTATTCGTACGTTCGCAACGGACGAAATCTGCGGAAGTTGCATGCATTTGAACTACGGATAGAGAAGACACGTTACACCCATTACACACAAATTGTACATTTTTTACATTTTACAAAGTAAAACGGTAGCCGTACACACGACTAATTTACAAATTGGCGACCAACCGCTGGAGCTAGAAGAGAGAGAAATACGAACTTCTAACGGCGAGAAATACGGTCGACTAATAAGTATTGAGAGAAAGTATAAGTATAAAACGGTTCGCTACACACTATTCAATAATTTAACATCAATAATAATTAACAGTACAGGTAAACCGTTAATATACAATATATATATTGTAACAGTACCAAAATATGGTAGTTACATACTATAAATATATATGACGTCAAGTATGATAAGAGACATGGGAACATATTTAAATGAACAAAGATAAGTATATAAGTTGTGTATCTACAAAACTAATAATAGAAGAATCCAACAATGAAGACGAGAATGTGAATATGTCAACCTTAATTATAAAACGTAAAAAGAAAATGCCACAAGACCAAAACAAAATACTAATAAATAGACCCAATAGGATCCAGCAGTGAGGGGAATCAATGAAAATAATATCCAGCAGTGAGGGGAATCAACGAGACAAGGATCATCAAGCTACAACGACAATGGAAATAAAATGAAAACAGCGACTACCATGAAATTTGGAATTAAGAAGAAAGAAGAAGGACCAAGAAGAAGAATGAAGAGAAACCAAAGACGTAAGGAATCAATGAACCATATATATTTTAAAGAAGAAACAGTCAGTGACAAAAGAAATAACTATAAGTGTGACATGAAAACCAGTGTGATCATTTAAAGAAACACAAACAATAAAAGTGTACTTAATACAAATGTGAAACCGGTGAATAACTAATTATTTCAACTGAAAACCACACAAACAATTACAGTGAGGAAGTTTACAGTGTGAAAAAATAGGTTAATTTCATGATGAGGCAACAAAGGTTAAAAAATAGTCAAATAAACACAAACAATGAGTGTGACTGATTTAACAAAGTTGTGACCAACACACATAATTATAAGACCACCAGATCAGAACATATAAAACAATCATATTATTGTTTATATCAAAAAACTGACAACAAATAGAGAATATTTGTTAAGTGTCAAACATGACAGGAATTTAGATTCCACAATTGACCAGAGAAAAACATTGTAAGTAATATAAGAAAGATTTGTATTAGTGTATTAGAAGGAGTTGTAAACATTTGTAACAAATTAGTGAAGGTATTATGTTAATATACCATAATGGAGTCAGTTTAGGTGTAGGTAGATACTGCACTAAAACCGATGATACATTGTTACAATACCCACAAGGAAGTAACCTATTATAACAGAAAATGATACATATTAGTATAAATATATGATCATCAAGTAAATATGAAGAAACAATATAATATATAAGACAAAACAATGTAAACAAAACAAGTCAGACATAGTGACACAGTCAAAGACAGAAATAAGACAATGTACCAATTTAGTTAAGCAAACTACAGTATTAAAACTAATGTAAATGTTTATCAGAATAGTACCAGTAGTGAAAGGAATATATGATAATACTTTGAGAACAAGTTTTGAACATGTTAAGAACAGTATTATGACTGAATTATTGTAAACAAAATAACCATGTATATATGACCAAATGTAAGCTAAACCAGTGTATAGCAAGTTAGTTAAAGAAAATACTGTACTAAATATTGAGAACAAGGTATTACAATTATTACCAGTAGCAAGAGGAAATATCAGAGCTACTTTGAGAACAAATAATGACCACTAAAACAATCATATTGTACATAAACATTTGAAAACCAAATGTCCAATGTGAAAAAGGACAGAGGTAAACAAACAATGACCAACCAGCTAGTTATGAAAAATATAACTAGTAAACCTATGTAAAAGTAATTGGAAACATTACTAAAAGTTAGATTGATATCCAATGCTACTTTAGGAATACAATCCAAATAGGACAATAACACTTTTGTTATTATATTAAACAAAATAAATACCTATAATGTCATGACACAACATAGACAGAGCCACTACTGAATAATTAGGAGGTTCTGAGTTTATTAAAAGATGACCATTGAATATAGCAGATTAATTATTGTGTATGTACACTAATTATAACAATTAAATAATATAATCTATGTAATAAAAATAGAAAACAAGATGAAAAGTTGTATAAGCATTATGTGAGAGGTTTAAAATGAGGTAAATACTGAATTGACCACGGTAATACACCAATATTATAGTAAAAAAGTATGTAAATAGTCATTGTTAGTAATACTAGGTAATAATATGTTCATTTTAGATAAGGATATTTAATAATAAGCATGTTTGTGAAAAATCCAACATGGACGCTGAGTAACACCATAGCGAAAATTGTGTAAGAAATAGTTTTTCACAAATTGTAACTTAAACCAAATGAGATATAGACTCGAAGTGTTTAAATAAGAAATGTTATATTAGATTTAAGAAAAATCTGGTAATACGAACTTATAAAGATAAGACGTACCAAAAATAATAAATAAAATCAATATAATAATATTAATAGTGAACAGAAAATAAGCGTGTTTGGACTTATTTTAATAAGCAAAACGCCCTGAGTTCAGTGATATAAACCGATTAACGATAGGACGTATAATAAGGAAGTTGTGATAGTTTTTAACTTTCGAACTAAAAATTTGTACCGTCGATGACGTGAAAAAGTCTCCAACCCAAAATCGATTTTGACTAAAAATTAAATATTTTAATAAAATATAGGCCTTTTGGGTCAGAGACTATCAAAAACCAACCAATGGAATGAATGAAGTTCATCAGACGAGCGAGAGATGCTCTCGAGGTACATGACAGTCTACGATCGAACACCTAAGGAACAAGCCACGCCACTCCAGACCAGAAAAAGTATATTTTTAAATTAGTGCGCGACATGTTTTACTCAAGTACAATATACATACACTAACCTAATACTACACATTTACTAACGAGTGCAACAGTGCGGATTTGTGTTATTTTATCAAGTAGATCAGTGTACAATATCGATCTATTTGCGAGTGAATTTTTTAATTAAGAAACAGGGAGTACAATTTCAATTAAACAATACTTAAAAGAAAAATAAGAGTTTAGCCAATTTCGAATTTTCGATACTACGCAAGTCATTATGCAGCGTATCGGAAATCAACAACTAAGTTATCAGAATTTAAAGGAGATTTAACACAACATTATTAAAATATTATAAAAAATATTTTAATAAATTATAACGATGTAAAAAATAATGCTTAAAAATAATTATTGATAAATACGAGTGCATTTAGACGCTTACTTGATAAAACGTATTTGTTGAATATTTCGTTATTTCCGAATTTATTTTATTAATTGTATCAAACATAATTCTGATAAGCCTATGTTAAAACTTATTAAAAAATAATATGTTTACCTGTATAGCATAAGTAATATTAGTTAATAAGACAAACTTATCCTTATAAAAATAACGGTCATTCTTAACCTCAGAAACCATTATGGTAGCTTGTTATGATGACATTACCGAATTGTTCTCAATTAACCTGCAAATTAAAGTACATTGCAAACAAGAGTTTTTTTTATTAGAAATTTTTCTCTTGTGAACAAATTATTTTAAAACTAATTATTAACTAAAAGTAATACTTGTTAAATGCTGTACAAGTCATACAGCCTAACCACAATACTAAAGTAAAGATGTGTGCGCATACCGGCGTACGATAATTTTTGTAAACATCAGAAATATGATACCAATCTTAAATTTTATATTTTGTTCAATTATCAGTTAATATTGTTAATCCTAAATAATTAATTATAGTACATCTTGAGTCTGGTATCATGATATCTCCAAGAACCTTAACGGAATATGGTATATACTGAATTAAAACAACATAACCTGTACAGTAAAATTATTGTAACAACAACAGGTATACCAGAGCTTTGAGAGATCAGATAGAGTTTCATTTGAAGTTTTATTTTGTAATCAGCAATTGAAAGGGTTGTTAATTATTGTTTTGTTTGTTAAAAATATTCTCACTTAATAACTTGTTAATAAACCTATAATTTTTATTACCATAACAAGAGTATCATTTTATTAAAAGTAGATTCATTCATTATTTTTAATCAGTTCTGACAGGTGGCGGAAGAATTCAAAAAGCATTAGTATAAATCAATATACTTATCAGATATTGCTGCATTTTTTACTGTGTGTGAAAACATGTTAAATATTCAAATTGAATATTTTTTCTATTGTGTTTGAAGTGAATGTATTTCAGACGGAACGCCACAAGATAGAATTTGAATTTCAACAGTGGTAAGTAAATCAGATACACCACAAGTGCGCGGACTATATTTTAATAAGAAGAGTGAATTATTACGGCGTACTTACAACAGCAAAACATTAACACCAGTGACAGTTACGATTGCAAATTACACCTTTTATAACCAACATTATAGTAGGCACCGGTGCGTGTCTACAACCACACGAAAACACCTAACATCAATACAACAAGAAATACATAACTTAAACTTGTAATTTTATTATATTACCAGTTGGCTAGCCCAGCAGTGTGGCTTTAAGGAGAAACACAAGACAGCAAAATATACACAGTATTACTTGTAACTATTTTATTCTATTATATATATAATTTGATAACAAAAGTTGGCGCCCAACGTCTGAGCACGATTTAAGGGGAATTACACCATAACTAGATACACAATAATCCTAATTCGTGAAACAGACAGCAGATACATTACCAAGACAACAAGATGTACACTGACAGGTTGAAATCAAGATCGAAATCACGGTCAACATCAAGGAAGAGGGCGACCGAAAAGGAAAAGGAGACTAGAAGAGAAGAAAAAGAAGTCATGTCTACAGAAGATATAGAAGAAGTTGTGATGGAACCAAAAGAACAAATAATTGAACCGGCGGAGGAGGTTCAGCAGCCTATGGAGGAACCGGAAATGGTGATTCAAGAAGCTCCACAGAAACCAAGCCAACTTGAACAAACAACGTCAATCGGAGAGCCTGCTTTTCAAGAATGGATGAGAAGGATGATGGAGTCACTGAAAGAAGACAATCGGTCAATGAAAACAGACTTAAATAGAATGGAAGAAAGCCAGAAGTCCACAGATCAGAAGATGGAAATAATGAACAAAAAGATGGACGAAAATAGCCAATCCAATAGGGAGACCAAGTACTGATAAAAAATCGAGAACTCCCTAGCACTATTGAGGGCATAGCAAAAAAGCTATTACTATTGTATACCGGACCATATACTGTGACAAAAAATAATTTAAACAATACCTATGAATTGCAAAACCCCGTTACAAAGAAAATAAAAGGTACATACAATCAGACCTCGATGAAAAAATACATTGAAGATTAAAATTATGGAACCAAATAGTGAAAAAATGGCGATAAGGATTACTCGAGTATTGATAATGTGAAAAATGGAAATATTTGTTATAAAAAATGAAGATGTAACTATATGTATAGCTGTTGACTATATTGAGATGAAAAAATGCAAGGTTGATATGAAGATTATTATTATTTAAGGGTGGAAAATGAAAGTACGAGTACAAATATAGATGTTAACCACAGAAAAATAAGGTATTACTATTGTGAAAATTATTATGTGTGTATTAAATGAGAAGTAAATGTATAATTATGTATTGAACATTGAACGTATTGTAATTTTATAATGTAAGAGAATGTACTTCAAGAGAATTAATGTAAGGGATACAGAACATTGTATTATTAATAATATGTACTACTACTATAAGAAAGATATATAAACGAGAACGACACACAAGATCCTTGGCACAACTATTTCCAAGAGCCACGTCAACAAGTAATAACAACATCTCACCCGTACTACTACTAAAAGAAAAAAAAAAAAAAAAAAAAAAAAAAAAAAAAGAGAGAGAGAAGAAACAAGTGCGAAGTTGGAAAAATGCAACCAAATTAAAGTTGTAATGTAGACCAGCCACCACACACAACCACATTGTTTATAATGTATACTACTAATAAGGAAACCGATACCATATAGAATGTAAACACCAAATACAACCCATGATGAAGAAGAAAAAACAAATGTATTTAAGTTTTATACCTAGAAGAATGAAACCTAAGATGAAGAATATAATGAGATGACGCTCAAGGTGACAACAAAAGAAGAGATTGATCAAGATTAATGAAGGATGAAAAATAATATAATAACGAAGACAATCATGAGAGTATACCAGTGAGAATGTGTAAAACAGACTATCCCTACAATATGTGAAGAATATAGTATAAGTTGTAACTCTACGAATTAATTACCAAAGTATAATTATATTTATCTCTTACCTTCGGGTTTTTTACTCCAAGGTCTTTCAGACGAAAACAGCTGCAAAAAGGATTACTTGGATTTGATATGTTCAATAATTACGTTAACACCAAAATTTTCAAATTGTAACAAATTATCTTTCTTTTTTATTTAGCACTCATAATACAACAGGTTATTATATTTTTATGACTCTACCTTTTCTTGCTGTTATCAATAAATTGTAAGTAATTATCAATCAGAACGGGTATACATCCAAAAAAACTTTCCTCAACTATTTCTAAATAGTACCGTAACGTATAGTAAAGAATTAACTATAATGAATTCTATTTAATGAACCAATACGTAATTTATCTGTTCCCTTAGAGATCTCATTTAAACTGGACATTTTTATTGAAAATAATAGATTTTTTTATTATTGAAAAATTATAATTTGTTTTGGCCATTTAATTATGTGCTTTCGCTTTTACTTAACTGCCCATGGTCCAATTCGTAGCACTGCCTGTTGAGACGCTTGCTTGGTTTCGACGCACTCCGACACTAGTTTGCATTGAGTTTAGTTGTTGTTAATTACTTTAAACTTTATGCACTGTAAAGTATATATTTATATAGCTGGCTGGCTTTTAAAATTTGCTCGAGCGCTTGGATGGTAAATAGGCTAGCCACGCGGCCATGAGTTGCAGTAGAACTTTTTATAAATGTTTTAACACTTAACTAGATAGGCCGAATTTATTCTACGGCCTATCTTGTACTCCCGAGGCCACTGTTTTAACGAACTTGTCAAACTGCTCTTTACTGTCCGATGCAAACACTGGTGAAGAAGTGTGCTTACTAATGACCCACAGCAGACTGGGTTTCACACACAAGCCTGCTGCTATGTGATTGTGCAATGCGTCTGGCAGTTGTTTTGGCTGACTGGGTATGTTGCATTGCTGTACTGGAGGCTCCTTACAGGTGAAAGTCTGGCAATTTGGAAAGTGCTTAAAATGATGATTTGAATTAATATGAAATTAAACTGGGGTGGCTCACAAATCCGTACCGTCACAAAGTTGAATCAAGAAAAGAGAGAATAAAAATGTATAAACCGCAGATGCGTTGATTGATCCCAAGTATATTTATTATTTGTCGGAAGAACGACCACTATTATTATTTTGATGATTTAAAATGAATTGACTGAAGAGTAATGCCAGCAATCATTTATAGTTATTGAAGGAGATGATTTGCCTCCAGATTTATTGAAATTAGTATGGCCAGTAGAGTTGAATAGCCAAAGTGAGCCGCTCTAAACTGCCCCAGCTAATATTTATGTTAGGGAATTAGGGAACTAGATAAACAAGGGAGATAATTACATAGCGAAGATAAATACGATTCAAATAGAAGAAAGCAAAGGGATATATGGACAAAACATGTGAATCAACGTGGAATGTACAACAATTGATGAATTCTTCAAGTGAAAAATATATTATAATAATTCAGAATTAATCAATTCTTAAAGGAAGGCATATGTAACAGTACCAAAATATGGTAGTTACATACTATAAATATATATGACGTCAAGTATGATAAGAGACATGGGAACATATTTAAATGAACAAAGATAAGTATATAAGTTGTGTATCTACAAAACTAATAATAGAAGAATCCAACAATGAAGACGAGAATGTTGATATGTCAACCTTAATTATAAAACGTAAAAAGAAAATGCCACAAGACCAAAACAAAATACTAATAAATAGACCCAATAGGATCCAGCAGTGAGGGGAATCAATGAAAATAATATCCAGCAGTGAGGGGAATCAACGAGACAAGGATCATCGAGCTACAACGACAATGGAAATAAAATGAAAACAGCGACTACCATGAAATTTGGAATTAAGAAGAAAGAAGAAGGACCAAGAAGAAGAATGAAGAGAAACCAAAGACGTAAGGAATCAATGAACCATATATATTTTAAAGAAGAAACAGTCAGTGACAAAAGAAATAACTATAAGTGTGACATGAAAACCAGTGTGATCATTTAAAGAAACACAAACAATAAAAGTGTACTTAATACAAATGTGAAACCGGTGAATAACTAATTATTTCAACTGAAAACCACACAAACAATTACAGTGAGGAAGTTTACAGTGTGAAAAAATAGGTTAATTTCATGATGAGGCAACAAAGGTTAAAAAATAGTCAAATAAACACAAACAATGAGTGTGACTGATTTAACAAAGTTGTGACCAACACACATAATTATAAGACCACCAGATCAGAACATATAAAACAATCATATTATTGTTTATATCAAAAAACTGACAACAAATAGAGAATATTTGTTAAGTGTCAAACATGACAGGAATTTAGATTCCACAATTGACCAGAGAAAAACATTGTAAGTAATATAAGAAAGATTTGTATTAGTGTATTAGAAGGAGTTGTAAACATTTGTAACAAATTAGTGAAGGTATTATGTTAATATACCATAATGGAGTCAGTTTAGGTGTAGGTAGATACTGCACTAAAACCGATGATACATTGTTACAATACCCACAAGGAAGTAACCTATTATAACAGAAAATGATACATATTAGTATAAATATATGATCATCAAGCAAATATGAAGAAACAATATAATATATAAGACAAAACAATGTAAACAAAACAAGTCAGACATAGTGACACAGTCAAAGACAGAAATAAGACAATGTACCAATTTAGTTAAGCAAACTACAGTATTAAAACTAATGTAAATGTTTATCAGAATAGTACCAGTAGTGAAAGGAATATATGATAATACTTTGAGAACAAGTTTTGAACATGTTAAGAACAGTATTATGACTGAATTATTGTAAACAAAATAACCATGTATATATGACCAAATGTAAGCTAAACCAGTGTATAGCAAGTTAGTTAAAGAAAATACTGTACTAAATATTGAGAACAAGGTATTACAATTATTACCAGTAGCAAGAGGAAATATCAGAGCTACTTTGAGAACAAATAATGACCACTAAAACAATCATATTGTACATAAACATTTGAAAACCAAATGTCCAATGTGAAAAAGGACAGAGGTAAACAAACAATGACCAACCAGCTAGTTATGAAAAATATAACTAGTAACCCTATGTAAAAGTAATTGGAAACATTACTAAAAGTTAGATTGATATCCAGTGCTACTTTAGGAATACAATCCAAATAGGACAATAACACTTTTGTTATTATATTAAACAAAATAAATACCTATAATGTCATGACACAACGTAGACAGAGCCACTACTGAATAATTAGGAGGTTCTGAGTTTATTAAAAGATGACCATTGAATATAGCAGATTAATTATTGTGTATGTACACTAATTATAACAATTAAATAATATAATCTATGTAATAAAAATAGAAAACAAGATGAAAAGTTGTATAAGCATTATGTGAGAGGTTTAAAATGAGGTAAATACTGAATTGACCACGGTAATACACCAATATTATAGTAAAAAAGTATGTAAATAGTCATTGTTAGTAATACTAGGTAATAATATGTTCATTTTAGATAAGGATATTTAATAATAAGCATGTTTGTGAAAAATCCAACATGGACGCTGAGTAACACCATAGCGAAAATTGTGTAAGAAATAGTTTTTCACAAATTGTAACTTAAACCAAATGAGATATAGACTCGAAGTGTTTAAATAAGAAATGTTATATTAGATTTAAGAAAAATCTGGTAATACGAACTTATAAAGATAAGACGTACCAAAAATAATAAATAAAATCAATATAATAATATTGATAGTGAACAGAAAATAAGCGTGTTTGGACTTATTTTAATAAGCAAAACGCCCTGAGTTCAGTGATATAAACCGATTAACGATAGGACGTATAATAAGGAAGTTGTGATAGTTTTTAACTTTCGAACTAAAAATTTGTACCGTCGATGACGTGAAAAAGTCTCCAACCCAAAATCGATTTTGACTAAAAATTAAATATTTTAATAAAATATAGGCCTTTTGGGTCAGAGACTATCAAAAACCAACCAATGGAATGAATGAAGTTCATCAGACGAGCGAGAGATGCTCTCGAGGTACATGACAGTCTACGATCGAACACCTAAGGAACAAGCCACGCCACTCCAGACCAGAAAAAGTATATTTTTAAATTAGTGCGCGACATGTTTTACTCAAGTACAATATACATACACTAACCTAATACTACACATTTACTAACGAGTGCAACAGTGCGGATTTGTGTTATTTTATCAAGTAGATCAGTGTACAATATCGATCTATTTGCGAGTGAATTTTTTAATTAAGAAACAGGGAGTACAATTTCAATTAAACAATACTTAAAAGAAAAATAAGAGTTTAGCCAATTTCGAATTTTCGATACTACGCAAGTCATTATGCAGCGTATCGGAAATCAACAACTAAGTTATCAGAATTTAAAGGAGATTTAACACAACATTATTAAAATATTATAAAAAATATTTTAATAAATTATAACGATGTAAAAAATAATGCTTAAAGATAATTATTGATAAATACGAGTGCATTTAGACGCTTACTTGATAAAACGTATTTGTTGAATATTTCGTTATTTCCGAATTTATTTTATTAATTGTATCAAACATAATTCTGATAAGCCTATGTTAAAACTTATTAAAAAATAATATGTTTACCTGTATAGCATAAGTAATATTAGTTAATAAGACAAACTTATCCTTATAAAAATAACGGTCATTCTTAACCTCAGAAACCATTACGGTAGCTTGTTATGATGACATTACCGAATTGTTCTCAATTAACCTGCAAATTAAAGTACATTGCAAACAAGAGTTTTTTTTATTAGAAATTTTTCTCTTGTGAACAAATTATTTTAAAACTAATTATTAACTAAAAGTAATACTTGTTAAATGCTGTACAAGTCATACAGCCTAACCACAATACTAAAGTAAAGATGCGTGCGCATACCGGCGTACGATAATTTTTGTAAACATCAGAAATATGATACCAATCTTAAATTTTATATTTTGTTCAATTATCAGTTAATATTGTTAATCCTAAATAATTAATTATAGTACATCTTGAGTCTGGTATCATGATATCTCCAAGAACCTTAATGGAATATGGTATATACTGAATTAAAACAACATAACCTGTACAGTAAAATTATTGTAACAACAACAGGTATACCAGAGCTTTGAGAGATCAGATAGAGTTTCATTTGAAGTTTTATTTTGTAATCAGCAATTGAAAGGGTTGTTAATTATTGTTTTGTTTGTTAAAAATATTCTCACTTAATAACTTGTTAATAAACCTATAATTTTTATTACCATAACAAGAGTATCATTTTATTAAAAGTAGATTCATTCATTATTTTTAATCAGTTCTGACAGGTGGCGGAAGAATTCAAAAAGCATTAGTATAAATCAATATACTTATCAGATATTGCTGCATTTTTTACTGTGTGTGAAAACATGTTAAATATTCAAATTGAATATTTTTTCTATTGTGTTTGAAGTGAATGTATTTCAGACGGAACGCCACAAGATAGAATTTGAATTTCAACAGTGGTAAGTAAATCAGATACACCACAAGTGCGCGGACTATATTTTAATAAGAAGAGTGAATTATTACGGCGTACTTACAACAGCAAAACATTAACACCAGTGACAGTTACGATTGCAAATTACACCTTTTATAACCAACATTATAGTAGGCACCGGTGCGTGTCTACAACCACACGAAAACACCTAACATCAATACAACAAGAAATACATAACTTAAACTTGTAATTTTATTATATTACCAGTTGGCTAGCCCAGCAGTGTGGCTTTAAGGAGAAACACAAGACAGCAAAATATACACAGTATTACTTGTAACTATTTTATTCTATTATATATATAATTTGATAACAAAAGTTGGCGCCCAACGTCTGAGCACGATTTAAGGGGAATTACACCATAACTAGATACACAATAATCCTAATTCGTGAAACAGACAGCAGATACATTACCAAGACAACAAGATGTACACTGACAGGTTGAAATCAAGATCGAAATCATGGTCAACATCAAGGAAGAGGGCGACCGAAAAGGAAAAGGAGACTAGAAGAGAAGAAAAAGAAGTCATGTCTACAGAAGATATAGAAGAAGTTGTGATGGAACCAAAAGAACAAATAATTGAACCGGCGGAGGAGGTTCAGCAGCCTATGGAGGAACCGGAAATGGTGATTCAAGAAGCTCCACAGAAACCAAGCCAACTTGAACAAACAACGTCAATCGGAGAGCCTGCTTTTCAAGAATGGATGAGAAGGATGATGGAGTCACTGAAAGAAGACAATCGGTCAATGAAAACAGACTTAAATAGAATGGAAGAAAGCCAGAAGTCCACAGATCAGAAGATGGAAATAATGAACAAAAAGATGGACGAAAATAGCCAATCCAATAGGGAGACCAAGTACTGATAAAAAATCGAGAACTCCCTAGCACTATTGAGGGCATAGCAAAAAAGCTATTACTATTGTATACCGGACCATATACTGTGACAAAAAATAATTTAAACAATACCTATGAATTGCAAAACCCCGTTACAAAGAAAATAAAAGGTACATACAATCAGACCTCGATGAAAAAATACATTGAAGATTAAAATTATGGAACCAAATAGTGAAAAAATGGCGATAAGGATTACTCGAGTATTGATAATGTGAAAAATGGAAATATTTGTTATAAAAAATGAAGATGTAACTATATGTATAGCTGTTGACTATATTGAGATGAAAAAATGCAAGGTTGATATGAAGATTATTATTATTTAAGGGTGGAAAATGAAAGTACGAGTACAAATATAGATGTTAACCACAGAAAAATAAGGTATTACTATTGTGAAAATTATTATGTGTGTATTAAATGAGAAGTAAATGTATAATTATGTATTGAACATTGAACGTATTGTAATTTTATAATGTAAGAGAATGTACTTCAAGAGAATTAATGTAAGGGATACAGAACATTGTATTATTAATAATATGTACTACTACTATAAGAAAGATATATAAACGAGAACGACACACAAGATCCTTGGCACAACTATTTCCAAGAGCCACGTCAACAAGTAATAACAACATCTCACCCGTACTACTACTAAAAGAAAAAAAAAAAAAAAAAAAAAAAAAAAAAAGAGAGAGAGAAGAAACAAGTGCGAAGTTGGAAAAATGCAACCAAATTAAAGTTGTAATGTAGACCAGCCACCACACACAACCACATTGTTTATAATGTATACTACTAATAAGGAAACCGATACCATATAGAATGTAAACACCAAATACAACCCATGATGAAGAAGAAAAAACAAATGTATTTAAGTTTTATACCTAGAAGAATGAAACCTAAGATGAAGAATATAATGAGATGACGCTCAAGGTGACAACAAAAGAAGAGATTG
This sequence comes from Magicicada septendecula, assembly GCA_034769895.1. Classification (NCBI taxonomy): domain Eukaryota; kingdom Metazoa; phylum Arthropoda; class Insecta; order Hemiptera; family Cicadidae; genus Magicicada; species Magicicada septendecula. Next base: position 275,297,805 of record CM068370.1, on the reverse strand, counting down.
ATCAAGATTAATGAAGGATGAAAAATAATATAATAACGAAGACAATCATGAGAGTATACCAGTGAGAATGTGTAAAACAGACTATCCCTACAATATGTGAAGAATATAGTATAAGTTGTAACTCTACGAATTAATTACCAAAGTATAATTATATTTATCTCTTACCTTCGGGTTTTTTACTCCAAGGTCTTTCAGACGAAAACAGCTGCAAAAAGGATTACTTGGATTTGATATGTTCAATAATTACGTTAACACCAAAATTTTCAAATTGTAACAAATTATCTTTCTTTTTTATTTAGCACTCATAATACAACAGGTTATTATATTTTTATGACTCTACCTTTTCTTGCTGTTATCAATAAATTGTAAGTAATTATCAATCAGAACGGGTATACATCCAAAAAAACTTTCCTCAACTATTTCTAAATAGTACCGTAACGTATAGTAAAGAATTAACTATAATGAATTCTATTTAATGAACCAATACGTAATTTATCTGTTCCCTTAGAGATCTCATTTAAACTGGACATTTTTATTGAAAATAATAGATTTTTTTATTATTGAAAAATTATAATTTGTTTTGGCCATTTAATTATGTGCTTTCGCTTTTACTTAACTGCCCATGGTCCAATTCGTAGCACTGCCTGTTGAGACGCTTGCTTGGTTTCGACGCACTCCGACACTAGTTTGCATTGAGTTTAGTTGTTGTTAATTACTTTAAACTTTATGCACTGTAAAGTATATATTTATATAGCTGGCTGGCTTTTAAAATTTGCTCGAGCGCTTGGATGGTAAATAGGCTAGCCACGCGGCCATGAGTTGCAGTAGAACTTTTTATAAATGTTTTAACACTTAACTAGATAGGCCGAATTTATTCTACGGCCTATCTTGTACTCCCGAGGCCACTGTTTTAACGAACTTGTCAAACTGCTCTTTACTGTCCGATGCAAACACTGGTGAAGAAGTGTGCTTACTAATGACCCACAGCAGACTGGGTTTCACACACAAGCCTGCTGCTATGTGATTGTGCAATGCGTCTGGCAGTTGTTTTGGCTGACTGGGTATGTTGCATTGCTGTACTGGAGGCTCCTTACAGGTGAAAGTCTGGCAATTTGGAAAGTGCTTAAAATGATGATTTGAATTAATATGAAATTAAACTGGGGTGGCTCACAAATCCGTACCGTCACAAAGTTGAATCAAGAAAAGAGAGAATAAAAATGTATAAACCGCAGATGCGTTGATTGATCCCAAGTATATTTATTATTTGTCGGAAGAACGACCACTATTATTATTTTGATGATTTAAAATGAATTGACTGAAGAGTAATGCCAGCAATCATTTATAGTTATTGAAGGAGATGATTTGCCTCCAGATTTATTGAAATTAGTATGGCCAGTAGAGTTGAATAGCCAAAGTGAGCCGCTCTAAACTGCCCCAGCTAATATTTATGTTAGGGAATTAGGGAACTAGATAAACAAGGGAGATAATTACATAGCGAAGATAAATACGATTCAAATAGAAGAAAGCAAAGGGATATATGGACAAAACATGTGAATCAACGTGGAATGTACAACAATTGATGAATTCTTCAAGTGAAAAATATATTATAATAATTCAGAATTAATCAATTCTTAAAGGAAGGCATATGTAACAGTACCAAAATATGGTAGTTACATACTATAAATATATATGACGTCAAGTATGATAAGAGACATGGGAACATATTTAAATGAACAAAGATAAGTATATAAGTTGTGTATCTACAAAACTAATAATAGAAGAATCCAACAATGAAGACGAGAATGTTGATATGTCAACCTTAATTATAAAACGTAAAAAGAAAATGCCACAAGACCAAAACAAAATACTAATAAATAGACCCAATAGGATCCAGCAGTGAGGGGAATCAATGAAAATAATATCCAGCAGTGAGGGGAATCAACGAGACAAGGATCATCGAGCTACAACGACAATGGAAATAAAATGAAAACAGCGACTACCATGAAATTTGGAATTAAGAAGAAAGAAGAAGGACCAAGAAGAAGAATGAAGAGAAACCAAAGACGTAAGGAATCAATGAACCATATATATTTTAAAGAAGAAACAGTCAGTGACAAAAGAAATAACTATAAGTGTGACATGAAAACCAGTGTGATCATTTAAAGAAACACAAACAATAAAAGTGTACTTAATACAAATGTGAAACCGGTGAATAACTAATTATTTCAACTGAAAACCACACAAACAATTACAGTGAGGAAGTTTACAGTGTGAAAAAATAGGTTAATTTCATGATGAGGCAACAAAGGTTAAAAAATAGTCAAATAAACACAAACAATGAGTGTGACTGATTTAACAAAGTTGTGACCAACACACATAATTATAAGACCACCAGATCAGAACATATAAAACAATCATATTATTGTTTATATCAAAAAACTGACAACAAATAGAGAATATTTGTTAAGTGTCAAACATGACAGGAATTTAGATTCCACAATTGACCAGAGAAAAACATTGTAAGTAATATAAGAAAGATTTGTATTAGTGTATTAGAAGGAGTTGTAAACATTTGTAACAAATTAGTGAAGGTATTATGTTAATATACCATAATGGAGTCAGTTTAGGTGTAGGTAGATACTGCACTAAAACCGATGATACATTGTTACAATACCCACAAGGAAGTAACCTATTATAACAGAAAATGATACATATTAGTATAAATATATGATCATCAAGTAAATATGAAGAAACAATATAATATATAAGACAAAACAATGTAAACAAAACAAGTCAGACATAGTGACACAGTCAAAGACAGAAATAAGACAATGTACCAATTTAGTTACGCAAACTACAGTATTAAAACTAATGTAAATGTTTATCAGAATAGTACCAGTAGTGAAAGGAATATATGATAATACTTTGAGAACAAGTTTTGAACATGTTAAGAACAGTATTATGACTGAATTATTGTAAACAAAATAACCATGTATATATGACCAAATGTAAGCTAAACCAGTGTATAGCAAGTTAGTTAAAGAAAATACTGTACTAAATATTGAGAACAAGGTATTACAATTATTACCAGTAGCAAGAGGAAATATCAGAGCTACTTTGAGAACAAATAATGACCACTAAAACAATCATATTGTACATAAACATTTGAAAACCAAATGTCCAATGTGAAAAAGGACAGAGGTAAACAAACAATGACCAACCAGCTAGTTATGAAAAATATAACTAGTAACCCTATGTAAAAGTAATTGGAAACATTACTAAAAGTTAGATTGATATCCAGTGCTACTTTAGGAATACAATCCAAATAGGACAATAACACTTTTGTTATTATATTAAACAAAATAAATACCTATAATGTCATGACACAACGTAGACAGAGCCACTACTGAATAATTAGGAGGTTCTGAGTTTATTAAAAGATGACCATTGAATATAGCAGATTAATTATTGTGTATGTACACTAATTATAACAATTAAATAATATAATCTATGTAATAAAAATAGAAAACAAGATGAAAAGTTGTATAAGCATTATGTGAGAGGTTTAAAATGAGGTAAATACTGAATTGACCACGGTAATACACCAATATTATAGTAAAAAAGTATGTAAATAGTCATTGTTAGTAATACTAGGTAATAATATGTTCATTTTAGATAAGGATATTTAATAATAAGCATGTTTGTGAAAAATCCAACATGGACGCTGAGTAACACCATAGCGAAAATTGTGTAAGAAATAGTTTTTCACAAATTGTAACTTAAACCAAATGAGATATAGACTCGAAGTGTTTAAATAAGAAATGTTATATTAGATTTAAGAAAAATCTGGTAATACGAACTTATAAAGATAAGACGTACCAAAAATAATAAATAAAATCAATATAATAATATTGATAGTGAACAGAAAATAAGCGTGTTTGGACTTATTTTAATAAGCAAAACGCCCTGAGTTCAGTGATATAAACCGATTAACGATAGGACGTATAATAAGGAAGTTGTGATAGTTTTTAACTTTCGAACTAAAAATTTGTACCGTCGATGACGTGAAAAAGTCTCCAACCCAAAATCGATTTTGACTAAAAATTAAATATTTTAATAAAATATAGGCCTTTTGGGTCAGAGACTATCAAAAACCAACCAATGGAATGAATGAAGTTCATCAGACGAGCGAGAGATGCTCTCGAGGTACATGACAGTCTACGATCGAACACCTAAGGAACAAGCCACGCCACTCCAGACCAGAAAAAGTATATTTTTAAATTAGTGCGCGACATGTTTTACTCAAGTACAATATACATACACTAACCTAATACTACACATTTACTAACGAGTGCAACAGTGCGGATTTGTGTTATTTTATCAAGTAGATCAGTGTACAATATCGATCTATTTGCGAGTGAATTTTTTAATTAAGAAACAGGGAGTACAATTTCAATTAAACAATACTTAAAAGAAAAATAAGAGTTTAGCCAATTTCGAATTTTCGATACTACGCAAGTCATTATGCAGCGTATCGGAAATCAACAACTAAGTTATCAGAATTTAAAGGAGATTTAACACAACATTATTAAAATATTATAAAAAATATTTTAATAAATTATAACGATGTAAAAAATAATGCTTAAAGATAATTATTGATAAATACGAGTGCATTTAGACGCTTACTTGATAAAACGTATTTGTTGAATATTTCGTTATTTCCGAATTTATTTTATTAATTGTATCAAACATAATTCTGATAAGCCTATGTTAAAACTTATTAAAAAATAATATGTTTACCTGTATAGCATAAGTAATATTAGTTAATAAGACAAACTTATCCTTATAAAAATAACGGTCATTCTTAACCTCAGAAACCATTACGGTAGCTTGTTATGATGACATTACCGAATTGTTCTCAATTAACCTGCAAATTAAAGTACATTGCAAACAAGAGTTTTTTTTATTCGAAATTTTTCTCTTGTGAACAAATTATTTTAAAACTAATTATTAACTAAAAGTAATACTTGTTAAATGCTGTACAAGTCATACAGCCTAACCACAATACTAAAGTAAAGATGCGTGCGCATACCGGCGTACGATAATTTTTGTAAACATCAGAAATATGATACCAATCTTAAATTTTATATTTTGTTCAATTATCAGTTAATATTGTTAATCCTAAATAATTAATTATAGTACATCTTGAGTCTGGTATCATGATATCTCCAAGAACCTTAACGGAATATGGTATATACTGAATTAAAACAACATAACCTGTACAGTAAAATTATTGTAACAACAACAGGTATACCAGAGCTTTGAGAGATCAGATAGAGTTTCATTTGAAGTTTTATTTTGTAATCAGCAATTGAAAGGGTTGTTAATTATTGTTTTGTTTGTTAAAAATATTCTCACTTAATAACTTGTTAATAAACCTATAATTTTTATTACCATAACAAGAGTATCATTTTATTAAAAGTAGATTCATTCATTATTTTTAATCAGTTCTGACAGGTGGCGGAAGAATTCAAAAAGCATTAGTATAAATCAATATACTTATCAGATATTGCTGCATTTTTTACTGTGTGTGAAAACATGTTAAATATTCAAATTGAATATTTTTTCTATTGTGTTTGAAGTGAATGTATTTCAGACGGAACGCCACAAGATAGAATTTGAATTTCAACAGTGGTAAGTAAATCAGATACACCACAAGTGCGCGGACTATATTTTAATAAGAAGAGTGAATTATTACGGCGTACTTACAACAGCAAAACATTAACACCAGTGACAGTTACGATTGCAAATTACACCTTTTATAACCAACATTATAGTAGGCACCGGTGCGTGTCTACAACCACACGAAAACACCTAACATCAATACAACAAGAAATACATAACTTAAACTTGTAATTTTATTATATTACCAGTTGGCTAGCCCAGCAGTGTGGCTTTAAGGAGAAACACAAGACAGCAAAATATACACAGTATTACTTGTAACTATTTTATTCTATTATATATATAATTTGATAACAAAAGTTGGCGCCCAACGTCTGAGCACGATTTAAGGGGAATTACACCATAACTAGATACACAATAATCCTAATTCGTGAAACAGACAGCAGATACATTACCAAGACAACAAGATGTACACTGACAGGTTGAAATCAAGATCGAAATCACGGTCAACATCAAGGAAGAGGGCGACCGAAAAGGAAAAGGAGACTAGAAGAGAAGAAAAAGAAGTCATGTCTACAGAAGATATAGAAGAAGTTGTGATGGAACCAAAAGAACAAATAATTGAACCGGCGGAGGAGGTTCAGCAGCCTATGGAGGAACCGGAAATGGTGATTCAAGAAGCTCCACAGAAACCAAGCCAACTTGAACAAACAACGTCAATCGGAGAGCCTGCTTTTCAAGAATGGATGAGAAGGATGATGGAGTCACTGAAAGAAGACAATCGGTCAATGAAAACAGACTTAAATAGAATGGAAGAAAGCCAGAAGTCCACAGATCAGAAGATGGAAATAATGAACAAAAAGATGGACGAAAATAGCCAATCCAATAGGGAGACCAAGTACTGATAAAAAATCGAGAACTCCCTAGCACTATTGAGGGCATAGCAAAAAAGCTATTACTATTGTATACCGGACCATATACTGTGACAAAAAATAATTTAAACAATACCTATGAATTGCAAAACCCCGTTACAAAGAAAATAAAAGGTACATACAATCAGACCTCGATGAAAAAATACATTGAAGATTAAAATTATGGAACCAAATAGTGAAAAAATGGCGATAAGGATTACTCGAGTATTGATAATGTGAAAAATGGAAATATTTGTTATAAAAAATGAAGATGTAACTATATGTATAGCTGTTGACTATATTGAGATGAAAAAATGCAAGGTTGATATGAAGATTATTATTATTTAAGGGTGGAAAATGAAAGTACGAGTACAAATATAGATGTTAACCACAGAAAAAGAAGGTATTACTATTGTGAAAATTATTATGTGTGTATTAAATGAGAAGTAAATGTATAATTATGTATTGAACATTGAACGTATTGTAATTTTATAATGTAAGAGAATGTACTTCAAGAGAATTAATGTAAGGGATACAGAACATTGTATTATTAATAATATGTACTACTACTATAAGAAAGATATATAAACGAGAACGACACACAAGATCCTTGGCACAACTATTTCCAAGAGCCACGTCAACAAGTAATAACAACATCTCACCCGTACTACTACTAAAAGAAAAAAAAAAAAAAAAAAAAAAAAAAAGAGAGAGAGAAGAAACAAGTGCGAAGTTGGAAAAATGCAACCAAATTAAAGTTGTAATGTAGACCAGCCACCACACACAACCACATTGTTTATAATGTATACTACTAATAAGGAAACCGATACCATATAGAATGTAAACACCAAATACAACCCATGATGAAGAAGAAAAAACAAATGTATTTAAGTTTTATACCTAGAAGAATGAAACCTAAGATGAAGAATATAATGAGATGACGCTCAAGGTGACAACAAAAGAAGAGATTGATCAAGATTAATGAAGGATGAAAAATAATATAATAACGAAGACAATCATGAGAGTATACCAGTGAGAATGTGTAAAACAGACTATCCCTACAATATGTGAAGAATATAGTATAAGTTGTAACTCTACGAATTAATTACCAAAGTATAATTATATTTATCTCTTACCTTCGGGTTTTTTACTCCAAGGTCTTTCAGACGAAAACAGCTGCAAAAAGGATTACTTGGATTTGATATGTTCAATAATTACGTTAACACCAAAATTTTCAAATTGTAACAAATTATCTTTCTTTTTTATTTAGCACTCATAATACAACAGGTTATTATATTTTTATGACTCTACCTTTTCTTGCTGTTATCAATAAATTGTAAGTAATTATCAATCAGAACGGGTATACATCCAAAAAAACTTTCCTCAACTATTTCTAAATAGTACCGTAACGTATAGTAAAGAATTAACTATAATGAATTCTATTTAATGAACCAATACGTAATTTATCTGTTCCCTTAGAGATCTCATTTAAACTGGACATTTTTATTGAAAATAATAGATTTTTTTATTATTGAAAAATTATAATTTGTTTTGGCCATTTAATTATGTGCTTTCGCTTTTACTTAACTGCCCATGGTCCAATTCGTAGCACTGCCTGTTGAGACGCTTGCTTGGTTTCGACGCACTCCGACACTAGTTTGCATTGAGTTTAGTTGTTGTTAATTACTTTAAACTTTATGCACTGTAAAGTATATATTTATATAGCTGGCTGGCTTTTAAAATTTGCTCGAGCGCTTGGATGGTAAATAGGCTAGCCACGCGGCCATGAGTTGCAGTAGAACTTTTTATAAATGTTTTAACACTTAACTAGATAGGCCGAATTTATTCTACGGCCTATCTTGTACTCCCGAGGCCACTGTTTTAACGAACTTGTCAAACTGCTCTTTACTGTCCGATGCAAACACTGGTGAAGAAGTGTGCTTACTAATGACCCACAGCAGACTGGGTTTCACACACAAGCCTGCTGCTATGTGATTGTGCAATGCGTCTGGCAGTTGTTTTGGCTGACTGGGTATGTTGCATTGCTGTACTGGAGGCTCCTTACAGGTGAAAGTCTGGCAATTTGGAAAGTGCTTAAAATGATGATTTGAATTAATATGAAATTAAACTGGGGTGGCTCACAAATCCGTACCGTCACAAAGTTGAATCAAGAAAAGAGAGAATAAAAATGTATAAACCGCAGATGCGTTGATTGATCCCAAGTATATTTATTATTTGTCGGAAGAACGACCACTATTATTATTTTGATGATTTAAAATGAATTGACTGAAGAGTAATGCCAGCAATCATTTATAGTTATTGAAGGAGATGATTTGCCTCCAGATTTATTGAAATTAGTATGGCCAGTAGAGTTGAATAGCCAAAGTGAGCCGCTCTAAACTGCCCCAGCTAATATTTATGTTAGGGAATTAGGGAACTAGATAAACAAGGGAGATAATTACATAGCGAAGATAAATACGATTCAAATAGAAGAAAGCAAAGGGATATATGGACAAAACATGTGAATCAACGTGGAATGTACAACAATTGATGAATTCTTCAAGTGAAAAATATATTATAATAATTCAGAATTAATCAATTCTTAAAGGAAGGCATATGTAACAGTACCAAAATATGGTAGTTACATACTATAAATATATATGACGTCAAGTATGATAAGAGACATGGGAACATATTTAAATGAACAAAGATAAGTATATAAGTTGTGTATCTACAAAACTAATAATAGAAGAATCCAACAATGAAGACGAGAATGTTGATATGTCAACCTTAATTATAAAACGTAAAAAGAAAATGCCACAAGACCAAAACAAAATACTAATAAATAGACCCAATAGGATCCAGCAGTGAGGGGAATCAATGAAAATAATATCCAGCAGTGAGGGGAATCAACGAGACAAGGATCATCGAGCTACAACGACAATGGAAATAAAATGAAAACAGCGACTACCATGAAATTTGGAATTAAGAAGAAAGAAGAAGGACCAAGAAGAAGAATGAAGAGAAACCAAAGACGTAAGGAATCAATGAACCATATATATTTTAAAGAAGAAACAGTCAGTGACAAAAGAAATAACTATAAGTGTGACATGAAAACCAGTGTGATCATTTAAAGAAACACAAACAATAAAAGTGTACTTAATACAAATGTGAAACCGGTGAATAACTAATTATTTCAACTGAAAACCACACAAACAATTACAGTGAGGAAGTTTACAGTGTGAAAAAATAGGTTAATTTCATGATGAGGCAACAAAGGTTAAAAAATAGTCAAATAAACACAAACAATGAGTGTGACTGATTTAACAAAGTTGTGACCAACACACATAATTATAAGACCACCAGATCAGAACATATAAAACAATCATATTATTGTTTATATCAAAAAACTGACAACAAATAGAGAATATTTGTTAAGTGTCAAACATGACAGGAATTTAGATTCCACAATTGACCAGAGAAAAACATTGTAAGTAATATAAGAAAGATTTGTATTAGTGTATTAGAAGGAGTTGTAAACATTTGTAACAAATTAGTGAAGGTATTATGTTAATATACCATAATGGAGTCAGTTTAGGTGTAGGTAGATACTGCACTAAAACCGATGATACATTGTTACAATACCCACAAGGAAGTAACCTATTATAACAGAAAATGATACATATTAGTATAAATATATGATCATCAAGTAAATATGAAGAAACAATATAATATATAAGACAAAACAATGTAAACAAAACAAGTCAGACATAGTGACACAGTCAAAGACAGAAATAAGACAATGTACCAATTTAGTTAAGCAAACTACAGTATTAAAACTAATGTAAATGTTTATCAGAATAGTACCAGTAGTGAAAGGAATATATGATAATACTTTGAGAACAAGTTTTGAACATGTTAAGAACAGTATTATGACTGCATTATTGTAAACAAAATAACCATGTATATATGACCAAATGTAAGCTAAACCAGTGTATAGCAAGTTAGTTAAAGAAAATACTGTACTAAATATTGAGAACAAGGTATTACAATTATTACCAGTAGCAAGAGGAAATATCAGAGCTACTTTGAGAACAAATAATGACCACTAAAACAATCATATTGTACATAAACATTTGAAAACCAAATGTCCAATGTGAAAAAGGACAGAGGTAAACAAACAATGACCAACCAGCTAGTTATGAAAAATATAACTAGTAACCCTATGTAAAAGTAATTGGAAACATTACTAAAAGTTAGATTGATATCCAGTGCTACTTTAGGAATACAATCCAAATAGGACAATAACACTTTTGTTATTATATTAAACAAAATAAATACCTATAATGTCATGACACAACATAGACAGAGCCACTACTGAATAATTAGGAGGTTCTGAGTTTATTAAAAGATGACCATTGAATATAGCAGATTAATTATTGTGTATGTACACTAATTATAACAATTAAATAATATAATCTATGTAATAAAAATAGAAAACAAGATGAAAAGTTGTATAAGCATTATGTGAGAGGTTTAAAATGAGGTAAATACTGAATTGACCACGGTAATACACCAATATTATAGTAAAAAAGTATGTAAATAGTCATTGTTAGTAATACTAGGTAATAATATGTTCATTTTAGATAAGGATATTTAATAATAAGCATGTTTGTGAAAAATCCAACATGGACGCTGAGTAACACCATAGCGAAAATTGTGTAAGAAATAGTTTTTCACAAATTGTAACTTAAACCAAATGAGATATAGACTCGAAGTGTTTAAATAAGAAATGTTATATTAGATTTAAGAAAAATCTGGTAATACGAACTTATAAAGATAAGACGTACCAAAAATAATAAATAAAATCAATATAATAATATTGATAGTGAACAGAAAATAAGCGTGTTTGGACTTATTTTAATAAGCAAAACGCCCTGAGTTCAGTGATATAAACCGATTAACGATAGGACGTATAATAAGGAAGTTGTGATAGTTTTTAACTTTCGAACTAAAAATTTGTACCGTCGATGACGTGAAAAAGTCTCCAACCCAAAATCGATTTTGACTAAAAATTAAATATTTTAATAAAATATAGGCCTTTTGGGTCAGAGACTATCAAAAACCAACCAATGGAATGAATGAAGTTCATCAGACGAGCGAGAGATGCTCTCGAGGTACATGACAGTCTACGATCGAACACCTAAGGAACAAGCCACGCCACTCCAGACCAGAAAAAGTATATTTTTAAATTAGTGCGCGACATGTTTTACTCAAGTACAATATACATACACTAACCTAATACTACACATTTACTAACGAGTGCAACAGTGCGGATTTGTGTTATTTTATCAAGTAGATCAGTGTACAATATCGATCTATTTGCGAGTGAATTTTTTAATTAAGAAACAGGGAGTACAATTTCAATTAAACAATACTTAAAAGAAAAATAAGAGTTTAGCCAATTTCGAATTTTCGATACTACGCAAGTCATTATGCAGCGTATCGGAAATCAACAACTAAGTTATCAGAATTTAAAGGAGATTTAACACAACATTATTAAAATATTATAAAAAATATTTTAATAAATTATAACGATGTAAAAAATAATGCTTAAAGATAATTATTGATAAATACGAGTGCATTTAGACGCTTACTTGATAAAACGTATTTGTTGAATATTTCGTTATTTCCGAATTTATTTTATTAATTGTATCAAACATAATTCTGATAAGCCTATGTTAAAACTTATTAAAAAATAATATGTTTACCTGTATAGCATAAGTAATATTAGTTAATAAGACAAACTTATCCTTATAAAAATAACGGTCATTCTTAACCTCAGAAACCATTACGGTAGCTTGTTATGATGACATTACCGAATTGTTCTCAATTAACCTGCAAATTAAAGTACATTGCAAACAAGAGTTTTTTTTATTCGAAATTTTTCTCTTGTGAACAAATTATTTTAAAACTAATTATTAACTAAAAGTAATACTTGTTAAATGCTGTACAAGTCATACAGCCTAACCACAATACTAAAGTAAAGATGCGTGCGCATACCGGCGTACGATAATTTTTGTAAACATCAGAAATATGATACCAATCTTAAATTTTATATTTTGTTCAATTATCAGTTAATATTGTTAATCCTAAATAATTAATTATAGTACATCTTGAGTCTGGTATCATGATATCTCCAAGAACCTTAACGGAATATGGTATATACTGAATTAAAACAACATAACCTGTACAGTAAAATTATTGTAACAACAACAGGTATACCAGAGCTTTGAGAGATCAGATAGAGTTTCATTTGAAGTTTTATTTTGTAATCAGCAATTGAAAGGGTTGTTAATTATTGTTTTGTTTGTTAAAAATATTCTCACTTAATAACTTGTTAATAAACCTATAATTTTTATTACCATAACAAGAGTATCATTTTATTAAAAGTAGATTCATTCATTATTTTTAATCAGTTCTGACAGGTGGCGGAAGAATTCAAAAAGCATTAGTATAAATCAATATACTTATCAGATATTGCTGCATTTTTTACTGTGTGTGAAAACATGTTAAATATTCAAATTGAATATTTTTTCTATTGTGTTTGAAGTGAATGTATTTCAGACGGAACGCCACAAGATAGAATTTGAATTTCAACAGTGGTAAGTAAATCAGATACACCACAAGTGCGCGGACTATATTTTAATAAGAAGAGTGAATTATTACGGCGTACTTACAACAGCAAAACATTAACACCAGTGACAGTTACGATTGCAAATTACACCTTTTATAACCAACATTATAGTAGGCACCGGTGCGTGTCTACAACCACACGAAAACACCTAACATCAATACAACAAGAAATACATAACTTAAACTTGTAATTTTATTATATTACCAGTTGGCTAGCCCAGCAGTGTGGCTTTAAGGAGAAACACAAGACAGCAAAATATACACAGTATTACTTGTAACTATTCTATTCTATTATATATATAATTTGATAACAAAAGTTGGCGCCCAACGTCTGAGCACGATTTAAGGGGAATTACACCATAACTAGATACACAATAATCCTAATTCGTGAAACAGACAGCAGATACATTACCAAGACAACAAGATGTACACTGACAGGTTGAAATCAAGATCGAAATCATGGTCAACATCAAGGAAGAGGGCGACCGAAAAGGAAAAGGAGACTAGAAGAGAAGAAAAAGAAGTCATGTCTACAGAAGATATAGAAGAAGTTGTGATGGAACCAAAAGAACAAATAATTGAACCGGCGGAGGAGGTTCAGCAGCCTATGGAGGAACCGGAAATGGTGATTCAAGAAGCTCCACAGAAACCAAGCCAACTTGAACAAACAACGTCAATCGGAGAGCCTGCTTTTCAAGAATGGATGAGAAGGATGATGGAGTCACTGAAAGAAGACAATCGGTCAATGAAAACAGACTTAAATAGAATGGAAGAAAGCCAGAAGTCCACAGATCAGAAGATGGAAATAATGAACAAAAAGATGGACGAAAATAGCCAATCCAATAGGGAGACCAAGTACTGATAAAAAATCGAGAACTCCCTAGCACTATTGAGGGCATAGCAAAAAAGCTATTACTATTGTATACCGGACCATATACTGTGACAAAAAATAATTTAAACAATACCTATGAATTGCAAAACCCCGTTACAAAGAAAATAAAAGGTACATACAATCAGACCTCGATGAAAAAATACATTGAAGATTAAAATTATGGAACCAAATAGTGAAAAAATGGCGATAAGGATTACTCGAGTATTGATAATGTGAAAAATGGAAATATTTGTTATAAAAAATGAAGATGTAACTATATGTATAGCTGTTGACTATATTGAGATGAAAAAATGCAAGGTTGATATGAAGATTATTATTATTTAAGGGTGGAAAATGAAAGTATGAGTACAAATATAGATGTTAACCACAGAAAAAGAAGGTATTACTATTGTGAAAATTATTATGTGTGTATTAAATGAGAAGTAAATGTATAATTATGTATTGAACATTGAACGTATTGTAATTTTATAATGTAAGAGAATGTACTTCAAGAGAATTAATGTAAGGGATACAGAACATTGTATTATTAATAATATGTACTACTACTATAAGAAAGATATATAAACGAGAACGACACACAAGATCCTTGGCACAACTATTTCCAAGAGCCACGTCAACAAGTAATAACAACATCTCACCCGTACTACTACTAAAAGAAAAAAAAAAAAAAAAAAAAAAAAAAGAGAGAGAGAAGAAACAAGTGCGAAGTTGGAAAAATGCAACCAAATTAAAGTTGTAATGTAGACCCGCCACCACACACAACCACATTGTTTATAATGTATACTACTAATAAGGAAACCGATACCATATAGAATGTAAACACCAAATACAACCCATGATGAAGAAGAAAAAACAAATGTATTTAAGTTTTATACCTAGAAGAATGAAACCTAAGATGAAGAATATAATGAGATGACGCTCAAGGTGACAACAAAAGAAGAGATTGATCAAGATTAATGAAGGATGAAAAATAATATAATAACGAAGACAATCATGAGAGTATACCAGTGAGAATGTGTAAAACAGACTATCCCTACAATATGTGAAGAATATAGTATAAGTTGTAACTCTACGAATTAATTACCAAAGTATAATTATATTTATCTCTTACCTTCGGGTTTTTTACTCCAAGGTCTTTCAGACGAAAACAGCTGCAAAAAGGATTACTTGGATTTGATATGTTCAATAATTACGTTAACACCAAAATTTTCAAATTGTAACAAATTATCTTTCTTTTTTATTTAGCACTCATAATACAACAGGTTATTATATTTTTATGACTCTACCTTTTCTTGCTGTTATCAATAAATTGTAAGTAATTATCAATCAGAACGGGTATACATCCAAAAAAACTTTCCTCAACTATTTCTAAATAGTACCGTAACGTATAGTAAAGAATTAACTATAATGAATTCTATTTAATGAACCAATACGTAATTTATCTGTTCCCTTAGAGATCTCATTTAAACTGGACATTTTTATTGAAAATAATAGATTTTTTTATTATTGAAAAATTATAATTTGTTTTGGCCATTTAATTATGTGCTTTCGCTTTTACTTAACTGCCCATGGTCCAATTCGTAGCACTGCCTGTTGAGACGCTTGCTTGGTTTCGACGCACTCCGACACTAGTTTGCATTGAGTTTAGTTGTTGTTAATTACTTTAAACTTTATGCACTGTAAAGTATATATTTATATAGCTGGCTGGCTTTTAAAATTTGCTCGAGCGCTTGGATGGTAAATAGGCTAGCCACGCGGCCATGAGTTGCAGTAGAACTTTTTATAAATGTTTTAACACTTAACTAGATAGGCCGAATTTATTCTACGGCCTATCTTGTACTCCCGAGGCCACTGTTTTAACGAACTTGTCAAACTGCTCTTTACTGTCCGATGCAAACACTGGTGAAGAAGTGTGCTTACTAATGACCCACAGCAGACTGGGTTTCACACACAAGCCTGCTGCTATGTGATTGTGCAATGCGTCTGGCAGTTGTTTTGGCTGACTGGGTATGTTGCATTGCTGTACTGGAGGCTCCTTACAGGTGAAAGTCTGGCAATTTGGAAAGTGCTTAAAATGATGATTTGAATTAATATGAAATTAAACTGGGGTGGCTCACAAATCCGTACCGTCACAAAGTTGAATCAAGAAAAGAGAGAATAAAAATGTATAAACCGCAGATGCGTTGATTGATCCCAAGTATATTTATTATTTGTCGGAAGAACGACCACTATTATTATTTTGATGATTTAAAATGAATTGACTGAAGAGTAATGCCAGCAATCATTTATAGTTATTGAAGGAGATGATTTGCCTCCAGATTTATTGAAATTAGTATGGCCAGTAGAGTTGAATAGCCAAAGTGAGCCGCTCTAAACTGCCCCAGCTAATATTTATGTTAGGGAATTAGGGAACTAGATAAACAAGGGAGATAATTACATAGCGAAGATAAATACGATTCAAATAGAAGAAAGCAAAGGGATATATGGACAAAACATGTGAATCAACGTGGAATGTACAACAATTGATGAATTCTTCAAGTGAAAAATATATTATAATAATTCAGAATTAATCAATTCTTAAAGGAAGGCATATGTAACAGTACCAAAATATGGTAGTTACATACTATAAATATATATGACGTCAAGTATGATAAGAGACATGGGAACATATTTAAATGAACAAAGATAAGTATATAAGTTGTGTATCTACAAAACTAATAATAGAAGAATCCAACAATGAAGACGAGAATGTTGATATGTCAACCTTAATTATAAAACGTAAAAAGAAAATGCCACAAGACCAAAACAAAATACTAATAAATAGACCCAATAGGATCCAGCAGTGAGGGGAATCAATGAAAATAATATCCAGCAGTGAGGGGAATCAACGAGACAAGGATCATCGAGCTACAACGACAATGGAAATAAAATGAAAACAGCGACTACCATGAAATTTGGAATTAAGAAGAAAGAAGAAGGACCAAGAAGAAGAATGAAGAGAAACCAAAGACGTAAGGAATCAATGAACCATATATATTTTAAAGAAGAAACAGTCAGTGACAAAAGAAATAACTATAAGTGTGACATGAAAACCAGTGTGATCATTTAAAGAAACACAAACAATAAAAGTGTACTTAATACAAATGTGAAACCGGTGAATAACTAATTATTTCAACTGAAAACCACACAAACAATTACAGTGAGGAAGTTTACAGTGTGAAAAAATAGGTTAATTTCATGATGAGGCAACAAAGGTTAAAAAATAGTCAAATAAACACAAACAATGAGTGTGACTGATTTAACAAAGTTGTGACCAACACACATAATTATAAGACCACCAGATCAGAACATATAAAACAATCATATTATTGTTTATATCAAAAAACTGACAACAAATAGAGAATATTTGTTAAGTGTCAAACATGACAGGAATTTAGATTCCACAATTGACCAGAGAAAAACATTGTAAGTAATATAAGAAAGATTTGTATTAGTGTATTAGAAGGAGTTGTAAACATTTGTAACAAATTAGTGAAGGTATTATGTTAATATACCATAATGGAGTCAGTTTAGGTGTAGGTAGATACTGCACTAAAACCGATGATACATTGTTACAATACCCACAAGGAAGTAACCTATTATAACAGAAAATGATACATATTAGTATAAATATATGATCATCAAGTAAATATGAAGAAACAATATAATATATAAGACAAAACAATGTAAACAAAACAAGTCAGACATAGTGACACAGTCAAAGACAGAAATAAGACAATGTACCAATTTAGTTAAGCAAACTACAGTATTAAAACTAATGTAAATGTTTATCAGAATAGTACCAGTAGTGAAAGGAATATATGATAATACTTTGAGAACAAGTTTTGAACATGTTAAGAACAGTATTATGACTGAATTATTGTAAACAAAATAACCATGTATATATGACCAAATGTAAGCTAAACCAGTGTATAGCAAGTTAGTTAAAGAAAATACTGTACTAAATATTGAGAACAAGGTATTACAATTATTACCAGTAGCAAGAGGAAATATCAGAGCTACTTTGAGAACAAATAATGACCACTAAAACAATCATATTGTACATAAACATTTGAAAACCAAATGTCCAATGTGAAAAAGGACAGAGGTAAACAAACAATGACCAACCAGCTAGTTATGAAAAATATAACTAGTAACCCTATGTA
The DNA here is from genome assembly GCA_034769895.1 of Magicicada septendecula. Classification (NCBI taxonomy): domain Eukaryota; kingdom Metazoa; phylum Arthropoda; class Insecta; order Hemiptera; family Cicadidae; genus Magicicada; species Magicicada septendecula. The sequence goes on along the minus strand of CM068370.1, from coordinate 275,279,419 downwards.
AAAGTAATTGGAAACATTACTAAAAGTTAGATTGATATCCAGTGCTACTTTAGGAATACAATCCAAATAGGACAATAACACTTTTGTTATTATATTAAACAAAATAAATACCTATAATGTCATGACACAACATAGACAGAGCCACTACTGAATAATTAGGAGGTTCTGAGTTTATTAAAAGATGACCATTGAATATAGCAGATTAATTATTGTGTATGTACACTAATTATAACAATTAAATAATATAATCTATGTAATAAAAATAGAAAACAAGATGAAAAGTTGTATAAGCATTATGTGAGAGGTTTAAAATGAGGTAAATACTGAATTGACCACGGTAATACACCAATATTATAGTAAAAAAGTATGTAAATAGTCATTGTTAGTAATACTAGGTAATAATATGTTCATTTTAGATAAGGATATTTAATAATAAGCATGTTTGTGAAAAATCCAACATGGACGCTGAGTAACACCATAGCGAAAATTGTGTAAGAAATAGTTTTTCACAAATTGTAACTTAAACCAAATGAGATATAGACTCGAAGTGTTTAAATAAGAAATGTTATATTAGATTTAAGAAAAATCTGGTAATACGAACTTATAAAGATAAGACGTACCAAAAATAATAAATAAAATCAATATAATAATATTGATAGTGAACAGAAAATAAGCGTGTTTGGACTTATTTTAATAAGCAAAACGCCCTGAGTTCAGTGATATAAACCGATTAACGATAGGACGTATAATAAGGAAGTTGTGATAGTTTTTAACTTTCGAACTAAAAATTTGTACCGTCGATGACGTGAAAAAGTCTCCAACCCAAAATCGATTTTGACTAAAAATTAAATATTTTAATAAAATATAGGCCTTTTGGGTCAGAGACTATCAAAAACCAACCAATGGAATGAATGAAGTTCATCAGACGAGCGAGAGATGCTCTCGAGGTACATGACAGTCTACGATCGAACACCTAAGGAACAAGCCACGCCACTCCAGACCAGAAAAAGTATATTTTTAAATTAGTGCGCGACATGTTTTACTCAAGTACAATATACATACACTAACCTAATACTACACATTTACTAACGAGTGCAACAGTGCGGATTTGTGTTATTTTATCAAGTAGATCAGTGTACAATATCGATCTATTTGCGAGTGAATTTTTTAATTAAGAAACAGGGAGTACAATTTCAATTAAACAATACTTAAAAGAAAAATAAGAGTTTAGCCAATTTCGAATTTTCGATACTACGCAAGTCATTATGCAGCGTATCGGAAATCAACAACTAAGTTATCAGAATTTAAAGGAGATTTAACACAACATTATTAAAATATTATAAAAAATATTTTAATAAATTATAACGATGTAAAAAATAATGCTTAAAGATAATTATTGATAAATACGAGTGCATTTAGACGCTTACTTGATAAAACGTATTTGTTGAATATTTCGTTATTTCCGAATTTATTTTATTAATTGTATCAAACATAATTCTGATAATCCTATGTTAAAACTTATTAAAAAATAATATGTTTACCTGTATAGCATAAGTAATATTAGTTAATAAGACAAACTTATCCTTATAAAAATAACGGTCATTCTTAACCTCAGAAACCATTACGGTAGCTTGTTATGATGACATTACCGAATTGTTCTCAATTAACCTGCAAATTAAAGTACATTGCAAACAAGAGTTTTTTTTATTAGAAATTTTTCTCTTGTGAACAAATTATTTTAAAACTAATTATTAACTAAAAGTAATACTTGTTAAATGCTGTACAAGTCATACAGCCTAACCACAATACTAAAGTAAAGATACGTGCGCATACCGGCGTACGATAATTTTTGTATAAACATCAGAAATATGATACCAATCTTAAATTTTATATTTTGTTCAATTATCAGTTAATATTGTTAATCCTAAATAATTAATTATAGTACATCTTGAGTCTGGTATCATGATATCTCCAAGAACCTTAACGGAATATGGTATATACTGAATTAAAACAACATAACCTGTACAGTAAAATTATTGTAACAACAACAGGTATACCAGAGCTTTGAGAGATCAGATAGAGTTTCATTTGAAGTTTTATTTTGTAATCAGCAATTGAAAGGGTTGTTAATTATTGTTTTGTTTGTTAAAAATATTCTCACTTAATAACTTGTTAATAAACCTATAATTTTTATTACCATAACAAGAGTATCATTTTATTAAAAGTAGATTCATTCATTATTTTTAATCAGTTCTGACAGGTGGCGGAAGAATTCAAAAAGCATTAGTATAAATCAATATACTTATCAGATATTGCTGCATTTTTTACTGTGTGTGAAAACATGTTAAATATTCAAATTGAATATTTTTTCTATTGTGTTTGAAGTGAATGTATTTCAGACGGAACGCCACAAGATAGAATTTGAATTTCAACAGTGGTAAGTAAATCAGATACACCACAAGTGCGCGGACTATATTTTAATAAGAAGAGTGAATTATTACGGCGTACTTACAACAGCAAAACATTAACACCAGTGACAGTTACGATTGCAAATTACACCTTTTATAACCAACATTATAGTAGGCACCGGTGCGTGTCTACAACCACACGAAAACACCTAACATCAATACAACAAGAAATACATAACTTAAACTTGTAATTTTATTATATTACCAGTTGGCTAGCCCAGCAGTGTGGCTTTAAGGAGAAACACAAGACAGCAAAATATACACAGTATTACTTGTAACTATTCTATTCTATTATATATATAATTTGATAACAAAAGTTGGCGCCCAACGTCTGAGCACGATTTAAGGGGAATTCACCATAACTAGATACACAATAATCCTAATTCGTGAAACAGACAGCAGATACATTACCAAGACAACAAGATGTACACTGACAGGTTGAAATCAAGATCGAAATCACGGTCAACATCAAGGAAGAGGGCGACCGAAAAGGAAAAGGAGACTAGAAGAGAAGAAAAAGAAGTCATGTCTACAGAAGATATAGAAGAAGTTGTGATGGAACCAAAAGAACAAATAATTGAACCGGCGGAGGAGGTTCAGCAGCCTATGGAGGAACCGGAAATGGTGATTCAAGAAGCTCCACAGAAACCAAGCCAACTTGAACAAACAACGTCAATCGGAGAGCCTGCTTTTCAAGAATGGATGAGAAGGATGATGGAGTCACTGAAAGAAGACAATCGGTCAATGAAAACAGACTTAAATAGAATGGAAGAAAGCCAGAAGTCCACAGATCAGAAGATGGAAATAATGAACAAAAAGATGGACGAAAATAGCCAATCCAATAGGGAGACCAAGTACTGATAAAAAATCGAGAACTCCCTAGCACTATTGAGGGCATAGCAAAAAAGCTATTACTATTGTATACCGGACCATATACTGTGACAAAAAATAATTTAAACAATACCTATGAATTGCAAAACCCCGTTACAAAGAAAATAAAAGGTACATACAATCAGACCTCGATGAAAAAATACATTGAAGATTAAAATTATGGAACCAAATAGTGAAAAAATGGCGATAAGGATTACTCGAGTATTGATAATGTGAAAAATGGAAATATTTGTTATAAAAAATGAAGATGTAACTATATGTATAGCTGTTGACTATATTGAGATGAAAAAATGCAAGGTTGATATGAAGATTATTATTATTTAAGGGTGGAAAATGAAAGTACGAGTACAAATATAGATGTTAACCACAGAAAAAGAAGGTATTACTATTGTGAAAATTATTATGTGTGTATTAAATGAGAAGTAAATGTATAATTATGTATTGAACATTGAACGTATTGTAATTTTATAATGTAAGAGAATGTACTTCAAGAGAATTAATGTAAGGGATACAGAACATTGTATTATTAATAATATGTACTACTACTATAAGAAAGATATATAAACGAGAACGACACACAAGATCCTTGGCACAACTATTTCCAAGAGCCACGTCAACAAGTAATAACAACATCTCACCCGTACTACTACTAAAAGAAAAAAAAAAAAAAAAAAAAAAAAAAAAGAGAGAGAGAAGAAACAAGTGCGAAGTTGGAAAAATGCAACCAAATTAAAGTTGTAATGTAGACCAGCCACCACACACAACCACATTGTTTATAATGTATACTACTAATAAGGAAACCGATACCATATAGAATGTAAACACCAAATACAACCCATGATGAAGAAGAAAAAACAAATGTATTTAAGTTTTATACCTAGAAGAATGAAACCTAAGATGAAGAATATAATGAGATGACGCTCAAGGTGACAACAAAAGAAGAGATTGATCAAGATTAATGAAGGATGAAAAATAATATAATAACGAAGACAATCATGAGAGTATACCAGTGAGAATGTGTAAAACAGACTATCCCTACAATATGTGAAGAATATAGTATAAGTTGAATCAAGAAAAGAGAGAATAAAAATGTATAAACCGCAGATGCGTTGATTGATCCCAAGTATATTTATTATTTGTCGGAAGAACGACCACTATTATTATTTTGATGATTTAAAATGAATTGACTGAAGAGTAATGCCAGCAATCATTTATAGTTATTGAAGGAGATGATTTGCCTCCAGATTTATTGAAATTAGTATGGCCAGTAGAGTTGAATAGCCAAAGTGAGCCGCTCTAAACTGCCCCAGCTAATATTTATGTTAGGGAATTAGGGAACTAGATAAACAAGGGAGATAATTACATAGCGAAGATAAATACGATTCAAATAGAAGAAAGCAAAGGGATATATGGACAAAACATGTGAATCAACGTGGAATGTACAACAATTGATGAATTCTTCAAGTGAAAAATATATTATAATAATTCAGAATTAATCAATTCTTAAAGGAAGGCATATGTAACAGTACCAAAATATGGTAGTTACATACTATAAATATATATGACGTCAAGTATGATAAGAGACATGGGAACATATTTAAATGAACAAAGATAAGTATATAAGTTGTGTATCTACAAAACTAATAATAGAAGAATCCAACAATGAAGACGAGAATGTGAATATGTCAACCTTAATTATAAAACGTAAAAAGAAAATGCCACAAGACCAAAACAAAATACTAATAAATAGACCCAATAGGATCCAGCAGTGAGGGGAATCAATGAAAATAATATCCAGCAGTGAGGGGAATCAACGAGACAAGGATCATCAAGCTACAACGACAATGGAAATAAAATGAAAACAGCGACTACCATGAAATTTGGAATTAAGAAGAAAGAAGAAGGACCAAGAAGAAGAATGAAGAGAAACCAAAGACGTAAGGAATCAATGAACCATATATATTTTAAAGAAGAAACAGTCAGTGACAAAAGAAATAACTATAAGTGTGACATGAAAACCAGTGTGATCATTTAAAGAAACACAAACAATAAAAGTGTACTTAATACAAATGTGAAACCGGTGAATAACTAATTATTTCAACTGAAAACCACACAAACAATTACAGTGAGGAAGTTTACAGTGTGAAAAAATAGGTTAATTTCATGATGAGGCAACAAAGGTTAAAAAATAGTCAAATAAACACAAACAATGAGTGTGACTGATTTAACAAAGTTGTGACCAACACACATAATTATAAGACCACCAGATCAGAACATATAAAACAATCATATTATTGTTTATATCAAAAAACTGACAACAAATAGAGAATATTTGTTAAGTGTCAAACATGACAGGAATTTAGATTCCACAATTGACCAGAGAAAAACATTGTAAGTAATATAAGAAAGATTTGTATTAGTGTATTAGAAGGAGTTGTAAACATTTGTAACAAATTAGTGAAGGTATTATGTTAATATACCATAATGGAGTCAGTTTAGGTGTAGGTAGATACTGCACTAAAACCGATGATACATTGTTACAATACCCACAAGGAAGTAACCTATTATAACAGAAAATGATACATATTAGTATAAATATATGATCATCAAGTAAATATGAAGAAACAATATAATATATAAGACAAAACAATGTAAACAAAACAAGTCAGACATAGTGACACAGTCAAAGACAGAAATAAGACAATGTACCAATTTAGTTAAGCAAACTACAGTATTAAAACTAATGTAAATGTTTATCAGAATAGTACCAGTAGTGAAAGGAATATATGATAATACTTTGAGAACAAGTTTTGAACATGTTAAGAACAGTATTATGACTGAATTATTGTAAACAAAATAACCATGTATATATGACCAAATGTAAGCTAAACCAGTGTATAGCAAGTTAGTTAAAGAAAATACTGTACTAAATATTGAGAACAAGGTATTACAATTATTACCAGCAGCAAGAGGAAATATCAGAGCTACTTTGAGAACAAATAATGACCACTAAAACAATCATATTGTACATAAACATTTGAAAACCAAATGTCCAATGTGAAAAAGGACAGAGGTAAACAAACAATGACCAACCAGCTAGTTATGAAAAATATAACTAGTAAACCTATGTAAAAGTAATTGGAAACATTACTAAAAGTTAGATTGATATCCAATGCTACTTTAGGAATACAATCCAAATAGGACAATAACACTTTTGTTATTATATTAAACAAAATAAATACCTATAATGTCATGACACAACATAGACAGAGCCACTACTGAATAATTAGGAGGTTCTGAGTTTATTAAAAGATGACCATTGAATATAGCAGATTAATTATTGTGTATGTACACTAATTATAACAATTAAATAATATAATCTATGTAATAAAAATAGAAAACAAGATGAAAAGTTGTATAAGCATTATGTGAGAGGTTTAAAATGAGGTAAATACTGAATTGACCACGGTAATACACCAATATTATAGTAAAAAAGTATGTAAATAGTCATTGTTAGTAATACTAGGTAATAATATGTTCATTTTAGATAAGGATATTTAATAATAAGCATGTTTGTGAAAAATCTAACATGGACGCTGAGTAACACCATAGCGAAAATTGTGTAAGAAATAGTTTTTCACAAATTGTAACTTAAACCAAATGAGATATAGACTCGAAGTGTTTAAATAAGAAATGTTATATTAGATTTAAGAAAAATCTGGTAATACGAACTTATAAAGATAAGACGTACCAAAAATAATAAATAAAATCAATATAATAATATTGATAGTGAACAGAAAATAAGCGTGTTTGGACTTATTTTAATAAGCAAAACGCCCTGAGTTCAGTGATATAAACCGATTAACGATAGGACGTATAATAAGGAAGTTGTGATAGTTTTTAACTTTCGAACTAAAAATTTGTACCGTCGATGACGTGAAAAAGTCTCCAACCCAAAATCGATTTTGACTAAAAATTAAATATTTTAATAAAATATAGGCCTTTTGGGTCAGAGACTATCAAAAACCAACCAATGGAATGAATGAAGTTCATCAGACGAGCGAGAGATGCTCTCGAGGTACATGACAGTCTACGATCGAACACCTAAGGAACAAGCCACGCCACTCCAGACCAGAAAAAGTATATTTTTAAATTAGTGTGCGACATGTTTTACTCAAGTACAATATACATACACTAACCTAATACTACACATTTACTAACGAGTGCAACAGTGCGGATTTGTGTTATTTTATCAAGTAGATCAGTGTACAATATCGATCTATTTGCGAGTGAATTTTTTAATTAAGAAACAGGGAGTACAATTTCAATTAAACAATACTTAAAAGAAAAATAAGAGTTTAGCCAATTTCGAATTTTCGATACTACGCAAGTCATTATGCAGCGTATCGGAAATCAACAACTAAGTTATCAGAATTTAAAGGAGATTTAACACAACATTATTAAAATATTATAAAAAATATTTTAATAAATTATAACGATGTAAAAAATAATGCTTAAAGATAATTATTGATAAATACGAGTGCATTTAGACGCTTACTTGATAAAACGTATTTGTTGAATATTTCGTTATTTCCGAATTTATTTTATTAATTGTATCAAACATAATTCTGATAATCCTATGTTAAAACTTATTAAAAAATAATATGTTTACCTGTATAGCATAAGTAATATTAGTTAATAAGACAAACTTATCCTTATAAAAATAACGGTCATTCTTAACCTCAGAAACCATTACGGTAGCTTGTTATGATGACATTACCGAATTGTTCTCAATTAACCTGCAAATTAAAGTACATTGCAAACAAGAGTTTTTTTTATTAGAAATTTTTCTCTTGTGAACAAATTATTTTAAAACTAATTATTAACTAAAAGTAATACTTGTTAAATGCTGTACAAGTCATACAGCCTAACCACAATACTAAAGTAAAGATGCGTGCGCATACCGGCGTACGATAATTTTTGTAAACATCAGAAATATGATACCAATCTTAAATTTTATATTTTGTTCAATTATCAGTTAATATTGTTAATCCTAAATAATTAATTATAGTACATCTTGAGTCTGGTATCATGATATCTCCAAGAACCTTAACGGAATATGGTATATACTGAATTAAAACAACATAACCTGTACAGTAAAATTATTGTAACAACAACAGGTATACCAGAGCTTTGAGAGATCAGATAGAGTTTCATTTGAAGTTTTATTTTGTAATCAGCAATTGAAAGGGTTGTTAATTATTGTTTTGTTTGTTAAAAATATTCTCACTTAATAACTTGTTAATAAACTTATAATTTTTATTACCATAACAAGAGTATCATTTTATTAAAAGTAGATTCATTCATTATTTTTAATCAGTTCTGACAGGTGGCGGAAGAATTCAAAAAGCATTAGTATAAATCAATATACTTATCAGATATTGCTGCATTTTTTACTGTGTGTGAAAACATGTTAAATATTCAAATTGAATATTTTTTCTATTGTGTTTGAAGTGAATGTATTTCAGACGGAACGCCACAAGATAGAATTTGAATTTCAACAGTGGTAAGTAAATCAGATACACCACAAGTGCGCGGACTATATTTTAATAAGAAGAGTGAATTATTACGGCGTACTTACAACAGCAAAACATTAACACCAGTGACAGTTACGATTGCAAATTACACCTTTTATAACCAACATTATAGTAGGCACCGGTGCGTGTCTACAACCACACGAAAACACCTAACATCAATACAACAAGAAATACATAACTTAAACTTGTAATTTTATTATATTACCAGTTGGCTAGCCCAGCAGTGTGGCTTTGAGGAGAAACACAAGACAGCAAAATATACACAGTATTACTTGTAACTATTCTATTCTATTATATATATAATTTGATAACAATATATACGTAAAAAATGGTCACAACCCAGCACTTGTTAATAATATCTGATAATTATACACTCTCTTTCTCTCTCTCTCTCTCACTCTCTGGTACAATTATTATGAGCTCATTATAAAAAGTTAGTTTTGTTAATGAATTAAATGGTCATTTATAATTTTGAAATTATATTATTTGTTGTAATGAAATATTGAAATTTGTTGTGGCCAACGGTACTTAGCTGCAACTTTTGTCGAACATCGAACACCTCGAATTTGTTGATTCTGGACTGTCACATATCGTCTTCGGGCACACGCTCTCTATGGTAACATCCCCCCTGGGTCAGACTTTTGCCCGATTCTTTGGCTGCACTTTTAAAAATCGGGACTGTCACATATCGTCTTCGGGCACATGCTCTCTATAGTAACATCCCCCCTGGATCAGACTTTTGCCCGATTCTTTGGCAGCACTTCACGAATTACACTTTGACAATGTTCTAACGAAAATTGTTTACTGTATCACTGTTAATAATACATTTTGGTGGTGTAATACCACCCTTAGTGAATACGCCGGCCGGCACGATACACTGTCTGGACGAGAATGACAAAGTTTCATAACTGTGTATTGCAGAGGTGGGGCAAAACTACGTCACTGGTTCTTTGTTCAGGAGGCCAGCCCAGTCGAATACAAAGCGCCTTGCATTCTTTGCGTCTGACGTAAACATGGGTTGGTCTTGTTTACTACTTATTATGACAAACAGTTTTTTGTTATATTTGTAATTTTCCACTGAATTCAACATAAATCCTGTCAACTTAATATTGCGTTGTTGACGCTTCTCACCAAAACTTTTATAGGGAATACAAAATAAAATTATTACTATTTAAAACTGTTATAAAAAAAAATTACAATAATTATGTTTTACAATGGAACCATAGGTTTACAAAATTATTATGGTACCAGAATTGTACCGTCACAAAACCCCCTCAATGAAAGATTTTATGCCGAAGCATAAAGACTTTCATTGACACATGTGTACTGCCTAAAGGGATCTGCTAGGATATGACGCCACAACCCCCTTACTATTTAAATGAAAAGAAATACAATAACTCACCCGTGGTCCGATGATGATGACAGTACCTGTATGACCTTACTGGACTTCTCCTTCGAGATCCCAACACCATAAGGCCAGTCAGGCGCATAACGCTCCTGCTCTGACGCGCTGGCCAGCTCAGGAGCGCCGTCACAACATCACCAAACACTGAAACAATAAATCAAAAATATCAAAATAGTGGCTTGATACATGCTATATCCCTAACTGATCTGTTCCCCTTAGCTATGTGCTGGTTTGCGTTAAGAAGCACAGGGTTTGCATAAAATCAACAAGAATTATATAGAAGTGCCATTCTCTTCATTGACTACCCTTAACATTATAAAATCTTTTCGATTCCCATCGATAATAATTAACCCTTTTCTGTTTTCATAATTAATATAATTATAGAAGAAACACAAATCTTTATATAAATGAAACATATAATCCAAAGTTTATGGATACAATTACCAAAATCTCCCTGTTTGAGTAAGAGGGAGAAAAACATTTTATATTAAAAAAATTTTACTATTATTAATATTATTATTATTATTATTAACAGTTAATAATCTGGCGCTGTTAATAATATTATAATAAATCTTTAATGGATGGGAGATCATCAAGTCAAGCCCCACGTTGGGCGCCACGTTATAATAAAACTTTAATGATTAGTGTTGTTTTTAGTATTTGATAGAATTAGTAATGGGTAAATTGAAATTAATGTTTATGTTTAAAAAAGGATTACGATCACTAATATTTTGCTGTATTCACCTCCCCACTTACCATCCGTGAGCGTCTTCGATCTTCTTGATGGGCGGTTCTATCTCACTGGAAATACATTAATAACACACAAATATTTTGTCTGGATATCAACATATGCACATTAAATAAAATAACAATGATACTCAACTGTGAATTGAATATTCAAATATTGACCGCTTGAATATTGCCGCCACCTTGTGAAATAATTGTTTCTAAAATGTAAGTTATTTATATTTATTTGATAGAAATAAAGACTCTCTATTCACTGGTAACAAGTTGAGGTGTTTATTAACATTAGTGAAATTCAGTAAAAACTCCTTTAAAACAATTACTAATAATTTAAAAAAAAAAAAATAAAGTTAAATAATTTCTGAAACTTCTTCAGCTCAAGGCTGGTAACACTGGTACAATGTACGATAATATGGTAATTTAGGTTATGTCTACTTTGGTTATTAGTATTACCAATTTTCATGGATCCTTTGAATATACATTATGCAAGATACAAAGATGTTTTAATAAATAACAATATTTACTTATTTATTATAATTAAAAAAACAAAATTTAAAAATTATTAACCTCAATACGATAGTCAAACTATCGTACTATCGTACGGTTGTTTTGTTGCTTTCTGATGCTAAGAGCTGTAAACACGTGCTATCAATGTTGCACTATTAAAACAATGTTACTGGTTTACTTATTATTATTATTATTATGAACTGGAATTGATAAAAAAAAAAGAAAGAACTCTTATTATTGAGTCTGTTTATAAGAATTATTTATGACAGAAGTGACTCTCTGTGGCAAACAAAGGCGTTCTGGTTATAGGTTAGTTTACCTAGATGAGAGTAAGTTACAAAATAGAATAATTAATATCGTAAAAAAATCTTAATAATATCTTTACAAACACATTATTTATTAGTAATAGGATGTAGAATTAACAGTAATGATAGTTCTCGCATATTAAGTTATTGTTTTTCAAGTACTGCTGAAATCATAGTCAAACAAGCGACTATATTTACGAGTAATGGTTTGCGTATAAATTAATAGTTCCGCTTCTATTATTATTCTTTAAACATGAATATAACATACTTTGATTAAATGTCGTCATTAAATTAGACGAGAACTTTTATTCATTTTAATCTGGTAATAATTCATCGTTACTAGTTAAACATGCAAGTGTGTTTACTTGGTTAGCGTAGTCGACAATAATTTTCGTTAACTAACGAATATTATTTTGTCATTATATTTTAAAATTGTTAATGTATAATACTCCCTGTTTCTTTCACATAACATGACCTTTATTATACACTGGTCATGTCTTTATTGGTTCACTGTTTCACTCACAACACTGTCACACGATAAAAATGGGTGCTCAGTTGAGGTTAGTTATGGGTATATTACTTAGATACGCGCACATTTTAAAAATATTTTTGGATGACTGTCGCAGGCTCCGCTCGCATCGGTGGCTGGAAGACAATTAGTTCATCTCACCAAAGCTTCTGGCTTCGTCTGGTGAAATCGGGTCATTCTATTGGTTTAGAATGCGATACTCTCTACCCCAAAAGCCTTAGTTAAATTAAAATTTTAATTTTTTAGCGTCACTGCTTTGGGTTTGAGATTATCTATGATGTGTTCATTGCCATTCGAAAATGACCGAAAATCTTATAATGTTTATAAGTTTCTTATTATTAGTCAGATTGTCATTTGGATAGTGGCATTATATTGCGGACACTTGTGTCTTTAATTTAAGTCCAAACAAGTAATAATTCCGTCCATTAATAACTCACTTCACTTTCTTCAAAATTCATATAGTGGTTCTTAATAAAAATAAGTCCTTTCCACTATATTTTGGTGTAATTATTACTTAATACTTATGATTAAACGTTTGGAGTCCATTTCTCGTCTACTCTAAATACATAATATTAATATATTTGTAATTTGAACAAAATGTACTAATGGCGTACAAGCCATCTATGTCCAATTGTTTATATTTGCTTACATCACTATTATCCCTTATTCTACTACATATTTTTGGTACTATAACATCATTAGATACACTTACATGCATTTGCTAATACTTCATTTTGGCAAATGTTATTTTGTTTACATTTATAGTATTGTTTAAAATACATTATCCTCTTACCTCGCCATTCTGTCACTCTTATTTAGTTATTTTACCACATATTAGATGCATTGTTGATAATTAAATTGTGTACAAATGTTGTACATAGTTAGTTTAGTGGATTCACTAACTTTTTGTTAGCTGAAATCTCTTTAAGTTATTGTATGATGGTTGTTTACACCTAGTCCTATGATTGCAGTTTGTTAGTTTATTAAATTCCAGTCATTAAATTACTTGTATAATAATTGTGAGGTATTCTCATAGTTGAATTGAACATTCCTCTAACTACTGGTAAACCTTCTTACTCTCTCTTTACAAGTTTTGTTAATGTTTTTTGATTAACTCTATTGTCACATGGGTTCTGTCTAATTGGTTTATTGTTATTATAATTAATCTGACTCATTTAGTTGTGTCTTTCAGTTCATATGGTATTCATTGTTTTGTACATTTATTCTTATTTGGTCTCTGTTTGAAACAAATATTGATACTTATTTTATCTAATTATTGTGTATGATTTCATGTTGTAGGTCCAGTTCATGTGAGGTTATGTGTCATTTGGTTGACAACAATATGCTTCATACTTTATTCAGTATACATCTTAAATACTGTCATGTCATTATGGCATGTTACTACAATTGTTTACTACTATGTTTTGCATATTTTGTACACATTTTACACTATATGTTTATACAATAATACTTGGTTTTTTATCTAATTATGTTACACATTTTGGTGGGTTGTATCTAGGCTTTGGTACATTGATTTGTTTCTATTCAACAAATTAGTTTGTTTACTACTTATTTGCTTTACCATTTATCTACATTTTGTCCTGTGTAATTATGACATTCAGGCACATTTCATATCAAGGATTATAAAGCTTTTATTATTGGTCTCTTTGAGCAATTATTTCACTTTTCTGTATCATTAAATTGGTGGTCTTACTGATTATATTTGTGGTTTTACAATCTTGGATTAAACTTGGTACACTAATTGTTTATGTATTTCACTTGTTAATCGTTGATTCTTTCACTTACAAATTGTTATTCACTTCCCTCAGTTATAAACACTTCACTAATATTGTCTGTGCTGTTTATTTGGGGTTGGTGTTATTACATTATTTGTTGTTGCACTTATATAAAGTATTCACTGTCATTGTGTGATGGTACAATTCTGGTACAATCTTAAATTAACAAAAACATGGTATAAAAGACCATAAGTATTGTATTCCTTCATTTTTTAACAATTTAATAATCCCTGTAAAGCTACAGTGAGTGGACTATATAAATATTTTGTAAACGCAAAAGTGAATTGACAAGATTCTAACTGTTTTCATCGCAAAAAACCAAGAAACACAGCAAAAAACGTATGTCGCATACTGAGATAAGGTGCCTATCCCTGATGACGCCAGCGATGAGGAATGTGTTGTTGAAGCTGTAAACAGATGAACAATAACTTGATGACGTAGTTTCGCCCCACCTACTCTATTTGGGACAAAGAATCTTGGTCATTTCATCAGAAAGCGTGAACGCAGCCGGCCGGCAAACCGTTCACCGAGTGTGAATTTAAACTTTTACACCACTAAAAGTGGTTAATTACAAAAGAGTTAACAATAGTGACACCTTACTATTTGGTAAGGTGTATTACTTCAAAATGTGACCGGGAAGCGAAATCGGTAAACTCGCGGTGTGCGAAGTTTTACCGTACGGAAAACCGCAGCTGAGTCAGTCAGATGTGGTGAGAACGTTCCAACATTCAGTAAATTCATTCAATACTCATAATACAATGACCAATAAAATTTGAAATGAGCTCATTAAAATAAAATAAAGAAATTGTACCAGCGTGAGAGAGAGAGAGAGAGTGAGAGAGAGAGTGACATAAATTATGCTCGGTTGTGCAGATTTTAAATTTTTTTGGTTTTAGCATATTATACTCTATTTCATTTTATTATATGTTTAGTATATTTACAATGTTTATTTCTTAATGATGTTTATTCAAACCTATATAGGACTACGCCCCGAGGCCTAGTAACGTGCATGTTTGGCACATAGAAGTAGAATCATTTTTATATGTAGTCTTTTAGATAATAAAAGATAAACTTTGGTAACCATTTCAACTAATAGTACTTATTTCAGATAACACTTTCCGCTATCATATCGTTCGCTTAACACGAATTCTGGCCCGTAAAATAAGCCTAATATCATATGTTGGTAATTTCCATCATGGCGCCCGTAATTATACAATGTTTATGGTAAAAGTAGTTATATGTATGTGACGCAAAGATTTGTATTATCACATTTGGCGCCCGAACAGGGACTCGATATAATCTAATTTTATGTGGGGTAAGCCTACGAAGAGAGCGGAAAAGTTTATCTGAGGTAATAAACCTAATTTTAAATACGTAAACATAACCAAATTTTACGAGGTTATGTTATACGATTGTATGCATGCATTATAACGAAAAGAAATAGTGTGAATATGAGTGAATACGTCCTTCTTCAAGCCCCGCGATGGAAGCCAATTTATAACGAAAAGAAAGGATTGGGTGTTGTTGTTTGTGTTGTAATCTGTTGTTTTCTGTCGGGCGTTACCTCCGCGCACTTTTGTTACTTACTCTGTTTACTGGATCCTCTGCAGTGATGTAGTCCTGTAATACAACTTAAAACTATGCTTTTTGTGGGCGCCACTTGGAAACGTTTGTTCCAAGAAAAAATTAAATGTGATTGATAAAATTTTTAAATCTACGAAAAAATTTAAACAAGTCAGTTTAGCTTTGAAAAATCAGTTAAGTTTAATGATTCTTTAAAAACAACAAACAAATCGTCTGAAGGACTAACATTCATAAAAAGAAAAGAATTATAAAATTGCAGAGAAAAAATTTTACAAGTTATTATTATTGACAATTTTTTTATATGTCCAATCAAGTATCGGCTAGTATTTCAGATTCTGACTCAGTTGAAAAGCATGAGTTTAATATGTGAAAAATCTTTACTCTCAGGACGTGATTCCTTTGAACTACCAAGACATATCAATTAGATGCCTTACAAGAAAAAACTAAGTGATTTGAAGGTGTATGTGTAGCGTGTAAAGTACAACTGTGTGATAAATGTAACCAGGTAACAAATGACTTTAATTTTGGTAACTCACGTTCCAATGGTCGTTTATTCTCTCACTGGACACTTCCTTCGGGTAGTTTCTCAATCTCGCCTCTTCGGGTGTACACTGAATCTATTTAAAGTCAATTTTTGCGATCATTACTTTTTCCGCACTTTATGTCAAAACGTTTGGCAGTAGAATCTTGTTCAAACGCCGCCGCTACGAATCATCTGTTTAGCGTTGATTCAGAAATCTGCCACCGCAGCGCTGATTCCCATGCAGTGTTGAGGAAGGCTTAGTGTATTGTTTGTTTACGTTCGGGGGAATTATTTGTCACGTTAGTCAGTCAATGCGAACACAGCAGAATTCGTTCTCTATTTAAATGTTTGGTCCCTCCTGGGCCGTCGACGTTCTGGCTGCGTGATTTCTATTAAAATTTGCCGTATCGCTGCTCTATTTCAGCGATACTTTTTGGCGTAGACTCTCGTTGAGGTTAAGTCAGTCGGTTATGTCTATGTACGGGAAAAGCCTTCCTGCCGTGTCTTGTCGATTTCTCGCCTCTTTGGTTTCGCCTTAGCTGCGTTGATCAGTGTTGTGTGAGATGCATCAGTTCTGGAGTTCAATCTTCAAGTGTTTTTGGGTCGAATTTGGTCTCGCTTTTATACTAAATTAGGTAGACTGTTTTCATCGACTTCCGGTATATTTGTGTAAAAATTCTTTCTAGATTGTTCGAGAATAAACGAAATGGAATGTCATAGAACAATTTTCACTTCCGTAGAAGCTTTTAGAACGAATTTCTTATTCTTCATACAAAGGATATTTCAAAATTTACACTGGTATTTATCAAACAGTTTCACATTAGTACTCACAATTTGTATGCCATTAATGCATTTAGATTCCTTGTTTTTAACTGAATCTAGCGATACTAAATATGATTGGTATCTAATTAACTTAAGTCTAATAAACAATACAATATACAACCCTCACCTTGAGTTGTTGTCATTGAAAACTCAATTTTTATAACAAAAATTGTTGTGGAGTTACAAAGTTCCTTCCACAAGCTGAACATCTACTACTACTACTTTCCTACAACAAAATAAACAAATTTTAACATAAATAAAACACAAATAAATACAATTTTATATGGCCTCTGCTCATGGCCTAGATTCTTGTCAGTTTTCTAATACAATGATTAGTCTTTTTCTTTAATATATGTATTATTTCACTACTATACACACAGAGTTTATTATTTTGTCTATCTTTTGTGATACCTGGTTACTCTGTACATATATTATATTTATCACAAGATGACATAGCATCATTGATTGGTCTTGAGATGTCATTTTTTATGGTGTGACAAATCTCACTCTAATTAGTTAAATTCTTTTAGAATTGACTTTACTTTCAACTGAGTTTGTTTCTTATTAAGGTATTCTGATGTATTGTACCTTTCTATCTTATTTTTGTTAGTATTATGTAAGTATTTAGCCAGGTATGATTATTTTTGTACTGGATGATTGGCTTCAGCCATACATGGTATAAGTAAATATTTTGCTGACTTGACTATTACAATGTTAAAGTCAGTCAGGTATATTAGTATAGTTGCTTTATATCATATTACAGCTTTCTAATACAGTTTGGTTGCATTTTGGCAACATTAAATTCATAAATTATACAATATTAGATGCCTATTACATGTTTTTAGTTAACACTGTTTTTGGCTATTTTGACTGCTTTTTATTCATTTGACAGCTTCCTTTATTTAAGATAAATTGTTCACTATTGTCTGCTTGACAATTACATATAGTTTTTATTTAAATCTGATAATAATTAATTTTTTCATGAAATCTTGGTGTATGGTCTTAAATCCAACACATTAATATTTTTTGTCATTGCAAATATACAATTTTTATTTTAACTTAAACTCTTTCTAATAATGCATTTAAGTCATTCAATACATTTATTTTATTTACATCACATAATATAATAATGGATCATGTCCATTTATTCACAAAAAATAGTTTTTAATACCCTATTCATAGTTATAAAACTTAATAATTATTGACTTTATTCTGGTGGATTCTGACATTATTTCTCTCTCTTATAGTGTCTTATGGTTTTTCCACTCTTATTCACTTTAATAATATATATGGGGTTTTGTCTTAGTCATAGTTTGGTCGTTTTTTCAAGTTGATAGAAATAATTATTATACAAAATTACACAATTTTTTGGGACTACTTGGGTTCGATACTGTTCACTTCACTTTCCTCTTATGCTAACTTACTATATAAATGATTTCTTTTATGGAACGTTCTGTGACGTTACATATGCCTCTTCGTTAAAGTTGATAATTTTGGAAAAACATATCTTTGGTTTTGATGAAATTATCATCTCTATAATAACCCTTTATTATTAGCTTCTTTATATTTCATTCTTTTATCTTATAATTAAATTCCTGTACTACTCCTTTAATATATTAATCCAACTCAATATTCCTAGTTCGTTCTTTGTCATATCACCTATTCCTTTCCTTTTTACCTTGATGTTTTATAATTAATCTTTGATATAATTCCCTATCAATTCCCTAACTTACATAGAGGGTTGGGAGTCAGAGTGGCTCGCTATGGCATACATTCTCTGTCCCTTCCTGTCTATAACTACTGAAATCAGAGGCAACACATCCCTGTTCAGAAAATAATAATTGCACCTTTGCAACAAATAATAATAATAATAATAAAAAAAAATACAATATTCAAAGATCATAGGCTCCTACACATAAATTCCCTTTCTTAAACTCTTCTGATTAATTCACAATTATATTAATATATCGTTCTCCGCAGGTTAAAATTATCGTTTAAAATCATTCAATGTTAATA
The DNA here is from genome assembly GCA_034769895.1 of Magicicada septendecula. NCBI lineage: Eukaryota > Metazoa > Arthropoda > Insecta > Hemiptera > Cicadidae > Magicicada > Magicicada septendecula. Next base: position 275,260,232 of record CM068370.1, on the reverse strand, counting down.
GCTATATTCATATTCATCATTACCTCCTTATGTAACACACTGTTTTCCCCTTTTTTTTTTCATTTATCATTTCCATTTAGTATCAAATATATGACAGTATTTCTCCTTCTTTTCTCCTTTACTAAGTGTCCATCTTGTAGTATTTATTAATAATAATCCCTCTCCTTCTCTAAGTACGGGTAAGCTGGTAAATATACGTTGACTTGGCTATTGGAAATAAATCTATATTTTATATATATCTTTATGCCTTTGGTGTAAGGTGTCCTTCTCGTAATATTTATTTATAATAATCTCTCTCCTTCTCTAAGTACGGGTAAGCTGGTAAATATACGTTGACATGGCTATTGGAAATAAATCTTGCCTATGGTGGAATGTGTCCATCTCGTAATATTTATACAATATTATTTATATTTATTTAAAAATCTCTACCTCCTTTCTAATTATGGCTAAGTTAAAAAATTCACGTTAACATGTTTAGTCAAGGTACCTTCTCTATGATGCTGTATTTGACTTGGGTCTTTGGTCATGGTACTTGGTCACTGATTGCGTATTCGACTCGCGATTTTTTAATCATGGTACTTTTTTAATGAAGTCTGGTTATACCTACCTTTTACCTTGTTCCTAATTGTGTCAGTTACCTCGTAGGTATTGTTTTTATTATCTCTGGTTATCGTGAAAGGCCCTGTATATAAGAGTAGCAATTTCCTCGTTATGCCTTGTATAGCACTGGGCAATTCTCTATTTTTAACTAACACCTTTCCACCTACCTCATATTTAATTGCCTTAGGCTGTGATTTGATATATTTTTTCCGCTGCTGTTCCGTTTTTTCTAACACCTTATTATAAAATTTTGCCCCTTCAAATTGGTATGTGGGTTCGTCGGGAAAATTAATGATTTCTTTTATCTCTCGTGGTGGGGGTCTTTCGAACATAACCGTGTATGGCGACATCTCGATGGTACTGTGATGTGAGAAATTGAGGAAATCCTCGGTAGAGGCTACATATTCATGCCATCTTTTCTGCTCGTTATGGCAGTATGTTCTTAGTAACCGTCCTACCTCCCTTAACACTCTCTCGGCTGGGTTACTATTCGGGTGATATACGGACGTCTTGTACGTTTTTATTCCGTGTTCTCCCAAGCTTTCTTTCCAAAGTTTTCCCCTAAACTGAGTACCGTGGTCCGTAATTATTGAATACGGTTGGCCCACTTCCATTATATAACGCTTGATTATTATGTCTATTATTTTCCTGGTCGTTGCCCTAGTTATTGGGTATAGCTTTGTATACTTGCTAAAGTGGTCGAAAATGATTACGACAAATTTATATCGGTGTCTCCCACCGCTGCGTGGAAAGGGTCCGCAGATATCGAGAAATACCTTTTCCAATTTTTCGGTAGATGATATGGGTATCATGACCCCTTCCTTCCTCTCGTTATCACACTTTACTTTTTGACAAATATCGCACGACCGTATCGCCAGTTGCACCTTCTTATTCATCCCCTTGATGTATGTTTGCTCTTCCAATGCCTTCCTTACTTTAAGGGCACCCATATGTCCGTACCTATCGTGATAGTCGATTATTAGCGGTCTCTCTATCGCTGGTGGAATCACTAATTTCCAATTCTCTTGTTGCGGGGTATTCCTAATGAACAAAGTGTCGTCGTGTATACAATAAAATCTGTTTATGACCTCATCGCCTTCCTGTACCCTTTTTCTAATATCTCCTAATTTCGGATCGGCCTCTTGTTGTGACTTTATTTCGTGCAAAATATCTTTTAAATCCTCCCTGCTCTTAATAATGTGGTAAACCTTGGCTAATTGTTCCTTTTCGCCATCAAAGGTTTGGTCTGGTATATTGACGCGAGATAAGACGTCGGCGGCTACGTTCTGTTTGCCGGGTATATATTCCCATGTGATATTGTACTCTTGCAAGGCCAAAACCCATCTAGTCAGCCTTCCGTGGTTCAGTTTACAATGCTTTAAAAATGATATAGATTTGTGGTCGCTTCTAACTGTTATGGGGTACCCTAATATATATGTCCTAAATTTACCGCATGCGAAAACTACACTCAACAGTTCTTTTTCGGTAGTATTGTAGTTTCTTTCGCAACTGTTCAGCACGCGGCTAGCAAAGCTAATTACTAAATGGTTACCGTCCTGATCTTCCTGATAGAGGGCTGCACCTAAACTCACGTTACTGGCATCGCAGTTTAGAAAAAATGGTTTTGTAAAGTCGGGATGATGCAACATTACGGTTTCTAAAAACTTTTCCTTTATTATATTGAGCACTCCATCTTGCTCTGGTCCCCAAGTCCATTTGTCTTTAGCTGATAACTGCTTTTGGAACCTGGCAGTTAATTCTGAGTAATTGGACCGAAACTTTCTGTAATAGTTGCAGATTCCTAAAAATGACTGCAGCTGTTTCCTATTCTTTGGGGTGGGGAACTTCTGTATGGCCTCTACCTTCTCTTTGGATGGAGTAATCCCTTGTTCTGTTAAATTAAATCCTAAAAATTTCACCTCATTTGCAATGAATTGGGACTTGTCTAATTTGAGGGTGATATTATTCTCCGATAATTTCTCTAGCACCTGTTCAACCCTATTACAATGGTCGTCCCAATTCGCTGAAGTCACCAGTAGGTCGTCGACGTACACTGTCGTAAACTTCAGTACTTCCTGCCCCAATATTCTGTCCATTATCTTTACAAACACCGCCACAGAATTTATTAAGCCAAAAGGTAACCGCTTAAACTGATAGTTTCTGCCCTCGAATATGAATGCCATATATTTCCTACTATCAGGGTGGAGTTCTATCTGCCAGTAACCGCATACCGTATCACATGAGCTTATATATCTGATTCCGTGGAACTTTTTTAATATCTCCTCTATCTCCCCAGGTGATGTGCGGTCGTTAACAATCATTTTGTTAATCTCCCTAGCATCGAGACATATACGTACCTTTCCGTTCTTTTTTGGCACCGCTATGATTGGGCTGGTAAAGGGCGAATGACTATACTCGATTATGTCGTCCTCTATCATCCTGTTCAATTCTTCCCTGACTTCGTTCTTTAGCGAGTATGCGATCGGGTACGATTTCCTGTTAAATTCCACCGGAGTTTTAAATTTTATGGTGCACTGATAATCTCTGGCTTTACCTGGAGCGTTCGAGAATATGTGTTTATAATGGTTGTATACCTCGATTAATTGTTCCGCCTGTTTCTCGCTGATTAGACCCCTTGCTTTCGTCCTTTGAAAATCCCGTATTTCTTCTAATTTTTCTAACCACAACTCTGGGTTTTCATCCTGATATAATGGCATATTGATTGGACGATCGGTACAATAATAATGGTTCACTATCGCTTGATAAGGTGTATTGTCTGTACCACTTCCTTGGACATCGATTAAATTATTGGTCCAAATCCCCTTGTTAGTCTTTAAAGTTATCACCTTACTTTCCAAATCTATTACAGCATTGTATGGCCTAAGTATATCGCAGCCTATTAGTATACTCATGGGTAAATTACTCGCCACTAATAACCCTATTGGTATTGTTACCCCATTACTAGTCATCTCAAATGACACCTGTTTCTTTATTGATTTACTTTGCCTCCCCGTTGCTCCGACTAAAATAATGTTATTTATCGGTAGAGTGGGTATTGGTAAATTACTATTTTGTTTAATCCGCTCTAACTCAATGCTATCGATAAGTGACACATTTGACCCCGTGTCAATGAGTAGTATCGCTTCTATGCCATTGATATATGCTTTAATCTGCACGATACTATTATTCCCTTGGTTACTATTTTTAATGATATCGTCACCTTCTTCTAATAACTCCTCTCTAATATCCTTAAGGTAATTATTTATTCTTATCCTAGTCCCGTCTTTGTCCTGTCTATGTTCGTCGTTTGTCACCCCATAATATTGGTTCAGTGAAGGGCGGTTTTCCTTTTTCACTGCCGCGTTTAGTTTAAATGAGCCACTGTCTCATTGGCCCGGTCTCCCGGAACATTGGGTTGCTGACCCGTCTGTGTTTCCTGCCTGACCTCGGGATTACCGTTAATAGGTTGGGTATTCGCCGCGTTACCCTGGCTACCTGACGCCTGTTGTGGGTAAAACATGTAAGTGGGTACATTAGGTGGATATGGCCGTCGGTTATTGGCCATTGTATAATTTACCTGGGGCCTATATTCATTTTGGTTTCTCCTATCGCCTCCTCCTTGGTTTCCCCCGTTGCGATAACCATTACGTTGACCATAATTACTTCCTCTATAATTATTCCCGCGATAACCGTTTCCCTGGTGGAAGTTCCTACCGTAGTTATTCCCGGTGTAATTACCTCTGTTTGGTCCCGGATAGTTGCGGTTAATTGGGCCCTGAGTGGTATCATTTCGGCCATTTGGTGGTATATTATTATTCTGATTATTGGTGTTTAAATTATTACTGTTCCCACCTCCATTCCGGTTTGGTCCGTTATTATTGTTGTTGTACTCTACCTTCCGATTGGGGGGTTGGTAATCCTGGAACCTTCCTGTGGATTCGCAATTTTCCAATAATTTGGCCAGATCGGCTATTTTGCTAATTTGTTGGTATAATTGGGCATCCTTGATCCCATAGCTGTAATGTCCAGCTAACTGTCTTACCAAACATTCTTCTGGGATCGGCGGTATCAACTTCCGTGCTAAACATACCTTTCCCAGGAAATAAGACGTCGGGGACTGTCCATAGGACGCATCGTATTTGCCATAGAAAATGTCCATTCTTACCCTGTTTTGTGCGGTCTCTGACCAATACTTTTCCTTAAACTGGCGTTTAAACTCTGCTAAATTCGTTATTTCGGGTCGTACCGCTATCCACCAGTTATCCTTAGTATTTTTAAACGTCTCGTCAAGCATCTCTCTTATCCTGTCCCACCTTGTTTCTCTACTTCTCCCAATAACCTCCTCCATTCTTTCCAAAAATTCCATTGGGTTTCGTCGATAGTCCTGGAAGTTGATTACTTCCCTGTTTTCACCATGACACGTATGAGTGTTTAGTATTGGTGTGTCTCTCAGCGCCTCTAATCTTTCCTGCAGGTTTTTCTCTCTCTGGTCTATTTCCAGTATGCTATTTTTGTTAGATTTTATTTGTTCGTCCAGCCTGTTAGCGATGTGCTGGACTTCTCCTACCTCCTGCATGATGGCGTCTTGGTTCTGCCTTACCTTGTTTTCGAGATTTCTAACATCTTGTTTGGTCTCTACTGTTTGCTCCTCTATACTTTCGAAATGTGTATTGTTTCCCTCCCGTAACCTTTCCAACTGTTTCTCCATATTCTCGACCTTCCTGTCACTATCGATTTTATTATCATTGATCGTTTTGTTTACTGTTTCGTATTTTATGCTAATTTCTTTTTTCAGGGACTCTATACTTTTTTTATTCTCCTCGTGAAATAGCTCCAGTTTTTTCCCATTGTCATTTATTTTCTCTGTTATATCCTTCCTTAAAGATTCTATGTTTTTGTCTAATTTTTCCTTATTTCTATTCATATTTTCTTCCATCCTTTGGAACATTTGCTCATTACTTTTTTTAGTATTTTCGTTCATATCCTCCTTTAAAGATTCTATACTTCCTTTTATTTCCGCCTTATCTTCCCGTCTGTTTTTATTCATATTTTCATTTATATTTTCTTCCATTCTTTGGAGCATCATCATTAATATATTCGCGTCAACACTCCCTGTTATTTTTTCTGGTTCGGGTTTCTCTGTCTGTCTACCATTTGTATGGGTTCTTCTCCCGTTTGTTCTTCTATTCCTCTGCCGTTTGTACCGGTCCTTCCATTTCTAGTGTGGGCGGTTCTAATTCCGTTTCCTCCATTTGTACTGCCTCTCCGTCTTCCACACTTAACTCGGGTTCCACAGTCTTCTTCACCTTTTTTCCCTTTGGTTGCGGCATTTTAATATGTTGGTAGTTGCCGGACTTGTTCCGTCTTTTTCAAGCCTCACTAGTTGGGCTGCCAATTTATAGAAAAACAAGTAGTGTAGTGGGTGTGGTTTAAATGTGTTGTAATCTGTCGGGCGTTACCTCCGCGCACTTTTGTTACTTACTCTGTTTACTGGATCCTCTGCAGTGATGTAGTCCTGTAATACAACTTAAAACTATGCTTTTTGTGGGCGCCACTTGGAAACGTTTATTCCAAGAAAAAATTAAATGTGATTGATAAAATTTTTAAATCTACGAAAAAATTTAAACAAGTCAGTTTAGCTTTGAAAAATCAGTTAAGTTTAATGATTCTTTAAAAACAACAAACAAATCGTCTGAAGGACTCACATTCATAAAAAGAAAAGAATTATAAAATTGCAGAGAAAAAATTTTACAAGTTATTATTATTGACAATTTTTTTATATGTCCAATCAAGTATCGGCTAGTATTTCAGATTCTGACTCAGTTGAAAAGCATGAGTTTAATATGTGAAAAATCTTTACTCTCAGGACGTGATTCCTTTGAACTACCAAGACATATCAATTAGATGCCTTACAAGAAAAAACTAAGTGATTTGAAGGTGTATGTGTAGCGTGTAAAGTACAACTGTGTGATAAATGTAACCAGGTAACAAATGACTTTAATTTTGGTAACTCACGTTCCAATGGTCGTTTATTCTCTCACTGGACACTTCCTTCGGGTAGTTTCTCAATCTCGCCTCTTCGGGTGTACACTGAATCTATTTAAAGTCAATTTTTGCGATCATTACTTTTTCCGCACTTTATGTCAAAACGTTTGGCAGTAGAATCTTGTTCAAACGCCGCCGCTACGAATCATCTGTTTAGTGTTGATTCAGAAATCTGCCACCGCAGCGCTGATTCCCATGCAGTGTTGAGGAAGGCTTAGTGTATTGTTTGTTTACGTTCGGGGGAATTATTTGTCACGTTAGTCAGTCAATGCGAACACAGCAGAATTCGTTCTCTATTTAAATGTTTGGTCCCTCCTGGGCCGTCGACGTTCTGGCTGCGTGATTTCTATTAAAATTTGCCGTATCGCTGCTCTATTTCAGCGATACTTTTTGGCGTAGACTCTCGTTGAGGTTAAGTCAGTCGGTTATGTCTATGTACGGGAAAAGCCTTCCTGCCGTGTCTTGTCGATTTCTCGCCTCTTTGGTTTCGCCTTAGCTGCGTTGATCAGTGTTGTGTGAGATGCATCAGTTCTGGAGTTCAATCTTCAAGTGTTTTTGGGTCGAATTTGGTCTCGCTTTTATACTAAATTAGGTAGACTGTTTTCATCGACTTCCGGTATATTTGTGTAAAAATTCTTTCTAGATTGTTCGAGAATAAACGAAATGGAATGTCATAGAACAATTTTCACTTCCGTAGAAGCTTTTAGAACGAATTTCTTATTCTTCATACAAAGGATATTTCAAAATTTACACTGGTATTTATCAAACAGTTTCACATTAGTACTCACAATTTGTATGCCATTAATGCATTTAGATTCCTTGTTTTTAACTGAATCTAGCGATACTAAATATGATTGGTATCTAATTAACTTAAGTCTAATAAACAATACAATATACAACCCTCACCTTGAGTTGTTGTCATTGAAAACTCAATTTTTATAACAAAAATTGTTGTGGAGTTACAAAGTTCCTTCCACAAGCTGAACATCTACTACTACTACTTTCCTACAACAAAATAAACAAATTTTAACATAAATAAAACACAAATAAATACAATTTTATATGGCCTCTGCTCATGGCCTAGATTCTTGTCAGTTTTCTAATACAATGATTAGTCTTTTTCTTTAATATATGTATTATTTCACTACTATACACACAGAGTTTATTATTTTGTCTATCTTTTGTGATACCTGGTTACTCTGTACATATATTATATTTATCACAAGATGACATAGCATCATTGATTGGTCTTGAGATGTCATTTTTTATGGTGTGACAAATCTCACTCTAATTAGTTAAATTCTTTTAGAATTGACTTTACTTTCAACTGAGTTTGTTTCTTATTAAGGTATTCTGATGTATTGTACCTTTCTATCTTATTTTTGTTAGTATTATGTAAGTATTTAGCCAGATATGATTATTTTTGTACTGGATGATTGGCTTCAGCCATACATGGTATAAGTAAATATTTTGCTGACTTGACTATTACAATGTTAAAGTCAGTCAGGTATATTAGTATAGTTGCTTTATATCATATTACAGCTTTCTAATACAGTTTGGTTGCATTTTGGCAACATTAAATTCATAAATTATACAATATTAGATGCCTATTACATGTTTTTAGTTAACACTGTTTTTGGCTATTTTGACTGCTTTTTATTCATTTGACAGCTTCCTTTATTTAAGATAAATTGTTCACTATTGTCTGCTTGACAATTACATATAGTTTTTATTTAAATCTGATAATAATTAATTTTTTCATGAAATCTTTGTGTATGGTCTCAAATCCAACACATTAATATTTTTTGTCATTGCAAATATACAATTTTTATTTTAACTTAATTCAATAAAAATAACTAAACTCTTTCTAATAATGTATTTAAGTCATTCAATACATTTATTTTATTTACATCACATAATATAATAATGGATCATGTCCATTTATTCACAAAAAATAGTTTTTAATACCCTATTCATAGTTATAAAACTTAATAATTATTGACTTTATTCTGGTGGATTCTGACATTATTTCTCTCTCTTATAGTGTCTTATGGTTTTTCCACTCTTATTCACTTTAATAATATATATGGGGTTTTGTCTTAGTCATAGTTTGGTCGTTTTTTCAAGTTGATAGAAATAATTATTATACAAAATTACACAATTTTTTGGGACTACTTGGGTTCGATACTGTTCACTTCACTTTCCTCTTATGCTAACTTACTATATAAATGATTTCTTTTATGGAACGTTCTGTGACGTTACAGCGTGTATTACAAAATAGCAAAAATGAGTACTACAGCTGCTTTGATGCAGCTCTTATTGAATAAATTCGATGAAAAATTTGATAATTTTGATAAACAATTCAATGAATTAAAGAATGAAATTAAAAACGGTAACGATAATCTCATTAAGCAGTGTAATAAAGTAATTAAAAAATTGGATGAGAATTTAATCCAACTAGAAAAACAGAAGGCGAATAGTAGTGAAAACAGTACGAAAAACGAAGTACTGACTAATAACGTAAGTAACAGTGATAAGTTGAATAATGAATTTACAGGTAGTGAGAATATGGTGTTAGAAAATGATAATGAAAGTATTATGAATTATAATGAGGTGTTTGAGTGTATTGAGTCAGAAAGAGAGTTTGGAGAAAGTATTTTTGTACAAGGGGTGCAGGGGTTAGAATTTTCTTTCGATGTTGCGTTAGGGGGTGAAGAAAAGTCTTCACGTATTTTTTATAAGGACAAGAGTTCCTTCAATTTATATTTGGGAGACGATAGGTCTACAAATAAAGTTTCTTGGTGTTTTTGTGTACCTCATAAATGGTGCAGTAATTTTGAGTTAGGGACCCCTGCATATTTGGAGAGAGAGTGTAATTTGGTGTTATGGTGAGAAATATGTTAAGAGAGAAAGTGTAGAGAGGTATTGTGAGAAAAAGAAAATAATAGAAATTTTTAAAGTTAATAGAAAGTACAGAGAATTGGTAGAGAGGTTAGGCATAGAGACGGTGGAGGAAAATAATGAATACTTACCTTATAGTAACAATGATATTGAAATAATAATAGGTGATGAGAATAATGGTATTAAGTACTTACCTGTGGTAGAAAATTATGATGATAATTACAAGATGAATAACAAAATTATAACATATGATATTACTGAGATAGACAGAACCCTACTCGATCGTGACTTGATATATTTGTTTGATAATTGTTTGATATATGAATATGAATATAATGTTTCTAATCATAAAATTTATTCGTTAGACAATAAGATAAATAGACATAAGATTAGGACGTTATTCACGATGGAGGATAGACTGTTGTATTGTGAAATGAACATTTAATATATGTGAAAAGTGGTTTTGAATTGGACTGCGTATGGACTGAGTTTGATAAATAACAAAATAATGAGTTGGAGTGTATATTTTTCATTGTTTCATATGTTTTATATATTGTAACAATATATAGGGGTGCGCCCTTGTTCAAGCCCCGCGATGGAAGCCAATATGTAACAATATATAATGGTCGTACCTGTTGAAATGTATCACACTAGTTTATTTTGTGTATTAGTGTGAATGTAGTGTGTTTGCCTCACACTGGTTGTTACATAAATCGACGTCACTACTGGAGTCCGTAGCATTGTCAATGTCACCAGTACAACCTACCTGTTAATTCATAGGGATTACGATTCCCGGGTGGCGCCAAATTGTTTTGGTTAAAACAATTAAAACATGTAATATTTTAGGCAATACGTGTATTAGCTAGACAGCTGTGACGTTCGAATTGTTCCTGCTTCTACACAGGTTGTCGACTCGGCCGCTCGTGGCGAGCGCTAGTTGGCTATAACTTAACACTTCGCTAACACACATATATTCTACAAAAATCCTATGAAATAACAAGATAGTAATGTTCTGTACTGCGTTTTTTAATACACATTTAATTATCAATAAATATGACAATTGAATCATAAACAAATTTATAATATTATGCTCCGGCTTACAGCTTGAAACACAAATATCCCAGGTTGGCAAAATTGATTTCAAAAACACTATCGTTCAGTTACTTTTGACAAATTACTATTTTTTTAAAATCTGGAGTTCTTTTGATCATGAAAATAGACATAAACGTTGATTACATGAAAAGAAAGTACACTACTATACCTTATACGTACTTAGGATTTATAATGTGTTTGTACAATTTGTTCAGTAGTGTCGTATTTCTGTTACAGTAGTTATGTTCACAAATAAGGTTATCTTTATAAATGTTTTTTAATGTAAGTAAATTATGCCTTTACCTTTGAAAGAAAATACTACTTTTTAAATAGTGAGAAATTTTATCATTTGAAAATAATTTAAGTAATTTGGGGTTTTTGGGAGTAAGAAATTATTCGGTACTTATCAGTTCATCTCACGTTGTCTGTATCGTCATCAGGATAGTCGTATATTTTTCGAATTTGGGCTGGTTGAAGGCTTCCAACATCTTCTTCAAACTGGTCTGGGTTTTTTCGTTAATTAGTTTATTTAATTTCGTTCCTGGACATCATTAATTCTGTATAGATCGACGTCTCTTCATATTGAGTTATTTTGGTTCACTGATTCGACTTTTTATAACTGTTTAAATTAAGTTTTAGTTTCTCCAATTTTTCGTGTGGCTTACCCACGCTTCGTTTCTTCAGCGTCTATGTAATTTAACGGAAAAATAAGCCCTCAAACGTCTCGTTCTCATAGTAACCAATAATTCAGTGCTTGGTTAATTACTCCTTACATACATTGTTAGAAATATTTGAATTTTTATTCAAATTTATTAAGTATTTTCCTAATGATTTTATTCCCTTATAATTCCTTTGGGATAATAAATGACATCACTATTATTTTTCTTTCCTTTCAAAGTTTACAATGATACCTCATAAGGTCATATTCTGTTACACTTTAACTATAGTCTAATTATTTGACATTTAATGAATAACATATCTTTCTTGAATTAAATTATTACAATAATATTTCTGTGTTGAAATAACTGATATATAATTACTGTCCATTCACTGTTCTTAGATTAGTAAGATTTTTTGTGAAATTGATACAATTTGCATTTGAATGTTCTTGGCAGTTAACTGTTTTCATAGTTACAAACAGCCATGATTGTTTTCTAGTGTATTTCCTTTTTAAATTACATTCTGAATTCAGCCTGATGGGCTTCACTTATTTGTTTGTGTTTTAATTACTATTCAACATACATTTTCATTACTCTTCATTTAAAATACAATAGTTAGGTTTATGGACTGTAAGTCCCTTTCAGCAATATTCCTTCTTTAACATTGCATCAACTATTCTTTACAAGTCATAAATTATTCTTACTACTAACATTGATTTCTTTCTTGTCTTATAAACTAGGGTGATAAACATTGTTACTTTCTCTAATATTATGAAGGTTGATTCCCCTTTCAACATGGGGTGTTGTATTCTTTACAATTTTAATCTTTAATAACAAACTTTACTTCTATCCTATCATGCCATGTTAACACAGGTTATGGTACTGGGCTTTCTCCCTGAATATTATTACAAGCTTCCTTAATATTAATTTTAAATACTATTTTTAATTACTTCTATGTATATTATTAATTATACTCTCACTCCAATCATTGGTGGTTTATCAATGTTTTACAGAGTGTCTATTTACTTAGCATTCTAATTTGAATGTTTCACATCCACTTTCACTATTTTTTAGGGCATTTACACTTCACTAAAGCACTTCACTTTGGTTCACTGTTTTGTAATTAGTGTTATTTAATGGGTAATCCCTATACTTTCTCCTACCATTTTTCACTATTTTGTTTTAGTATTATATTTACTATAAACAATATTAGGCTAGTTGTGTTTTGGTTGAATCTAACCTTTCTGACAGGGTTAGTGTACTTTTCCTAACTATATTACTTTACAATTGTATTGTCTTAAAAATGGGCACATAGGTTAAATTAATGCTAATAATAACATTGGTTTCATTAATATATAATTATTTAAGGTTTATTGACCGTATTCTATCTCTAACATACAATCTTTCCCTTTTATATATGTGTGTTAGTTTCCCCTTGGGTTTTATCTGTCTCCTCTTCATTCTTCCTCTTCTTCTTCTTCAATCCGGTTCGGTTCTCCTCTTCTTCTCTTCTGGTTTAAATTCTGTTTACTTATATGGATCTGTCCTCTTCTTCTGGTTCTTCTTTAGTTCTGTGTCCATCATTGTTTTGTCTATCATATTTTTAATAAGTATGTTACGTGGTTCCCTTCTTTATGTTTATGTTTTCGGCTCAATCACTTGGATTGGGTAATATCGTTGTACGTCTTGTCAAAGTATTTACATTTTAATCATTTTTTACACATTTTATTTCATATGAAGTAATTTTATATCAAGAATTATCTTTTTTATCACTGGTACGAGATTTGGCTTAATTGTATCGTTACAATATCAATGTATTTATGTATTTTGATGTTGTATTACAGGTATATTTTGTGTACACCAGTTATTATGTATTTTAATAATTAACATGTTTTGTTTAATTAAACAAGTTTAAACAAATGAATAATATTTAAAGGTCAATTACTGAATTAAAATAGTACAAAAGAAAGTTGTACTAATTAGTAAAATATGAATATTAATAAATGATTAAGTAAAAAGAATATATATTTGAAAAGTGAGATGTACTGTTATGAGTAAGTGAGAGATGAATTTTATAAGATAATTGTCAATGATTGCAGTAAGGTAGAATGTTTAAACAGGGATAGAGCCTGGATATAGATAAAGGCAGGTGAGTTTAATTAAAGTAAATGGAATTAGATAGTTAGAATTTTTGAAGTAAATAATACAAAGAAAGTATTAGATATTTAGGGACACAGTAGTTAGTGATTATTTGTAGAGGTGAGTAAAGAAATTGGTGTAAACATATATTTGTTGTTGATGATATTTTGTAGTGGGGGTGAGGTGATAAGGAGTAGCCAACGTATAGCATTGTGGCAGGTAATAGCGTAGTTTTAGGGAGTGTTTGCCGAATTTTTTGGAAGGGCAAAATATTATGAATGTATATAGCCAGTTAGGGAACACCAATCTCTGTACAAAGAAGAGCGGTGCCATAGGATTTAAATGAAACTAGTAAAGGTGTTTATAATTGAGATATTGGTGTCATGATAGGTAAATTTGGTTGTTAGTTAGAAGAAAGGTGAGTAAGATTATAATAAGTAAAAGGCATAGTGAATATAGGAGTCACCCAGACTAAACAAGGATTAAAAGGTGAAAGGTTAGGTAGTTAGTGAGGTAGAAAGTTCAGAGTAGAAAGGTAATGAAAAATGAATAATGAAATAATAATAATATTATGAATATTAATAATAAATTTGAAATGAATTTTAATAATTATAATAAATAATTGACGTCTAATTAATTAATTAATTAATTGCAATTGTAAATTTTATAATTTAAATGCAAACTTAAATCGATAGAATATGCAAATCTTAATCAAAATTAAATATGAATTTAAAATGTATTAAATGTATTAATATAATGATCATGTGTATTAATGTATCAATATATTATCATGTATTATGTTATGAAATTTTAACATGTATAGGAAATAGTGTGTGTGGACGAGAAAGAGGGGTAAATATAATTGGCGCTGTCAATAACAATTATTACCTGTTAATAATAATAATAATATTTTTAAATAATAATTTTGATTTCAATAAGATTTCATTAATTATTTTTTTTTCTATAATTTGTTTTTCTCCATGTTTGAGTAATATTGGGAATTTATATGGGGATTTCCATGTTTTCATTTATAATTAAATTAAATTCTTTTTTATATCAATATGTGTTTCTTTTATAATTATAATAATTATAAAACAGAAAGGGTTACTTATTATCGATGGGAATCGAAACGATTTTATAATTCAGGGTAGTCCATAAAGAGAATGGCAATTCTATATAATCCTTGTTACATTTTTTGTAATTATATTTTTCGTAGTATTTCGAGCAAACCCAGTGCTTATTAGCACAAACCAGCACCTAGCCAAGGGGAACCAGATCAGTTAAGGATAGAGTAATTTACCAAGCCACTATTTTGATATTTTTCATTTATTGTTTCAGTGTTTGGTGATGCTAAGACGGCGGTCCTGAGCTGGCCAGCGCGTCAGAGCAGGGGCGTTACGTGCCTAATTGGCCTTATGGTGTTGGGATCTCGAAGGAGAAGTCCAGTAAGGTCATGCAGGTACTGTCATCGTCATCAGACTACGGGTGGGTTATTGATTTTCTTTTTATATAAATTGTAAGGGGGTTGTGGCGACATATCCTGGCTGATCCCTTTAGGAAGTATGAATGGGTCAATGAAAGTTTTTATGCTTCGGCACAAAATCTTTCACTGAGGGGGTTTTGTGATGGTACAATTCTGGTACAATCTTAAATTAACAAAAACATGGTATAAAAGACCATAAGTATTGTATTCCTTCATTTTTTAACAATTTAATAATCCCTGTAAAGCTACAGTGAGTGGACTATATAAATATTTTGTAAACGCAAAAGTGAATTGACAAGATTCTAACTGTTTTCATCGCAAAAACCCAAGAAACACAGCAAAAAACGTATGTCGCATACTGAGATAAGGTGACTATCCCTGATGACGCCAGCGATGAGGAATGTGTTGTTGAAGCTGTAAACAGATGAACAATAACTTGATGACGTAGTTTCGCCCCACCTACGCTATTTGGGACAAAGAATCTTGGTCATTTCATCAGAAAGCGTGAACGCAGCCGGCCGGCAAACCGTTCACCGAGTGTGAATTTAAACTTTTACACCACTAAAAGTGGTTAATTACAAAAGAGTTAACAATAGTGACACCTTACTATTTGGTAAGGTGTATTACTTCAAAATGTGACCGGGAAGCGAAATCGGTAAACTCGCGGTGTGCGAAGTTTTACCGTACGGAAAACCGCAGCTGAGTCAGTCAGATTTGGTGAGAACGTTCCAACATTCAGTAAATTCATTCAATATTCATAATACAATGACCAATAAAAATTGAAATGAGCTCATTAAAATAAAATAAAGAAATTGTACCAGCGTGAGAGAGAGAGAGTGACATAAATTATGCTGGATTGTGCAGATTTTATATTTGTTTTGGTTTTAGCATATTATACTCTATTTCATTTTATTATATGTTTAGTATATTTACAATGTTTATTTCTGAATGATGTTTATTCAAACCTATATAGGACTACGCCCCGAGGCCTAGTAACGTGCATGTTTGGCACATAGAAGTAGAATCATTTTTATATGTAGAGTCTTTTAGATAATAAAAGATAAACTTTGGTAACCATTTCAACTAATAGTACTTATTTCAGATAACACTTTCTGCTATCATATCGTTCGCTTAACACGAATTCTGGCCCGTAAAATAAGCCTAATATCATATGTTGGTAATTTCCATCATGGCGCCCGTAATTATACAATGTTTATGGTAAAAGTAGTTATATGTATGTGACGCAAAGATTTGTATTATCATATTTTGGCGCCCGAACAGGGACTCGATATAATCTAATTTTATGTGGGGTAAGCCTACGAAGAGAGCGGAAAAGTTTATCTGAGGTAATAAACCTAATTTTAAATACGTAAACATAACCAAATTTTACGAGGTTATGTTATACGATTGTATGCATGCGTGTATTACAAAATAGCAAAAATGAGTACTACAGCTGCTTTGATGCAGCTCTTTTTGAATAAATTCGATGAAAAATTTGATAATTTTGATAAACAATTCAATGAATTAAAGAATGAAATTAAAAACGGTAACGATAATCTCATTAAGCAGTGTAATAAAGTAATTAAAAAATTGGATGAGAATTTAATCCAACTAGAAAAACAGAAGGCGAATAGTAGTGAAAACAGTACGAAAAACGAAGTACTGACTAATAACGTAAGTAACAGTGATAAGTTGAATAATGAATTTACAGGTAGTGAGAATATGGTGTTAGAAAATGATAATGAAAGTATTATGAATGATAATGAGGTGTTTGAGTGTATTGAGTCAGAAAGAGAGTTTGGAGAAAGTATTTTTGTACAAGGGGTGCAGGGGTTAGAATTTTCTTTCGATGTTGCGTTAGGGGGTGAAGAAAAGTCTTCACATATTTTTTATAAGGACAAGAGTTCCTTCAATTTATATTTGGGAGACGATAGGTCTACAAATAAAGTTTCTTGGTGTTTTTGTGTACCTCATAAATGGTGCAGTAATTTTGAGTTAGGGACCCCTGCATATTTGGAGAGAGAGTGTAATTTGGTGTTATGGTGAGAAATATGTTAAGAGAGAAAGTGTAGAGAGGTATTGTGAGAAAAAGAAAATAATAGAAATTTTTAAAGTTAATAGAAAGTACAGAGAATTGGTAGAGAGGTTAGGCATAGAGACGGTGGAGGAAAATAATGAATACTTACCTTATAGTAACAATGATATTGAAATAATAATAGGTGATGAGAATAATGGTATTAAGTACTTACCTGTGGTAGAAAATTATGATGATAATTACAAGATGAATAACAAAATTATAACATATGATATTACTGAGATAGACAGAACCCTACTCGATCGTGACTTGATATATTTGTTTGATAATTGTTTGATATATGAATATGAATATAATGTTTCTAATCATAAAATTTATTCGTTAGACAATAAGATAAATAGACATAAGATTAGGACGTTATTCACGATGGAGGATAGACTGTTGTATTGTGAAATGAACATTTAATATATGTGAAAAGTGGTTTTGAATTGGACTGTGTATGGACTGAGTTTGATAAATAACAAAATAATGAGTTGGAGTATATATTTTTCATTGTTTCATATATCAATGTATTTATGTATTTTGATGTTGTATTACAGGTATATTTTGTGTACACCAGTTATTATGTATTTTAATAATTAACATGTTTTGTTTAATTAAACAAGTTTAAACAAATGAATAATATTTAAAGGTCAATTACTGAATTAAAATAGTACAAAAGAAAGTTGTACTAATTAGTAACAGAAGTAAATTGTAATAGAAAGTTTCTAATGAAGTTAAATTATTAATTAATATGTAATGAAGGTAATTCCTTATGAATATTAATAAATGATTAAGTAAAAAGAATATATATTTGAAAAGTGAGATGTACTGCTATGAGTAAGTGAGAGATGAATTTTATAAGATAATTGTCAATGATTGCAGTAAGGTAGAATGTTTAAACAGGGATAGAGCCTGGATATAGATAAAGGCAGGGGAGTTTAATTAAAGTAAATGGAATTAGATAGTTAGAATTTTTGAAGTAAATAATACAAAGAAAGTATTAGATATTTAGGGACACAGTAGTTAGTGATTATTTGTAGAGGTGAGTAAAGAAATTGGTGTAAACATATATTTGTTAAATATCACTATAATATTGACGACTCGGAACACTAAGTTTTTTATAAGTAAAAACGTAAAGTTTTACCTTACAGCCTAAACCGGCTTTCACCTATAGAAGGCTTCATCAGAGGCTGTCGTTAGTAGCGTTGTTCGTCTTGTTGTTGGCGACGAGATAATGTTTCGAAAGATCGAAGCTGTGTGTGTGTGGTGAGATGTGTTCGAATAATGCGTGCGATTTGAATTGTGTCTGTTCGTTTAGGATGTCGTTTTTATTTGTTTTTGTGTGTTTGTATATTTCTAATTGTTCTAGAGTGTCTAGTTTTCAGCCTTTTGTGTGTACGTGTAGTATGTTCATGTTATTGTCGATGTTTTTATATGTGTGGTTTGCTTCAATGAGGTGGTTTGCGAAGGTAGATTCTGTAGTGGTGTGGAGTGCTTTTGTGTGTTCAATGTATCTCTGTTTGAAGCTACGTCCTGTCTGGCCTATGTAGAATTTATTGCAATTTGAACAATTTAGTTTATATACACCGGGTAGATCGAATTTGTTTTGTGCTTTGGGCGTGCGTTTTGATAGTGTGTGTTCTGTTTTGTTAGTAGTTTTGTAAGCGATTCTGTACCCTGATTTTTTGAATTTGTGGGCAATTTTTTCTGTTTGTTTGTTGATGTATGTTAGTGTTATGAATTTGTTGTTTTCTGTCTTTGTCTGTTGTTTGTTTTGTGTTTTGTGTAGGAGTTTACTGACTATTGTTCTGTCATAACCGTTAGATTCTGCTAGACATTTTATCGTGTTTAGTTCGTCTTTGTAGTCTATTTCATTTAAGGGGATGTTGTTAAGTCTATGTATCATGGTTCTAAAAGCAGCTAGTTTGTGTTGTATTGGGTGATTGGAGGTGTTGTGTATTAGTGTGTCAGTTGTAGTTGGTTTTCTGTATATACTGAATTTGTGCCTGTGTTCTAGTTTTGTGATGGAGAGGTCTAAGAAGTTTATGGTATTGTTGTGTTCGTATTCGGCAGTGAAGGTTATGTTTTTATGTATTTTGTTTATGTGTGTTAGTAACTGTTCACATTGTCTTTTGTTTCCCCTGTATAGTATTAGAATGTCATCAACGTATCTGTGCCAATATAGTATTTTATGTGAGTGTCTGTCATTGTTTGTGAGTATTTTTGTTTTTTCTAAGTGTTGGAGGAAGACTTCTGCTAGAATGCTGGATATGGGGGAGCCCATGGGTAGGCCATCGTTCTGTGTGTAGTATTTATTGTTATAAGTAAAGTAGTTTTGTTTTGTGATAATGTTTAGGGTTTCTGTTATTTCATTGATAAGTACGTCTGGTGTGTTGTTCTGTTTGAGTTTGTTTTGTAGGATGGTGATTGTTTCAGAGATGGGGATGTTTGTGTACAGGTTTTTAATGTCAAGGAGGCTAATGTGGCGTTATGGGGGATGTGTATGTCTTTTATTTTTGTTACTAGGTCAGTGTTGTTTTTTACTGCAATGTTGTTGTCTATTTGTGTGTGTTGTCTAATAATTTTGTCTAGATATTTTGCCACTTTGTGTGCAGGGGCATTACGGTAGTTGATGATGGGGTGGATCGGAATGTCTTCTTTATGGATTTTGGGAAGCGCTTGGAGTGTAGGTGCTGATGGTCGGATTTGTTTCATGTAGGGCTTTTGTTTCTGTGTCATAATGTGTTTGGCTTTGTTGACTATTTGTTTTACTGAGTTTTGGTATCTGTCGGTGGGGTCGTGTTTTAGTTCTGTGATGTTGTTCTGTTCCATGAAGTCTTGTACTTTTTTGTGTAGGTTGTCTGTGGGGATAATTACAGTCGTGTTGCCTTTGTCAGCTTTTACAAATGTGATGTTGTGCTTGTGTGCCTTTTCCCTCAGTTTGATGGCTGTGTGTATTTCTGAGTTGTGGTTGTTGTTGTCTGGTGTCTTATGTACTCCTATTGTGTTGTTTATATTATGTCTTAATGTGTCTTGATGTTCTGGTGCTGTGTTTTGTATATTTGTTTCTGTGTCAATTATGAGCTTTGTTAGTGTTTGGTTGTTATGTTTGTAATCTATGTTATGTTTTAGGCCTTTATCAAGGAGTGTTTGTTCGTTTTTTGTGAGTGTGACGTTCGTGAGGTTTACTGTACGTGGGTAGAATTTGTGCGAGGGAATTATATCTGTTTTGATTGGTGTCAGGTTTTTTATTTTTCTGTCGTGTTTTGTCTGTATGTTATGTATTTGTTTTTTTGTCCATTCATTTGTGCGTGAATACTACACAATTATTGAATCCAACAATAAATACTACACACAGAACAATGGCCTACCCATGGGCTCCCCCATATCCAGCATTCTAGCAGAAGTCTTCCTCCAACACTTAGAAAAGACAAAAATACTCACAAACAATGACAGACACTCACATAAAATACTATATTGGCACAGATACGTTGATGACATTCTAATACTATACAGGGGAAACAAAAGACAATGTGAACAGTTACTAACACACATAAACAAAATACATAAAAACATAACCTTCACTGCCGAATACGAACACAACAATACCATAAACTTCTTAGACCTCTCCATCACAAAACTAGAACACAGGCACAAATTCAGTATATACAGAAAACCAACTACAACTGACACACTAATACACAACACCTCCAATCACCCAATACAACACAAACTAGCTGCTTTTAGAACCATGATACATAGACTTAACAACATCCCCTTAAATGAAATAGACTACAAATACGAACTAAACACGATAAAATATCTAGCAGAATCTAACGGTTATGACAGAACAATAGTCAGTAAACTCCTACACAAAACACAAAACAAACAACAGACAAAGACAGAAAACAACAAATTCATAACACTAACATACATCAACAAACAAACAGAAAAAATTGCCCACAAATTCAAAAAATCAGGATACAGAATCGCTTACAAAACTACTAACAAAACAGAACACACACTATCAAAACGCACGCCCAAAGCACAAAACAAATTCGATCTACCCGGTGTATATAAACTAAATTGTTCAAATTGCAATAAATTCTACATAGGCCAGACAGGACGTAGCTTCAAACAGAGATACATTGAACACACAAAAGCACTCCACACCACTACAGAATCTACCTTCGCAAACCACCTCATTGAAGCAAACCACACATATAAAAACATCGACAATAACATGAACATACTACACGTACACACAAAAGGCCGAAAACTAGACACTCTAGAACAATTAGAAATATACAAACACACAAAAACAAATAAAAACGACATCCTAAACGAACAGACACAATTCAAATCGCACGCATTATTCGAACACATCTCACCACACACACACAGCTTCGATCTTTCGAAACATTATCTCGTCGCCAACAACAAGACGAACAACGCTACTAACGACAGCCTCTGATGAAGCCTTCTATAGGTGAAAGCCGGTTTAGGCTGTAAGGTAAAACTTTACGTTTTTACTTATAAAAAACTTAGTGTTCCGAGTCGTCAATATTATAGTGATATTTAGTTAAGTAACGGACACGTCATGGACAACGAAATCCAAGAATATATTTGTTGTTGATGATATTTTGTAGTGGGGGTGAGGTGATAAGGAGTAGCCAACGTATAGCGTCGTGGCAGGTAATAGCGTAGTTTTAGGGAGTGTTTGCCGAATTTTTTGGAAGGGCAAAATATTATGAATGTATATAGCCAGTTAGGGAACACCAATCTCTGTACAAAGAAGAGCGGTGCCATAGGATTTAAATGAAACTAGTAAAGGTGTTTATAATTGAGATATTGGTGTCATGATAGGTAAATTTGGTTGTTAGTTAGAAGAAAGGTGAGTAAGATTATAATAAGTAAAAGGCATAGTGAATATAGGAGTCACCCAGACTAAACAAGGATTAAAAGGTGAAAGGTTAGGTAGTTAGTGAGGTAGAAAGTTCAGAGTAGAAAGGTAATGAAAAATGAATAATGAAATAATAATAATATTATGAATATTAATAATAAATTTGAAATGAATTTTAATAATTATAATAAATAATTGATGTCTAATTAATTAATTAATTGCAATTGTAAATTTTATAATTTAAATGCAAACTTAAATCGATAGAATATGCAAATCTTAATCAAGATTAAATATGAATTTAAAATGTATTAATATAATGATCATGTGTATTAATGTATCAATATATTATCATGTATTATGTTATGAAATTTTAATATGTATAGGAAATAGTGTGTGTGGACGAGAAAGAGGGGTAAATATAATTGGCGCTGTCAATAACAATTATTACCTGTTAATAATAATAATAATATTTTTAAATAATAATTTTGATTTCAATAAGATTTCATTAATTATTTTTTTTTCTATAATTTGTTTTTCTCCATGTTTGAGTAATATTGGGAATTTATATGGGGATTTCCATGTTTTCATTTATAATTAAATTAAATTCTTTTTTATATCAATATGTGTTTCTTTTATAATTATAATAATTATAAAACAGAAAGGGTTACTTATTATCGATGGGAATCGAAACGATTTTATAATTCAGGGTAGTCCATAAAGAGAATGGCAATTCTATATAATCCTTGTTACATTTTTTGTAATTATATTTTTCGTAGTATTTCGAGCAAACCCAGTGCTTATTAGCACAAACCAGCACCTAGCCAAGGGGAACCAGATCAGTTAAGGATAGAGTAATTTACCAAGCCACTATTTTGATATTTTTCATTTATTGTTTCAGTGTTTGGTGATGCTAAGACGGCGGTCCTGAGCTGGCCAGCGCGTCAGAGCAGGGGCGTTACGCGCCTAATTGGCCTTATGGTGTTGGGATCTCGAAGGAGAAGTCCAGTAAGGTCATGCAGGTACTGTCATCGTCATCAGACTACGGGTGAGTTATTGATTTTCTTTTTATATAAATTGTAAGGGGGTTGTCGCGACATATCCTGGCTGATCCCTTTAGGAAGTATGAATGGGTCAATGAAAGTTTTTATGCTTCGGCACAAAATCTTTCATTGAGGGGGTTTTGTGATGGTACAATTCTGGTACAATCTTAAATTAACAAAAACATGGTATAAAAGACCATAAGTATTGCATTCCTTCATTTTTTAACAATTTAATAATCCCTGTAAAGCTACAGTGAGTGGACTATATAAATATTTTGTAAACGCAAAAGTGAATTGACAAGATTCTAACTGTTTTCATCGCAAAACCCCAAGAAACACAGCAAAAAACGTATAAAGCAAAAAACGTATAACCCTTTGTATTAATATGTTTCACCAAGTGCCCAACGAGTCATCAATTAATATCGTGAAAAAACGTATGTCGCATACTGAGATAAGGTGACTATCCCTGATGACGCCAGCGATGAGGAATGTGTTGTTGAAGCTGTAAACAGATGAACAATAACTTGATGACGTAGTTTCGCCCCACCTACGCTATTTGGGACAAAGAATCTTGGTCATTTCATCAGAAAGCGTGAACGCAGCCAGCCGGCAAACCGTTCAACGAGTGTGAATTTAAACTTTTACACCACTAAAAGTGGTTAATTACAAAAGAGTTAACAATAGTGACACCTTACTATTCGGTAAGGTGTATTACTTCAAAATGTGACCGGGAAGCGAAATCAGTAAACTCGCGGTGTGCGAAGTTTTACCGTACGGAAAACCGCAGCTGAGTCGGTCAGATTTGGTGAGAACGTTCCAACATTCAGTAAATTCATTCAATATTCATAATACAATGACCAATAAAATTTGAAATGAGCTCATTAAAATAAAATAAAGAAATTGTACCAGTGTGAGAGAGAGAGAGAGTGAGAGAGAGAGTGACATAAATTATGCTGGGTTGTGCAGATTTTATATTTGTTTTGGTTTTAGCATATTATACTCTATTTCATTTTATTATATGTTTAGTATATTTACAATGTTTATTTCTGAATGATGTTTATTCAAACCTATATAGGACTACGCCCCGAGGCCTAGTAACGTGCATGTCTGGCACATAGAAGTAGAATCATTTTTATATGTAGAGTCTTTTAGATAATAAAAGATAAACTTTGGTAACCATTTCAACTAATAGTACTTATTTCAGATAACACTTTCCGCTATCATATCGTTCGCTTAACACGAATTCTGGCCCGTAAAATAAGCCTAATATCATATGTTGGTAATTTCCATCATGGCGCCCGTAATTATACAATGTTTATGGTAAAAGTAGTTATATGTATGTGACGCAAAGATTTGTATTATCACAATTGTTTGTGATCACTTATTGAGGTTCAACACTTGGTTTTTTATTATTAATAGTCCAATAATCATTATTCTTATTCTGGTTACTATATTGATTGTGGTGCTTTCCATATTTTGGGAATGTTGATGTCTTGTTCTGGTCATACATAATCTTCATTCTTCATGGTACATTTCTTCCTCTTCTTCTTCTTCTTCTTGTTATTCAACTGTTTCTTCTTCATGTTAATTGTGTGTCATTTTTGGTGCTTTTCTTGGTTACTCACTATTTGCAATAATTCATGTTCACTTAATATAGTTATATTCTTCCACATTTTCACTCACTATTATGATAGTCATTCTCCTATATTTATCTCATTATTATGACAAATTAGTCTATTTTCTCACTATGGTGATTGTATTTGATATGTCTCTTTCTTATGATGATAATCACTTTCGGCATATCCCCTCACTATTTTGATCTATTGGGCCTGGATGCTAACGTATTATATCGATTCATTGTATTTTCTCTTTCTTCTTTATACTCGATGATATATCCTTATGACTCTTCTTTCTTCTTCGTTGGGTTGCTTTAATATTATTTATTCGTAGATACTCTTTTGATTTTCATATTTCTGTTCCTTCTTCCATGCTTGATGAAATATGCTTATGTTACTCTTCCATTCGACGTATTATACATTTTTTATGTAACCGTTATTTTGGTACGTTACATATGCCTTCCTATAAGAATTGATTAATTCTGAATTCGTATACTTATTTTTCTGAAGAATTCATCAATTGTTGTATATTTCCAAGTTGACTCTTATGTTCCTCTTATATCCTTTCATTCTCTTCTATTTGAATCATAATCATTTTTCTTTCCATGTAATTATCTCCCTTGTTTATTTAATTCCCTAATTCCCTAACATAATTTTAGCTGGGGCAGTTCAGAGTGGCTCACTGTGGCATACATTTCTGCTGGCCATACTAACATCAATAAATTCAGAGGTACATCATCTCTGTCAATAATATAAATGATCGCTTGAATCATTCATCTCAAATCATTTCAAAATATAAAGTGGTCGTTCTTTCGACAAATAATAAATATCCTCGGGATTATCTCACGCATCTGCGGTTTATACATTATTATATTCTCTTCTTCTTGATTCATCTTAACTTAATTCTTCACATTTTACTGGGATAGTTTGTTTACATTTCATCACTGGTATTTTCACATGATCTCCTTCATTAGTATATTATTTTTCATTCTTCTTTGTCATCAATTAATCTTTTCTCTTGGTATTACATTAAACGTCACTTCATAATCTTCCTCATCTTCATGATTCACGTCTTTGTGTTACATTTTATTTTGTGTAGGCTCTCTTCTAGTTTTTTGCCTTGTGTTTGGGTATCATATCAATATTGTTCATATCAATAATATTTACTTGCTTCCATTTCTCCAACTTCTTATGTTGCTTGTTCTGTATATCATCTCGTATATTTCTTTCTAATCATTAGTAGTACAGGTAAGATGGTAAATTACTAGTTGACTGGCTCTAAGAATTTATATACACATTTCATATATTTTATGCCATAGTTCTTGGGTGTCGTTCTCGTATGATTCTTATATTTGTAGTACGGGTAAGCTGTTAATAACTGGTTGACTTGGCTCTTGGAATTAGTTTTTATCTAATATATGCCATTGGTGTTAGGTGTCCGTCTCGTATATATATATATATATATATATATATATTCTTCTTGTACAGGTAAGATGGTAATTTACTGTTGACTGGCTCTTGGAAATTATTCTTTTTATGCCGTAGATCTTATTTCTCTGCCTCGTATGTATATATTTTCTTCTTGTACGGGTAAGATGGTAAATTACTGTTGACTGGTTCTTGGGAATTTTTATATTATGTTTGTGCCAGGTTGTCATGTGTCGGTCTCGTATGATTCTCTTCTGTTTATAGTATGGGTAAATGACAATTTTCTTCACATTTTACATTATTTCTTTGGATTACACTTTTATATCATAAAATTAATATCTTGTTAACATTTATTCTTACATTTATAATTTTCATTTCGTATTTAGTATCAACATTAAATAATTTCCATTATAATATTCCATCTTTTTGCATTATTCAGTTCTCAATATATAGTTTCATGGAAGTCTGATTATAATTACCTTTAATTTTCTTTGTTACAGGATCTTGTATTTCGTATGTATTGTTCATATTATTTTTGGTAACAGTATATGGGCCTGTGTATAGCAGTAATAATTTTTTAGCAATTCCTTCTATAGCACTTGGGAGTTCTCGGTTTTTTAATAGCACTTTGTCTCCCACTTCGTATGTTATGATCTTAGGCTGTGATTTTTTATACTTGAGCCTGAGTTTGTCAGCTCGTTCAACTGCATTGTTATAAAAAGTTTGCTTTGTTAAATTCAAATTTGCTTCCTGGTGGAAAATTGATTATTTCTGTTATTTCTCGGGGTGGTCTTTGTTCAAACATAGCAGTATAGGGTGTTTCATTAGTTGACTGGTGACAAGCTAAGTTTATGAAATCTTCGGCTGGGGATAAATATTCTTCCCATCTTTGCTGTTGTGTGTGGCAGTATGTCCTTAAGATTCTGCCTACTTTTCTCAAAACTCTTTCGGCAGGGTTGCTGTTAGGGTGATATACTGATGTCTTATATGTTTTCACACCTTGGTTTATTAAAGTATCCCGCCATTTTCGGCCTCGAAATTGCGTTCCGTGGTCCGTGATTATAGATTGGGGTTTTGCGATCTCTGGGATGTATTTTAAAGTGATAATTTCTAAAATCTTGCTTGTCGTTGCCCTGTTTATGGCGTAGAGTTTAGTGATTTTGTGTAGTGATCGAAAATTATCACTATGTATTTGTACTGGTGTCTGCCGCCACTGCGTGGAAATGGTCCACAAATATCCACAAACACCTTCTCTAGTTTTCTTGTAGATGTAATGGGTATCATCACTCCTTCTTTCTTTTCATTGTTGCATTTAACTAGCTGACACAGATGACAATGTTGTATGTACTTTCTCACTCTACGATTCATATCCTTAAAGTATACATGATCTTTTAATGCTTTGACCACTTTTATGGCTCCCATGTGTCCATATCTTATATGGTAGTCAATTGCAATTTCTTTTTCAATAATCTTAGGTATTAAAATTTTCCATTGATCATTGGATTGTTTGGTTTTAGTGAACAATAGATTATCATGGATACAATAATATTGAACAACTCCTTCATCTTGTTCCGTCAATCTCTGTATTATATGGCTGATTTTAGGATCGTTTTGCTGGTTGACTTGTATATTAGTTAGTATGTCTGCTAATTCGGATCTGCTTTTCAAAATATGGTAAACCTTAGCGATGGTCTCCTTTTCTCCTTCAAAGGTTTGGGCCTGTATGTTTACTCTGGACAACACGTCTGCAGCTATGTTGTTTTTACCAGGGACGTATTCCCAATGTATGTTGTACTCTTGGAGCGTTAGTGTCCATCTCGTCAGTCTGCCATGCTTTAATCTACAGTTTTTCAAGAATGATATTGATTTGTGGTCCGTACGCACTGTGACTGGGAATCCCAAAATATACGTTCTGAATTTTTCGCAAGCGAACACTATACTAAGGAGTTCCTTCTCCGTAGTGTGATAGTTGCGCTCACACTTGTTGAGTGTCCTGCTAGCAAAACTGATCACTTGATGGTTGCCTTCCTGGTCTTCTTGATATAAGATGGATCCAACACTTACATCACTTGCATCGCAATTCATGTAAAAATATTTGTTAAAGTTTGGGTGATGTAACATTACAGTTTTGAGGAACTTCTTTTTTATCATTTCAAATGTTGTGTCCTGTTCAGGTCCTCATCTCCACTTATCTTTTGATGACAATTGTTGGGAAAACTTAGATGTCAACTCTGAATAGTTATTTTGAAATTTTCTATAATAATTGCAAATCCCAAGAAATGATTGCAATTGTTTCTTGTTTTTGGGTACAGGAAAGTGCTGTATCGCCTCCATCTTTTCTTGTGCTGGGGTTATGCCAGTTTCAGACAAATTAAAGCCCAGAAATTGCACTTCATTTGCTATGAGTTTGGATTTCTCCAATTTTAATGTGATATTGTTCTCATCCAATTTTTGTAATACTTGTGCCACCCTGTTGCAGTGTTCCTCCCAGTTATTGGAGGTAATTAGCAAATCATCCACATACACTGTAGTGAATTGTAGTGTATTCTGGCCTACGATCTCATCCATACACTTTACGAAGACTGCTACGGAATTTACCAGGCCGAAGGGTAACCTTTTAAATTGGTAGTTACGCCCTTCAAAAATAAAGGCCGTATACTTTCTGCTGTTGGGGTGTAACTCCACCTGCCAATACCCACACACTGTGTCCCATATACTGATGTACCTTATGCCATGGAATTTCTTAAGGATCTCGTCGATTTCTCCAGGCGACGTCCTGTCATTTATTATGGCTTTGTTTATCTCCCTGGCGTCTAAACAAATCCTTACTGCGCCATTTTTCTTTGGTACGGCTACAATTGGATTGGTGTACGGGGAGTTGCTTAGTTCAATAATGTCGTTTTCTATCAACCGTTGTATTTCTAAGCGGACTGCTTCTTTTAGTGAAAAAGCTATAGGGTAAGATTTTCTTTTGAATTCAGTTTGCTCTTTGAACTTTATTTCACACTGAAAATTTTTCACTTTACCTGGCATATCCGAAAATACATGCCTGTATCTGTTATAAATTTGAATTAATTTTGCTATCTGTCCATCTGTTAAAATATTGTCAACGCTATCTGTTGATATCAACGTATCTGAATTTCTTAATTTCTTCTATCTTTTCCATCCACAACGTATCTCCTTGGCTATGGTGAATCTCTCCATTGATCGACGTTTTCTCTCTCTGGTTATGGCCTTCCCGGATGTAGTATATGATGTGTTCAGGAGGTGCCTTCCTGTTTTCGATCAACTCTGCTGTCCATTTAATGTCACCTGATTTTAAGGATACCTTGGCTCTGTTCATATCGATAATGGCTGCATATTTCCTTAATATGTCGCAGACGATTAACAAGGTAAAGGGTAGCCCACTCGCTACTAAGAAAATCATTGGGATGGTTTCACCGTTGCTTGATACTTCTAATTGCACTTGGTTTCGGATAGTTTTATTCTGATGACCCGTTGCTCCAATTAGGATAATATTATTTATTGGCAACGTCGGTATTATTGTTTTATTCCCTATCTGTATCCGGTTTAACTCAATTCTATCAATTAATGATACATTGGCCCCTGTATCTATCATGGCCGTTGCTTTGATTCCGTTGACATTGACTGATATATAGGCAATTTCGCTATTAACGGTGTCATCGACGTTATTTTCTTTTTCTTCCATTAAATCTTGGCGAATATTTTTCAAGTAGTTATTTTGGAGAATTACAATTGATTCCGTGGTGTTTCCTGATACGTTAGACCCAATAGACCGGTTCAGTGAGGGTGCCGTCGTGGTTTTCACTGCCGGTGCCCATTTAAAGGCAGGTCACCATTGTCCGGGTGCCTGTCTGATGAAGTGGATGCATTTTGTTCTGGGGATCCTTGCCCATTCCCGTTATGATAAACTTCTGTATTTCCTGGTACTCGCCGATTATCTTCGCTACTGCGACTTCTGTTAGAGCGATATCCCGATTCTTGATCTTCTCCCTCGCTGTTACTCCGACTGTTATTACCATGGAAACTCCAGCGACCCTGGTAGTACGGTCTACTACTTCCACCTCTACTGGCATTAGCATAGTGTACCCTTCTGAATTGATTACCACCGTTATTTCCATTGTTTTGTCTATAATTATGATTATTATTATGGGGGTTGTTATTATACGGCCGGTAATAATTGTTATTTGGTCGATAATTGTTATTTCCCTGGTAACCATTTGGCCTAGGGTTGTTTAGATTTCCCCGGTCGTTATGGTTGCCATTATCACCACTATTATTTTGTCTGGGATTCTGATTATTATGGAACCGCGTCGGGTTATTGAAGTTCCCTCTATAGTTGGGCCTATCATTGTTGTGATGAGGATTATTGTTACCCGGTCCACTCCGGTCATATTGTTGTCCTTGTCCCTAACGGTTCCTTTGGTAATACCGCTCCCTCTCGTGGTTTTCCAGGAGCGCGGACATCCCTTGTACCGTTTTTATTTGCGCATTTAATCTTCCCTGGGATACCCCCTGATTGAAGTGGTATGCCAGTTTAGTTCCCAGGCACTCCTCCGGTATTGCTGGCTCCAAATTCCTCGCTAGGCAGATTTTCCCTAGAAAATATGTCGTCATTGACTGTCCGCCGTTGGGGTCATATCTGCCATTACTTATGTCATCTCTTATTATGTTCTGGGTGGACTCTGACCAGTATTTCATTTTAAATGCCACTTTGAACGCTGCGTAGCTATTTACTTCATGTCTGGTTGCCGTCCACCAATTATCAAACACATTTCTGAAGTACTCGTCTAGCAATCCTTTGATTATCGAACACCGGTTCTCTTTATTGCAGTTCAGTACCTCGTCCACTCTCTCCAAGAATTTGAGCGGATTCTTCTTATATGCTCAGAAATCTATGTTTTCCCGTCCATCCAGGTGTGGTAACCCTGCTATTACACTTGGGTATGTTCTCAGACGGTTCATCTCGTCCCTGAGGTCGTTGAACTCTCGTTGTTGCCGCTCAGTTAATTGTTCTCGGTCGTTATCTACTTGATTCTTTACCGCGTTTATTGTCGTTTTGATCTCTTCACACTTCTCCCCTAGTGTGGTGTGTGCGACTACCATTTCTGTTTGTCTGCGTTCTATTACCTCTATTTGTTTATCACGGGTTTCTTCGAAGATGTCAATACGATTGTTGAGATCTGTTTTAGTTTGTACAATCTCCTGTTTGTTAACTTCACTTTCTCGTCGTATGTCAGACATCTCTTCCTGGATTTCTGTTGCCATCACTGCCATCCTCTCCTCCGTTGCTTCTAGGTTTTCTTCAAACTTCTTATCTATTGTTTCTATGGTATTTCTTGCGATCTCTTCAGTTCTGCAGCTGTTGTCGGCCATCTGTTGCCATATCTTCTCGTTATCACTCTTCATTGCTTCAATTTCCTTATTGATTTTCTCATTCATTTCATCTATCTTTTTGTTTGTTTCACCGATCTTGACTCCCAATTCTTCGGATAAATTTTCTCTGATTAATTCTACATTTTTTGTCAATAACTCTTCCGTCTTCTTATTTGTTTCATCTATCTTATCATTCAAATCTTCCTTCAATAACTCCATGTTCTTCTGGCTTTGTCTTTGGCCTTCCTCCATTTTCTTCTGGCCTTCTTCCATCTTCCTCTGGCCTTCTTCTATTTTCTTGCTTAATTCCTCCTTCGTGGATCGGTTGTCCTCCTTCGATGATTGAAAATTTTCATCCATTTTCTTGTTCAGTGACTCCATCATTTGCTTCATCCATTCTTGGAAAGCTGCCTCTCCTGTTTGAGTTGGCGTTTCAGGTTGTTTTATCTCCGGTTGGTTCACTTCCGGTTGTCCTTCTGGTTGTTGAACCTCCTCCGCCGGCTCAGGTTGTCTGTCTTCTATTGCAAGTAACATTTCCTCCACGTCTTCTGCCAAAGTCGCTTCCTTCTCCTCCATTCTAGCTTCTTTTTCGGCCTCCGCCGCTCGCTTTTTCGACGTTGATCTTCGGTACATCTTTATATCTATGCAATGTAATTGCCGCCGAATTAGGTTTAATAATTGTTTATTTATTTACTTGTTTTATTGGGTACCGTCGTCCTAATTCGCGCTCAGACGTTGGGCGCCACGTTATAATAAATCTTTAATGGATGGGAGATTATCAAGTCAAGCCCCACGTTGGGCGCCACGTTATAATAAAACTTTAATGATTAGTGTTGTTTTTAGTATTTGATAGAATTAGTAATGGGTAAATTGAAATTAATGTTTATGTTTAAAAAAGGATTACAATCACTAATATTCTGCTGTATTCACCTCCCCACTTACCATCCGTGAGCGTCTTCGATCTTCTTGATGGGCGGTTCTATCTCACTGGAAATAGATTAATAACACACAAATATTTTGTCTGGATATCGACATATGCACATTAAATAAAATAACAATGATACTCAATTGTGAATTGAATATTCAAATATTGACCGCTTGAATATTGCCGCCACCTTGTGAAATAATTGTTTCTAAAATGTAAGTTATTTATATTTATTTGATAGAAATAAAGACTCTCTATTCACTGGTAACAAGTTGAGGTGTTTATTAACATTAGTGAAATTCAGTAAAAACTCCTTTAAAACAATTACTAATAATTTAAAAAAAAAAAACAACAAAGTTAAATAATTTCTGAAACTTCTTCAGCTCAAGGCTGGTAACACTGGTACAATGTACGATAATATGGTAATTTAGGTTATGTCTACTTTGGTTATTAGTATTACCAATTTTCATGGATCCTTTGAATATACATTATGCAAGATACAAAGATGTTTTAATAAATAACAATATTTACTTATTTATTATAATTTAAAAAACAAAATTTAAAAATTATTAACCTCAATACGATAGTCAAACTATCGTACTATCGTACGGTTGTTTTGTTGCTTTCTGATGCTAAGAGCTGTAAACACGTGCTATCAATGTTGCACTATTAAAACAATGTTACTGGTTTACTTATTATTATTATTATGAACTGGAATTGATAAAAAAAAAACGAAAGAACTCTTATTATTGAGTCTGTTTATAAGAATTATTTATGACAGAAGTGACTCTCTGTGGCAAACAAAGGCGTTCTGGTTATAGGTTAGTTTACCTAGATGAGAGTAAGTTACAAAATAGAATAATTAATATCGTAAAAAAATCTTAATACTATCTTTACAAACACATTATTTATTAGTAATAGGATGTAGAATTAACAGTAATGATAGTTCTCGCATATTAAGTTATTGTTTTTCAAGTACTGCTGAAATCATAGTCAAACAAGCGACTATATTTGCGAGTAATGGTTTGCGGTATAAATTAATAGTTCCGCTTCTATTATTATTCTTTAAACATGAATATAACATATTTTGATTAAATGTCGTCATTAAATTAGACGAGAACTTTTATTCATTTTAATCTGGTAATAATTCATCGTTACTAGTTAAACACGCAAGTGTGTTTACTTGGTTAGCGTAGTCGACAATAATTTTCGTTAACTAACGAATATTATTTTGTCATTATATTTTAAAATTGTTAATGTATAATACTCCCTGTTTCTTTCACATAACATGACCTTTATTATACACTGGTCATGTCTTTATTGGTTCACTGTTTCATTCACAACACTGTCACACGATAAAAATGGGTGTTCAGTTGAGGTTAGTTATGGGTATATTACTTAGATACACGCACATTTTAAAAATATTTTTGGATGACTGTCGCAGGCTTCGCTCGCATCGGTGGCTGGAAGACAATTAGTTCATCTCACCAAAGCTTCTGGCTTCGTCTGGTGAAATCGGGTCATTCTATTGGTTTAGAATGCGATACTCTCTACCCCAAAAGCCTTAGTTAAATTAAAATTTTAATTTTTTAGCGTCACTGCTTTGGGTTTGAGATTATCTATGACGTGTTCATTGCCATTCGAAAATGACCGAAAATCTTAAAATGTTTATAAGTTTCTTATTATTAGTCAGATTGTCATTTGGATAGTGGCATTATATTGCGGACACTTGTGTCTTTAATTTAAGTCCAAACAAGTAATAATTCCGTCCATTAATAACTCACTTCACTTTCTTCAAAATTCATATAGTGGTTCTTAATAAAAATAAGTCCTTTCCACTATATTTTGGTGTAATTATTACTTAATACTTATGATTAAACGTTTGGAGTCCATTTCTCGTCTACTCTAATACATAATATTAATATATTTGTAATTTGAACAAAATGTACTAATGGCGTACAAGCCATCTATGTCCAATTGTTTATATTTGCTTACATCACTATTATCCCTTATTCTACTACATATTTTTGGTACTATAACATCATTAGATACACTTACATGCATTTGCTAATACTTCATTTTGGCAAATGTTATTTTGTTTACATTTATAGTATTGTTTAAAATACATTATCCTCTTACCTCGCCATTCTGTCACTCTTATTTAGTTATTTTACCACATATTAGATGCATTGTTGATAATTAAATTGTATACAAATGTTGTACATGGTTAGTTTAGTGGATTCACTAACTTTTTGTTAGCTGAAATCTCTTTAAGTTATTGTATGATGGTTGTTTGCACCTAGTCCTATGATTGCAGTTTGTTAGTTTATTAAATTCCAGTCATTAAATTACTTGTATAATAATTGTGAGGTATTCTCATAGTTGTATTGAACTTTCCTCTAACTACTGGTAAACCTTCTTACTCTCTCTTTACAAGTTTTGTTAATGTGTTTTGATTAACTCTATTGTCACATGGGTTCTGTCTAATTGGTTTATTGTTATTATAATTAATCTGACTCATTTAGTTGTGTCTTTCAGTTCATATGGTATTCATTGTTTTGTACATTTATTCTTATTTGGTCTCTGTTTGAAACAAATATTGATAATTATTTTATCTAATTATTGTGTATGATTTCATGTTGTAGGTCCAGTTCATGTGAGGTTATGTGTCATTTGGTTGACAACAATATGCTTCATACTTTATTCAGTATACATCTTAAATACTGTCATGTCATTATGGCATGTTACTACAATTGTTTACTACTATGTTTTGCATATTTTGTACACATTTTACACTATATGTTTATACAATAATACTTGGTTTTTTATCTAATTATGTTACACATTTTGGTGGGTTGTATCTAGGCTTTGGTACATTGATTTGTTTCTATTCAACAAATTAGTTTGTTTACTACTTATTTGCTTTACCATTTATCTACATTTTGTCCTGTGTTATTATGACATTCAGGCACATTTCATATCAAGGATTATAAAGCTTTTATTATTGGTCTCTTTGAGCAATTATTTCACTTTTCTGTATCATTAAATTGGTGGTCTTACTGATTATATTTGTGGTTTTACAATCTTGGATTAAACTTGGTACACTAATTGTTTGTGTATTTCACTTGTTAATCGTTGATTCTTTCACTTACAAATTGTTATTCACTTCCCTCAGTTATAAACACTTCACTAATATTGTCTGTGCTGTTTATTTGGGGTTGGTGTTATTACATTATTTGTTGTTGCACTTATATAAAGTATTCACTGTCATTGTTTGTGATCACTTATTGAGGTTCAACACTTGGTTTTTTATTATTAACAGTCCAATAATCATTATTCTTATTCTGGTTACTATATTGATTGTGGTGCTTTCCATATTTTGGGAATGTTGATGTCTTGTTCTGGTCATACATAATCTTCATTCTTCATGGTACATTTCTTCCTCTTCTTCTTCTTTTCTTCTTGTTATTCAACTGTTTCTTCTTCATGTTAATTGTGTGTCATTTTTGGTGCTTTTCTTGGTTACTCACTATTTGCAATAATTCATGTTCACTTAATATAGTTATATTCTTCCACATTTTCACTCACTATTATGATAGTCATTCTCCTATATTTATCTCATTATTATGACAAATTAGTCTATTTTCTCAATATGGTGATTGTATTTGATATGTCTCTTTCTTATGATGATAATCACTTTCGGCATATCCCCTCACTATTTTGATCTATTGGGCCTGGATGCTAACGTATTATATCGATTCATTGTATTTTCTCTTTCTTCTGTATACTCGATGATATATCCTTATGACTCTTCTTTCTTCTTCGTTGGGTTGCTTTAATATTATTTATTCGTAGATACTCTTTTGATTTTCATATTTCTGTTCCTTCTTCCATGCTTGATGAAATATGCTTATGTTACTCTTCCATTCGACGTATTATACATTTTTTATGTAACCGTTATTTTGGTACGTTACAATATTTACCCCTCTTTCTCCTCCACACACACTATTTCCTATACATCATGTTCAAATTTCTATGCTAATACATAAAACATAATACATGATAATACACTCATCATTATATTAATACAGTAATACGGTTAATACATTAAAATAACCAATTCACATTTTAACTTGATTAAAATTTCTTTAAATTTGTGTATCAAATTATAATCATCACTTTTTAATTAATTAATTAATTAATTAATAATTTTAATTATTAAACTTTTGTCAATTAACTATCAATTATTTATTGTTTACTACCATTTAATTCTTCACAAAAAATTCAAATTTATTATTAATATTCATATTATATTATTATTATTATTATTATTTCATTTCTACTCTGAATTTTCTATCTAACCTTTCACATTTTTATCCTTGATTAGTCTGGGTGACTCCTGTATTCACTGTGCTTTGACTTATTATATAGGCACTAACATTTATAATCTTACTCACCTTTCTTCTAACTAACAACCATATTTACCTATCATGACACCAATTTCTCAATTATAAACACCTTCACTAATTCCATTTTAAATCCTATGGCACCGCTCGTCTTTGTATTAAGATGGGTGTTCCCTACCTGGCTATATACATTCATAAATTTTTTGCCCTTCCAAAATATCGGCAAACACTCCCTTAAACTACGCTATTACCTGCCACAACGCTATACGTTGGCCACTCCTTATCACCTCACCCCCACTACAAAATATCATCATCAACAAATATATGTTTAACCTTTACTTTACTCACCTCTACAAATAATCACTAACTACTGTGTCCCTAAATATCTAATACTCTCTTTGTATTATTTTCTTTAAAATTCTTAGCTATCTAATTCCCATTAACTTTAATTGAATAACTCACCTGCCTTTATTTTCTCCCAGGCTCTATCCCTTTTATATTTTACATTACTGTAATCATTGACAATTGCATTATAAAATTCATCTCTCACCTACTCATAACAGTACATCTCAATATTCAAATATATATTCTTACTTAATCATTTATTATTCATTAGAAATTTTCTTCATTACAAATTAATAATTAACTTCATTACAACTTCAGTTACAAATTTAGTACAACTTTCTTTTGTACCACATTAATTCAGTAATTACTCTTTAATTATTTTATTTAATTAATTAAAATGTTCACTATTACTTTCACTTGTTTAGCAAAATAAAAACATGTTAATTGTTAATTATTAAAACAATTACTAAAACATACATGGTGTACATAAAAGTTACCTGTAATACACAACATCAAAAATACATAAATACATTGACATTAATACACAAAAATAATATATACAATCCAACTTCATTATTTTATCATTGATCAAAATCAGTCCATATGCAGTCCATTTCAAAATCACTGTTCACATATATTAAATGTTCATACACAATAAAACAATCTATCCTCCATCATTGAATAACATTCTAATCTTAGGTCGATACAACATATTTTTTATCATATAAATGAAATTATTATTATTTATATAATATTTGTTTAAAATTGTATACTCTTGCACAATCTCATTTCCAGAATTAATAGGTTTATTCTGTAACTTTTTATCATATACCATGTCACGATCGGGTATGGTTCTGTCTACCTCAATATTATCTGTCATAATCATGTTAGTCATATAGTCATCATAATTATCTACTACGACACCCATTACTACCCAAGGTAAGTAAGTGTATTCATTATTCTCATCATCTACTATTATTACTATCTCAATTTCACTATAAGGTTTGTATTTACTATAATCATCCACCATCTCTACTCCTAACCTTTCTACAAGTTCTCTATACTTTCTATTTATCTTAAAAATCTCTATTACTCTCTTTTTCTCTCTCTCAATATATTTTTCACCATAACACCAAGCTACACTCTCTCTTTCCAAATATGCAGGGGTCATTAACTCATAATTACTGCACCACCTATGAGGTACACAAAAACACCAGGGAACTCTATTTGTAGACCTATCGTCTCCCAAATATAAATCTAAGGAACTCTCGTCCTTATTAAAAATACGTGAAGGCTTTTCTTCACCCACTACTACAACATCAAAGGAAAATTCTACCCCCTGCATCCCTTTTACAAATATACTTTCTCTCAGCTCTCTCTCTGACTCAACACACACAAACATCTCATTATCACTCCCAATATTCTCATCATCATTTTCTAACACCATATTCTTAACTATATCATTGTTACTACCTGTAAACTCATTATACAAATCATTACTACCCCTACTATTATTCTTGTAATTCTCGTCTACTTTACTCTTCGGTATATCAAATATCTCGTCTACTAACGTTACTGTTTGTTCTGTCATTTTATCGAAATGAGCATGCATTTCATCTATTCTTTTATCAAAGTGGTAATTTCGTCTTTTAATTTCAGTCTTTAATTCATCAAACTTTACATCAAAACTATTTCTGATTTCATTTTTCTGTTCGTTAAATTGTTTATCAAAATTATCAAATTTGTCATTCAAGTTAGTATATTTAACATTAAAATCACTTTTTTGCTCATCTAACTTTATATTAAAATTATCAAATTTTGTTAATAATAACTGCATCAAAGCAGCTGTCTCATCTGGTTTATTTACGTCTTGAGTTGAGATGGGGGTTAATGGAACCGGATTTAATTCAGTGTCTCTGGTTTCACTGATCTGACTAATTGGGTTCAATTTAACGTCCATCTCACTCGTAACTGTTTCATCTACATCACTTTTACCAGTATTCATTTTGCTTATTTATAATACACACATGCATATAATCCTACAACATAACCTCGTAGAACATAGGTTATGTTAAAATTATATCTATTATTTCAGATAACTGTCCGCTACTTCCTGTAGGCTTACCCACATAAAATAAAATTTTAAGTAGTGTCCCTGTTCGCAAAAGCCAATGTTATATTATTTTATATAGTATCAATAATTTTTATTCAACTTTTTGCTCTGGGCACCAACATTATAAGCAATGAAATTTTACTTACCTTTAGGCCAGAATTCGTTTAAGCGAAACTTAAAGTAGCGGAAAGTGTTATTTGAAATAATGACACTTGGTTGAAATGTTTACCATATGACATTACCGTTTAATAATATTTTTTAATTACACAACATGTGATCTGTGCGAAATACGCACGCTACTATATGCTATGATAGATTGCGCCATGAGACGCAGTTCCACTATACAAGTTAAAAAATCCCCTCAAACATTTCAATAGCCCTCCAAAATACATAATATGAAAATGTTGTTAATATATATTATTACAATGTTAAACATATATATATATATATATATGCATAAATTTACGTAAAAAATGGTCACAACCCAGCACTTGTTAATAATATCTGATAATTATACACTCTCTTTCTCTCTCTCTCTCTCTCTCTCTCACTCTCTGGTACAATTATTATGAGCTCATTATAAAAAGTTAGTTTTGTTAATGAATTAAATGGTCATTTATAATTTTGAAATTATATTATTTGTTGTAATGAAATATTGAAATTTGTTGTGGCCAACGGTACTTAGCTGCAACTTTTGTCGAACATCGAACACCTCGAATTCGTTGATTCTGGACTGTCACATATCGTCTTCGGGCACACGCTCTCTATGGTAACATCCCCCCTGGATCAGACTGTTGCCCGATTCTTTGGCAGCACTTCGTGAATTACACTTTGTCGATGTTCTAACGAAAATTGTTTACTGTACCACTGTTAATAATACATTTTGGTGGTGTAATACCACCCTTAGTGAACACGCCGGCCGGCATGATACACTGTCTGGACGAGAATGACACAGTTTCATAACTGTATTGCAGAGGTGGGGCAAAACTACGTTACTGGTTCTTTGTTCAACAGCCCAACCCAGTCGAATACAAAGCACCTTGCATTCTTTGCGTCTGACGTAAACATGGGTTGGTCTTGTTTACTACTTATTGTGACAAACAGTTTTTTGTTACATTTGTAATTTTCTACTGAATTCGACATAAATCCTGTCAACTTAATATTGCGTTGTTGACACTTCTCACCAAAACTTTTGTAGGGAATACAAAATAAAATTATTACTATTAAAAATTGTTATAAAATAAAATTACAATAATTATGTTTTACAATGGAACCATAGGTTTACAAAATTATTATGGTACCAGAATTGTACCGTCACATAACCAACAAGGTCAATAAAGTAGCAAAAAGCCTGGGATATATATGGGATAGTTTGTAATTATCTTCAGCTATGACAGGAAGTACTGTAAAAATACACAAAAAAAGGCAAAGACCAAACAAACAATACTGAAACAAGAGCAGAAATAAACAAACCACACAATTTCTCAAACATAAATGAAAACATTAAGGTAGATTACAAAGTTTCCACACAGGATGATATCAAATGTTTCAAACATATGGATGGATACAAATATATATTGTTTCCTGTTTAAGTTACGATCTTTACTGTAAACATAATAATAGAATTGTGTTTTACATGTCATATTTTCTTGGAATATAATTACTGTTTTTGATATAAACTGGGTGTACAAAGCATTTTCATTCCAGAACTATTTCTGCATAATGAACTGTCATAAAGTATAACGGTTATTTTTTACAGTTTCTGTAACAACACAAATATTCTGAAAACAATCATTTTAATTTCATAGAGACACAAACTAGATAAAACTTTTTAGATATAACACCATCTGAATATTTATACAACTCAAGAAAAACTATAGATGCAAAAAGACATACTTTCCCTTCAGCCTGGCTTTGTACTGTTTTATAGTCAGTGTACTTTTGTTGATGTCCTCTGTTGCTTGTTCCAGCTGCTTCTGTAACTCTTCTATTTGTTGCTCTCGTGTTTCAAGAGTCTGAAACACCACAAGTTAGAAAGTTTTACATACAAATTATATTTATATTATTTTTAATTATTACTGGCCCACAAATATTTATATAATGCACTAAATATTTGGTGTTGTAATCCTCATTCTCTTTTCCTGGTGAACACACACACACACACACACACACACACACACACACACACACACACACACACACACACACACACACACACACACACACACACACACACACACACACACACACAATGTTTACATACTTTGTCAGGTAACTACATTCTAAACCAATTAAATTTAACACACATTGCTAAAATAATTATTTTCTTATTATTATTTACATCTTAAATAAAAACAAAAAGTTAAATCCTTGGAAAAGCTACTCTCTAAAACTTCTTCCTCTTTCATATTCAGCAGATTCTTGGCCTCTTTTTGGTGTCTCCTGAAATCGTAGTCTCAGTTGTAGTCTCAGTGTTGAAGATATTATTCCAGCTAGTTACTCTCACAACACAGGATGATATTCTAAATGAAAACTTACAAAGATTCAATAGTGCTATATGAGACTTATTCCTCCATTATTTGACTGTTGTGCAGGCTACCTGATGGCTACCCTAGACACAGCTGTATCCTGTATTCAACTTTAAGGTGGAAGAAAAAACTGGTTACTGGTCTTCTTAAGTCTATAATATCTCCTGTTGTAGTCAAACCAGTAGTATTTGTTTAGTGCTGCACACTAATAGCACACTCTTATACAAGCATACAAATTATAGAAATAATACAAAAATAAAAATAATAAAATAGCGGTAAAACATGAAATAAAAAAGTGAACATTAAAAACTTGTTTTTATCTCTTAGTTACTTTAATGTAAAATAGCCATCTTACACTCACAGCCAGCAGGCTAAAAAACAATCAGCAATGCACAACAGAAAAATTGAAGGAAATCAGGTAGGCAAAAAATAAAAAATTAGCATTAGGATCTATGAAGTATGAGTAATATTCAAAAATGTATTTCTTATTAACTGGTGTAGATAAAACAGTGCATGGCCAGTGGAGGGGATTTAAATATAAATTCAAATAAACTGAAGGAGATGAAACTTAGTTCTAGAAACTGGAAACAAATTTAATTGTCAATGGTAAAACAGGTCAAGCACTATAGTACTAGTACAACAGTACAACTCTAGAGTAATGAATCAACTGTTATGCAACTGTTGTGTAATGTTTTAGTCTTGTGCTAGTTAAAGTTTTAATTGTAATCTCACTTTGACTTTTACAATTTATTATTTCAATCTCA
Organism: Magicicada septendecula; assembly: GCA_034769895.1. Classification (NCBI taxonomy): domain Eukaryota; kingdom Metazoa; phylum Arthropoda; class Insecta; order Hemiptera; family Cicadidae; genus Magicicada; species Magicicada septendecula. The sequence continues at coordinate 275,217,771 of CM068370.1, read as the reverse complement.
GTTACGTGTTATCTTAACTGAAATTACTAAAACCTAACTGTAACTAAACATTAAATTTACAGGACAAAAATAATAGTAGAATACTTATTGTTGCAAGTCACAACTGTAACTTTTTCGATTTAGGAAAAATGAAAAAAGTTCTTTTACCAATTAGATCTCAGGTATTGGTGAGCCATTTCTTTTACCAATTCTATCGCTTGGGGTATTAAAAATATCACTTTATGGTTCTAAAGAATTGAATTGATTTTATTTTTTCCTTGTGACTAATGTTTAGCACAGGCTACACACTCCATTGTGATAAGAGCTCGCAGTGAAAATGCTGTAGTCTTGACATCTCAACCAGGCAGTAGAATGGAGCAGGGAAAAAACACACAAGTTTATACGATGTACTGTTATGAAATGACACATAAATTGGTGTGTCTACCACCTTAATTTCTTTATATCATTATTTATTTAACAAGTGATCATAATATTTATAAATAAGTGTATTGCAATGTAGAATCAGGTCTGCAAGAAGTGGGATTACATGTGAACACTTCCAGGAATGTCACCCTCTTAAGAAGAAACTTGAAGCACACACGGTTTCAAGATAAACACAAGCTGGAAACAGGCATGACATGCGCTGAACAAAGAAATAAAGTGCAATGAAGACACTGCATGAATACTGGGTAAAAGTTAAATACCCAAGGAAGACAATAGTTGAAAGAACATGGTCCACAGATGGCTGACATGTAAAACAAAATGTATTGTTTAATTTTATTTACTTATATATATTTTGCTCCTTCCCCCCCCCCCCCCAAAAAATGGGGGGAGAGAGAGAGAGAGAGAGAGAGAGAGAGAGAGAGAGAGAGAGAGAGAGAGAGAGAGAGAGTCATTCATATTGACACATTTTACAAACAAACATGAGAGTTTTGTTTACTATTAGATCCAATCAGACCTCATACATTGGCAGCACTGAAGCGGTAGACCCTTCTCACAATTCAAAGCACCCCACTCCACAATAGAATTCTCCTCCATTCATATGCATTTCAGGCATTTCCATTCCTTTCGCTATTATAATGCTATTTAATATTACTATATCAGAATTTTTTGAATTCCAGTTTGTGTAAGAGGCAGAACTCATGGGGATGTGTAATAAATTATAGGGAATTAAGTACAGTATATTTGCATAATTTAGACTTACAGTAGACTCCCTCTCGTCTGCCCTCGGTTGGATCGGCGGTCGGATGGTTCGGCCAGCCATATGGTGTAACGTTACATAACCCCTGCCCAAATATGATAATATAATCACCAGAGAAAAACCAATAATCACCCATTTTTAAAAGTCAGAAATGGGGATTAGATATCAAACTATGAGAACCTTTGTACTCTGAAAACACTGTAAACATTGTAAACAATCCTAAGTGTAACCATAAAAGTGCAGTGTGCAAAGTGGAACATAGAATGATCAGTAAAAGTGTCTAACATTTAAAAAAAAGAGCTTTTCACAAATTTGTGTTGGAGATGAAAGAAGCAGTATGATAGCAACAAACTATTACTGTTAACAAGTTGTTATAATTTTGTATTGTGTAGGCCACAAAGGCATTAGAATTATAATTAATATTTTTGTTTACCATAATTATTTTGTTTAGATGTAAAATAATCCAGGGTTATAAATAAAATAAAAATAAAGGAAAAGATGGAAGGTAAAATAAAGTAGTATAGTGTAACGATACCTTCAATTAAATATAAGTAGTAAATAAACTCAATCAAAAATTCATTAAATTATAAAATGCCTGCAGTCAAGATTAAATAAATCCATGAAGAAAACTCTTATATGAATTAAAATTAATAATAACTAAGATTGGTAAAGGAGTATTTTTAAAGGCAAGAAAAGAAATAATAATATTATATACCAGCCTATTTACCTTAAACGGTAACTAGATTAGCCAATAAAAAAACCATCAATTTATTGGTTACTAGGAGTAACTAGCTAACAAGAAATTAATTAATTGTTAAATAGTATTCAATGTGAGAAGATGAAAAGTGTAATGTCATGTAAAATTTTATAAATTTAAAAGAGTATTCGGAATAAACCACTCCTAAATTAAGAAAATGAGTCAGCACTAGACACTACATCAGAGATGTCCATTGAACTAAACTAATTCACTACAGAAAATCGAGGAACAACCTAAAATTCCTGCTGACCACATTTCAACCAAGACGTCATCATTGAAAACCATTGGGTGAGATCGCTTCCTTTTAAAATTTAACTAAATTACACCTCAACTATAAACCTCGAACACTAGAAACAGCACCATCTCTTTAAATCCATCTGAAAACAAGGTGAACATAAACTTTATTTTAATTAACCAAAAAACAGTAAAATGTGGGTTTGCTAATAACGTTCCGGCAGCCATTACTCTTAGTGTTTGTCTTTCAGTGAAGAAACGTAGTCTGCGTCCTAGCGGTCAAAAAATCAACTGAACGATACAGATTATACAAATTTTAAAATAATTTATGTAAAGTTTGATACAGACCCATATGCATTTCTGACTTCCTCAAAGTTCAAAGAACCTTAAATAACCCTGGGAAATTAATTAATTATTTCTTTTTCTTTATTAAAACTATAATAAAAAAAACATTTGTTATGTGTTATATGTTAGTAAACTTAAGATCGAAGTAACGCTGTGATTTGTGAAGTAATCGATTGTCAATTTATGTTTTGGGAGACCATAGTGCCCCGTAAATATTAAATAAATTCAAGGAATGCCTTGCGTTTAAATAATTAAATGTGTATTATTTCTAGTAGATGGTAGTTGATTACAGGTAATAAGAAAATCGAGAAGAGAAAGGGAATCAGTCTGGTCATCAAGAAATTATTACGTACTATTTGAAGTCATTTAACCTCAAATGGATTCGTAAAAGCAGAAAACAGCTGATGTCACGAGCGGAAAAAATTTGAATAACCTGATTGTATACAAAGAGAGTAATTCTCTTTGATTCTCTTTACTCTCTCTCCTACCTACTTTCAAACAACAGTATTGATTTAATACAGACAAATTTAAGAAAATCATTCACTATTCTTTCATAATCACACACACTCTATTTTAAAAGGCATATAACACCAAAAGATAATAAATTTTGTAATGAAGAAAGACGCGAAAAAGCGGACGGTCTAGAGACGCGACAGAGGAGGAGACGTTACAATGGTGAGTCACACAGTCTAGACGAGCCTCCAGTGACAGGCCCCAACTTGTTAAACGGAAAATATATGTACAGTAGCTCAGTTGACTCACGGTTTTGTTCATGTGCGGATGCATGTCTTATGCTGTGAGTTCTGTGTATATAGTCTGTGTAAATATAGCTGTGTATATAGTAATACTGTATGTATCTGTGAAAATAAAAACGTTTTCTGATATGAGTGCGAAACGAAAACACACGTTCGTGACTATGGACCAAAAATTACAAGTTCTTCAGCGTCTCGATAAGGGTGATCGTTCCAGCGCATTTGCTACTTCTAGAAGAAGAAGAAGAAGAAGAAGAAGAAGAAGAAGAAGAAGAAGAAGAAGAAGAAGAAGAAGAAGAAGAAGAAGAAGAAGGAGAAGGAGGAGGAGGAGGAGGAGGAGGAGGAGGAGGAGGAGGAGAGGAGGAGGAGGAAAAGAAGAGGGAAATGTCGAGGAGAAAATGAACCACGCTGAGCGAAGAGCATCCCTGTAATTAGCAACGACGTACTTTGAGCAACAAACAGAGGCAACTGCAGTTGATGTTATGTTCATCAAGAAACGGCGTGATTCCGCATTCAACAAAACAGTTGAACAAAAAAAGCAGAAGATAACTGATTTCTTTTAATTTTTATTTCCGAGTTTTACGTTCTGTAGTGACACTTTTAATGTTCATGTGTTTTTCATATTCTATAAAGAGTTGTGTTATTTTTGGCAAATACGTACAGTAATATCTGTGTGAGTTGTAGTAATTTTCCTTGTTTGTTTTTTTATTTGCTACCATGTAGAAAGGGTGAGTAATTATAATTATTAGTAATTTATATATACTGTATTGGGTCATTTATTGTATGGAACATTCATTAAAGAGCATTATTTCATCATTATAGCGTATTTTCGGTTCGTCCGGCCATTTTGAAATCCGGCCTAGGGTCTGGTCCCGAGGTGGCCGGACGAGAGGGAGTCTACTGTATATGGAAAACTAAATCAGACGACAGAAAAAGTTGAGGATTTTTTTAAGTAATGTAAAATTACTATAAGTGACTGACAAACTCAAAAATTGACAAGAACACAGGTATATATAAATTGAAAATCTGTATCAACAAGTATTTAAGAAAAATCTTAATACACTAACCAGAAATAGTTATTAACAAACAATGGAGAAGAGGCAGACAAAGCCTGATAGCAGAGATTGTCAAGGTGAGATAGTTGGCTTTCTCTTTGTGAGAAAGATCAGAAAGCATATCAACTGGCAGGTCCTGTAGTGGAATTCATAGGATGTAATGGTACATTTCCTTAAGCATTATAAAAACGTATTTTCGTGTGCGAGAGCCCTCAGAAAGCGAGCGTGGAATTTGTTGTACGTGACTTTTGGCATGGGAAGTGTTGTAGCGATTGGCAAGTGTACATGACTTTTGAACTGAATTCTGGCACAGAAACGAAAGTGAAACAAATGTCTCCAGCCAGCAACCGAACAGTACACATGTGTTCTATTAGTGCCCGCGGGCAGTTATGGTAGGCCTACCAAGTTTTTTGTAAAAAGTTTTAAAAATGGTAATGAACATTTTTTTTTTTTATTGAAACTGGTCTAAAAGACCAACCATCAATTTACATCTAATGTTTGTTATAATTTAAGTTACTTATACAGTCGCCCACTGGTGTACTATATATTACTTTCTAGATTTCTCCACACACTGCACTACACTAATTCAAAAGTTTTAGTTCTCTTCAGCCTTCTCACTGTATTGGCGTTGTCAAGCAGTTGAATAGCTTCTACATTGATATGCTGGTGTAGTCTAGATTCGTGCTTTGCAGCAAACCTTTTAATTTCACTGGCGACATCAGGGATCCTAAGGTCTCGATGTAGATCACTATTTCTGATGTACCATGGAGCACTTACCATGTTCCGTAGCACTCTATTCTGGAAGGTTTGAATACATCTAATGTTCGTTTCTTTCGCACAACCCCACAGTTGAATTCCATAAAGCCAAATTGGTTTCAGAATTTGGTTATATATCAGAATTTTGTTGTGTATTGACAACTGAGAATTTCGTCCCAAGAGCCAATACAGTTGTCTATATTTGACACCAAGCTCCATCCTTTTTTTCCTGATGTGCTCCTTCCATCGTAGCTTTGTATCTAGGGTCATCCCCAAATATTTGGCAGTGTTTGCATATGGTACTACAACACCATTTAAGGTAACTGGAAGACTGTTCTCTATTCTTTTGTTTGTAAAATTGATATGGACAGATTTCAGTTCATTAAGCTTAATTTTCCATCTCCTAGTCCACTGCTGTATCTGATCACTGGCACCTTGAAGTATGTTGGTAGCTTCACCTAAGGTCGAACCAATCGCCATTATAGCTGTGTCATCAGCGAAAGTAGCAACAGACACATTCTCTGGCTGCGGCAGATCACATGTAAACAACAAGTAGAGGATGGGCCCCAAAACACTCCCTTGGGGCACACCTGCCCTCACTTCTCTTAGCTCAGAATAGTCATCTTCCTGTTTGACTCTAAATAATCTTTCCGATATATATGATTTTAACACGTCAGCATATTGTTTTGGTAGCATTTTATTAAGTTTATGTATTAAACCTTTATGCCAAACTTTATCAAAGGCCTGAGCCACATTGAGGAAGATTGTCGAGCAGATTAACTTTTTTTCTAGTGCTTTCTCTATTGTGTCTGTTATTCTATGTACTTGGTCTATTGTGGAATGTTTTTGTCTGAACCCGAATTGATGATTTGGTATCAGCTTTTTTCTCTCTATTACTCGATTTAGCCTTTGCAACAGAAGTTTTTCAAAAAGCTTTGATATAGTTGGCAACAGTAATATGGGCCGATATGATTTGGCCTCATTTGGCGGTTTGCCTGGTTTACGTAGCATAATAACTTCTGCCACCTTCCACACACTAGGAACATGCTTTAGCCTAAGTGCCGCACTGAATAAATATGTAAGCATAACAATCCCTTTCTTAGGTAACTGCTTTAAGATCTCACCTGTAATGAGGTCAAAGCCAGGTGATTTTCGGGGGTTCAAGTTTATCTTGATCTCCTTAGCTACCTCTTTTGGGGTGACCAGTTAAATGTCCTCTTCTTCATGATTTGTATCTTCATCTAACTCTGTATCAGACTGGGTATTATTTGGCTTAAAAATGTCAGCTAGATGTTCAGCAAACGCTTCAGCTTTTTCTTTATTATCTCTAGCCCATGTACCGTCGCTTTTTCTAATAGGTGGTACTTGAGTGATCGACCTTTTAAGCTTCCTCGTTGCTTTCCACAACGAGTACTCTGTATCTGCATCTGCTGTTAGATTTTCCAAATAGGAAGCTATTGATGCTTCTTTTAACTTCTGTATTACACGCTTTAGTTGTTGTGATTTGTTGTTAAGTACAGTTTTATCATTTGGGTCACGAGTCTGTTGCCATTTTCTTCTAGCTCGCCTCTTTTCTTTGACAAGTTCTCTGATCTCTCTAGGATAGTTGTTACCAACAATTCCATGGGTGATTTCTCTCATATTGTTCCAGGCTGTAGTTTGAATATTATAATTAAACTTCTCGGCTTCTATTTCTAATTGCTGCTTAGTTCTCAACTGGACATTTAGTTGTATCTTGCCTTCAAGTTCTAATTTGAAGCTTTCCCAATCAGTAGTTTTGTTAACTAGGCTTGGTTTGTTTACTTTTTTTATTATCCTTTCACTCAGCGTCAGTATTACTGCTGAATGATCAGAGTCAAGATCAAAATTCTCCTCGATATCAATAAAGTTCTGCGAGACCCTCCTTGATATGAAGAAATCTAATAGATCTGGAATTTTATTAGGATCTGTGGGCCAGTAAGTAGGTTTGCCTGTACTGTGGAAGCTACAACCTGTTTCTTGTATTGCTTTATTAAGCTCGCTACCTTTAGTTGTTGTTAATCTGGATCCCCAATCTACATGTTTAGCATTGTAGTCTCCGCCTACAATGAATCTCTCACCTAGGTGTAATATAAATTTCTTGTAATCTAACTCCTTTAGGTTGTGTCTTGGAGGACAGTATATCGCACCAACGATTAGTTTTTGCTTGGTGGATTTGATTCCAACTACAGTGAGTTGGATTTCTGCAGTCTGAAGGAGACACTCCTCATAGTGGTTGATCCTATTCTTAATAATGATAGCACTTCCTCCTTTGGCTTTATTATCCGGATGAATTGTTTGATATACCTTAGGGTGACCAGACGTCCCGTTTTTAACGGGATTGTCCCTTTTTTTCATTATGTGTCCCGTTGTCCCGGCAAATTATTAACGGGACGTCAAATGTCCCGTTTTTCCGTACTTGCAATAACGGATAACCTAATCTTTTATCTTCGCTTCGTTTTGAGTTTTTATTTGTTTTTGTGTCATTTTGGTCTCGTTCGTTTAAACTTTCTTACTGAGGTCAAGACGGGTCTCGAATGGTTAAGGGAACACAATCATGAAAAGAAATGATGATCTCTGGTTTCCGCCAGAGTGCGTCAAGGGAGAGTGAGGCAATCAAGGTAAACTTTTTTTGTTTGGTTAATTTTAACGCTTGGCGTGGCGAGCTTGCTCCATTGTCTGTTGTTCGCTTGGTTCGAGATACACGTGCATATTAATATAGGGAAAAGAAAGTGTACTTTCTCCAAAACCCTGAAAGAAGAGTTTCCTTTCTTGAAGGACGACACCACATCTACAAAGGTAGAATGTACTTTATGTCGTTCAGTTTTGTCCATTGAACATGGAGGACGTGCCGATATTACACAGCACATTAAGAAAAAGAAACACATGTTGGCAGTTTCCGCGAGAACTTCCAGTAGTATAACTTCCTTTGTAAGTAGGAATGGACTACAAACTGAGGAAGATAAACGTATCGCTGCTGAAGAAGGGCTGTTTGCATTTCATACTGCAAAACACAACCATTCTTTCCGTTCAATGGACTGCACATCTCTTATCATCAGAGAACTATTTGAGAAGAAATTCACGTGTTCCAGGACAAAGTGCAAGTCGATTTTAGTGAACGTTTTATCGCCGTATGCAATGCATGAAGTGCAATCAGAACTTGAAGATGCTAAGTATGTGCCTGTGATGGTTGATGCATCAAATCACAAAAGCTTAAAATTAGTGCCGATCCTAGTTAGGTATTTCATTCCTACCAAAGGTGTTCAGTGCAAAGTAATCTGTTTTCAGAACGTTGGTGGAGAAACAGCAGAATTATTAGCTAATCATGTTCTGGACATCTTAAAGAAACATCATTTAGTTGACAAGATCATCGCGTTTTGTGCAGATAACTGTCACACTAACTTTGGTGGGTACAAGAGGGCCGGAACAAAACGTTTTTCCTAAATTGAACAGTGTGCTCAAAATGAATATTCAAGGCACTGGTTGTGCAGCTCATATGGTACACAATGGTGTACAAACAAGTGCAGACATTCTTCCTATCGACACAGAAACAGTAGTGAATAAAATATTTCAATATTTTCACATTTATACCGTGCGTGTGGAGGAATTGAAATTATTTTGTGATTTTGTTGCTACTGAATATAAGCAAGTTCTGGGTAGTGTTAAAACTAGATGGTTGTCATTGTTGCCAGGATTTACAAGGGTTATTGATATTTATGAACCTCTAAAGTCTTATTTCATGTCTCAGGATAGGTGTCCTACATTGCTAAAACAATTTTTTGAGAACCCACAGTCACTTCTTTGGCTTCATTTCATACAAAGCCAACTGAAAATGTTTTCAAATTCAATCCAAAAGTTGGAAAGAACCAACATTTCAGCCACTGAAGTAGCTGAAGAATTAGAATTGCTTACAGAAAAAGTCAATAACAGGAAATGTAGTAAGTTTCAAACTTCAGTTGTTTCTTCAATTTTAATTAACTTAGAAAATGAAGGTCTTTTCACCCAATCGAAATATGAAACGGTTACCAATTTATTTTATGACACTTTGAAGTTATGTAAACAAGTGGGTCTCTCCATATCAGCCTCTGAAATCATTTCATTGGATAACATTGAAAAATTCTGTATCTTGGGATGAGGTTTTAAAAAGTCTGAAAATTCTTAAGACAGTAGATTCATGTTCAACAATTCAGGTACCTGAAGATGAATTATTTGATGAGATAGGACATGTAAACAAAGTTTTATCCAGAAAATTTGAGGAATGGGAAAAAGTTAATGTGGAGATTGATAAGAAATGGTGTGATGTCTTCCACATACTTAAAAGTATAAGCATTCCATGTAAAAACATAGAGGTGGTTGTGAATTTTGCTCTGGCTGTACCAGGCACAAATGCTGTTGTGGAAAGAGTCTTTTCAATTGTGAAGTCCCTTTGGATTGATGAAAGAAACCGTTTTACTACCAAAACTATTCAAGCAATTGTAATTTTAAAAACTCATTTTCAAGACCTTAGCTGTAAGGAATTCTACAACCTGCTATTAAGTAATTCAAAGCTCTTGCGAGATATCAGGTCTTGTGATAAGTACAAAGTTAATAGTGATGTTCCTGATTCAGAAGCCACAAGTTCATGTTCAGCAGGTTGTTGATATCCATGAATCACATCCATGTAATTTTGTAGTTGTTAAGAATTTGCATATTTATATTTGAATAATTATAATTTTATAATTCTTGAAAAAACTTGATCAATTATAATATGATCCAGTGCCATGATAAGTATGTTTTTAAGTTGGTTATTAAAATATATTTCTTTTTATGTGTAAAAAGTAGTTTTATTTGTCTTAGTGAAGCAGTGCAGTCATATATGAAGCACATTTTCTTTGTAACTCGTGTCCTGTTTTGTCCTGTTTTTTTATTTCCATATTTCAGAAATGTCCTGTTTTACGTCATAAAAAATCTGGTCACCCTATAATATACCTGGTATCCATTTATTTTTAAGCATGACTGATTTGTTAAGTGTGTCTCTGATACTAGACATATATCAATGTCTTGTGCCTTGAGGAATAATTCTATTTCTTGCTTTCTGTTCTGGATACCGTTGGCATTCCAGGTAGCTATCCTTAGGTCTTTCTGGTCCATTGATTAGTTCTCTGTGGGATTGTGCCCGGATTTATGGCTTCTAATCTATCTAGTCTATCCATGACTATTTTCATCATGTCCATCATATTCTGCATCATTTGCACCATTGATGAATCATCATTTTGAACTAAAGTCTTGTTAGCTTTAACTGCTTGAGCAAAGGACATTTCACTATTGATTTTATTAGCTGTGAAAGTTCTTGGTTGAGGTTTTTTAGGTCGTCTCTCACTTATTAAATTATTGCGTCTTATTTGAAGTTCACGTGCAACCAAACAACCCCTGTAACTAGCAGGATGTGCTTCTGCACAATTTGAACACTTTGCTGGCACATCTCGTTTTTGCTGGCAATCGATGGTCCTGTGATTGCCTACACATTTAACACAGATAGGTCCATGTTGGCAATATTTATGAGTGTGACCATATCTTTGACACCTTTTACACTGTGGTATCAGTTTGTTACTCCTGAGAGCTTCAATTTTTATTTTCATGACATAAATATTGAATATCAAATATTTTTTTTATATCCTCTGATCTGTCAAACGTTAGCATAAATAATGGCAAATGTGTGATTTTTTCCTTGCCGTCAACTTTAGTCTTTCTAATTTTATTAACTACTTCAAGGATTTTATATCCTCTATTCAATAACTCCTCTTTAATCTCTTCTGATATGCATGTTGGATGCAAGTTACGTGCCATGACTCTTATTGGTCTGGTCTGTTTATTTTCATAAGTATGCCATTCCAACTTACTTTCTTTTAGGAGTTTTGTCAGTTCTCTATATTCCATTTCTGTGTCTACATTAATTTTCAGCTGATTGTTGTTCATCATGCTGGTGTTAAATTTCAGATCTTTTGATTTCAGTTTCTGACTTATTTCTATATAATTTTCTACATTGCTCAGTACCACTGGCGGTGGCTTAGCCGATTTTTTTACATTTTCTTTAGTCCTCTTACTTTTGTTTATTGGACTGGTTTTCGGTGTTTCTGGTGATTCCATAGTTTTCCTTTTACGTTTTTTATTCTTTTCCATTATCCAAGCAGTTTCTTTGGCCACAATTTCTTCCTCTTCATCCGAATTGGCTGGACTATAGGATACCCTAGGCTGTAACTTCTTGATTTCTTCCTGTAGTCGTCTGATTTCGTAATAAGCAGAATTAAGCTGAGCCTGCAGTCTGCTTATTGTGTCCTCTGGGACTTCCAGTGTTGGTATCTGTGCGTTTTGTTTTTCCAAGCTACAGTTTATATTAGTTGGCGGAGACCTTGCCACCAACGAACCTCTTCTAAACGGATCCTCACCAAGCAATAGCTGCCCCCCCCCCCCAGAATCCATGGGGCCGACCTCCGAAGAGGGTGGATTTACCAGGTTTTTACCTGGTCTGCCACCTGGGGTAGTCATTCCTTTATTTGTTTTATCCATTGCTTTAATGTTTATCCAATAAGTATAGAGTAATAGAAATATGAAACTGAAAGCCCCCTAGCCCTCGGCAACCTAATGGCGTCAGGGTCGGAAAGAACAAGAGTTGACCAAGAGAGGCCAGACAGTAAAGACAAAAGAGAAGGGGTCTTACTCAAAGTAAGTGGAAAAAGAGTAAGCCCAGCTAGAGGACCGTGGGAGAGCCACCTCCCTTTCTACCAAGCGGTAGCCTCCACGGACCATTGCCCTGTTAGCCAGCTACAGAGTAATAGCTGTTGCCCGCTCCCCACGTGGCCAAGGTGTAGTAGGCTCGGACGTAGGGCTGGACTTTGGGGAGCGGTAATGAACATGTGCATTAAATCGTAACAAAAAATGTAAACATAAATTTGCACTTTCGGAACATTATTATTATGATTTTTTGTCGGAAAAGCGAATTACGACTCATTGTGTAATAAGCAGGAGACTCCCCGTCGGAAGAGATAAGTACCAAATGAGGACATAACCAGTTTCCCACAATTGTAGAAAATTCATTTCTTTAAATAAAAGTACCTTTATGTGAGTAAAGAAATAATATCAGACAAAATCTGAGATCTCAATAGCATGTGTGAGCGAGTGAAAGAACAAAGGGTGTAGTAAGAGCTAAAAAAAAAGTACTGATTTGCCATTGAAGATTTTCTTTTGATTTATTTTGTTTTGAATTATATATTTTTTAAACATTAAAAAAAGATACAATGTGTTTTAGTAGAATAAAATCAGATTTCTCATTATAATTTGTTAGCTTAGTTAATTATGCACTCTAACCATAACCTATTCTCTGTGTCAGTAAGTTCGCGTAGACGGCCCTGGAATTTTTCCTGTAAGGAAGTTTTTGTTTATTCATCAAAACTGTTTTCTTCGGGAAAGTGAAATGGTTTCCACATATCCTCCAAAAAATGTGGTGGCAACCTTGGGACTTTGGGAATCTTCTGGCTGTTTGAAGGAAAGTCGAAAAGAAAAGAATATAATCGGGGCTTAGTCATTTCTTCTTTACTTTTATTTTATTGAACAGTTACAAGCAGAAGAGTAAACTTGGTTGACCCTCAATAACACAGAGGAGAACTGTTGAGGGGGAAAAAAAAAAGGCATGGGGAAAAGTGAAGAGTACTGCTTTGAATTGCGAGTATTTTGTTAACAGCCCTATCACCCCAAAAGAATCAAACTAAATAAATAAAAACATCAAAGAAGTTTTATTGTCAGTAACAGCAACGGAAATTACCTGAGTCAGAGCAAATAGCTGTGACCTAGTTGCATCAAGCTGAGTACTTGAATTCTGTGCTGACAGCTGAACAAGACGTTGTTTTAACTCCGTTAGTTCTGAGTCTTTTTGTACAAGCAGTTCCTAGTAAAACAGAAGATTTTATTTTAAAAACGACAATCATAAAACTTCATTCATATCTTACATATTGTAATAAAACGAGTACGTATGGGTTAAAATCCACACGTTGGTGTGTCGATCTGTAGCACAATGAAGTACCCTCTCTCTTTTTTTTTATTAATTGTTATAGAAATTATTTTTTTCGTTTTATTTAAAATTTTCAAAAGTTCGATTAATTATTATTATTTTTGAGACAAATCGGTTGAGGTTGACTTCTCACTGAAAATTAAATTGTTTATGATTATCGACATACTTACTTGAAGTGAAGTTCTGCATGCAGGACTGATTTGAGATGACAATTTACATTTGAAACTGTTCAAATCATCTCAATTGCTGCTAAGAGTGTTGCCAACTATTGCGAGCTGTCTCTCTAACCTGAAATTGTCTAGTCTAGTAAAATTAATTTTGTCAACTCCTTTTATCTGTTAATATTATGGTTTATTCTTCAATAAAATTTATGAAATTACTTTGAATAATGAGTAATTGATAATATTTCATTTTTTACAATACTGGTTGATTTTATGAGACTCTCATTTGTATTCTCAGGGTTGCTAATCGGATATTCATAACCATCATTCAACGTGGTTGTTTGGTTAACTTATTTCATTTAAAAATGTGTAGGTTCTTTTAATCTACAAAATACATAACTGGAAGATGAACTCTACTATCATAATTAAGTAGCAGGAGAGTGATTACATAACAAAACAAATCTTACTTACTAACATAAAATTGTCAACGGATGTTTGATGCAAATATTGGAGGTTAGATCTGGCGGTTCTGAAAAATAATCATTTTACTTTAACTTACTAATAACTCTTTAACATTCTTAACAAATACCCGTAAGGTACGGTTTATAAATTTGTTAACTTATAAAATATATGAATAAAGTCCCTAGTTCTGGGTGACATTTGTTAACTTATATTTTTATTAACAATTTTATTCTTTGTTTGATGATTATCGTACTTTCCATGTGAGTACCATAATTATGTGCCAGAGCACATGATCCGCTGCCATATGTTTCTTTCTTTATAGGGTCCAGAGTTCTTTAAACCGAAATCAGAGACTGAGCTGGGTCTTGAAATAATGCTTTTAACGACAATACTGGTGGCATAAAAACTTTGTTTAATGACGCTAAATACTTTACATTTATTAACATCAGAATATGGTGTCTTATAAAATTAAACAAAATGGCGTCTTACGTTACTTCCGCCTTCTACTATTCATCAACTTCATTTTTATAATAATAATTTTTCTTTCATTTTACTCTTATATCTTTTAAACTGCAGTATTTATATATTTTTGTTGTTGTACACATTAATTGTTAATGATATGAACACAAACCAACGTCTCATGGCTTTTGCCCGTTTAAATGCCGGCTTTCATCCACTCACACACATGCTCATTTTGCCCCAGAAATAGATTAATGATACATTTTGAATTGAATTTTGAGCTCAATGCTTATTATAATAGGTTGAGATAAATTTTGCACTTTCCTGGATTTTGAAATGTAGCCGTTCCTCCAGACGTCCACTTTTCGCCGGCCGGTGTTTGCCGAACACTTTACTGTATCATGTCTGTTTGTTGCTACACACTGAATTTACTTGATTACATTTTAAATCGTTCACTGAATTGCTGCTGTAATTACATTTTGTTAATTTATCACTTCTGCTGGCGATTAACTACCAGCGAATTTTACGTGTTAACGCTCTGAATGTCTGATGTTAAATGGGATGAAAAACTGGTTCCGTTCTTACATGTGTGTGTGTTATGTCGTCAGCGTTCCATTGTTTCATATGGCTGACGCCCTTGTTTTGCGTCATTTTTATGACGTTTTCACTTATTGTATTACGTCTCATTATTGTCTGTCCATTGGTTTTATATAACGTATGCGGCGGAACGCACGTAGGCTCTGACCTTGGGTTCGATCTACACTGATGAAACTGCGTCGTTTCGTTAATGATGGGGAGAGTTGTTCTAACCATGTTTTATATACAAAAATACAATAAGAGATTCCTTAATACCATAATTCCTAGAGACGGACGTTCGTACCGTCACAAATTCACTTATCGTTCATAAAACAATTATTATCTGATTCATCAGATTGGATAACATGAAATCAGGTAAATGGATATTTCCAGTTTATTAAATATTTTTAACAAATACAAAATAAAACAAAACAAATTAATTAGAATACTACGGTTCAAAGTTTTTTAAAGTTCATCATTAATTAACTGATACATCCTATCTAGTAATGTTTCTCAGGTCAATTATGAAAATTATGTCCGACTGTCGTTAACTCTTTTCATTTAAAATCGTTTAATTGCTATTGTTATATTCACTGGATTCTTATTGTCCATATTACAATGTCTCATTCATTATAAATACTGTTATTTATTAAAACAGTTAACACTTGATATAAGTAAAGTCATTTAGCTTTTTTTTTTTAATAATGATTATTAAGATTATGCATTTTAAATAAGGTCCCAAGCCTTGTTGTGTTCAATTTACATAAGATCAGTAATTGTAACTGATAATATTTTTTTTTATCGGAAAAGGTCATAATTATTCTAAGTATTTAATAATTGTCACTATACTTGCGTTCAGTGCCTTTTTCTTTATTGGCACTATTAACTTTTTATTAATAATAAATACACTGCCTATGCGCACATATTCCGATAAAGTTCACTTGAAAAAATCAAATAGACTTTGTTTACAAATAGTATAACCCCACTTTTACTTTTTTTAGGTTAACGTTCCCTAATCAGCTGGTCGGTTCTTCTTCAAATTGCTCGCCGGAGTAGCGTGGCTTCTCCATCAAAGTACTGTAATCGAATCTGTCCTCTTCGGTTTCCGAACTGGTGTCTAATGACTTCTGATTGGTCAATTTTATTAATTTTCGTGACCCTTCGGTATACCTCAGCAAAACAGAAGCCTTCAGCGCGTCTTTTTTCTGGTTTTGAGAGTACAAGAAATTGGTTTACAAATGGATGCCCAAGGGTTGGCAAATTATCAAATCTTTATAATTAACATTATTCCCTTATTTTTCCTCTAATTAACAATTAATTATTACCATCGTTCAGGATTTTCTGAGACGCATAATTTGGATCCCCACACCATATGGGTTTGATCCTTATTAACAAAATTAAATTTACTAATATCTCTTATTAGCTTTTTATGTAATATAATGTTTGTTTTAGTTATTTGTATTATTAAATTTCAATAAACCTTGAGTATTCCTCGCTAATAGCCGAGTATGAACTCTTTACAATCATTTATAAGGTTGTATTTTGATAACAATTGTTTTTTGCTGTTTAGGCCTAACTCAATATTATTCACTATGTTTTAATTACAATTTTCCATTATTATCACTTACTTTTACTGCAACCTTATTTCTCCTAATTGTTGTCTACAACTTCTTATCACCCTTACAATATCGTTTATGACATAAGAGCATACTTATTTCTAATTAACTTTACAAATACATTGGCTAGGCATATTGGCCTATGGCACTATCAATTAGTTTTACTTATTGTCTTTTAATAGTGGTTTTCTAACAATTGCTATTATGTTACAATTACTCTGAGGGAACCCTCACCACTTCTGGTTACCTCAGTTTTTCTTGGCACACCTTGTTTTTGTTGTTTTTTACTCTTTATAACAACCATATTTTCTTCACTATTGGTTGTAACATGAATCATTTTTATTATAACTTATATAGTTGTTTTTAAGTCCTTATCTTTGATAAACATACTTATTATAGTTATTACATTTTACAATTCTTTGGTTTGCATTGGGATATCCCCCTTTGCTGTCAATTCCTTGTAGTGGAACGGTGTTGTATGCTTTTAAAGTAATAGTACTTACTTTGTCGTTCATTAAATAGTAATGAGTCGTTTATTACTTTTTCTAAATACAGTAGAACCCCGTTAATACACTCGTCAAGGGACTGTGGTTTAAACGCTTAATAAGCGGGGCAGCGCTATAGACGGGAAATGATTTGTGAGATGGGAAAACAATTTGGACACCACTTCATAGTAAACAATTACAGTACTGTGTTTTATTATTACTGTATTACAGTATTATTATTATTATTATTATTATTATTATTACAGTACTGTATTTATAATTACAGTATTGTTCATTAGTTACAATCCAAAATGCAAATTCTAGCTCATTTCCTATTAAAAAAGTCTTTGATTGATGTTTGTCGAGTGTGTGTACTACTGTTATGAATGATTACATTTTCTATGCGGTTTAAGTAGCTATTCACGTCACTTGTATGCCGCCAGGAGTAACAGTAATATTGTATTTTCGGAGCAGATTTATTGCTCCGAGAGTTTCATTTCGTGTGGGGACATTTTCCTCCGCAGATTCAATTTCCTCATCACTGTCGTTATCTTGGACGGTAGCGGCAGCATGATCCGCAATCATGTCGTCAACATCGCGGATTTCTGATGTCATTAGACCATTGTCAACTGATACAAAATCTTCCAAGTTAACATCTCCTAACTGATGTTAAGTTAACATCTCTCAGCGGAGATGAAATTCATTGCGTCCAATAAGGTAATGTGGTTTTCGGCTCCACTGTCGATGCACTGCAGATATCGTAGAACAACACGCTTTTGATAAAAATGCTTGAGCACTTTTATGATCCCCTGGTCCATTGGTTGGAGTTTACTGGTTGTGTTGGGGGGGGGGGGGCAGGAATGCTAGTTCTACATTTTTCAGATTCACATTTTTCGGGTGAGCTGGACAGTTATCGACAAAAAGCAGGATTTTTGGTCTAAGTCTTTGAGCCAAGTGACAAACAAGTCACCAGTCATCCAGGCACGTGATTGATTTTTGTATTCACAAGGCAGTCGTTTAATGTTTTTAAAACATCGGGATCTAGGTGACTTCCCCAACATTAACAGTGGTAATTTTTCAGATCCATCGGCATTTGCAGCAACAAGCACAGTTACTCTTTCTTTGCTTAATTTGCCACCGTGACATTTCTCCCCTTTGAACACATATGACTTGTCGGGCATTGGCTTAAAGAATAAGCCACATTCATCCGGGTTGAACACATCGTGTGGCGCATAATTATTCATGAGCCTAGGTAGCACTGTACTTTGCCAGTCATTTACATCACTGTCACTAACTGACTCTGATTCACCACTGATTTGCCGATACACTATGCCATGCCTTTGCTTGAATCTATCGAGCCAACCATTCGAAGCAGAAAAGTCTGTGTTCAAATTGCCTGCTATTTCTCATGCTTTCTCTTGTATGATTGGGCCACTTAATGGAATTGAAGCATCACGGGATTGGTGAATCCATTCAATAACAATTTCCTCTACGTCTTCGTATTTCCCGGATCTCATTTTCTTACGTTTGCAACCACCCTTCACTGCATCGCTAATAGAATCCCTATTTTTTATTATTGTTCTTAAGCTGGATGAAGGGATTCCCACAGATTCAGAAAAATCCTTTTGATTCAGCGTAGAATTTTCATCGTACTTACGGAGGATTTGTAATTTTTCACTTATAGAAAGAGATTTCCGCTTTGCCATTTTTGCACTAATCACAACTGCACTGCCAAGAATTCAAAGAACAACTAATAAGAAAGGACAGAAATGTATTGTATTGACAGGGAGACTTTTGAGTGTTAAATTCATTTCATGCAAAGGAAAGTACCGTTAGGTACAATTACCGACACTGCTGGCTGGAGGGTTTCTTCAGGTAGAGTGTGGAATTCCTTTCGTCTACTCGGAGTGTAATCACCTTCAGAGCAACAATTTCTTCACCGCGCTTTTAAAACATCTCAAATACAGTACTGTTTCACAATTTATACAGAATTTTTCCTCATTTTTGACCGGGAAAAATCGCTATAAGCGGGACTTGGAAGCGTTATAAGAGGTTAAAATTTAAGGGGTATGTATATGAAACGTCCAGGGACCGTACAAAAAGAGCGTAACGGACGGGATAGTGTTATAAGCGGGAGCGTAAATACGAGGTTTTACTGTACTTACAAAGTCGACCGTATGCTCGCCGTTCAGTTTGAATTCTCTGCCTCGCCGTCTGATTGGTTCACACTGTTTGGCGAAGTCGAATTCGTCAACTAATGTATTTTTATCTTTTTTATTTACCCCAAACTTTTATATTACTCCTTGAATAAATCAAACATACAGTTGTTGATAGGTACGAGGATTTATTAACACTTTATATAATTTGGTCAATTACAATTCTGAAATAAAACATAACATTTATCATAGCGCCGGCGTTTACTTGTTACGTAGTTGGCGGTCTGCTCAGTTCGAAGTGTAGACTCGACAATGGCGGATTGTTCTGCGTTTGTTAATAATATTAATATCTCAGGGAAAAGTTCTTTGGACTACAGTGTTTTCTGACCTTAACATTGCTTGTCATTTAAATTTACTAATACTATTTGTTTCATTTACCAACAAAACTCTTATAACACTTTTTTAACATTATTCTAACTACTATTACTCCCATACACACTCCTTTATTAATATTACTTTTTATCTTATTTCTAAGAATTTATTATTTACTAATGCTTAATGTTACTTACATTAATAATACAACAAGTCTTATTTACTACTTATCAACTAACATTCTGCTCTAAATGGTTTGACATATTGTTAATAGTTTGTTGTGAATAGTATCTTACCATAGAGTCACTTACACTTCACTTTTCATTTCACATAGTGTTTATTTATTTAATATAATTATCACTTTGTATGCTATGTTAGTTACATAGTTCGTGGTCATTAGTTTCTACTTATTTTGTTCTACACTTCACCTTTCATTTCACATAGTGTTTATTTGTTTATTTAATTAATGATCACTGGGTTCCTATCTGTCATTAACAGTTTCTTTATTATTATTTTTCATGTCACCTTTGTATTCATTATTACAATTGCTAACCTTGATTTTATTATACTTGCTTTTGGCTAACTTATTACTTAATAGGGTATTTTGACTCCTATCTTCCTATCTTGGGTTTATACATTTATCTTTCTTTTCTTTTCTTTTAAATCACATAATATATCTATTTTACATTGATTTTTCATATAGTTTACATCTCAATTATGCCCTACCTGATTTTGTACATTTATTTTACATTTTGTTTTAGTTACATTTTAGGCTATATTGATTGTAGTCATGTATGGGTTGTATCATGGTTTCTTGTTATCTCACCTTATCCAATCTATTGGGTTAAGTCTTTGTCAGTGTCTTAGTCAATTTTTATTTAGTAGTGTTGGGCTATCATCTTCAGGTTATAAGTTTTATGTTTTCTTCTACTTTCAGCTTTTCTTTCGTTAATTATTAGTGATTTTTGGTGCTATCTTATGTCATGTTACATCCTTAATACCTCTTACATCTAGAGTCACATGACAAGTGTATTTAAATTAAATTATTATGGCTTAACTTTATGATAATAATTATCGTTTTACATTATGTTAGTCATATTACATCTCTTTGATGATACTGATATCACCCTCTTTCTCTCTTATTAGTTTTTCTACATCTTTTTTAGAACAGTTAGTTGGTAAATTCCATTCTGTCTACTTTAGTCAGTTTATTTAGTCTAATTATAACACAAATCTTCCTTTGGGTAATTAATCTTGTTACTGGTATGACCCTTATAACATCTATTTGAAGTACAGTACCAGAGATTATGGTTTTACAACGTTTTTATCTACTAATTCTTGTCATTATATGGAAAAGTACTTAGAGTTAGGTTATGTGTGTCCCCACTCTTACATATAACAATGGGTTGACTTTGATTTTAGTTTCTACACATTTCACACCATTATTTAAATGTATTAATACTAATAATTACTATTTATAGTTTGGTAATTGTTTTCTCGTTACTTTAATATTATTTTTATAACATTATTGGTGACTATCAGTTTCCTTCTGATATCACTGTTTCTATATCACTTACATCACTAGTAGACAAGATACAATATTGTTGTGATCTTTATACTTTCTTAAATCATACTAACATAAGTTTCAATCTCACTCTCCTAACTATTAGTGTTTACTTTATTCATTTATATTAGATTTGTGGTCATAGACAGGTCACCTAATATAGTCTGTCAATGTTTTGGCTTTCTTTAATAGTCTCTCATTATGTATTTCACTTGCCTTCTTTTATCTATCTCATAGTTGTACTTCTTCTGTTGTAGATATTGTGGGATGTCTTGTCTCTTCATTTGTTTCTCTATTTATTGAATTTTATTGTTGATTCATTCGCTTCTTTTCATTTTCATTGTCTATGTTTCTTGTTTGCTCACTGACCTAATCTATTGGGTCATTGGGTTAATCATATTTTAATATATTTTCTTTCTTGTTTTAGTTTTCATTACTACTTCTTCACTGTTGGTAAATTCATTCCTTAGTTATTAATTTTTTGCTTGATTTTAATACTTATTGCACAGCTCTTGATACTTGGTAGGTATTGTGCCATTTCATTGTTATGTTATTGTTTCTAAAATTAGGTTCAAAAGTGTGTTGATGATATGTATCGTTACAATATACACTATCTCAAACTTACTCTATGGATGCACATATGAAAATACTCCTCATTTCCAAGAAGATACAGTATTTGTAAAAGCTACCAGCATAAGCAAACATTACTTTTTTCAATCATAAATACAAAACTTTTATTCAATTTTTTTACATATACTTTGTAACTTCACATTGCCTTACATATTTGAATGTGACATATGGTCACATTGTGGACTATATTGTTTGCATTTCCAATTGTATACAATTTTAATAAACATACATTTAACATGATCTTACTTTTGGTTGTTTTGAAGTAAATACATAAACACATTAAAAACTAGAAACTGTACAGCACAAATTAAAAAAAATAACTAAAAAAATATATGCAAGAAACAAACATCATACATCCACTCACACTATAATAAAATACGTACTTACTAGCTGTTACACCCGCGGCTTCGCTCGCTTTATTGTTTTCTTTTGACATTTCTTTAAAAGACAATTTTTTAAGATCATCATTCATCAAATTATCTTTATTCTTTTGTGTTTTCTGCGCAGCTTTGTTTCTATTTAAAGGTTTTTTAACCGCGTTATTACCTGCTCGTTTATAGCCATGGATCATTACGGATTAAGATTTTCTGAGAGGTGGAAAACGCATTGAATTTGGGCAGCAATGAAATTGGCCACACGGACGTGGAAAAACACACGGTCGTCAACTTTGCTGCATTTTCAAGGTCTCCTGGATCGAAATGCAACCTGCTGCGTTTTAGTTATGATTTTAATACGCACAAGGGTAGTCAAAGATGCCGCTAAATAGCATTTGTTTACTTAATTGTTACAATGGTAATTACTTCTGGTCTCCATGGTGTTTTTGACATCTTCATATGCGTCAACAAAAGGGCATAATTAAAAGGGCCTAAATCGTGTGATAGGGGCAAAATATCATATTCCAAGTTAGACAGTGTTTTTTACCTTTTGTCAAGGTTACCTGTGTAAAATTTGGTGGCAATTGGTGTAACGGTGTGGATTTGTATTCAGTACAAAGAAATCCTCAGACTTTGAGTTTTATATACAGTAAACCCTCGATTTAACGGACCTCGGTTTAATGGACTTCAGATTTAATGGACAGAATTTGACAGAAAAAAAGCATGATAATGTTTTTAAGCTTTTGAAACGTATAATGTGCATAAACTGCACTCTCCTGTTCTGGCAATATTGCTTGGCTATCGCAGCATTCTTTCGTTTCTTTTCTTCTTGTTTCTTGTTTTGAAACACGCAAATCTTCTCAATCTTCAATTGTATTTGATGAGAACAGAGTATTAATCAAGAATTCATTTAATTCTTCACGATCCCTGTTTTTGTGTTGTCATTGACGCAGGCGTCGCACACGTTCAGTGGAAGACATCATGATGACTAACACTGAACAATATACACTGATATGGATCTTATTTCACTGTGACCAAATTTATTTATTACTAGCATCACCTGGAGCGTTACATTTTTCGATGACGTTACACATTTTGCATCACGCATTTTGTGGAAAACATTATCGTTTTCTATTGAAACCTCCCCCAAATTTTGTTAAAGAGTTTTGTAAAATTTTTTTTTGGTAGGCTATGGTGACAGGACTTGCAGAATGAAATACTCATATGACAATAACAAATTTCTTATTTATTGGTGTTTCTGTTTCTTTTATAAATTTATAACACTTGCATGACATGGTATAACAATTATACGCTTTATAGCTGTTATTGATCTCTTAAGTTGCAACACATCCAAATAGCTAATCCATTGAATGGAATTCAGTTATTAAAATCTCATGAATACATTACAGTTGCTGATAGTAAAATGGCTTAATTTTTCTTTTACATACACAACTCTGCATACAGCAATGTATATCTACACAGTAATTGAGTACACTTGAATCTGGTTGTTGAATACTCTGAGGTTGCAACTCATACAGACATTTAAGTTGACTAACATACTTAGAGATATGCAAATATAACATGACACCAATTATTTATACGATATTAGAGAAGTTAGCTCACTGAGATCTCTTAAGTATCAATGCACTGAATCAGCCAGCTCATTTAACAGTTCACACATCTGCTACTATACCGTTATACATTATTAACCCCCTTGAGAAAAATATACACATACGAGGGTAGGCTGAAAAGTAATGCACACATGCTTGTAGAACACGAACAAAATTACTTACAGAAGCGCACCTGGTGGCATTCGGGAGTAACATTCCCCCTCCAAACGCATGCGCAGTTTGAAGGAGTTTCGTACAACAGTACACTTTAAGTAGCAGAAGTATGGAGACGTGTTGTAGTGCTATGTCAAAGCGAGTTAAACAGTGTGCGGTTATCGAATTTTTAACTGCTGAAAATGTGATTCCTAATGAGATTCATCGTCGTTTAAAGGCTGTTTATGGTGACAATGCTGTTGACAGGTCTACTGTGAATCGATGGGTAATAAAATTTCGTGGTTGCGAGCCTGGAAAAGCCGTAACTGATGACGAAAAACGCAGCAGACGTCCGATCACTGCCACAGACGATGAACATTGCAAACTCGTCGACGATTTGATTCAAAATGACCGGCGAATCACTCAAAAACGTATCGCAAACCATATTTGTCGGGTTAGAGGCAGCCTGGCGCCAATAATCTTGCAACATGACAACGCTCGTCCACACACCTCGCGCGCAACCCAAGAGGCTCTGCGAAACCTGAAGTTTGAACCGATTCCACACCATCCCTACTCCCCTGATCTCGCACATTGCGATTTCTATTTTTTTCCTCTACTCAAGAGAGACCTCAAGGGTAATCACTGCACCTCGGACGATGAGGTGAAGGCAGCTGTCGCGTCCTGGATTCAAGAAATGTCGGAAGAATATTTCAGTGACGGGATAAAAAAAACTTGTTACGCGTTGGGAGAAATGTGTTAGACTTAACAGCGACTATGTTGAAAAATAAATATATAATTTTGAAGCTAAGGAAATGTACTTTTATTTACTTTTTGCCCCATCTTGCTATTTCTTTTCGTTCGTGTTCTACAAGCATGTGTGCATTACTTTTCAGCCTACATACATACATATACCACAACACATTAACATACACATACTACCCACAATTAATTCAAGTAATTATCTTGGGTGAAACCCCCTTGCTGGTAACACCACATCAATATCTCCCCAAGGTGTAACATCAATTCGTCCAAAAATAACCCAATGTCCCCTGTAAAGTATGATAACAGCAATTCATAATGAACCCAGCTCCAATGTCGGTGTGCTCAGGAAGAAATCATCAAGACAGAATTAAGAATTCATTAAACCCGTTTTAAGATTCATATCCCCGAAATGTGTAGGTCAATCATCTATCCCACTAGATTATGTAAGATTGAAAAGCTACATAAGGGGACTCGTATCACCCACTCATACCCAGCTATATTTAAACAGTGTTCATGTGACTTTGAATTTAAGTTACTCACTCAGTTAAATATTCCTCCTTTACATGAGTGTATCAAAAATATTTGAATAATGTAAAACCACAATCAATTCAGTATGGGATCCTATCTTACAAAACCAGACTACAGTTTCACATATGCCTGATGCATGTTCACACCAAACTTTACAGGTTACTGTTTCATGAGTTTACAATTTATAAGTCTGTTTTCACATGGTTTCTGCAGATTAAACTGGAGGAAAGTAGAAGATGTCAGAAGAATGATATAATACTGAAAGATCCCACCTGCGTTTTCCAATTTTAGGTTTTATCCGGGCATGTGGTTCAGATACACAGCTGATGACAGTAAGGGTTACTTCTGGAGCTGCATCCTCATCTGTTGGGCTGTTCGTGACTGGTGGCGTCGAGGAGCTTAGATATTTTTCTCTGCACGGGAGGATGACAGGAGGACGGTCATCCTCCGACACCCCTTCATCGGCTTGTCCGAGAACCCTGGGACTCTCTAGAATTAAGCTTCCATACTAGTAGAAGTAAACGAACAAGGACAGATCAAGCCGCCAGTCCCGAAATGCTTCAGTCATGGGTTAGATGAGAAATGAGACAGGATCAACTGTGTACTCTAACCACGAAATCTAAACATGCCAGTTATTGTGAGACAAAAAATTAGCTGTGCGGGAACGAACTGATATCGTCGCCGCTCTTGACAATTAGTCTCTGCTCACTCACTTCACTCGTCAACGCGCGATCACTAAGCAG
Organism: Magicicada septendecula; assembly: GCA_034769895.1. Lineage (NCBI taxonomy): Eukaryota > Metazoa > Arthropoda > Insecta > Hemiptera > Cicadidae > Magicicada > Magicicada septendecula. Next base: position 275,191,979 of record CM068370.1, on the reverse strand, counting down.
AGGCAGTCGCACGAGTTTTAAATGCGGTGGAGAACGTGCGGGTTTTAAAAGCTGAACGCAGTCCAGCACACTATATAACTATATAACAAATATTTACTATATAACAAATATATTTACTATATAACAAATATTATCACGTTAAAAATGACAGAGACCGAAGATTTCTAGACTGTGGGGAATCGAAATGTGGAAAAAATATAGTGGTAACATCACCTGGAGCGTTACATTTTTCGATGACGTTACACATTTTGCATCACGCATTTTGTGGAATGACCCTAGCCTAAAAACATTATCATGTTAAAAAAAAATTTTGAGATGAAAATAATCACGATTAAGTTTTTGAAGTCCATGGTTGCGATTTAAATTTGGCGGTAGTTCATAACCATAGCAACGCATTTTCACTCTTGAATATTCGGCTATCTTCGTGATAATTCGTATGCACGTGCGGTTCATGTTCGTACAGCATCATATCAGTTTATTCAGAGAACGCAGCGTGTACACTACATGTTTTCCTATAGTACGAACCTTGCACGTGTTAAATAGAGTGTTAACGAGTTTATATTTGCATTGTTACAGCAAGGACCCTTACTTTATTAGTGAATTACAGCATAAGTATGTCTGGCGTTAAGAAAAAACGTGTGAACTTGAGTATAAAGCAAAAGCTTGAACTAATAAGTAAACTTGAAGGTGGCGTGTCTGTTGCACATGTTTGTGAACTGTATGGCGTAAAGAAACAAACCGTTTCAGACATTCGAAAGAATAAAGATAAACTTATTCAGTTTTCGCTAAAGTACAGTGTTGATAGTTCGAAGAATGAGGGAGAAAGAAAACACATTAAATTAGCCAAACATAAACAATTAGAGGATGCTGTGTACAAATGGTTTATTCAACAACGTTCTAGTGGCGTCGTTGTAGGTAGTGTGGAGTTGCAGGCTGCTGCTGATAAACTGGCGAAACATATGGGTATCCAGTTTCAGGTGAGTGATGGGTGGCTTTGGCGTTTTCGTAAACGGCATGACATCACAAATAGATCAACATGTGGTGAAGCGCTGAGTGCAGACACTGAACAAGTTGAGCCTTTTCGTCAACATATAAAGGAAACGATCGAATCTGAGGGTCTCATTTTGTCTCAAGTCTACAGTGCTGATGAGACTGGTCTCTACTTTCGTGCTGTGCCTAAAAATATTCTGGCACACAAACATGAAACTAGCACACCAGGCCGTAAACTCAAAACAAGGAGCGGATTTCTGCCCTACTGTGTGCGAATGCTGATGGTTTGCATCGACTTACTCCATTCATAGTCGGAAATGCAAAGAAACCTCGTGCGATAAAGAACATAATGAACCAGTTGCCAGTCATTTATGAAAGTTCAAAAAATGCTTGGTTTACCTTCAGTATTTTTTCAGACTGGTGTTTTAATCATTTTGTGCCAGAAGTGCGATGTTTTCAAGAAGAGACTATGAAAATTCCATCGCATGCAGTGAAAGCCGTCTTACTACTGGACAATGCACCGGCCCATCGCAACTCCGAGAAGTTAGTTAGCAATGACGGAAAAATAAAATGCGTCTTCCTCCCTCCGAACACCACTTTAATTTTACAGCCAATGGACCAAGGAATCATTGTTGCCTGCAAAAGGCTGTACAAGAAGTTTCTTGAAGAGGTGATGGTTGTCTTAGAGGACGAACAAGACCGTGAAAACGACATGAGAGGAGCTAGAACGCTGCAAAATCTGTGTGCATACAACATCAAGTCCGCCATCTTTAATTTTGCTGCCACATGGAAGGAGATGAAGGAAACAACATTGGCTAATGGGTGGACACAGTTACTGAATGGGACTGAACCGGAGTACGATTTCAGAGGATTTGAAACATCCGATTTCTGTGAAACCGTAAAGAAGGCTGGTGAAGAAGTAAATGAGAATGACATAGAACAGTGGCTAAACTTGGACGAGGGTGATCCAGGCTACCAAATCCTGAGTCAGGAAGAGATCGCGGAATCTGTTCTACATGACGATCAAGAAGATGGAGACGATGACGATGAAGAAACATCTGTTACAGGAGGTCCTAAATTATCAGCGATAAGAAACAGCGTAGACGAAATTATCGCGTACATAGGGGAGTCTTCAGATTCGGAAGTGTGTGCTTATTATGATCATTTTAGACAGTTTAGATCTTTAATAATAAAGAAGCAACATTCTGGTGGAAAACAACTGACTCTTGATGCTTTTATCCAGAATAAATAAAGGTGTGTACATAACATATATTTGCATGATATTAATAGTATTAACATTTCAAGTGTTATAGGCCTATTTGATTTAAATATATCCTCAAAAAACAAAATTTGCGATTTTATGGACTTTCGATTTTACGGACACCCCTCAGCCCCAATTAGTCCATTAAATCAAGGGTTTACTGTATATACATTTAAACCTCTGATAATGCAGATTATCTCTGTGAGACAACACAAAGTGCTTATAATTTTCTTTGTAAGGTACTCATGATTATACAAGTTTTTTGTAGTATTTATATGCTTGCATGTTATATTATTCAGTAATATATTACTTCTGCATGTCTATTTTTTATTATTATTGCCAATTCTTTTATTAGTATATATGTAGTACACCTGACACATTTTTCACATAATCAATGTGTATATTGTAACGAAGTCTGTTACAGGGTGTGTTTGAATTTTATAATGGTCACCCGATCTTGTATTCATATCGTAAGTGTGTGCGTGATGAGCGTGTTTTAGTTCGCTCGTTGCGTTCGTGGTATAGTATGGATGTATAATTGAGGTTATTAATCAGTTCAGTTACTTCTGTTAATGTTATTCGTATGTAGCGAGTTGGGTTATACCTTTTCTTACCACTTACAGGCAAACCGTATCTCTCGGCATTCGGTTTGAATATTGCCACCTCGCCACCTGATTGGCGCACGCCGTCTTGCAGTGTTGACTTCGCTAACTGTGGTGTTTTGTTGTTTTCACTTTAATAATTTTCTACGTATTAGCTTATTTTGTACGAATCAAACATACAGCGTTGCAGAACAATAAGATTTATTAACCCTTTAATAATTTTCAATTATTTAGTAGTACATTATTTTATATTAGTACCGGCTTTTACAATTGCTCAGTTGTTTGTATTATGTACACGCCACTTGGCGAATAACGTTCGTTTACAATAAAATTTGTCACAGGGCGTATTAAAAGTCCTTTTGACTACAGAAGTTTTGGATTAACGGCTAAAATGCACAAATTTATAATATTTCTTAAAACTAGGTACACAATATTTAATATATTAATACATTCAAGTAAGTAATCATCAATGAGAGTTAGTATAGTTTTGGTTAGGATTTTGGCAACAAGTTATGTTTATTAATAAGTAATTATAGATCAGTTTAAATGGTTATTAATTGATTAAAGTTCAATAATAGTGATATTATAAATACTTTCAGTTCTTGTTCAAAAATAGTGATCAGTGAAGTGAAAATTGTGATTTGTTATTATGGATAGAAAAATTGGGAATTCGTTTTTAGTGAGAATATTGTTTTATACTCATCGGTTCTCGTTGGGGCTTCCTCGATGCTCGTCTACTTCTTCCGGATGGATCTGGTCGTCTTCTCCTCTTCGGCTGTTCATCAATCTCGTTTAGACGGTTTTTCCATAAAGTTCGGCTTCTCTCTCGTTCCGCAGTCGTTCATTTTCTTGGGTTGAAGTAGGTCACTCCTTGTCTTCCTTCGGGATGAGTCGTCAGCTATGATTCTTGAAGTCTTCTTAATTTCCACTGATAATTTTATTTTGTGAATATTTTAATAATAATTAGATTATCAGGTGTTCCATAGGTGGCTATTACTATCTTTCTTCCTTCTGATTTCAGTCAAAATTTACTTATTTATGATAAAATTTGGGTTGAGAGCTGCATACATCCGCCCTGCGCGTCGGTCAATAATGGATTAATTAAAATTCCAACGGTTTTTTGGCAATAAATATCGGTTGCTATGGTTACCTAATAAATTATGCTAATTCTCATTGGTCGTTAATTTATGTCATTGTTATATTCTAACGTTTTATTTTAGTTTAAATCTATAAAATATCTTCAAATTAAGATTTCTTTCTTATATTAATAGCTATGTTTATTACATGAATACCATTGTTCATAATTTTTGATAAGGATTATTTTGATACCCCTCATGGTTACTTTTGGGTAGCTAATCACATTTTTGTTATTTTTCTTATTTATATTTCATATATATTTTATCTAAAACTGGGTGTTATTTATATATTTTGGTATTAGGTATACCTACTTAACTTGTTTGAACATTTAGTATATTCTGCTTTGATATTGGGCTATTGTTTGTCCTTAAATTTACAAAATTCTTCATTAACTGTTAGGCCTAGAGCCTAGATTTTCCTATACTACTATCTAACATTTCTTTGTAACTCCTTACCTTTATATATGGTACTTTAAAACAATTTTTTACTAGAAACAAATAATAAACATTGGTGATTCTAACTACACCTCTTATTATAACAATAAACATTTTCTTGACAGGTACAAGCCTGAAATAAACTTCTAACTACCCTTCTGTTCCTTACTACCTTCTGGTTCAACTGATAATTCATTACATTATATTGGTTTTTTAAACAACAACAAAACTCTTATTATACTACTATTAAACTGTACTTTACACAATATACTCTATTCCCTCATTCCTTCACTAGAAAACAGTGTCTATCTTTCTTGTTTACCTTTCATTCCAATGACTTAATTTCTATCTTATTTTATAATTCGTATTAACTATTGCTTAACTTAATCACAGTATAATGAGTTCATCTTACTTGCTAGCACAAAGTTTATCACAGGTCTTTCAGTTATTCTAATACAGTCTACTAACTAAAATACCCTTTTATGTTCACCCACTACACTTTTTCCTTCATAGAAGGTTTTTTATTTATTCACTTTCACTTTTATATGTAACATGCTATAACTGCATGTCACCACTTTTGTATTAACACATTCTTTATTCCACTCACTTGATTCACTTATTCCATTCACTATATTGTTTATTTATGTTAACATCATCATGGGGTTACTGGTTATAAGTATTTATTTTATTTTCCCTTCACTAATGATCACTTTTGGTTATTAACTGTGGCCTTTATTTGCCTCAGGGTATTGTTTACTGGTTTTGATTATATTTATCACTATTCATTTGGGTGTGTTTATTATTAACTCCCTATCTTATATTTATAAGTACATTCCTTCATTAATAAAATTACTATTCATACATAACATTACTATCTTATTTGTCATTATTACCCTAGGTACACCTCATCTATACTCTAATTACATTAGTGCATTTGTTTACATACATTTTATGGTCATTATTAGGGGATTACAATGTTCATTATCAATTTCTTGATTACATTTGTTTCTTGGTTCCTTCTTCCTTGTTCCATTGTTATTCTTGTATTTATCCAATCTATTGAGTCAAGTCATCGTCAGTTTATTAGTCATTTGTCATTTTGTCATTAGGTTATTAATCTCTGAGTTTATAAGTTCTTGACCTTTATTCTTGTCTTCAGCTTCTTTGTTTTATAATTAATTATCAATGTATCTTCACTACCTTATGTCATGTTACAATATTCAGAAATTTTAATGTATATACTAATTTACTATCTGCCCCTCTCTCTCTCTCACTCTCTCTCCCCCTATATATTACAACACAATTTTATATTTATTTAATGTGCGCTCCTCTACGTTCTTGGAAGCCATTTTCAACACATTAAATTTGTGTGTGTATATGATATGATGGGTGTAATCGTAATAATAATAACGCAACGTAATTAATTTAAAATCATTTAAAAATTTATTAATCAAAAATTTCTTATTTGGTTGCGATTTAAAATATCATTATTATTTGCTTGTGTGTGTAGTCGTAGCACACATCTAGTTATTAGATATAAGAGACAATCTCGTATTACACATAGACAAAATATACAATCTTATACTATAATACACATTTATAATTATCTAATATTGCTCTCGTCTTGCTCATGAGTATGATAATTATTAGATTATCTAATTTCTTTTTAATGATCTAATTTCTTTAGAATATATCGCATATGCATTACTTTGTTTTCTAATAAAATTTACTAATTACTTTTATATCAATTTAAATATCAAAGACTAAGTTATTGATTCAAAATTATAGTTTAAAAGATTTTTTTAACATTACTCTAATTACTAATGAGAATTAATTACTACCAGAATTATCTGGTAAAGTTTATCAGGTCAATTGACGACTCTGACAATTATAATAACCTATTGTTAAATCTTTTTAATTTTAAATAAATTAACTGCTATCATGTTCAATCCACTCTTAGTGTTCATATTACAATATCTCCTTCATTATATTTGATGCAATTTATCAAATAAATTAACAACTGTTATAAGTAAGGTTAACAACTGTCTTTAAATGTCTTAATAACAAACAAAATTATTCATTTAATAAGGTCCAAAGCGCTTGTTGTGTTCAATTGAAATCTTCTTATTTCTTATACTCGAAAAAAATATTTATCGTAAGAAGTCATAATCAGTGGTGGCTCATCGTTATGAACATGGGAGGCGCTCTTTCATAAGGTCACAACTATCTCTACACGCACACACACTCATTCACTTTCTTGTATGTATTTTTATCAATTTATAAAATTGTCAAAATTAGTCTACTTATAACGTTTGATTTTGCTGTAAGTATTTTATTTTTAAGATATGTGTTGCGTCTTAGACACTCTCGAAGCAATCTTAAGTTAGTCTTAGAACGCTAGTTGTTGAGTTAGCTGGTGAGAAATGAAATAACTAAGTGGACTGTATACGTTTTTTGGAGTTAATCATTTATCGAAAATTATTAGAAAATAGTTGATGGCGCGCGCAGTTTAGCGCGGCATAAATCCCTGAGAATTAAGATAGAATTAAATATTGAAAGCCATAATTGTACATAGAGGCCGAGATCGCCTAAGTAATTATCGCATGATGGTCATGCTAAAATTTTGAAATATTGAAAACTTTATGTAGCGGCGGATGGCGAACTGAGGTGAGTTGCCCGTCCGGAGTCTTGCAATTAACTAACTAAATTTGACTGCTGCACGCTTGGATACAAGCCAGCAGCAGATTAGCGGGGGGAGAAATGACGTCACTGCATGGACCGCAATGCGGATTTTACAGTACAAAGTTTAAATAAGTACAAAGTTTAACCATACTGCCCGCACAAAATCGGGCGATTTTGCAACATAAGTCAATGTGTGAATAGTATAAATATAATAATTGACATTACATGACACCAAAATTCAACAATACATAACAAAGACATAATAACACATGACATGCATAACAATAGAGCAATGACACCAAAAGAAATTCAATAGTACATAACAATATGATTGACATACCAAATTCATGTAAGGATACATAATACATAATGATATACGTTACATAGTAATAGAATAATGATACTAAAATTCCATAACACATAATAACATGATAATGATACATAATAATACAATAATCAGACAGACATAATAGTTGGCAGTACATAATAATAGGATAATGATCCCAAAAAATTCAAAAATATACAACAATATGATAATATAATGATAAAAGACATAATACCTTACGTGCATAATATTAGAATAATAATCCCCAAAAAATTCAAAAATTTATAACCATAGAATAATACAATAGTAAAAGACATAATAATTGATATAATAAGCATAACAATGTAAAGCATGTGATCGCCCGGGGAATGTCCCAGGCATGAAGCACGATAATGCGATAAAGTTCACATCACTGACACGTGTCGCATGAACGCTCATGCGATTAGTCTGAGGCCACTGGAAGTGGACATAATTTATGAATGGGCCGACGTAGGATACCGTTTGCGGTGCGAACGTCCGCGACGCGCACTATTGAATCCTGATCGGAATAGACTTGAGTGACTACCCTGCGTTTCCACTGCAGTGGGGGGGGGGGGAATGCACACACATTATTTACTACTGTACACTCTCTCAGCGACAATCGAGTGATCGTGCAGGTCAATTCCTGCGTATAAACTCAGCTTTCAATCTCACACCTGCTTATTTATTACATATTTCTAAATTTAATCTAAATATTTATTTCATCTAAAAAATGCACATTACAGCATATGCTTGTATTGTTGCAATATATTGTAACGTAACAAAATTGTAGTTACATATAAATAATACACAATACATCGAATAAGAGTGTACCATGAACATGTTTGAACAAAAATGAGAAAGAATAACAAAAGTATAAAGCCAAGTGTGTATACATATACAAATAATGTCGAAGCAAGCCAACGCAGGAGAAGGAAGAACTATAATAAAAGCATCACCAAAGTGATAGGAGGAGAATAGAAGATAAAAAACCAAACCAATACATTAGCAACAAAGGCCCAATAGATCATACAAGTGAGGGGAGATATCAACAATAGATCATACAAGTGAGGGACATATCATTTAAGCAAAATAAATATGAACTGTGACAAATAAATATGAATATGATATAAATAATTATGTTATAAATATGATACAAGTTATCATACAAGTGAGGGAACAACAAATACCCTGTAAGTGATGAAAAATAAATATGAAAAAGAAGAAACCTGATAACTAGAAGAGGAGATGTAAATATTAAGAAGAAGAATGTGATATATCGTTTTATTGATAATTAATTTAATTTATTCTAAAGATACTGTTCACTGTTTACTGTCGGGCGCCATCTTGTTTTTTGATTTACAAGCAAACAAAACACAAAAATTGTACCTATCATTTTGGGGTTCTTTTCGGCGAACAGGAGATCAGAATTGGTTGTTCAAAGAAAACTTTATATTGTTTCCCATAATTACGTTTTATTAACAATTGGATATTCACATCATTTAACTTTTAAAAGATCATTAACACACTACGTCTTTACCTCCCTCATCTATTATTCAATTCTCATTATTAAAAAACTCACATAAAATAAAATTGACACATAGTATACACTTTTGAATTACCACAAAAAATCAAGATATTAAATAGAAATAATTTTTATACCCACAAACCAGCCTTCTTAATTTACATGATTTCACTCAAATACTCACGCACACACACACACACACTTATTTTATGACCTGAGAGCTCTCATTTTATATTTTATACTTTATTAAAATTTATTTCCCCATTATGCAAGTAGCAAGTAATTTCGAAAAAAAAACCTGGTTAAAATTTATGGATACGTTTCTACTTAGCTGTTCAGTTGAGTTGATGGCGTCACACTTTTACGCGCACATTGTTCAGTTTTAATGAGTAATTTCCGAAAAAAAAACTGTTCTTTTAATGAAGAGACAAGCTGTTCGTTACTGTTACATTTCTAATTTTACTTCACATTTTTTATATGTTGCGGGCCCGCACTTACGTTCCGGAACTTTTACGTATGTCTCACTCGCGCGAGTGATGAGATGAGACTGGCGATAGGCTACCGGCGCTATTTTTTGAAGTCGCCATGGTTGTATGACCAATTTTCTTTGTTTTAAAGTTTGTATTCCTACGCCAACAGACTGTTGTTCATTTACACACCCGAATTCCACAGCAAGGATAGGCTCTGATGTATATACTGACGTCAGATGGTCTGATGTGGTTACATAACTTGTTGACAGGTTTTGTATGTCATTGTCTGACCTTGGCACAGTTCCGTCGGTTGTTAAGTTCATAAAAACTCAGTTTTATAAATATTATTGAATAACAGTCATGTATCATGTCAACAGCAGTGCTGCCACTGTCGCTTTTGTCGCCACCACTAAATTTACCTTTCGTTTATAAATTTTGTCCCTATCATTGAAAAATGTTATTTGTTTTATAAAAAAAATATACAAATTGCTTTATTACCCCAAAAATAGGCCCGTTACAATACCCCCTCAATGAGATATTTTATGCCGAAGCATAAAAAATCTCATTGACACATTCATACTTGCTAAAGGGATCAACCAGGATATGTCGCCACAACCCCCTGTATGGTTTGAAAAAAAATACTCAACTCACCCTTGGTCCGGTGACTGTGACCGCACCTGAATGACAATACTGGACTTCTCTCTCTCGAGATCCCAACACCGTAGAGTCAGACAGATACTTAACGCCCCTGCTCTGACGCGCTGGCCAGCTCAGGTCCGCCGCCACAGCATCACCAAACACTGAAACAACAAACCAAATATCAAATAGTGGCCTTATACAACACCATATCCCCAACTGATCTGTTTCCCCCTAGCGGTGCTGGTTTGCGCTAAGAAGCACTGGTTTTGTTTTTTTCACTAACTGCTAACATATATATCAAATACCTAACAATAACATGATACCCTTTTTAAAATTCCATAATCTCATTATATCTACTTTCTCTTGTTAATTTTATCCCAAAATTCAAAATCATTGCCCTGATTCCCATCAGAATTTAAATAAACAGACGACTGACTCACAAACATTTCCCATTACCATATTACATTTCTCTCATCCCCAATTTAAAAATACATTTAAAATATTTAAATTCATAAAATTCTCTTACACTAACAAACACAATATAACATAAGAAAACATAGTACACTCATAATTCACATAATTATTATTATCTTAAAATAAACAAGTTGTATTTAAAATTTACACATTTTACATCATTAAGTTTGCATATAAAATCAGAAAATTGCATTTTAATCTCAATTTAACTTTTATTAATTCGTTTCTCAAAAAAAAATTTTTTTTTTCCATAACATTGCAATTATTATTCCATTTCATTAACTTGGGTGATTCTCAGTTATTCATTATAATTCACTTTATCAACTTGGCATTTACTCATAATCTTCCCCTTTTATTACTCTAACGCTCCCTTACAAAATCTTTAACTAGTATGACACCCCACTCTATCAAAAAATCTACCTCTAACTACTTACTACTTTAACTCAATTCGCCACCTTCTACTCTTATATAAAAAAAAATACTCTCTAACCCTTTGTACATAGGATACGTGTTCTCCCCCCCCCCAAATAGCTCAATTCCCGTTCTCTGGTTCCTGGATTCTACCTAAGGCAACCCCTTCCCACTCAATCTATACCAATTCCCGTCCCAACTCATCATTTTGTTGCGGACTCCCACATTACACTACCCCCTACTACAAAATTGCCATCCCCAAAATCTCAATCTCATTACCTTACTACAACTACAACAAAATAACATCATCAAAATAAACAACAATATATCGCTCAAAACTCTACAATTATTCTCCATTACTACTGTGTCAATATCAATACTTCTCAAAATTCTATAACATACATTAACTCAAAACAACATTACATTATTTTCATCTCTACTATTTCTTTAACTTTGACTTCAATTTGGACAGATCTATATGTCCCACAAATATTCATCACCCAACTTCTATCTTTGGCAACCCATTGAAAATTTTAACTATCACACCTTTATTTCATTTTATTTTAAAATCTATAAACACATTGAATACATATTATTATATTTTTATAATCCTTATTCCTAACATACTACATGCAATTAACACAATAAAACATAATAAAACAATATAGGAAGTATCTAGTGCATCTATTTTTCAAATCAAAACAAAATTATTTAGTAGCGAGTTATCATAATTACAATACAACAAATTTCTAATACGTTATCCCCCTTGGATAACCTCCCTGCCACACACACTATGACCCCCCTGGACTGTGGCGTCCAGTTGCGTCCACAAGGACTGAGGTTTTGGAGGAATGTGACATCTCCGTGTCCTTGCTTCTGCATTACATTTTAAAGGTTTAGATATCAATATATCTGTGTCTATCATTATGCGCCCTTAATGCGGGTCTACCACCTGGCTCTGCTGTCCCCATGCGGACAGAGTGGTAGCCGCTGTTCCCTAGTTTGGTGATTCCCCTCAATATTCACCCCCCATTAATTTCTAAATACACCTTGACAACGATAACAGCTATGGCCAGTATGGTCAGCGCGTAATCGTAATGTGCCCCAACCATAGCTGTTAAAGCTAAACCAATTCCACGGTCAGGGTTCGGTGAGGCCGTGACCGCCCGAAAAGTTGGGGAATCACAAGTAAAATATCTTTTGTAACACTAAACTTAATAATTTATACTTAAATGACATTATTAGTTTGGATGGGGTTTAACCCCCTTTATATGTAAGCTTAACCATCATGAACATAAAATATTAAATACAAAATTTACAACCTCCCACCATTGCAGTTCCACACTACACTGTTATGTCACTTCTTTGGCCACCAATCTACCCACCAAAATTATCCCCACATCTTGTATGGATAACAAGTTTTTATTTTATTACACATCTTTTCAAAGCGTTCCTATACTCACTGATACTAAAACTTGACAATTATATTTGGTCACTTACTTCTAAAATTTTATTTAAATTTAAAATTCTAAACATCCAAAATTGTTTTGGTATTTTTTTTTTTTTTTTTTTCAAAATTCTATTTACATTGAAGGCTGACTCTATCTTAACTTTCAACACGTCTAGGAAGGTCGCAGTCGCCTGAAAAGCCGGGTCTTGCTGCAAAAAGAATTGGTACAAGATAGATCCACTACGTGAATTCACGTCCCCCCTCTGAAACACACTACTCCCCTTCTCCTACCATTTTTTCTAACCCGTCTTCTATCTTGCGCCAACCCCTCTTGCCCCAAAACTCGTCTTTTCGAACTAAACAGAACTATAACCAATGGCTAATTTCAATTTTGCCATTGGTTCTGAAACTTTTAAATTTGTACGCACTGCCTTTTACTTAAGTGCAGCCTCCATTATATACAACACTCTAAGGCAGTACAGGCATGTGACAGGTACACCGAAATTGTTGCACCTAGAGTGTATTAAAAAAAATTTAATTTGTGTCACGTACCTGTTGGGGTCCCCCACCCCGTTCAAATATGTAGTTAAGTTTTCTACTTTATACCAATTTTGGTGGAGCCGGACCATCGTTGTTTTCACCGCCCGAAGGAAGATCTGCCAACCATGGCCCGCCTCCGAGTTCCGAATTCCACAGCCAGGACTGGTAAGATCGTGACCGCCCGAAAATGGGGGAGGATCCCTTCTGTAAACATACAACAATATTTAAAAACTTATTTATAAATATATAAACATAATTAAAGTGACCGATACAATTTTAAATTCGTCGCATTTTGAGTACCTACTATTTCCTGCGTCGCTGGGTTCCTCAGCACATACGCATTCTGCATTTTTATTTCTACAACTTCATAAGGTCCTTCATACAACAAGAAAAACTTCTTTATTTCTCTATCTTGAGCACTGGACAAATCATGCCTTTTTACTAACACTAACTGACCTACCTCATATTTGGTCCATTTACCCTTGGCATCATGTTTCTGTTTTCTTCGCTCTCCTCTCGTGAGTAAGTTCTCGTTGGCCAATCTAATTTTCATGTTCCTGTCCAAAACCTGACCTTCTGGTGGGTATTCGAAAAGTTGTTCCAATATCCTGGGCGGCCTTGTTCCCCTGATCAACTCATGCGGCGTAAATCCCGTGGACTCATGGGTGGTACAATTCAGCCACTCCTCTACTTTCTTTACGTAGGATGGCCATTCTGTGTGTTTGGCGTGACAGTACGCCCGAAATATCCTGCCAATCTCTTTCATCACCCGTTCTGCTTGGTTCGACTGAGGATGGTACACTGCCGTATGCTTGGGTATGATGCCTTCCCATCCAAGCGTCTGCCGCCACTTGCCGCTTATAAACTGTGGACCGTGGTCAGATAATATAATTTTCGGTTTTCCAACATTAAGCATGTAGTCTTTTACTATTTTCTCACTAAGTACTTTACTCGTCGCTCTCTTAATGCTATATAACTTCACAAATTTGGAAAAGGTGTCTAGAACTACAAATACATATAACACACCACCTCTACCTCTGGGTAATGGTCCATACAAATCTACTGCAACTAGATCAAAAGGTTTCTCTACTTTTATGTAATTCATCTCTCCTTCAACTTTATAATTCACTACTTTCGATTTCTGACATAAATCACACACTCTCAACACTTTTCTAACTCTCCTCTCCATATTCTTAAATATACATGACTCTTTCAAGACATTAGCACATTTTCTCGCACCAAAATGACCATATCTTACATGACAATCCCAAACAATTTTATCTATTAATCCCTCGGGTATAACTAACCTCCAATCACGCTCCCCACCATCTACTTTTTTAAACAAAATACCTTGATATACTTGAAATCGCTCATTATATTCAGATCCCGCTACATCTGTTTCTAAACTAACAATTATTCTACCCAATTTGCTATCAGATCTTTGCATGTTTTTAATATCACTTAATTCCTCACCAAAAATTCTATCTTCTCTAGTTAGTCTAAAGATTTCTATTTCTTTAAGATCCCTACCAGTTTTATTGTCTATAACATCTACTCTAGAAAGTGTATCTGGTACCTTATTATCTGACCCCTTTATGTACTCCCATGAAAAGTTATATTCTTGTAAGGCTAATACCCACCTGGTTAATCTGCTATGTGTCAGCTTACATGAATTAAGAAAGGACAATGCCTTGTGGTCCGTCCGGATTATCGTGGTATTACCTAAGATGTAGGTCCGGAATTTACCCACGGCAAACACAATACTTAGAAGTTCTTTTTCAGTTGTAGTATAATTTTTTTCAGCCGACAGCAGCGATCTACTGGCGAAGGCGATCGTCATGTGTTCCTTGTCGAAGCTCTCGTGGTATAACTCTGCCCCTAGCGCTACATTGCTGGCGTCGGTCTGCAAATAAAAAGTCTTATTAAAATCGGGATGATTCATCATGATCATGTGACTAAACTTTCTCTTAATTTCATTAAACGCAGTTCGTTCCGTATCGCCCCATCTCCACTGTTTATTCTTCTGCAGTACAGCACTCAGTTTGGATGTTGTGTGTGCGTAGTTCTCCTGAAATTTCCTGTAAAAATTGCATAGGCCTAAGAAACTTTGTAATTGCTTAATGTTTTTTGGTTCAGGGAATCGCATTATGGCTTCGACTTTGTCAGGGTTGGCTAATATCCCCTCCTGTGTAATAATAAATCCTAAAAAATGTATTTCTGTCTGCAGAAACTTAGACTTGTCCCAATTCACTGTTAAACCCCCTCTTTGTAGCTTATCTAATACATATTCTGTGTGTTCTAAATGTTCAGTGAATGTTCTAGAAGCTATCAAGATATCATCGACATATACAGTTAAAAAGTCTAAATCCTTAGGTTGTAAAATATTATCTAAAAATTTGATAAAACTGGCAACACTGGTGTTTAATCCAAAAGGTAAGCGTTTGAACTGGTAATTCTTACCGTTGAAAAGAAAAGCTGTGTATTTCCTGCTCTCTGTTGCTAATGGTACCTGCCAGTATCCAGCTGTCAGGTCTAAGGACGTCATGTATTTGACTCCGCTGAACTTCTGTAAAATCTCATTTATGGGTTCCGGAGATTCCCTGTCAGGTATAATAATTTGATTAATTTTCCGAGCATCTAAACATAACCTTACCTTACCATCCTTTTTTATCACTACTACCAAAGGGTTTGAATAGGGTGATACTGAACGTTCAATTATGCCTCCCTGCATCATCCGGTCTAGTTCCTCCTGTACAGCCCTCCTCTTTGAAAATGGCACCGGGTAGCTCCTCTGCATGTATGGTGCGTGGTCCCGAACTTTCAGCTCGCAGATGTAGTCCTTCGCTTTCCCTGGTGATTCATCAAACACCTCTCTGACCCGCTCCACAACTGCCCACAGTTCCTCTCGCTGAGTATTTCCTACAACTGTATTTTCATTGAAAAATTTATCGGCTCTATCTGCCCACACACTCTCATTACGCTCATGCATTTCTCCCTCCTCATTCTCTAGACTATCACTCTCTAGACATATATTTATTTTAGTTTCTATCTCTCTATCGCTTATCTGCTTATGTAACATTTTTATTCCCGTGACTTTAGCTTCATTTACTACTTTCTTAAACCCTTATTCTGACTGGTTTATTCCCCTTTTCAAATTTTACTATTTGTTTATTGAAATCTATTACTGCTCCGTTTCTTTCCAAAAAATCATTTCCTAATATTACATCTAGACTCAACCCTTTAACTACTAGGAAAGTGTTTTCAAATTCAACTTCATTTATTAAAATATTTAATTGTACTTGTCTGGTTATTCTTTTACTTCTCACCCCAGTTACCCCCACTACTGTAACCCCGGCAACTGGTAATGACGGTATATTCTTGTTTAACTCTTTCAATTCACCCATGACATTTTCAGAAATTACTGAGATCTCGCTACCAGTATCAATTAAAGTTTTATAATTCTTACCTTCAATGTTAATCGTCACCTCAGTCAATCCTGCTCTGCGTTCCATCACCTTGTTCTCTTCTTCTTCTAACAGTTCTTTCGCCATGTCCATCTTGATAACGTTGTTTGTGTATTCGTTGATTACTTGGACCCGGTTCTCCGTTGACAATGGTTGGGCCCGCTTCTCCATTGTCTTCCTTAGTTTTCCGTGGATGGACCTGCTACAGCTGGATGATTTCCTCCTCTACCTCTATTATAATGTCCTCCTCCTCTTGGTGCTCCTCTATGAAATTCTCCTCCCCTCGACTGTTGATTTGGTGGTGGGTTCGTCCTCTCGTTCCTGGCGCACTCCCTGGTTCGATGACATCTAAAACAATTTGTTCGATTAGCATAGTTATCAGTTTCACAGGCTCTACACATCCAACTCTCGCCCCTATTATCGAAACTTCCTCCCCGCGCTCCTCTATGAAAATTCTGTGTACCCCTGTTCTGATGGTAATTATTATTATTATTATGGTGAGGTACTACTGGTGTGTTTGGACGTCGCCCTATGTCGCGTTCCCCTATACTCTGTAGCACGTCTAACATGTTCTCTAACTCATTTATATTTGTAATCTCTCTAGTCATTAACGTGATTTGCACCTCTCGGGGCAGGTGTTTGCTAATATGTCTTACAAATGACCGGAATGGTAACGGTGGTTCTAGATACTTGGCTTCGTTATATATAGTCATCACATATATGGTTAGGTGGTTATTAATCCTACCAAAATTCCCAGTACCCATTATTTTGCTTCTTAAGATTTCTTGGTCTTCTTCTGACCAATATTTGTTTCGAAAAGCTACTTCAAAATCCTCGTAACTACCCCATTCGGTATGGTGTACTTCCGCCCATATCTCGGCACTACCTTTAAAACATTTTATAATCTTCAGCAATTTAACCTCCCAACTGCTACTATTAAATCGATTAAACTCCCTTACCCGGTTTAAAAATTGCATTGGGTGTACTCTACGATTGTCACAATTAAACTGTTCTAATTCTATCTCATCTTTTGCTTCGCGAGTATGTATCACTCGCTCCGCAACATTATTTAAATTTTGGCTTACGGCCACATGTAATCCATCTTTAATCTCTATGATATTCTGCTCTATCATGCTAAATTTGTTATCACATTTATTTGCATATTGAAGGTTATATTTATTAATAACCCCCACACTCTCTTGTATAGATTGTTTACATGCACTTTCTACTTCCATTATTTTACATTCTATATCCTTATTACCTTCATTAATTTTAGTTACACATTTATTTTCTACTTCCACACACTGCTCTTCAATTTGTGTTCTAATTAGATCTGCCATCTGCTCACTTACGTTACTGATTTTACTTTCGATATTTAGTGTAATTTCACAAATTTGTTTGTCAATTTTCTCATCTCTTTCGTTAAATTTAACGTCTATACTCTTAACTGCATTATCTAATTTGGTATCTAAATCATTATATTTGCTGGCAAATTTTTCATTGGTATTCTCAAAACGCTCATTAATTTCTTTAATTTGGGTTTTTAACTCATCGAATTTACTGTCAAAACTATTCTTTTGAACATCGAATTTCTCATTTATCTCGGTTTTCTATTCATTAAATTTAATATTGAAATCACTAGTGTTCATATCAAATTTATTCAACAATAACTGCATCATACTCATCATATCACTATTACTTTCTCTCTTAATTAAGGTCGGCGTTGACTGACTTGTCACACCTTCCATTATTTTCGATTCGGTCAACTGACTCTCTAAATTACTGTCATTCGTTTGAACTCCCGAATCGCTACTTAACTGACTTTCAGATAAGCTGACGTCATTATTATCTGCTTTTTTTCATAAATCTTTTAGACATATAATTCTTTGCAAAATATTATTATATGTAACACATACTTATTAAAAAAATATTCTACTCACCTACACTACAAAAACATGACATAACCTTACTACTTATACGTCTATTTTACGTACACACAAAAATTTTATTTCCTACTCCAAACAACCATTCTGTTCTCCCAAGTAGGCCTATATTTTATATAAATGTATTTATATAAAATTGTCCCTGTTCAGAAACCAAATGTGATATATCGTTTTATTGATAATTAATTTAATTTATTCTAAAGATACTGTTCACTGTTTACTGTCGGGCGCCATCTTGTTTTTTGATTTACAAGCAAACAAAACACAAAAATTGTACCTATCATTTTGGGGTTCTTTTCGGCGAACAGGAGATCAGAATTGGTTGTTCAAAGAAAACTTTATATTGTTTCCCATAATTACGTTTTATTAACAATTGGATATTCACATCATTTAACTTTTAAAAGATCATTAACACACTACGTCTTTACCTCCCTCATCTATTATTCAATTCTCATTATTAAAAAACTCACATAAAATAAAACTGAAACATAGTATACACTTTTGAATTACCACAAAAAATCAAGATATTAAATAGAAATAATTTTTATACCCACAAACCAGCCTTCTTAATTTACATGATTTCACTCACATACTCACGCACACACACACACACACACAATTATTTTATGACCTGAGAGGTCTCATTTTATATTTTATACTTTATTAAAATTTATTTCCCCATTATGCAAGTAGCAAGTAATTTCGAAAAAAAAACCTGGTTAAAATTTATGGATACGTTTCTACTTAGCTGTTCAGTTGAGTTGATGGCGTCACACTTTTACGCGCACATTGTTCAGTTTTAATGAGTAATTTCCGAAAAAAAAACTGTTCTTTTAATGAAGAGACAAGCTGTTCGTTACTGTTACATTTCTAATTTTACTTCACATTTTTTATATGTTGCGGGCCCGCACTTACGTTCCGGAACTTTTACGTATGTCTCACTCGCGCGAGTGATGAGATGAGACTGGCGATAGGCTACCGGCGCTATTTTTTGAAGTCGCCATGGTTGTATGACCAATTTTCTTTGTTTTAAAGTTTGTATTCCTACGCCAACAGACTGTTGTTCATTTACACACCCGAATTCCACAGCAAGGATAGGCTCTGACGTATATACTGACGTCAGATGGTCTGATGTGGTTACATAACTTGTTGACAGTTTTGTATGTCATTGTCTGACCTTGGCACAGTTCCGTCGGTTGTTAAGTTCATAAAAACTCGTTTTATAAATATTATTGAATAACAGTCACGTATCATGTCAACAGCAGTGCTGCCACTGTCGCTTTCATCGCCACCACTAAATTTACCTTTCGTTTATAAATTTTGTCCCTATCATTGAAAAATGTTATTTGTTTTATAAAAAAAATATACAAATTGCTTTATTACCCCAAAAATAGGCCCGTTACAAGAAGAAGAAGAAGAAGAAGAAGAAGAAGAAGAAGAAGAAGAAGAAGAAGAAGAAGAAGAAGAAGAAGAAATGTATAATAAATAATGAAGAATATGTAACAAGAACAAGACAACAACATTCCCAGTGTAAGGAAGGCACCACGACCAGGAAGATGATAAGGCAAGTGTAATGACTACCAGATTAGTAATTATAATACCCTCCAACAAGGAAGAATATAATGAGGACAAGATGATTAAGAATCAAGTGTCGACAACTTAATAAGTAGCCACAAACAATGATAGTGAATATCTTATGTGAGTGCATCGATACATAGTAAAATAACACTACCCCAAGTAAACACCACAGACAATAAAAGTGTAATGTTTATAGAAGAGGAAGATAAAAAAGTGTTAACAAGTAGAAACAGTGATTACCAAGTAAACTACACAAAAATTTAGTGTACGATTTATGAACCAAGATTGTAACAAAATACAAACATAGTAAGACCACCAATATACTGAGATTAAAAAGAGAAATAATTGCTCAAAAACAACTGAAACAGAATATAAAATCCTTGATAAGATATATGCCTAAATATCAAAATAACAAAGGACAAAATATATATAATGTGATAACTAATGCATTGTAAATAAGACAATTTGTTATAGAGAGACAAGACAATTTGCCCAAACCAAAATACAAACACATAATATGTGTAACATAAATAAGTAAAAATCAAGTATTGATGTATAAACAAATAGTATAAAATGTGTATAAAATAGTGAGAACATTGTAATAAACAATAGTAATAACATGTCATAATAAGATTATAATAATTAAGCAGAATGTTGAACAGATTAGGATGTGTATTGTTGTCAAATCAGTAAGAGACACATAACCTCAACTGAGCAGGATCTACAACATAAAACCACACATAATAATTAGAAAAAAGCAATCAAAAGTAATTGTTCAAAGCAACAACCAAAGTAAGACAAATGAATAAGATAATGAACACAGTATAAGCTGAGAAACACAATTATATAATTTAAATTATTGAAACAAACAATAGCCAGATCAGCCAAAACACAAGGTGACTACCAGAGTTACACAAAATACACTATTAAAACTTGATAATAGAGAGGAAAATAGTTTACCAGTAGTAAGTAGAATACTCAATTCCTCTATGGGTATACTTAACAATCATTAAATGTATAAATTAATATCAAAATAATGATAAACAAATAAATATCACTATAATATTGACGACTCGGAACACAAAGTTTTTTATAAGTAAAAACGTAAAGTTTTACCTTACAGCCTAAACCGGCTTTCACCTATAGAAGGCTTCATCAGAGGCTGTCGTTAGTAGCGCTGCTCGTCTTGTTGTTGGCGACGAGAAAGTGTTTCGAAAGATTGAAGCTGTGTGTGTGTGGTGAGATGTGTTCGAATAATGCGTGCGATTTGAATTGTGTCTGTTCGTTTAGGATGTCGTTTTTATTTGTTTTTGTGTGTTTGTATATTTCTAATTGTTCTAGAGTGTCTAGTTTTCGGCCTTTTGTGTGTACGTGTAGTATGTTCATGTTATTGTCGATGTTTTTATATGTGTGGTTTGCTTCAATGAGGTGGTTTGCGAAGGTAGATTCTGTAGTGGTGTGGAGTGCTTTTGTGTGTTCAATGTATCTCTGTTTGAAGCTACGTCCTGTCTGGCCTATGTAGAATTTACTGCAATTTGAACAATTTAGTTTATATACACCGGGTAGATCGAATTTGTTTTGTGCTTTGGGCATGCGTTTTGATAGTGTGTGTTCTGTTTTGTTAGTAGTTTTGTAAGCGATTCTGTATCCTGCTTTTTTGAATTTGTGGGCAATTTTTTCTGTTTGTTTGTTGATGTATGTTAGTGTTATGAATTTGTTGTTTTCTGTCTTTATCTGTTGTTTGTTTTGTGTTTTGTGTAGGAGTTTTATAAAAAACTTTGTGTTCCGAGTCGTCAATATTATAGTGATATTTAGTTAAGTAACGGACACGTCATGGACAACGAAATCCAAGATAATCAAATATACTTGACCAGTAGGACTAGATGCAAATAACCATCCTACTGAAATTTAGAGATATTTAAACCAACAGAAAGGTATTACACACACTAGACAGACAATGACAAGGTCTAGGTACACTTTAATAGATAAATACACATGCATTAAGTACAAACAATACCAAAATAAGAATATCAAAGTAACGGAATTGTGACATGGTGTATTTAAACCATACTATATGACTAAATGAAGCACTATATACAGAAATAAAGCTTCAACAAAGGTGTACAAATATGTGAAGTACAATTTGAATACCGGAGAAGTATCTTATGATATGATAATATGTTAGAATAAGTAAATACAAGTGCAAGGACATGTATAGCTTACACGCCAAAAATGCATTTTACTAAAATTGTAAATATTTTAATATTTAGAAATAATTGGTAAGAGAAATGGACTCTGAACAACTAAATATAAGTATTAGAATAAAATTACATAAAAATAAAGTGGAAAAGACTTAATTATAATAAGAACCACAAAAAGTGAATTTTCGGGAAGTGAGCTAGGTTATTTATGAACAGATTTATAGCTTGTTTGGACTTTATAGAAAGACCCAAGTATCTGCAGAATAATGGTACCAATAGTTTATTAATTAGACAAGTCATAAGAAAGTTATGGATAATAACAAATTTTCTGTCATTTCCAAAAAGGATTGAACGCGTCCTAGCTTACTCTCAAACCCAAAGACTGACGCCAAAAAATAAAATTTTTAATGTTACTAAAGCGTTTGGGGTTGAGATTAAAGAATTTTCAACCAATGGGAGGAGCGAATTTTAGGAGACGCCAGAAACAACTTCGACGAGAAGAATCAATTGTTCTTGGACCATCAAAGCGAATGGAACGCACGGCAGTCAGTGACAAGATATTTGAATTTGTGAACGTCCCCAAGTATAGTCAAGCATTGTAACATAACCTAAGTAAACAACCATTACGTGTGACAGTGCAACGAGTGATGTGATAAATAATAACCATCGCCAGTGTATAATAAGGGCGATGATGAGTGTTAAATGCAGGGAGTACTATTTATTAACAATATTTTAAAAATGAAACCTAATAATTACCAATTGATAAATTTTATGTTGACACTACTCTAGTCAAGCACGGGTTGTACATGACTAAATTAGTATACAATTGTCAATTAATAGGCATATGAGTAAAGATTCTCGATTTTATTAATCGTATTGATTAAATAAAATATTATTGATATTTTTAAAGAAAATAATAAACGAATTCAATATGATAACAAATGTCAAAAATAACAAGAGTGAATATAGACGCTAACTTGACTACGTCGATTGCTGAATCAAGTCATTTATAAATTAACATTCGAGAACAATCATTGCCGTTAATAAGCAATGCAATCACTTTAAATATATGTTATGTATAGTTTTAAGATTTTTTATACTATAAATTAAATATTTTAGTAACTCACTTTGAGCAAAAGGTTAATCTAACCTATACAGTACAAACGTTCAATATCAACACTGAGTCATGTTTTAAATTTATAATCATTTGAAGAGACTCAGTTAATAAGAATTTGTGACTTAAATAAAATACATTTCATTGTTAATACTTAGCCAAATAATATTATTTTGACACGCAGCGTTTATGAACGTGCATC
The DNA here is from genome assembly GCA_034769895.1 of Magicicada septendecula. Classification (NCBI taxonomy): domain Eukaryota; kingdom Metazoa; phylum Arthropoda; class Insecta; order Hemiptera; family Cicadidae; genus Magicicada; species Magicicada septendecula. The sequence continues at coordinate 275,168,519 of CM068370.1, read as the reverse complement.
ACAACTATCTGAATAGCTAATAATTTTACACCAGTTGTACCATAATACGATAATTTCTGATATCATATTTAAAGTTATTTTTTTGATTTTTAATTATTCTGTATAAAATAATATTGTTATGTTTCAGCATTTTTGTAACTTGTATCATGTTAACTAAAAGAACACACGAATTTTGGTAATTATAACCAAAATGAACCAAATAAGGTTAGCAATAATATTGTATACCATATCAATGTTACCAGCCCTGAGCTGAAAGACTCTCATTAATTAATTAACTTGTTTTTTAACAACGATTTATTGTTTTAAAAGGATTTCAATTTGAATTAACTTAACGTTAATAAAGTAATAGTTCTTTTACCTGTGGATCAGTCTTATTATTTTTTCAAAATAGGCACAAGAAAAGTTTATTTAAAGAGCAATTGTTTCCTAAGGTGGCAGTACGACAATCGAGCGGCCAGTATTTGAATTTCAATTCAGTATCAAATACAAAAATTATTTTGTTTACTGTACACACACTAATACACAAGTGACATATTCTATAAATTGCGTTGTGACATTTCAGTGATACAGGGCCTATATTGGAAGACTGAGGATATCCACCGTTGGTAAGTGAAAAGGTAAACCTTCCAGAGTGCATCGAGAGCATTTTAATATTCCTTTTAAACAACTTTATAATACGAACTTTATAATACACTAAGAATTATTACGAGGTGACAAACCGCCTTATTACAAAGTAACAAACCCAACGCGGGGTTTGATTCGAGAGAATATATTTGAAAATTGTTTTATTAAAATGTGACACTCCAACGCGGGGCTTGTTTAATTGAAAAAGAACTAAATATATTAAAATTGTTTTATTATAATGTGGCGCCCAATGTCTGAGCAGCGAATTAGGTCGACAATACTTAACAAAATAAATAAATACTACATATATTTCAAACCTAATTCGACAGCAGTGACATTACAAGGATACAAAGATGTATAGGAGATCGACTTCCAAAAGGCGAGCGGCGGAAGCCGAAAAAGAAACCAGGATGGAAGAGAAGGAAGCGACGTCAGCTGAAGATGTGGAAGAGATTTTAATTACAGTGGAAGACATACGACCCGAACAGATGGAGGAGGTCCAACAACCAGAAACCCAACCAGAGGTAAAACAACCTGAGGTGCCCACACAAACAGGAGACGCAGATTTCCGGGAATGGATGAAGAAGATGATGGAATCGTTGAAGGAAGATGGCCGATCCACAAAGGAAGAATTAAGCAAGAACATAGAATCATTGAAGGAAGACAGCCAGAAGAACATAGAATCTTTGAAGAAAGATTTAAATGATAAAATAGACGAAACCAATAAGAAGACGGAAGAATCAATAAACCAGAGATGGGAAGACGAGCGTAAAAGAAAAGAAGCATTCGAAAAGGAATTAAGAAACAACAAGATGAGACGAAATGAAGAACTATTCTATAGCCAAGCAGCACGGCGGGAGGAAGAGGAAATGAACTATCGTAACCAGAGATGGGAAGACGAGCGTAAATGAAGGGAAGGTTTCGAAGAAGAATTGAAAAGTGATAAGAAATTAAAAAAATGAGAAGAGACAGATAAATGAAAATTTAATGAAAAATAAAGAAAATACTAATGGAAATGAGAAACAAATTAACGAAAAAATCGAGAACGACCATAGCAAGAAGGATTCCACAGAACCGCTACAAGAAAATGTAGATAAAAATACCCAAGAACAAGATGTCAATAATAATAAAAAGGAGGAGGAAATAATAAGTACCAACCCAGTGATCGAACCAATAACGGAGAATGACTATAATGAACTATGTGAATCTTTAAATGAACATAGTGAAACCGTGGATAAGAACATAGAAAATCCCCACCAGAAAATAAATAATAATGATGATACGACGGGAGTAAATATTAAAGCAACCCAAGAAATAATACATGACAATAAACCAGAGTTAGAAGAGATACCAGAAGATGAAAATAACGAAAACCAGGAGGACATTAAACACGTGGGTATCAAAGATGATGAGGAAAAGAAGACGGAAGAAGGAAGAATAATACGTCCTGAGAAAGTGAGAATTACAAAGGAAATAATAGAGATGACTCGAAGTGGTCTAATTAATATACTTAACTTCCCAATCATCGACCGCAGAGAAGGAATTTATATGAAGGAGTATAGAAGGAACTTCATGAAGATGGACGAAGGGAATTACCATATTACGACGAAGAAGATTATAAACAATAATGTATTTAAAGTGAATATACCTGGAAGAAGGAGGCATCCCAAGAAGGTGAAAATTACACGAGAAAGAATGGTGATAATTAGGAGGGGGTTAAATTATTCCTTAGGCTTTCACGGCCGGTGTCATTTGAATTATGTATGATATCCGGGCTGTTTGGCCGTGGTCCCTGGGTCAGTCGACGACGCCAATTTCTCGTAGTAACCACCGCAGTGGTCCTAAAAAGGACCGATTTTCTGGTTAAGCGGTCTTCCTTGGAGCCTGATGTGAAGGACCCGTCCGGTGTTCGGAAGCCCTTCCACCTAGGCTTTACGGGCTCCCCAAAATCCACAAGCCGGACATCCCGCTCAGATCCATCGTCAGTGCCATAGGATCTCCAACCTACCATCTGGCTAAACACTTGACTGAGCTTCTCCGGCCACATATAGGTGGTACGGAGTCATATGTGAGGGATTCGACCCACTTTCTTGAAAGGCTCGGTGGGTTGTCGTTGCAGCCTGGAGACATAATGGTCAGCTTTGACGTGGTTTCGTTGTTCACCATGGTGCCTGTAGATGATGTCCTTGGCCACTTAGCTAACCTTTTTCTGGCAGACATTACAGCGCTTTTCCGGCATGTTCTAAAAACTACATATTTTCAGTACGGCGGTGAGTTCTTCGAAATGATTGATGGTGTGGCCATGGGGAGTCCACTCAGTCCTGTGGTGGCGAACTTTTATATGGAAAGGTTCGAAAAGCGGGCAATTACGTCTTTTCCGTTGAAGCCGAGGTGCTGGTTCCGGTATGTTGATGACACATTTGTTATCTGGAGCCATGGGGAGGATGAACTCGGCAGGTTCCTGGCACATCTCAATCAGGTTCACCCACGGATACAGTTTACCGTTGAGAGGGAGACCGACAATCAGCTGGCTTTTCTGGACGTGTTGGTCCTTAGAAGGACCGATGGCAGCCTCGGACATAAAGTTTATAGAAAACCGACGCACACTAACCGCTATCTCCATAAACAGTCGAACCACCATCCCAGCCAGAAGAGGGCGGTGTTGAAGACCTTGGTGGACCGGGCTAGGAGGATATGCGAGCCCCGGTACCTCGATGACGAGCTGCGCCACCTCGAACTAGCGCTGCAGGCCAATGGATATTCCGTCGGGGAGGTGAGACGTGTGGTCCGGCCGAGAAGAACAGCCAGGCCGGAAGTGGATTCACGGGAGACCGTCGGTTTCGCGGCGTTGCCCTACATCCATGGGGTGACGGACCGCATTGGTAGGCTGCTCAGTCGGCATGGTGTGAGGCCAATATTCAAGCCGACAAGGAAGATCCACCAGTTCTTGAGGCCGACGAAGGACGTCCGAGACCCGCTGTCATCGTGTGGTGTGTACGGAGTTCCCTGCTCATGTGGCCAGGTGTACATTGGTACCACGAAGCGCAGCTTCCGCACACGCGTGGGTGAACATAGCCGTTACTGTAGACTGGGACAGCCGGAGAAGTCTGCCGTGGCCGAGCACGCGCTCGCCAATGCCGACCATCGGATCCGTTTTGATGAGACGAAACTCTTGTCGGCGGTGAGTGATTACTTCCCTCGTCTTCATAAGGAGTCCGTCTTGATTCAGAAGCATGCTGCGATCGCTATGAATCGGCGGGGCGAAAGCATCGCATTAAGTACTTTATGGCATGGCGCAATGCGAGCCTCTCACACACCTTCTTGTTTCTGATTGGCCGGTGATGCTGTTCTTACCTGTGTGGGGGTTGCAATTAGTAAACAATTAGCACAGGTAGCATCGCGGGAAATCAGCAGCCTTCCCCACAGTACTTCTTGGAAAACAGCTTTAGTCTATACCACAGTACTGTGGCCCTGTACGTAGACACCCGGCGGGCAGGAATTTTATACCACTGATGATGGCAGCCAGTGGAGCTGCCGAAACGTTTGGTTTTGTTTTAAACCAGGGACCACGGCCAAACAGCCCAGATATCATGCATAATTCAGGAGGGGGTTAGCTGACATATTTAAAACCCCGATTAACGAACAGAAAGAATTAATTAAATTTAAAATTATAAGGAGAACTCAATAAAAATATCAAAAGTTAATCACAATAAAACGATGAACCAGGACTTAAATAAGAACATACTTAAAACAAATATGCCAACAAATGAGATGCATAATACAATGTTAATGACATCCTCAATAAAAAATGCATCATTAAAATATTTGAGTAACAAACAAGATGATGAAAGAATTATAACAGTATTAAATACCAATGACTATTTTGCATTCGAAGAATTACAATACCGGTTAATAAAAAAGGAATTAACCATGACGGAAGAACATAAAGTAAATGAAGATTTGGTAGCAGCAAAATGGAAGAGCCGAATGATAGCAAGATACGTGACAAGGACAGAAATAAGTCTGAACACTAAAGAAGTCCGAACAATAAGAACAGATGAAGTAAGTGACTACGGATAAACTGAATGAAAATACATTGAGAAAAGGGACGGATTCTTTCGATACTGACCAACGCAACCAATCGCCCATATACTGTAACCAAAAATAATATGAATAATACTTATGAGATACAAGACCCTATAACAAAGAGAATCAAGGGTAATTACAATCAGATCTCAATAAAGAGGTACAGTAGAACCCCGCTAGTCCGAACTAATTGGGACCGGGGCCGGTTCGGATTGGCAAAAATTCAGATTATCTGAAATAATTATTATTAAATAATTATAATTATTTATTTGATTTAAATATGGTCTTTAACTTATATGTAACTCATATATGCCCGTTTTTTATTCAACGAATGCATTTTACGGTTTATAAGAGTTGAATATTTCATAAAATATTATGTAGTACAGTACTATAATACAGTACAGATAAGGTGAACAGTATTGGCACTGACGTTCGGTGGCTTTCTAGTGCGGTATCGTTGTTTACTATCACGGGCGTGCCAGGGCGTCAATGACTCATGCCAGTTTCTTAGTAATCCCACTTCCGCCACTCTTGTTTGTTTCTTCTCGTGGCCTTGCTTTCAGTAGTGAGACACCTGTCAGTCTGAGACGTTGTGTGTGCATTCCAACTTACATATGTTTTCAGTGTTGTTTTTTAAGTGCGTATTGTATAAAAATGGTTGGTAAGCAGAAACATAGTTCATGTGCACTAAAAGATAAAGCGGACGTGGTATCGATTACGTACACTGGAACGATCCCAACGAACTGGTTGAACGGTTGAGACTGCTGGTAAGTTCAAAACGTGCCGGTCACACCGTACACGGCAACAAAATCATCTCCGTTGTGGAGAAATTACGTGAAGCCAACATTATCGTATACATTTTGTGAACGCCGGTGTAACAACTCATTGTTGTCAACACTGTCGACATGTGCGGATTAGATTTGATGCTTGACTTTGAAGTTGAAAACGAGAGACTGAAAACCTTTACACCATGGCCTGTGCATTTCATCAATCCGACCATTATGGTTGCCTCAGGCTTTCATTACATAAATGAACTGGACAGGGTTCGATGTTCATTTTACGGTATAGAAATATTTCGTTGGAAAGAGGGTGACGATCCGATTGGGTTACACACGCGATGGTCACCACAGTGTCGTTACTTAAAACGGTTAGCACACCTTTTGTGAAGAAGCAGACGAAACAGATGTAAAATGCATATTAGTTCTTGGTATCCAAGTCACGTATGAATAGTAAATTATAGATAAATAAATCACCTTATATACGTCGTGTGACTTCGTTACGTCGATTAAAATGACGCGTTTCGGAACATCTGCGCCATCATTTGAGTGTCCGATCGGCTTCGTCGTGGTGCACACCATTTAGAAAGCGAGTGAATTACATAGTGGACAATTATGTGTAACATGTGATTTTAACTGTTAACGACCTCAATAGAGCGATTTAATCTGATGATGGAGCAGATGTTCCAAAACGCGTCATTTTAATCGACGTAACGAAGTCACACGACGGATATAAGGTGATTTATTTATCTATAATTTACGAAACAGATGTGAACGAGTGGGTGGCAGCTGACACGGAAGACCACCAAGTTTTGACAGATACGGAAATCGTTTCCCTGATCAGACAAGACTTCGATGAAGATTCTGATGTGATGGATGAAGCCGATGATTCAGAACATCTCATTTCACATTCAGCAGCAGCAAAGGCGCTGGAAATATCCCTGCAGTATGTGGAGCAGCATGCCAACGCTACAGCGGCGGACATCATGTTCATGAGACGCTGGTGGAATATTGCGTCGTTTGCTAGATTCACGTCTTTACGCCAGCAGAGAATAACTGATTTTGTGCAACCAGTGAATAAGTGAAGTGTTAATATTGAAGTGTTTATTTGGAAATTCTGTTAATAAAGTATAGAAACTGTAATCTAAGTACTGTACAGTACAATAATTGAATTCTGTTTTTGTAGTTTGTAGTTTTTGTAGTTTTGTTTAAGAATTTTATTCCAGTAATTGTAGGCCTACTGATTAATACGCATTACAGCGGTTAGTATTATTTTCTACGGATTTTGCAAAATGCAATCATTTTATTAGAAATGTAATGAAATCATTTGTCACTTCATGAAATCTGCAGTTGTTTTTATAGCTTTCCTTGCCTATTTGGTTCCTGGAGGTGGTTCGGATTATCCGGAATTTCGGACTAGCGGGGTTCTACTGTATATTGAAAATTAAATAACGCGAAAGGCCAGAATATTATAGTGGAAATTACTTAATAATGATACTAAGTGTGGAAATGATAATTATAAATATAAAAATGAGGGTTGACAAGCCACTAATATAATAATATAACAATGTAACCCAAAGAAATAATGTACAATATGATGAATAATGTGTTTTAACATCTTACCCGTACTACTTATAAAAGAAGAGATATACGAGAACGACACCCAAGACCTATGGCATAAAATAAATTTCCTAGAGCCAGTCAACTGTAATTTAACATCTTACCCGTACTATATAAAGAAAAAGATGATCTACAATGGAATCAACATGAGAAGTTGGAAGAGAAAAGCAAATGAATATTATTACTATAAGATGGATATACGATACACAAGACATGAGGCAAAACCAAACGAGAGCCTATACTAAATAAAATGTGACACAGATACATGGGTAGAGAAGATGCAGAAGATTATAAAGTGACGTTAAATGAACTACCAAAAGAAAGATTAATTGATAACGAAGAATAATGAAAATAACATACTAACGAAGAAAATCATGAGAAGATACCAGTGATGAACTGTAAACGAACTATCCCAGAAAAATATGAAGATTAAGTTAAGATGAATCAAGAAGACAAGAATATAATTATGTATAAACCGCAACTGCGTGAAGTGATTCCAAGAATGTTTATTATTAGTCGGAAGATTGACTACTTTTATTTTGTAAGATGAATTGACTGAAGAATTATTCCAGCAATCATTTATATTTGAACGGAGATGATGTACCTCTCAATTTTTTTGATGTTAGTATGGCCAGCAGAGATGTCTGCCACAGCGAGCCACTCTGAACTGCCCCAGCTAAAATATGTTAGGGAATTAGGGAATTAAATAGTCGAGGGAAGACGATTACAAGGAGAGAAATACAAATATGATTCATAAAAGAGAATGGAAGGATATAAGTAGAACAGGAGATTCAATATGGAAAAGAATACAACAATTCATAAATTCCTCATGAAAATAGTATAAGGATTCAGAATTAATCAATTCTTATAGGAAGGCATATGTAACGTAACAAAATTGTAGTTACATATAAATAATACACAATACATCGAATAAGAGTGTACCACGAACATGTTTGAGCAAAAATGAGAAAGAATAACAAAAGTATAAAGCCAAGTGTGTATCCATATACAAATAATGTCGAAGCAAGCCAATGCAGGAGAAGGAAGAACTATAATAAAAGCATCATCAAAGTGATAGAAGGAGAATAGAAGATAAAAAACCAAACCAATACGTTAGCAACAAAGGCACAATAGATCATACAAGTGAGGGGACATATCAACAATAGATCATACAAGTGAGGGGACATATCATTTAAGCAAAATAAATATGAACTGTGACAAATAAATATGAATATGATATAAATAATTATGTTATAAATATGATATAAGTTATCATACAAGTGAGGGAACAACAAATACTCTGTAAGTGATGAAAAATAAATATGAAAAAGAAGAAACCTGATAACTAGAAGAGGAGATGTAAATATTAAGAAGAAGAAGAAGAAGAAGAAGAAGAAGAAGAAGAAGAAGAAGAAGAAGAAGAAATGTATAATAAATAATGAAGAATATGTAACAAGAACAAGACAACAACATTCCCAGTGTAAGGAAGGCACCACGACCAGGAAGATGACAAGGCAAGTGTAATGACTACCAGATTAGTAATTATAATACCCTCCAACAAGGAAGAATATAATGAGGACAAGATGATTAAGAATCAAGTGTCGACAACTTAATAAGTAGCCACAAACAATGATAGTGAATATCTTATGTGAGTGCATCGATACATAGTAAAATAACACTACCCCAAGTAAACACCACAGACAATAAAAGTGTAATGTTTATAGAAGAGGAAGATAAAAAAGTGTTAACAAGTAGAAACAGTGATTACCAAGTAAACTACACAAAAATTTAGTGTACGATTTATGAACCAAGATTGTAACAAAATACAAACATAGTAAGACCACCAATATACTGAGATTAAAAAGAGAAATAATTGCTCAAAAACAACTGAAACAGAATATAAAATCCTTGATAAGATATATGCCTAAATATCAAAATAACAAAGGACAAAATATATATAATGTGATAACTAATGCATTGTAAATAAGACAATTTGTTATAGAGAGACAAGACAATTTGCCCAAACCAAAATACAAACACATAATATGTGTAACATAAATAAGTAAAAATCAAGTATTGATGTATAAACAAATAGTATAAAATGTGTATAAAATAGTGAGAACATTGTAATAAACAATAGTAATAACATGTCATAATAAGATTATAATAATTAAGCAGAATGTTGAACAGATTAGGATGTGTATTGTTGTCAAATCAGTAAGAGACACATAACCTCAACTGAGCAGGATCTACAACATAAAACCACACATAATAATTAGAAAAAAGCAATCAAAAGTAATTGTTCAAAGCAACAACCAAAGTAAGACAAATGAATAAGATAATGAACACAGTATAAGCTGAGAAACACAATTATATAATTTAAATTATTGAAACAAACAATAGCCAGATCAGCCAAAACACAAGGTGACTACCAGAGTTACACAAAATACACTATTAAAACTTGATAATAGAGAGGAAAATAGTTTACCAGTAGTAAGTAGAATACTCAATTCCTCTATGGGTATACTTAACAATCATTAAATGTATAAATTAATATCAAAATAATGATAAACAAATATACTTGACCAGTAGGACTAGATGCAAATAACCATCCTACTGAAATTTAGAGATATTTAAACCAACAGAAAGGTATTACACACACTAGACAGACAATGACAAGGTCTAGGTACACTTTAATAGATAAATACACATGCATTAAGTACAAACAATACCAAAATAAGAATATCAAAGTAACGGAATTGTGACATGGTGTATTTAAACCATACTATATGACTAAATGAAGCACTATATACAGAAATAAAGTTTCAACAAAGGTGTACAAACATGTGAAGTACAATTTGAATACCGGAGAAGTATCTTATGATAAGATAATATGTTAGAATAAGTAAATACAAGTGCAAGGACATGTATAGCTTACACGCCAAAAATGCATTTTACTAAAATTGTAAATATTTTAATATTTAGAAATAATTGGTAAGAGAAATGGACTCTGAACAACTAAATATAAGTATTAGAATAAAATTACATAAAAATAAAGTGGAAAAGACTTAATTATATTAAGAACCACAAAAAGTGAATTTTCGGGAAGTGAGCTAGGTTATTTATGAACAGATTTATAGCTTGTTTGGACTTTATAGAAAGACCCAAGTATCCGCAGAATAATGGTACCAATAGTTTATTAATTAGACAAGTCATAAGAAAGTTATGGATAATAACAAATTTTCTGTCATTTCCAAAAAGGATTGAACGCGTCCTAGCTTACTCTCAAACCCAAAGACTGACGCCAAAAAATAAAATTTTTAATGTTACTAAAGCGTTTGGGGTTGAGATTAAAGAATTTTCAACCAATGGGAAGAGCGAATTTTAGGAGACGCCAGAAACAACTTTGACGAGAAGCATCAATTGTTCTTGGACCATCAAAGCGAAGGGACGCACGGAAGTCAGTGACAAGATATTTGAATTTGTGCGCGTCCCCAAGTATAGTCAAGCATTGTAACCTAACCTAAGTAAACAACCATTACGTGTGACAGTGCAACGAGTGATGTGATAAATAATAATCATCGCCAGTGTATAATAAGGGCGATGATGAGTGTTAAATGCAGGGAGTACTATTTATTAACAATACTTTAAAAATGAAACCTAATAATTACCAATTGATAAATTTTATGTTGACACTACTCTAGTCAAGCACGGGTTGTACATGACTAAATTAGTATACAATTGTCAATTATTTCAATCACTTTAACCTCAGCAATACAGAATTTAACAAAAAAGAAACAGAATATTTAAACAATATGTCAAAAACTAACATAACCCAAAATGCAAACACAAATCTAGAAAATTTAATAGTAGAAACAGAATTTGCCATTAACCTAATAAAAGACAATATACAAGAAGAAAAAAGAACAGAAGCAACACATATAATTAAAAAAATAATCACTAGCGAAATGAAAAACAAAGATAAACAAAAGAAAAACAATAAAACAATAAAAGAAATTAAAAATAAAGTAAAGAACAATAATTTAATAATAACTAAAGCAGACAAAAGTCAAGCAACAGTAATCATTGATAAAACAGACTACATCAAAAAAACCGAAGACTTCATCAACAATAATAAATGCGTACAACTAGATAAAAACCCAACAGAAAACTATCTTAAACAAACAATAAAACTAATAAAAACAAATAAAAACATTTTCAACAATAAAAACATAGACATATATATAAACAATAATCCAGAACCACCTAAAATGAACAGCCTAATAAAAATACACAAATTAAACAACCCAATACGTCCATTAATCAATTTCAAAAAAGCTCCTACATACAAAATAGCAAGAATAATAGCACAAAAACTAAAAAATAACCATCTAACAAATAACCATCATAACATAAAAAACACATACGAATTAATAGACAAACTAAAAATAATAAATATAAATGAAAATACATTTTTCACATCATATGACATAACAAACATGTACACTAATATCCCAGTAGAAGAAACAATTGACATAATAATAAACAAACTTATAGAACAAAATGAAAACAAACAATATATAACCGAAATAAAAAATAGTCTCCAACTAATACTAAAACAAAATTACTTTGAATTTAATAGCAAAATTTATCAACAGAAAGAAGGTTTAGCAATGGGATCACCATTATCAAGCATAATAGCAGAAATATTCCTACAACATATAGACACCAAAATACAAAATATCATAAAAACACATGACCCAGATGGCATATGGATAAGATATGTAGATGATGGACTATATGTATCAAATAACAAAAACACAAATGCAGAGAACATACTGAAACAAATCAATAACATACATCCCAAAATACAATTCACAGAAGAAAAAGAAAAACATAACAAAATCAACTATTTAGACATAACCATCACAAGATACAACAAACACATACAATATGCAATATATAGAAAACCAACTTCCACTAACATCATTATACCTAACCATTCTGACCACCCACCACAACATAAAATGGCAGCATTTTATTCGTTATTTAACAGAATGTACAAAATACCCCTAAACAAACAAGAAACTGACAAAGAAAGAAATATAATATATCAAATTGGTTATGCAAATGGATACAATAAAAATACTATGATCAAAATAGAAAATAAAATCAAATACAAAATAAAAACTGAACAATTAAGAATTAATCAAACTGAACAACACATAAATAATAACAACAACAAAAAATGGGCCACATTCACATATATAAATAATAAAATGTCAAAACTAACAAAACTATTTAAAAACACAGATATAAAAATAGCATACAAAACTAATAAAAATAAATTACAAAATCTAAATAACTCACACAACAAAGATAATACAACAACCAACGGTATATACAAAATTGAATGCCAAGATTGCAATAAATGTTATATAGGACAAACAAAAAAACAGCTGAAAAAACGTTATTTTGAACACCTAAATGCATACAAAAAACCAAACATATATAAATCCAATTTAGCCACACATGCAATAAACACAGGACATGAGTTCCCAGACATAACCAATGTAACACTAATAAAACATATACCACACAAAGGCACCATAATGAACATTTGGGAAAATTTACAGATTTACAATCATAAAACACAAAACAAATTAATACCAGAACAAATACAAATCAATACAAAACATGACACAATATTCAAAGCACTCAACATCGAAAATACACAAAATACAAAAACAGATACCACAACCACACACAATAATGCAACATTGAAGGACCAAAGACCAACAAACCACCATAATAACATCCAGAAGCCAACACACAAATACTGCACCAGAAGCAAGATGGCGAAGGTTGAAGATGGGAGAACAGGATCTCCCGAAACATGTCCCTAAAGGAAAAAATACATCTTGAGGTAAAATAGTTATAAGTATTATAGTATAATTGTCAATTAATAGGCATATGAGTAAAGATTCTCGATTTTATTAATCGTATTGATTAAATAAAATATTATTGATATTTTTAAAGAAAATAATAAACGAATTCAATATGATAACAAATGTCAAAAATAACAAGAGTGAATATAGACGCTAACTTGACTACGTCGATTGCTGAATCAAGTCATTTATAAATTAACATTCGAGAACAATCATTGCCGTTAATAAGCAATGCAATCACTTTAAATATATGTTATGTATAGTTTTAAGATTTTTTATACTATAAATTAAATATTTTAGTAACTCACTTTGAGCAAAAGGTTAATCTAACCTATACAGTACAAACGTTCAATATCAACACTGAGTCATGTTTTAAATTTATAATCATTTGAAGAGACTCAGTTAATAAGAATTTGTGACTTAAATAAAATACATTTCATTGTTAATACTTAGCCAAATATTAAAGTATTTAATAATAAGCCAAATAATATAAGCCATATCGTATTTAAAGTTATTTTTTTGATTTTTAATTATTCTGTATAAAATAATATTCTTATGTTTCAGCATTTTTGTAACTTGTATCATGTTAACTAAAAGAACACACGAATTTTGGTAATTATAACCAAAATGAACCAAATAAGGTTAGCAATAATATTGTATACCATATCAATGTTACCAGCCCTGAGCTGAAAGACTCTCATTAATTAATTAACTTGTTTTTAACAATGATTTATTGTTTTAAAAGGATTTCAATTTGAATTAACTTAACGCAGGGCTGCAAACTGGTTTTGAGGTCTAAATTACTGATTTTACTGACTAAAATCACTGAAATACTGACTTCTTACTGACCTAAGATAAAATAACTGACCTTAATTACTGACCTCCATCGACCATATTAATATTAATTTACAAGTAATTAGAGACAGTTTAAAACATATTTTTTATAATTGGCCACCCTTCTCCCCACTGAGCAGCTGTAAAACAAAATCTAACATACAACGGCATTATTTTAGTTTGCGACTTATTAAAAAACATTAAAAACTAAACATTATTCAAGTAAAATCAGCAGGCATATTGTTAACTGGTTTACAGCTACTCAGGCCAATTTCCCTTGCCACCATTATAAGTTAATTTTGTATATTTATTTTATTGACATATTATTCAGCGCTTAACTTACATCTTATATCTAATAAAACTATAACATAATTACCCATCTTAAATATTCCTAGAATAATATAATGTACATACCCAGAGAACGTTAAATATCCTTGGTACTCTATGATCAGTCTGCTTAAGAATTGTAATTGAAACTCATTGCTTGGGTTTTTTATTGAAAAATGAAGTAATCAGTGAAGACTTTCTTTTCTCAACATTTTTCTGAATTTTTTCCGCATCATGTCTCTTTATGTCAGCTTCTTCTTTAATTAACTTTGAGCACTTTCCAGGATTGCCTGTGCAACATTAGCCGCAACAAGATCCTTATTTTTAATAGCCTGCTTTAATCTTTCATTTGCATCTTTTAAAAGAGTATCAGCTACTTTTCTTTTCTCTTCTTCATCACTTTTCAGTTGTTTTAATACTACTTCTTTATCATCAATACCTTTCCTCTCAGCTGAGAGTTTTTTCTCTAATTCGTTTTTGGCAATACGCTCTTTCTCCTTAGCTTCTTCTTCTTTCTTTTCCTGTTCTTTCTTTAAACGTTGTTCTTCTAGGTACTGCCTATGATGTATATAGGCTGACTGAGCGAGATTCAAGAGCTCTTTGTTTATATGAACCAAATGTACTTTTCCATCATAGAGTTTATGCTTAACATGAAGATAGGCATCCAGAGTTCTTTCAGACATACTTGCCCGATCAGAGGTCATAACTCTCTGTGAGCTTGAGAAGCCTCTTTCCACATCTGCTGAACCATGAGAAAGAGATAAAGCTGCTTTAACAACCTTAGAAACAAGTGGGTACTTCATCTCACCTGCCTTATCAGTTTTCTTAAAAAACTGGTTCCAGTAAACATCAATGCGATTGCTCTTACTATGGAGCTCATCTTCTTCCAAACTCAGTAACTTCCATTCATCAATAAGGGAGGCTATGTTCAGATCAATAGGCAATGCTTTTGCCACTTCAACTATGGACTTCCAACTATTGTCTTTTGTTCTTTCGGATGGGATCAAACATTCAAAATGCTTCAATAAAGGTTTTGACGTCAAGGAAGACTTGGTAAAAATGTGTTTACAACTAGCAATGAAATGCTTTTTTGCTTGGAGCAGAAATGCAAGTTTGTCCTTTTCTGGTAACATTTGTAATTCTTTTACATCTAATCCACAGTTTACTTCTTTAAGAGGAAGAAAACTTTTCTCATCATTCAAGGAATCTAACGAGAAGATAACCTCAGAATGACATATACGAGTCATTAGTCTGCTTGTTAGAGTTTTGAGGTGATCATACAGAAGGTGAATCAAAGGTTCTTCTTTCTGAAAGTGACCAGTAAACTGTGAAAATATGTGAGCACTGGAGCAAGCAAAGTTTATTTCCACTTTCATTGTGTTAACTTTCAGAAGACTAACAATGTTCTTGTATTTGG
This sequence comes from Magicicada septendecula, assembly GCA_034769895.1. Taxonomy (NCBI): domain Eukaryota; kingdom Metazoa; phylum Arthropoda; class Insecta; order Hemiptera; family Cicadidae; genus Magicicada; species Magicicada septendecula. The sequence goes on along the minus strand of CM068370.1, from coordinate 275,152,887 downwards.
ATAATATCATTAAATCACTTTTATATTTTGGCACAAATACCATGAAATACTTCGTGACTGCTGGCCACTGTTCTAGGAGTCTTAAACCAATCTCACTATCTGCTTTTCATACCTAATCTTAATTATTTATTTCTGACAAAAAAATTTTTAATTATCATGTTAGAAAGTAAGGAAATAAAAAAAATGAATTGCCGGTATTGAGTAAAACCCCTTTCTTAAGAACCACTAAATTCTGCTTTAAAAAACTGACTTTACTGACCAATTTAAAAAATACTGGCTTTTTACTGACTTGCTCAAAAATACTGACTTTTACTGACTTTACTGACCAGTTTGCAATACTGCTTAACGTTAATAAAGTAATAGTTCTTTTACCTGTGGATCAGTCTTATTAGTTTTTCAAAACAGGCACAAGAAAAGTTTATTTAAAGAGCAACTGTTTCCTAAGGTGGCAGCACGACAATCGAGCGGCCAGTATTTGAATTTCAATTCAGTATTAAATACAAAAATTATTTTATTTACTGTACACACACTAATACACAAGTGACATATTCTATAAATTGCGTTGTGACATTTCAGTGATACAGGGCCTATATTAGAAGACTGAGGATATCCACCGTTGGTAAGTGAAAAGGTAAACCTGCCAGAGTGCATCGAGAGCATTTTAACATTCCTTTTAAACAACTTTATAATACGAACTTTATAATACACTAAGAATTATTACGAGGTGACAAACCGCCTTATTACAAAGTAACGAACCCAACACGGGGTTTGATTCGAGAGAATATATTTGAAAATTGTTTTATTATAACGTGGTGCTCCAACGCTGGGCTTGATTGATTGAAAAAGAACTAAATATATTAAAATTGTTTTATTATAATATATATATATATATATTGTAACGTAATTAGTTCTGTGCGCACCTGTAAAATGTACACCAATTTTGTATGTGTAATAATGATTAGTGGGTTTCTCGCACCGGGGTCGTTACATTAATGTTCGCGGCTAACGATGTCCGTAGCGTTGCGGTAATCACCTGTATAACACGGCAGTAACCTTACCTGTTGCTTATAGGGGTGTGTTAATCCCGGGTGGCGCCAAGTCGTTATATAAAACAACTAAAATTATTGTCTGATGAGTTATCAGCGGTGACGGTCGGGCATTCAAATAATTCCCGCTCGCACAGCCGTCTGAATTGTCGATCCTGCTGCGCAAATGACAACTTGTTCGCTTCTCGTCAAATCTATTCTTAAGTAAACACTAGTAATATATAAAGCACTCCCTATAAAATAATAACGACGGTTACTCCCTGTAATAGTGATTTTTAATAGGTGATAATTAAAATATTCAAATTGACAATTATATAATGATAAATTTGCACCGACTGATTACATGAAACTCTTGTCCTCTGGGCTTGACGAATCGATCAAGGAAACAATCAGCTTTTGTACGGCTGTGTACGTTGAAGTATTACAATTATTTTTGTTTCCAAAATCGTGGATTCTTGTGACTATGAGCTAAAGAATTCCTATGGTTACAATAAAAATATATTACCTTATTCTACGTGTACATAAATAATAATGTGTGATGTTACAATCTGTTCTGTGGTGTCGTTATATGTGTTTTGTAAGTTCGTGTTTAACTAATAGGTTATGTTTAACGTTAACAAGTTTTTAGCGAGTTTTATTTTACTTAAATAATCTGTGAAAGAGAAATATTTGTTTATAGTGAGATAAATTTACCTTTAGTAAAATTTAGAGTGATTAGGGTTTTGAAAAATAAGTAATTTAATTGTACTTAACACCTCAGCATTACTTGGTGTCTTCGTTCGTTTGATCGGGTAGGATTTGGCTGCAATAAGTTCTGTTTTCATTAATTTTGGGGCTTCAATTGGTTGGGCGTCTTTTTCATAACGTATCTGGATGTTCTTTTCGGGTAATTTTCCGTTTAATTGCCTTGGATCTCGAGCTGACTGCTATACATGGTCGTCTGCTTCTTATGCTGTCATGGTTAGGAACTTTAATTACTTTTTTACATTATTTTAATGGAAAATCGTTCTTCCCAACATTGGCTTCTGTATTCTCTTACTGACGCTTCACTTCTGTCTAACGGTATTCAACTGTAATTCAGTCTTCAACTAACGTTCCCATGGCAACTGCATGATTTTGATTGGTTGATTTTGAGATGATGTATTGTTATCAAAATTCGAATTCTTCGTATATCTTCTGATTGCTGTTATTCCTATATCTTCCTTCCTGGTTATTAAATATTGTCACTATAGTATTTATTTCCTTTCATAGATTATTTTGATACCCCACAAGTTTGGGTAATTTTAGATTTTATGTTTTTACAATTATGTTAATACTTGTTAATTACATTTCTTTTTGTATACAAATGCTTATTATAATATTTTGTTTTACAAATGATTTACAATTTATGCTTGGTGAATCCTTCACCTCAGATTTGCTAATTTCTTTGCTAATTTGTTATAATTTGTAGTTGTTTGGTTCTGACAGTTATGCACCTTCATAGGCCTGAGTAGCCATTATGGTATTTGACTTATTTCATTTAAATCACATTTCGTTTCAGCCTAATGGGCTTTACTTTGCTATTATTATTGGTTGTGTTGTGTTTTGAGTTTGCTTATGTGTTATTAGTATGTCACTGTTGTTTTATACACAATTATTTACTCTTTGGTTTCCATGTTTTCTAGTCATACATTTCTTAACATTTTTGTTCATTTCCTTTGCCAATAATAACAATGTGGCTATTATTTACTACTTTTTTGATCTTATTTAAATATAACATATAAGACTATGGTCTGTATAACTTTGACAGCCATATTCAATTCATAAACTTGATTGAATAATTATTGAACTAACTTATTGTTTGCTAATCTTTGTTCACAATACATTTTAATTTATATTATTTTAGTGTGACAAACAATATCACTTTTATGAACTAATCTTGATCCCTTCTAACATGGGCGTTTTTGATTTGTATCTAATTCCTTAACCTTCTAAACAATCTTTACTTGCTTTTAAAACTCCTTAATTACATTTTTAGTTTTGTTGACTATGGTTATTATCACTTTCCAGTGTTCAATATCTCTTTATAGTTTATACTTAATACCATTTTCCACAACATACTTACTCACTATTGTTTATCACTATTAAACTTTTAGCGTTCTTTAGGATTGATTAATTGTTAATGATTTTATCACTCACTACTCTTCACCATATTTCCATTCTATACTTTACACTATTTTCATTCAAACATTACCTTCACTCTTAAATTATTTATAGTTAATTATAATTTATTTAGTGTACCTTCTTTATCACTACACTTTGGGGTTTTACACTTTCATTTTGCACTTCACAAAGGTTTTTGTATTTTAAGTGTTTCTGAATAGGTAATCCCTCTAATTACTATCTCACTATTCGTTTTTTCTCTTTCATTACAATATATCCTTAATACTATTAACAATTTTATATTCTTACACTACTATTCTTACATCTAATTCTAAATTGGGGTTTAGTTTGCTTCTTTATCATTTTAATCTTTAACCTTGTTTAATAGGGTTTCTTCCCTAAATTATTATTGTCCATTAATGGGTAATAACAGTTACTTTTTCCTTTCTCACAGGGTAATTATTGGTTTGGTTCCAATATTATTCTTGAGTGCATTATTTCTCCTTCTCCTATGCTTTATTACTTGTTTGTGTATCCTTATTGGTTTTCGTTTCTATTTATTTCCCTCCTTCTTCATTTTCATCGTATGTGGTTAATACTTTGGTTTTTCCATCCTCTCCTTTGGGTACATTTCGACGTGTTACATTGGGTCATTTAATTCCATGAACTTGTTTCATTTTTGTTTGGGTTTTGGAATTTTTTTTCTCTCTTCCTTTGGTTTGCTTACATTCTTGTTTATTCTTCGTGGATCCCTTCTTCATTTGTTTCCTTTTGTTGGGTCAATCACTTGGGTTAGGGTCACGTCGTCGTTTGTCGAGTCATAGTTTTTATATTTTATTTAAATTAATCATTTTTATTTAACATGAAGTATTATTTTAGATTTAATATTGTTTTGTTCATCCCTGGTATTGGGTTGGCTTATTTGTGTTGTAACATAATGCCTCTCCTTCAAAATTGATCATTTTGATAAAACACTAGCATAGTTTTTTATGAAATTATCAGTTATATATAATCTTTTTCCTTTTCTTTCTTGGTTGTTTCTCCATTCTTATTTCTCTTCTTACTTGATTCATTCCATTTTCTTTGGATCTGTTTTTATTTATTTCCATTGGTGTGTTCTCCCTTATAAAATTTTTTCCCTAACTTTTTAGTAGCTGGTTTCTTCCATTATTACTCATTTTTTCTGAGACCAGAGGAACATCATCTCTGCTCAGTTTATTTTGATTGCTGGACTTTTCAACAGTCAATCTTAAATACCTTTTTTGTCAACTTGTGACTTAAATTAATAATAATAATATATTTTGGGATTGTCCACCTTGTGGTTTGTTTTTAGATCACTTTGGCCTTTTACTCATTCTTCCTTCCACTGTACCTTTGCTATATACTATCATCTACTCATACAAGTTGATTGTTTTTTATTTATTCACATGTTAATTTCATCATATCTAACTTTTCGTTATTTTATTTTCTATTCTTCTGGTGATCATTTAATTATCTTAGACATTTTTATTCTTTTCTTAATTATTTAGCAATATTCTGCTTTAGCCATTTCTTGTATATTTGTTTTATACATAATTTCTCTTTTTCCATGTACCAGTTTAGATTTTTTTTTCTTTCTTTGAATACATTTGATTCATTATAATTTCAGGTATTTATCTTAGCAATTTTAGCTTGATTTTATTTTTGTTTATTTTATTTTGTATCAAATATCATTTTTGATTATTCTTTGTAAGTTAATTCTCTTACTTTATAGGAATTTTTGTAGCGTATTTCTTTTTTGGTACTTTTTGTTTAATTATTTTATATACTTCATATATCAACTTTTTAATAGACTGTAAGTTGATTTCACTTAGTAGGAATTTATGTAACTTATTCCTTAGTTTTTATATATATATTTTTTTATTTTAGGCCTCATAAGTCATCGAAATGTTGTTGTAAGTTGTGCTCACATAATTTTTGAATTTTGGCATTTGTTTATTTTATTTATAGTAATTTAGTTTTCTTCATAGAATTTCTTTATTGAAGCTTGGTTGTAAACTCCTTTTACTTTCTTGGTGGTTATATTACTTATTTCATAAGTATTGTTTCCATTGTCCTTCGTGATGACATATGGTCATACATATTATAATACATAAGTTTATACGCTATTAATCTACATTGGACCATGTTTTTTATACTTTTTTATAAGTTGATCTTCTCTTTTTCTTTCCTTGTTATTGCCTTCTCTTGTATATTTCACTCTTTGTTGACTTTCTCCTCTACTCCTTCAAATGTTAGATGGTTAACATTTATTCTGGATGATATATAATTCCATTTGTTGAAATTAATATAGGAGTATTAGAGTTTGAGAGTATATTGGGTTTATACATACTTATTACATAGTCAATTTTATTAATTCCATTCCTTATTCATGCCATCTCCTTTATTATTCTACACTTTGATGTTCTGCTTCTCTACTCCTTCAAAGGTTAGTTGGTTAAACCTTTATTCTGGATGATTTTTAAATTTATTTATTGATTATGGTTTATTTTTTCTCATTTTATTTGTCTTGGTCGTTGTCATTTCTTGTCTTGGTGATTTTTATTGGTCTAATTTAACTTTAATACTTCCTTCTATTCCATTGGGTTGCTTGGTCAGTAATTCGAAGATTAGTCCCTTTTCTTGGTGTGTGGTATCTTCGCTTAGTTTACCCATGGTCCATCATTTCCTCTGCACTTGTGGTTCGGATAATCTGGGTGTGTATAACTATTTCCTTGCTGGTGAAATAGGTATCTTCTATCTTGTACCACAATTCTTCTAATATCATATGTTCATTTGTATCCATGGTTCCATCGTTCACTTTATGATGTGGTTTATTAATCAAAGGAGTTAATGGTACCTCCCTCATTAATGTTATCATTGATTTTTTATTTTGCATTTCCAATGCTGGTAGATTCCTGTGTTTTAGAAACCTTTGTAATTTGTGACACACTATTCTGTTGTGGGTTTTTTCTATTTCTTGTATCTGCCATTTACGTATTGTTTTGCTGAAGTTTTCCTCCGCTAGTTTGTTGTGGATTCCCTCTATAATTGCTGTTGAGGTCCTCCTACAATCTTTATACTTCATCAATTTGCTTTGGTAGGTAAGGGGCAAATTAAACACATCTATGAGTCCGTTCTTCATTATCTCCACTTCTTCTCTTGTTTTGATTAGTTTCTTTTTATATATCTTTCCCATTTCCTCTGTTTTCTTATTCTTCTTAATGATTCGATTCTTCTTTACTCTTCTATTGTTGGTTTTTATGTGCTTAATTTTCTTGATGTCACTGTTATCTTTATTTTCAGAAAACAATACACTTGATTCTTCTATAATTTCCATCTCCTTACTACCTTCAGAAGTGGTGTCTGGTGTTTCATTCAATGGTTTGAAATCACTGTCTAATGTTTCCTTAAGTTGGTCTGCTGGATAATTTGTTTCTTCCCATCTCTTACTCATCCCTGTTTTTGTCCGTTTGACTTCTTCATGAAATTCTACTAGCATGAATCTTAATTCTTCTCTGTTCTTCTCACCATCTTCCTTCAACTGTCTTTGGAGTGTTTCACTATTATTTTCAATCTTGTTATTTAACACTTCAAGATCCTTTTTTATCTGTCTCTTCAGCTCCTCCCCCTTCTTTTCTAATATTTCCTGGCTTCTCTTCAGGGCTTCATGGTTGCTTTCCATTTTATTATTCAGGAGCTCTATGTCCTCCTTGATTTGCTACTTCAATTCTTCATTGTTTTGGTCCAGTTTTTCATTCAGGAACTCCCTGTCTTCCCTTCTTAATGATTCTAATTTTTTATTCATTTCTTCCCTGTCTTCTTTCCTTCCCTCTTGCAATGATTCAATTTTTTATTCAATTCTTCCTTGTCTTGTCTTCTTTCTTCTTTTGCTTCTTCCTTCAACTGGTCTATTTTTTCATTCGTTTTCTTTGAAGTTTCTGCCATAAAATTCATGATATCTTGCAAGCTCAGTTCCTCCTTCTGAGTTGGTTTACTGGGTTGGTCCCCTACCATTACTTCCACTTCCGGTTCTGGTTGAGTTGGATTTTCTGGTTGGTTTTCTCGAAGATCCTCTTCGAATAGCTCCCCGATCATTTCTTCGATTTCTTCAATCTCTTCTGGTTGACCTTCACCTTCAATCCCTTTCTGAGTGTCCTTTCTGGTAACCATGGAATGTCTCTTCATAGTCGCCGTTGGCCTTCTTTTAAAGCCTCACCGGTTCGTCGCCAATCTGTAACGTAATTAGTTCTGTGCGTACCTGTCAAATGTACACCAATTTTGTATGTGTAATAATGATTAGTGCGTTCGTCTCGCACCGGGGTCATTACATTAATGTTCGCGGCTAACGATGTCCGTAGCGTTGCGGTAATCACCTGTATAACACGGCAGTAACCTTACCTGTTGCTTATAGGAGTGTGTTAATCCCGGGTGGCGCCAAGTCGTTATATAAAACAACTAAAATTATTGTCTGATGAGTTATCAGCGGTGACGGTCGGGGCATTCAAATAATTCCCGCTCGCACAGCCGACTGAATTGTCGATCCTGCTGTGCAAATGACAACTTGTTCGCTTCTCGTCAAATCTATTCTTAAGTAAACACTAGTAATATATAAAGCACTCCCTATGAAATACTAACGACGGTTACTCCCTGTAATAGTGATTTTTAATAGGTGATAATTAAAATATTCAAATTGACAATTATATAATGATAAATTTGCACCGACTGATTACATGAAACTCTTGTCCTCTGGGCTTGACGAATCGATCAAGGAAACAATCAGCTTTTGTACGGCTGTGTACGTTGAAGTATTACAATTATTTTTGTTTCCAAAATCGTGGATTCTTGTGACTATGAGCTAAAGAATTCGTATGGTTACAATAAAAATATATTACCTTATTCTACGTGTACATAAATAATAATGTGTGATGTTACAATCTGTTCTGTGGTGTCGTTATATGTGTTTTGTAAGTTCGTGTTTAACTAATAGGTTATGTTTAACGTTAACAAGTTTTTAGCAAGTTTTATTTTACTTAAATAATCTGTGAAAGAGAAATATTTGTTTATAGTGAGATAAATTTACCTTTAGTAAAATTTAGAGTGATTAGGGTTTTGGAAAATAAGTAATTTAATTGTACTTAACACCTCAGCATTACTTGGTGTCTTCGTTCGTTTGATCGGGTAGGATTTGGCTGCAATAAGTTCTGTTTTCATTAATTTTGGGGCTTCAATGGGTTGGGCGTCTTTTTCATAACGTATCTGGATGTTCTTTTCGGGTAATTTTCCGTTTAATTGCCTTGGATCTCGAGTTGACTGCTATACATGGTCGTCTGCTTCTTATGCTGTCATGGTTAGGAACTTTAATTACTTTTTTACATTATTTTAATAGAAAATCGTTCTTCCCAACATTGGCTTCTGTATTCTCTTACTGACGCTTCACTTCTGTCTAACGGTATTCAACGGTAATTCAGTCTTCAACTGCCGTTCCCATGGCAACTGCATGATTTTGATTGGTTGATTTTGAGATGATGTATTGTTATCAAAATTCGAATTCTTCGTATATCTTCTGATTGCTGTTATTCCTATATCTTCCTTCCTGGTTATTAAATATTGTCACTATAGTATTTATTTCCTTTCATAGATTATTTTGATACCCCACAAGTTTGGGTAATTTTAGATTTTATGTTTTTACAATTATGTTAATACTTGTTAATTACATTTCTTTTTGTATACAAATGCTTATTATAATATTTTGTTTTACAAATGATTTACAATTTATGCTTGGTGAATCCTTCACCTCAGATTTGCTAATTTCTTTGCTAATTTGTTATAATTTGTAGTTGTTTGGTTCTGACAGTTATGCACCTTCATAGGCCTGAGTAGCCATTATGGTATTTGACTTATTTCATTTAAATCACATTTCGTTTCAGCCTAATGGGCTTTACTTTGCTATTATTATTGGTAGTGTTGTGTTTTGAGTTTGCTTATGTGTTATTAGTATGTCACTGTTGTTTTATACACAATTATTTACTCTTTGGTTTCCATGTTTTCTAGTCATACATTTCTTAACATTTTTGTTCATTTCCTTTGCCAATAATAACAATGTGGCTATTATTTACTACTTTTTTGATCTTATTTAAATATAACATATAAGACTATGGTCTGTATAACTTTGACAGCCATATTCAATTCATAAACTTGATTGAATAATTATTGAACTAACTTATTATTTGCTAATCTTTGTTCACAATACATTTTAATTTATATTATTTTAGTGTGACAAACAATATCACTTTTATGAACTAATCTTGATCCCTTCTAACATGGGCGTTTTTGATTTGTATCTAATTCCTTAACCTTCTAAACAATCTTTACTTGCTTTTAAAACTCCTTAATTACATTTTTAGTTTTGTAGACTATGATTATTATCACTTTCCAGTGTTCAATATCTCTTTATAGTTTATACTTAATACCATTTTCCACAACATACTTACTCACTATTGTTTATCACTATTAAACTTTTAGCGTTCTTTAGGATTGATTAATTGTTAATGATTTTATCACTCACTACTCTTCACCATATTTCCATTCTATACTTTACACTATTTTCATTCAAACATTACCTTCACTCTTAAATTATTTATAGTTAATTATAATTTATTTAGTGTACCTTCTTTATCACTACACTTTGGGGTTTTACACTTTCATTTTGCACTTCACAAAGGTTTTTGTATTTTAAGTGTTTCTGAATAGGTAATCCCTCTAATTACTATCTCACTATTCGTTTTTTCTCTTTCATTACAATATATCCTTAATACTATTAACAATTTTATGTTCTTACACTACTATTCTTACATCTAATTCTAAATTGGGGTTTAGTTTGCTTCTTTATCATTTTAATCTTTAACCTTGTTTAATAGGGTTTCTTCCCTAAATTATTATTGTCCATTAATGGGTAATAACAGTTACTTTTTCCTTTCTCGCAGGGTAATTATTGGTTTGGTTCCAATATTATTCTTGAGTGCATTATTTCTCCTTCTCCTATGCTTTATTACTTGTTTGTGTATCCTTATTGGTTTTTGTTTCTATTTATTTCCCTCCTTCTTCATTTTCATCGTATTTGGTTAATACTTTGGTTTTTCCATCCTCTCCTTTGGGTACATTTCGACGAGTTACATTGGGTCGTTTAATTCCATGAACTTGTTTCATTTTTGTTTGGGTTTTGGAATTTTTTTTCTCTCTTCCTTTGGTTTGCTTACATTCTTGTTTATTCTTCGTGGATCCCTTCTTCATTTGTTTCCTTTTGTTGGGTCAATCACTTGGGTTAGGGTCACGTCGTCGTTTGTCGAGTCATAGTTTTTATATTTTATTTAAATTAATCATTTTTATTTAACATGAAGTATTATTTTAGATTTAATATTGTTTTGTTCATCCCTGGTATTGGGTTGGCTTATTTGTGTTGTAACAATATACACACAAATTATCCAACACGTAAACAAACACTAACATTGTAACGTGCGTTTCACTCAACATAAAGTTTGTCATAAATATAAGGAAGTACAAAACACAATTAAAGTAATAAACCTGTGTTTTGAAATAGATGTATTCACAAGTAAATTTAAAATCATTATGAAGTAAAATAAGAAACTAAAATATCAAACGTGTATAGAACAAACTTAATAACAATAATTCCAGTAAACTGCAGAACAAATCATGTACAGGTTAGGTAAAAACCTATAATGCAGAGCCTAGCTGGATAACCAGTAACTGGAAACATGGCAACATAACCTAAAAAAATGTAAGATAAGCAACTGTAACCTAGATTCAGTATAATATATATACTGTAAGTATAGATTCAGTTATATCTGAGTGTAACTGATAGACACTTAGACAATTCAAAGAGAGATCATTACGTTATAAATGACTGATAAAAGGTTTTATTTTTGTATAACAATATTGTAATGTGTGGTAGGAAAGAAGGATTACTATTGTATATTAAATAATGCTTACTTTGTATGCTAAAGATATAAAGAAGAAAGTGATGTAAATAATTTAGTAGTATAAAATGTGACAAATAAACTGACTACTAGCCAATAAAATAAGAAATAACTATTGTTGGTTATGGACAAATAATAATGTAGTTAGTAAGAAATAAATGTTACACAAAACCTGTATCTACTTGATAGATAAAAAGAGACAATATTATGTATAAAAATTGTAATAGACCATGTCCAACATAAAAAGAAATAGTACATGTTATTGGAGTAAGATATGAGTAATCTTAAGTGTCTGTAATGTACTAATAAGAATGTAAGGACAAAAACAACCTACATCTACTGTAGAAGGTAGACAGGCACATTACAAGGTACTAAGCATGATTTAAATCATAATAGGTATAGTAAAAGATCATGTTGTCTATTAGGATTAAATACCAAATGTTACATTGTATTAGAATTAAGAAATTTTATTGTAAGAAATAAAGAATAGTCCAATGTACACAAGACATTCTTAGGCCTATTATACAAACCAAGGGTTTTATAAAAAGTTAAGGTTCATAATTATAATTACTAGTATTAAAATGTTTGTTAGTAGCATAAAATAATAGGTACAAACTAGAAAACAAAAAATGTAATAAAAAAGATAACTTTTAAAAATAATGTATTAGCATAGGCCAAATATTAAAATTGTTCATTTTTAGAAATGCTGTATGGAAACATATCATGTGAGATCTTAAAATGATTAGAAGAAAGAAAGCAATTCATTAGTAATATCTTTTCAATTGTAGTTAGCATAAGGAAAGTATGTTAAATTTAAGAATTTTTAATAATTTTGGTATCAGAAGGGTGACGCTATCCGCGAAAATGGGGTTAGATATCGACCAATGGGAATTTTTCACTTTTGGGTGTATGAACACAAAGGGTGTGTGTATTAACCCAAAGACTGATGCCGATTAGCCAAAAAGTGACGCCACGCCAAGAGAGTCTAGTGTGAGAATTCATCGAGTAAAGAATGTCTCCTCCGCGACAGTTATAGCCGCGAAGTTAACATCAGAGTTGAACCTCGGCTAGGTTAGGTGGAACGTAAACATCAAAACGTAACCAAAAAAAAGTGAGAAAAGTGTCGTGAGAGTTTATACTAGCAAAAGCAGAGTTAAAATGCATTAATAATTAACAGTGAATAATAAAATGTATTGTAAAAGAAAAGGAAAGTATAGTATGCCTACTTAAAGTTATAAACGACTTATAACAAATTATCATAATATAACTATAACACTTTGTGTATACACACATCAATTTAGGAAGTTGCCTGGTTAGCGCATGCGCAATGAATGAGCGTCTCCCACCATACAGTCTGACTGTAAGTTTGGTGTTGTTTACACGTACAGTCTGCAAGCATTCCAAAAGTTACCGAGTTGCTGTTGCGTTTTGTGTTTTGCAATCTGTGCTGTGGTTTTGTATTTTAATAGCTATCTTAGTGATTAGGTTTACCTTTCTGTGACGTTATTTAAAACTAATTTGTTTGTATTGTTTTTCGTCGCGATACATTTTATATCTTTAATTTTTGTTATTAGTGATTGCTTAACAATGAGTAAGTTGTCGGGAAAGGTGCTTAAAAGCCAAACTCGCGAAGTTATATACAATGTGATGGAGTTTATGAAGAAGGAAGCAGATCATGGAGGGTTTTTAATAGACTGTAAAAAAGTTAGAGAAAGAGTGTCGGCTTCAGTTGGTGTAAGTCGGATGACACTAGCGAGAATAAACCAGGAAGCGAAGAGGCAGAGAAGCGAAGGGCAACCATTATTTGAAACGCCAAATAAGAAAAGGAAGAGAGAAAAGCCTGTGACAGATTTGGACGATTTTGATAAATCTGTTATACGCCGAATGATCAACGGCTTTTACCTCGTCGAAAAATGTCTACCTACACTACCAAAATTACATTCAAAATTAGTGAAAGATATAGGGTTTAATGGAGGGAAGACAAGTTTAAGGACAGTAATCAAACAGTTGGGTTTTAAATGGAAAAAGACGAGAAACAACAGACATGTACTTATTGAACAACAACACATAGCCTTCCACAGACACGAATATTTAAAAAACATTAGGAAATACAGAGAAGAAGGGCGACCAGTAGTTTACATGGATGAGACTTATATTCACTCGTCACATGTGAGCCAGAAATCGTGGGCAGACAATAACAATGATGGTGTCGCTATACCCCTCACTAAAGGAGCAAGACTTATAATAATTCATGCGGGAGGAGAGATGGGTTTTATTGAAAACTGCTTCACCATGTGGAAATCAAGTCTGTGTTCAGGAGACTATCACAGTTCAATGAACTTTGGAAACTACCAAAAGTGGTTGACAGAAAAATTAATACCAAACCTGCCAGAAAAAAGTGTACTTGTCATTGACAATGCACCATACCATAATGTGCAGTCAAAAAAGTGTCCAACCTCCGCTTCAACTAAAAGTAAAATGCAAGAGTGGCTTCGAAGTAACCGAATACCTTTCGATGATTCGATGCTGAAGGTACAGTTACTGCAGTTGATTTCGTTACATAAACCAAGGATCAAAGAATATGTAATCGATTCGCTCCTTCAACAACACGGCCACACTGTATTGCGCTTACCTCCATACCATCCGGAGCTCAACCCAATAGAACTTATTTGGGCCGAGGTGAAGAACTGGGTAGCAACCAACAACACAACGTTTACAATTGAAGACGTGAAGCAGCTAACAGTACAAAAATTCGGGGAAATCACCAGAGAATCCTGGCAAAAAAAATGTGACCATGTAAAAAAGGTTGAAGAAGACTACGTTACATCTCAACCACAAATAGAAAACGCTGTTGAAAATTTCATCATTCAACTTGGAGGGGAAACCAGTGACACAGATGAGGATGACGCCAGCGGATGTAGTCAAATGGACACGGACAGTGAAGAAACTCTATCAGGAATTGAAGACTTAATGTGAAGTGTGGTTTACCTGCTGTCATAGCTGTTAACTTAGTTGAAAATTTTTTTGGTACAAAAAAGTCCATTACTATAAAAAAAGTCATATTACTATATGACTTGCACAGTAAAAATTTTATTATTTTCTATTTGAACAGTTAGCAATTATTTGTGACCATAGGACTGCATATTACTGATCGTCTACTGACATGAAACGAAAAGGAGCTCTGAAGATGACCCTTGGAATCATTAAAGGTAATTTGTATAAACATAATTCCATTTTTCATTTTTGTTGTGTTGTGTAGGGCCTACTTCTATAGTACGTAGTTCCAATGATCTATTTTACTGCATAAATAGGAGCAAGTGGGGTGAGGTGATGAATGGATTAATTTGATAATGTCGGCATATTTATAGGCCTACAATAATTTTCGGTATGCTTTGTTAGTGTTCTGTGTTTAATTTGTAGTACGTTAATGATTATAAATGTTGTTCTTTAGATCCAAAAACATTAAATAGAAAATAATTTGCATTACAAAATTTAGAAATTACAGTAGCACATAATTACCAGTAGTATTTGCATTTCGTTGTTTGGTTCTATTTTTAAAGGAACAGTGGATATTTTTCTTAAGAAATAAAAATATAAGGCATATTTGCTACCACCTGGGGGCTATGAGCGCACGAGTGTGCAATTTTTATATTTAAAACAGCTCTTAAATTATTGAAATTTAAACAAACACTGACACAATCAAAGCGTTCCGAACACTGCTTGCAGTAGTGACTGTACCAACTAGTACACGCGTACTCACGAAATAGTGGGAAGTCAGTCAGCGGAGGGGAAATTTCCCCTCTGTGGGTTTCCAGCTACGTTGATGTATGTATACACTTGAACTATTTATTTCACTACCACTAAACAAAAACACTATCAATATTATAATTTTTCACTTTTAAACCATTATTTCTTTGTTTTTTAATTTTAAAATGGTATAACCTATTGAAATAGGTTAACCTCAAAAGTTGACATCGTTCGGCACATACGAAATAATTGTTATTCTAGATCTAAGATATTGTTCCATTTTATTGTAGTAACACTTATATTGTGAGGTTTTGTACTTCACAAAAGCCATTTTCGTTTATTATTATTGTAGTCAAAAGAACCCGAGTTTATATAAAAATAATGTAAATTGGTAGACTAGGCTTGGAGATAGAGATCCTATTGCCAACTTCTGAGCTAAAAATTTTAACCAGCCTGGACAATTGTTTAAAAAAGAAAAGGTTGTTATTTTATTTTAAAAGGAAAAGAACCAGCTATAACAAAGAATAAAAGAAATTGAAGAGAATTAATTGTGTATGGAATTATTTTAAATACTTAACATTTTTTCATCAGTTTCAAAATATTAGTCTTTTAATAAACATTCGAAGAAGAGGTTGGTAGTACCTATTGCCCGGGTACCATGTGCGTTTTGAATTAAAGTAGGTAAGTGAATTCAGTTAGCATCCAGGAAGGCATTAAAAGAAGTTAAATAACTTTAATTAATTAAAACATTCAATAGACTAATTCATGCAAAATAACCTCAAAACTGGAACACTATAGGTACAAATCAACGAGTGAAGGTATAAATTTAACCACAACTCAAGTCGAATACACAACTCGGTTATCATTTAATAATTTTTTTATTAATTTGAAGGTTTAATTGTTTATAAGCAGCACAATAATTTATTGGTAATTACGTTACAAATTGGCATCCACATCTTGGGGTGTTTAACCAATAAACAACAACAACAACCTACTGAAAAAAGAGATACTGCAAGCTCTTATTATTATTTTATTTGTAACCAAATATTACAATTTGGCGTCCAACTAGTGAGGCCTACGAAAATATAATTAAGAAGATTTTATTATTAAAATAGATCAACCATCAACTCAACTTAAGCAAAAAAATACATGTTACATATTTTGGTGCTTACAACGTGAGGCGTAAAAGTAATTCAACTTTATAAATATTATTTATAAATCTAAATATCGGTATGGAGAACCATACATGACTTCCATATTCTAAGATTTATATTTAAAATCATTTTCGAAATGAAATATTACCATAGAAACTACTTCTTTCTACTTACTGCTTCAGCCTTAACCACAGTACTGTGGTCACTAACGTATACCACCTCACGTTATCGCACTCGATTTTCACTGATGATGGAAGTCGATGGCACTGCCGAAATGTCTGGTTTTGTAGAAAACATTGGACTACGGCCAAATATCCCGGGAAGGAATTTTAACAAAAACTACTTCTTTGTTGCCGATAACGTTGTACACATATATATCAGTGGCGAAGTTACATGGAGGCAATTGAGGCAATGCCTACCCTAAAAAATTCTGTAGAATAAAAATTATAAATACGTATGAACTACATAACGTAAAGATTATACATTGTTACTGCGACTGTCAAATTTATTAAACCGAAACGTGCTTTATTGAGCGACCGCTAGATGGTGACAGGTGAGATTCGGCATAGTTCGTTTAAAGCGAATGAGGCAACCTGAACTTGCATCAGCATTTTTTGTATACATCGTATGTAAGCAATGTAGTGGTGTGATAGGGAAGTGTAGGGAGGGGGGATTGTCCCGCGCTGTACACATAGAGCGTTGAGGCATGCCTCACTTCTGTGGTCCAAACAGTTAAGTTAAAGCGCCTGTGTTGTTTCTAAGTGTTTATTTTATGCGGTTATTAAAAGTGTCACTGTTATTCCGCTGAACTAACAGATGATCAAGATTGTTATTTGAATTATTTGTAACATTAAACATATATATAGAAACTAATCAAGTTTAAGAATTTGAAGTTCAATCAGTTGTATTATTGTGTATGACTAATACAAGGATTGTTCAATAGAAACACGTATAGAGCTGTAAAGCATTTTTTATTCAACGATTTTAAAAGAAGTCTCCAATAACATTAAGACATGAGTTCCACTGTTGCGCTAACCTGTAGATTCCCTGCTAGTAAAATTCTTACGGCTGTTTGTGGAACCATTCGGTTACAGCAAACTCTACCTCAGCGTCCGATTTGAACCACCGTCCTTTTAGTGATTCCTTAAAAAAAATTTAAGATAAGATTTTTGCCTACCCATTCATTAACTACTAGCTTCGCCAGTAAGCAAATTGATGTCCATTTTTTCGGCTTGCACGCGTTATGTTGGTGTGGGTTTCGGCACTTTCCATTTAAAAAGCGTGCAAATGTAAGAAAATAAACATGAGTGAGGCCAGAAATAACGTGAATTGTGTGTGTGTGTGTGTGTGTGTGTGTTACCTGCCTTTTTATTGCTGTATTAAATGAAAAATATTATATTACATTAAAATGAAAAAATTATAATTTTATTGGTAACAAAATTATTTTATTTTTAACAATTACCATTGTTTCAAAAAGTTTAAATAAATTTTCAAGTACTTTACTCTTGTTAAAACGTAAAAGGTTGCAGGTAAACTACCCCTTCCCCTTAACCGATCTTCACCAAAATCGAAAGTCCTTGAGACCTCTACACTTCAGGGACGTATGCAAAAAATTGTTTGATTCTGTTTGAATTTGCGGCTGTTATCGTTTGCCATAGAAAATACGCTTGACAAAAAAACGTTGCAGGTAAACTACCCCTTCCCCTTAACCGATCTTCACCAAAAACAATAGGTCTTGAGTACTCTACAAATTAGGGCTGTATGCAAAACATTATTTGATTCTGTTTGAATTTGCGGCTGTTATCGTTTGCCATAGAAAATACCCTTGTTAAAAAAACGTTGCAGGTAAACTACCCCTTTCCCTCAACCGATCTTCACCAAAAACAATACGTCTTGAGAACTCTACAATTTAGGGCTGTATGCAAAACATTATTTGATTCTGTTTGAATTTGTGGCTGTTATCGTTTGCCCATAGGAAATACCCTTGTTAAAACATAAAACGTTACAGGTAAACTACCCCTTTCCCTTAACCGATCTTCACCAAAAACAATAGGTCTTGAGAACTCTACAATTCAGGGCTGTATACGAAACATTATTTAATTCTGTTTGAATTTGCGGCTGTTATCGTTTGCCAAAAAAAAAATTTGCCTTGATAAAAAAAAACCGTTGCAGGTAAACTACCCCTTTCCCTCAACCGATCTTCACCAAAAACAATATGTCGTGAGTACTCTACAAATCAGGGCTGTATGCAAAAAATTATTTGATTCTCTTTGAATTTGCGGCAGTTATCGTTTGCCATAGAAAAAAAAATCTACACACAGACACACAGACAGACAGACACACAGACACTTTTCGGAAAAGACTTTTTTTCATGTTTTGAGTGTAGTACAATCAGAATCTGCAATAATCTCGAACACGATTTTTTTTGCCATCACCATACTTCCATTCCTTAAGGAATATGGAAGTAAAAATACACACCACAACATGTACTCAAACAACATAACCACACTTCCAAATAACCACATTACCAAATTATTAAATAAATTTCAAACACGAAAGAAACAACTAATGAACACAAATATGAATATATACCTCAACAGACAATGCCAAACACACCAATGGACATCTAATTACATTAACATAAACACAAACAACAAAAATATGACTGCACAAAAAACAATAAAACAGGCACAAAAATTATGGATACAAAATGAACTTAATCAATTATACAAGAAAAACAACATAACACTAGACATATATAAATTACACCTAGAACTAACAAGTATATTACATCCAATTACATGGAATAATAAATACAATGACATAGAAAGTAAAATAAAATCTGAAAAATACAAAAAATCAAATACAATAAACAGAAAACTCTACACATTAAAACAACACAACAAAAATCAAGAACGAAAAAAAAAACAAAAATAAATACACATTTTATCCTCTAACCATTAACCTAAGCAACACAGAATTTAACAAAAAAGAAACACAATATTTAAACAATATGTCAAAAACTAACCTAAATCAAAACATAAACAAAAACTAGAAAATTTAATAGTAGAAACAGAATATGCCATTAACCTAATACAAGACAATACACAAGAAGAGAAACAAACAGAAGCAACACATATAATTAAAAAAATAATCACAAGTGAAATAAAAAACAAATCTAAACAAAAGCAGGATAATAAGACAATAAAAGAAATTAAAAATAAAGTAAATACCAACAATTTAATCATTACAAAAGCAGACAAAAGCCAGGCAACAGTAATTATTGATAAAGCAGACTACATCAGGAAACTGAAGACTTCATCAACAATAATGATTGATACAATTAAATAAAGACCCAACAAAAAAATATCTTAAACAAACAATAAAACTAATAAAAACAGCTAAAAACATTTTCAACAATAAAAATAGAGACATATATACGTGGTGTGTTCAAAAAAAGACCGAACTATTTGTGTAGCACGTCAACTAGCGCATAGAGCGAGCTGCAGAACTAAGTGCTGCTAGCGACAGGTTTTGATGCCTGAATGCCGTTTTCTCCATCCCGTCATGATCTTCAGTCTTCGAGCTACACGCGCTGTAGTGGGCACGGGCACTCACCGTCCGGCGGATTTTATAACGAAGTGAGAAGGAACATCTTAATACAATGTGTGTGTATAAAATTTTGGTGCTAACTTCGTAAAATCTATTTCTGATCTATTTCCATTGCATTCCAAAGTTATCATTACCATTTGCATTGGTACGCAGTTGTTGTCGATTTCAAATCGGGTCTCTTTCTGATCATCATCAACAAACGTAGTAATACCATACAATTAAATTTATCTATCTAAATTTAATTTTACGATCTTATATGAATGCGCATTCTCTCAGAAAGTCTCGGTAATTAAACGATGAATTACAATTACCACATCACGAGCTCTCTACCCATGATCTTCGATATCGTTTTGATTGCACTGATAATTAGATTTTTGCTCTCTTTAAAAATTCTTAAAATAATCGTTCGGCTCAAGCAGGCTTCTGCGTATGCTTAATTAAAAACCAGAATGTCCCTGAAAAGTTTTAACCTAGTTTTGCCGCAAAATTTCGTGCGCACATGTTGTTCTTTGCAGTCTTTCTTAATCAGTTTGTCACTAATCGCCGGCCACTGTGCGCATGTGCCCACTCAACCTGATATACCTCAAAGACTAATGCTAATAGCGGAACACAACAAGTGGCAGTTTGTTGTCAAAAACTATCGCTAGGTGCGCGCAAAGTCGCGGCGCGTCGTTTGTGCGGGTTGATGTGTACTCAAAAAGTTTGGTCTTTTTATGAACACACCTCGTATATATAAATAATAATCCAGTGTAACTCTCTTTTTTTTTTATATTACATCCTACGTCAAGGGACCATTGTAACTATCTTATTCACTTTGATATAATAATTTAAACTTTCACCTACCTTTAATTCTTTTGTGTTGGCCGTTATATGTGATCTCTAGTGTTGGACTAACCCTGCTCGTACGACGAAGTGATCAGTGCAGCAAATGAAATGAGGTATTTGAAATGATTTGTTTAACAAATTGTATCATATAGCAGATAACATTTTATTTAAGATTAATATGACATTTCTTCTTCCCACTTCCTTCTATGCATGAAATATAAAAAAAAATATTAATCCCTTCACATTATTTTTAACTTTTGAAATACCTTATTATCATTTTTTAACAAGATAGACATTTTAATAACTAGTTCCAAAATTACTTAAAATCTAGGAAGACGACCCAGTTTGCTCATTCACACTCACATACTTGTTACCCCCTTTTTATTTATAATAAAGACACATTTGATTTGATACTATTACTTGTATAACGGCGTTCCTGCCGATCCCATGGCGTGACGCGCAATGTTTTCTAATTTGATGTCCAAAAACGGTGTAGTTATCACTTGTAGCACTGATTTCGCTGTTCCCGGGTTATTGAACTGTTTAACACATTTGATGTATAATGGTTCGGTCGGCCGACCTAAGTTAGTTTGCCTTAAAATTTTATTTGACCATGCATGGCCATAAGATGGAGTCGACTGCTCCAGACAACTGCGAACAATGTCCCCACCTGTGCTGGTGGTTTTCGGCGACACACACTGCCTTTTGGATTACAAAGTTTTTCGTCACTGTATCGGTAACATGGGTTTGCATTGTGCCCAGGTGTTGACAATGCCAAATGGTGAAAATATTAAGGCTGTGGAAGGTGGAGTTTCTCAGCTACATCCGCTGTCACAAAACCACATGGCACAAAACTTTCGTTTCGCATTTTCGGCAGCGTCGGTTCAGTCTCTGAGGCGCAT
This sequence comes from Magicicada septendecula, assembly GCA_034769895.1. Classification (NCBI taxonomy): domain Eukaryota; kingdom Metazoa; phylum Arthropoda; class Insecta; order Hemiptera; family Cicadidae; genus Magicicada; species Magicicada septendecula. The sequence continues at coordinate 275,131,444 of CM068370.1, read as the reverse complement.
AAGCTGCGCGCACGTTGGTATTGTGCGTAGTCTGTACATGACTCAATGCTTAATTACCCTGGAGTTACACCCGACATCGCAATCCATTGCCCCGACTACGTTCAAAACTTCACTCTGCTGTTCTTGGTTTGCATACAATGCTATTTAACACGGGACTGGCCACGCAGATAGAAAATAAATTTATGATTTGAAAGAAAACAAAAACCCCTCCTTTTAGCCCTGTTACAAACCCCCCCCCAATGAAAGATCTTCTGCTGGAACAGAAGAACTCTCATTGCTAAACCCCTAAGAGGATTGGTGAGGATATGGTGCCAACAACCCCCCGTTAATTCTTAACGCTATCTTAACAATAGTTTTACTATAATTGTATAAGTGACCAAATATAATTGTAAAGAAGTTTGTAGTACAAGTGAAAGGGTGGGACTTGCAAAAAAAAAAAAAAAAATGTGTTGAACAAAATAAAAACTTATCATACAAGATATATGGGTAATTTTGGGGGGTTGTTTGGTGTTAATAGAAGTGAAATAATTATGGAAAGCAGAGACTGCAGAAGTAGGAGGACTTAAGTTTAGCTATTAGTTATGCTATTGCAGTGGCGGCATGTGCCACTGCAGATAGCGATGAGGGTTGGTGGTAACATCAAGGTATGTTACCATCATCGGAGGCCAAACTGGCGCAATACACACTGCACAACTTTTTATATAATTTTATGTTATATGTTGATTTGTTGCCGTGCAGTGTATTATGAGATGAAGTAGAACATGCATGAAATGAAAGTTGATTTCCCTGCCTTTTCGGGCGATTACTGCCTTACCAGCAGTAATCGTGGTTTTGGATGACAGCCAGCTGTGGGCAGCAATTGTAAAACTGACCATAGTTGGTTGCCCTTAAAATTGGTGAACTTTGAAATTAACGGGCGGCCACTTAGGGGAAATCCCCAGAACTATGGAACAACAGCTATCACCTTGTTCGTGTGGAACAGTAAAACAGGTGATAAATGGTTTAGAACCGTCACTAAGGTTATAAATATGTAAAATCAGATATTATGATATCTGACCCTTTTAAAATATGTAACGCAGAAGCAAGGACAAGGAGATGACAAAATTCCTCCAAAACTTCAGTCATTGTGGACGCAACTGGACGCCACAGTCCAGGGGGAATCATAGTGTGTGTGGCAGGGGGGTTACTCAGGGGAGTAACGAATTAAAAAATTTTTTTGTAACTTAATGATGGTGACTCGCTACTGAGTTAATTAAATAATTTTATTTTGATTTGAGAAATGGGTACAGTAGATGTTCATCATATTGTGCTTATTATGTTTTATTGTGTTATTATTTTATCATGTTAGAGGGTAAGGATTGTAAGCATAAGTTATGTCTTTTACACAGTAGAATTGTTTGAAAGATATTCAGAGCAAGGTCATTCACCCGACCTAGAGGGATCAGCTGATGGATTGTATCATGGTCCATATGACTAATTCCTATATTCTTTTAATAATTCATATAAATTCAAGTTATATTTTCTTTGATAATTTTCTTTGATTGTCCAAAAAGTGGTTTAATAAAATTTATTATATTTTATTAAAATTATTTTGAAAAAAAAAAAAAATTTGTTCTGTTGGAAATACCGAGCGTGTTTTAGTGAATGGGATGTATTGTTGATTATGGGTATTGCTGAAGTATTAATTGATTTATATTTTTCATAGTATATGTGTTGTAATTTAGATAATATTGTAACCTCTCTATGTTTGTTGGTTTTCAAAGAGAGGTTACAAGTTATATAGGACTAGGCCGAAGCCTAGAGAAGCAAAAATTATGCTGGGTCCAGTATGACGGGACTTGCAATAAAACTCAGCTGTAACAGAACGATAACAATTTATTTATTTTTTTTTTTTTCTTCTTGTATGCCCGATCACAAGTGTGTATAAATCTTCAAATCTTCAGCATAAGAATATATATAATATTAAGCACAACAATATATGTATATACATCAATCAATATACACCCATATGTATATATAATTATAAAATCTTCTCACATCTCGTGGCTAGCTAGACACATAACAACACACACAGAACACAAGGTACACCAACTCACAGTTACATTAGTTTTTAACACGCATGCCCCTGGAATGCACCCACCCAACAGGTAGAGTAACTACAATCTTATAACTCGGAAGTGATAAAATATACGCCAATAGGCAACCCGTACAGTAGCATGACATAATCCCCAACCCCAGGAAGAATGATAATAAATCATGAGGCATAAATAACCAGACCACCCCTTTTAGCTAGCATTCCATTGATCAATGACCCATGATGAGCGTGTGAACCTTAAGTTCCCTTCACATAATTGATTGAGACTGACCAAACTACGTCACCTACTTTCAGACAATGTTTATAAAACTCTATACAGTTATTTGACTTCAAAAAAAAATTCCAAAAGGAATCAAATCTTTATGTACCTTAATAAACAGAAATTAATTGCTTGAGGCATTACTATTTCAGAAGATTTTGACAATATATATATAATTTACTCAAAAAGAAAATGATGAATACATGTTCTATAATCAAAATTTAAACAGCAAAAGCTATAAGTGGGAAGTCAACCCATATGCGTTTGCCCGTTAAGAAAACAATCAGTTTAGCCCTTGTGCAAGGGGCAAAAGCAATTAAAATATTTCCATTACATTAGGAATTAATTCTATTAGCCTCAAATGACTATAAAAAAAATTAATTAAAGAAAGAATACAGTAAGGTGGTTGTGCTCTGGCATCTGAGGGAGCGCGCCCACATGTAGTTGACAAAAGTTGACAGGCATTCGACCTGTCTGAAGTTGTACCAGCGTGTCAGAAAAACTAAGTCCCTTTTTGTAATCCCAGAAAAGTCCAAAAGAAAACCTCCGGAAAGTCCCCAGCCCTTAAATGTGAAACCCATAGTCAAATTAAAATTTATACACAGCTGTTCCAGCCGGAACAGAACTACTGAGCAATAATTAAATTTTGTAAGGAGTAAAAAAAAATTAGATGCAACAATAAAATGGTACAAGATTAAAATCTCTCTGGCGCGCTCCCGCAGTGCAGCACGCACTTACAGGCATAGCATTTAGTGTTATATAAATGAGTTATAAAAAGGTTTATGAAATTTAAGTTATAGTGTTCAGAGTCATGATCACAGCTCAACTTCCCGGTAAACAGTCTGGACACGTGGTCCCATGGCTTCTAGGCAATTTGCAGTAAACGGGCACACTGCCGGCCCGGCCCCAAAAAATGAAATAAAGTATAAATATCACCTCAAATGTGCTGGCGAGTGCAACATAGGAATTCGGTCTCCATCTCCCTCTTCGTATGCGATCTTGACATGGTTCACAGCTTGAGCAGATGTTCAGCCCACAGCAAGCCAGGAACCCGGCTTAGTGCGAGAACCCGGGAGTCGTTTATTCTCTAGCCCATCATGTAGAGAGATTCAAACTGCGTAGAACAATACAAAGAGCGGAGACGGGACGATTCTGAGCGAGGCTAAGCGTTGACTGCACAAGCCGGCACACAATTTTCACTGCACATAGCCGAGCTGCGCGCGCAACGCACACCGTGCCGCTCCCCTCATACTGCGGACCGAAGTTCGCCTGCTGCCTCTGCTCACGTTACGTTACAATTACGAAAGTTTCTAGAATTTTGTAACCGCCGGCTTCGAACCGGCACACCCCCACCCCGAAAGGGCAACCCGGTTGCCCCACAAAACTCGGGAAAGTACCCTGCAGTGTACTCCCATCTGAAAAACTCCGGTGGACATCGTGGGTAAGGTGGCCCGGTGGCACTTGCTCCCAGGAGAACAGAGGCTCAGAAGGGAAAATGAAAGAGACGAAAGAAGACGTGTAGAGTGTAAGTGTGCGGTTGCTACACGCTGACCTGATCAGGGCCAGCCCACAGCAAAGAGGGACTGAGAAGAAAGACAAAAGAAAAGTTCGGGAGCTCCCTGAGTTCCGACCTCCTGAGGCTTGTCCACCCAAGCCAGAACACGATAGCCACCTCAACAGGGCCTCTGCCCTATGCAATTACGGGATAATTCCCTAATACTATTCCCCATTTTACACACTACCATACTGCACGGGCCAAGGGGAAAAAGGGGCGATGACAGTCCCCATGATGCGGTGGTCCCCGCTGGGACCTGGCGGAAAAACCATGTCAACCGTGACTATGGCACCTTTCCAATATATATATATATATATATATATGTGTTTTACAAGTGTGCTCCAAGGGCATGTGGTGCAGCAACAGGGTGGAAGAGGAGCACAACAGACCCCTGCCCCCCTATTGCTCCACACTTCTCTCGCTAACTCCTTTTTTTTTGCTTTTTCTAGGTTTTTTTTTTTTTTTTTTTTTTTTTTTTTTTTTGGTAAGGTTAGGAAAATCGGAAGGCGGATGGTCAAGGATGATTCCGGTCATGGGCTGGGACTAAAGGTAAGGACATGGCTCCCTCCGGACATAGGACAATTGGAGAAAACCAAGGCTCGCGCAGGCAGGGGCGCATCCCTGAAGTAGACGAACCCCACTGGGACTGTGGAAAACATCTACCCGCTACCCTACCATTCTCAATACCGCCCCCGGAGCACACCCTCTTACAATAGACAACGTCCTCACTTACACAGAGACCGCCACCGTTCCCCCCCTTTCTCTCAGCCCGTTTACCCTTTTCTACACAATTTCAATTTGGAGATATGTGTAGTAATCTCTTTAGCATCACCACCTGGCTCCTCCAACCGCGCCGTCACCGGTGACGTAAACCCGAGGATACGGTACGGCCCCGACCAACGATAGCATAATTTGGCGGCTCTTTTATCGGCAGCCGAGCTGATCGGGTGGCTCTGGCAGTAGACCAAATCTCCTACCTTAAAGGGATTTGGAATACGCCCCTGATTATACCGAGCACGGACGCGCTCGTGCGCACGGAGCAAATTCTTCTGGGCCTCTTTCCACCTATCTGCCATCCTAATGTCTGGGTTACTAGGCAGAAGATCGTCAATATTCCATAAGTTGGCCAAGGGAAGCGTAGGCGAGAAACCAAACATAACTTCAAAAGGAACGGCCTTATGACTGTCATGCAGGGCCGTATTGAAAGCTAGTTGTAACCACTTAAGGTTCTGGTCCCAGGTGGTCTGTTGTTCCGCATGATAGGCGATGAGTGCGGACCGGAGATTCCTGTTGAATCTCTCCGCGTGGGACGGCTGTGGGTAATAGGGGGAAGTGGTTACATGTTTGATGCCATTGGCGAAGCACATTCGCCGAAAGTCGCCAGAAATAAATTGTGGACCATTGTCCGAGACAATGATGGCCGGAAGACCGAAGTGCTGAAATACATGACTCTGGAGCGCGTTTATGGTCAATCGAGCAGTTGCCTGCCGTAAGGGCAGTAGCCAGGCAAACTTCGAAAAAGCATCCACACAGACAAGTAGGTAAGCATTACCTGACTTGCTACGTGGGAAGGGTCCCACGTAGTCGATGAATAGCTTCTCCATCGGTCTGCTCGCCACATCAGATGACAACAGCCCCAACTTTGTGTTTTGGGCAGGCTTGCTTAAGCCACAGAGATGACATGCCTTCACCCGAGTTGCTATGTCCTTATCCATGCCCTTCCAGATGAAGTTTTCCTAATACTGGAAATGGTCTTCGAAATTCCCTTATGTCCACCTACCGGGGAATTGTGATAGTAGCTGAAGACCATGGGCACAAGTTTGCTAGGCAGCACTATCTTCGGGGCCCGTCCTTTCTTCTCTCTGCAACATAGGACGCCCCTGGACAAGAAGTAGGGGACCTGCACGTTACCCTCTTTTAGATTTTGGATGATCGGACCCAACTCTTCATCATTTAACTGATGGGGCAACACATCAGTAAAAGCTAACGGAAAGTCCAGTAGAACAGAACAGGGTTGCTCCGGCTGGGCTTCGCTGGGCTGGGAGAACATACGGGACAAAGCATCTGCAACCACATTTTGAGTTCCCCGAATGTGTTGCACCTTAAATTTAAAGGATGAGATTTTAACCACCCATCGTCCAATCTTACCCAGCTGCCGGGGATGAGCGAGAAGCCAAGAGAGAGCCTGGTTGTCGGTCTCGAGCAGGAACTCAGCGTGTTCCAGAAAACGCCTGAACTTATCTAGAGCGTATACCACAGCCAAACACTCTAGCTCATACACTGAAGACTTCCGTTCTTGTTGGGTCAAAGTTCTAGAAATGAAGGCCACAGGCTGCCTAGCACCATCAACCACTTGGGACAGAACCGCCCCGAGCGCCACCGAACTCGCGTCCGTCTGTAAGATAAACTGTCTCGAGAAGTCTGGCATTCTCAGTACTGGAGGGGAAATAATGGCTTCCTTCAGAGTCTCGAAAGCCTTCTGTTGCTTTTCCCCCCATACAAATTTGGCGCCCTTCTTCCGGAGTTCATTCAGAGGTGCCGCAATCTCCGCCGCGTTTGGGATGAAACGCCGATAGAAATTGACCATCCCCACAAATCTCGCGATGCCTTTGGCATCCTTTGGTGGGGGAAAGTCCCTGATCCCCTGTGTTCGCTCAGGATCCACAGTGACACCTCTATGGGAAATCAGGTGGCCCAGAAAAGAAATTTGTGTCTGGGCAAACTTCACCTTTTCAGGATTGACAGTGAGGCCGGCACCCCTCAACCTGCACATCACCTCCTCAAGATGACTCAAATGTTCCTCATACCCCTTGCTGTACACCAGCAAGTCATCAAGATAATTAAAAACGTACTTGAACTTGACATCGTGAAAAACGGTGTCAAGCAAACGGGTGAGTGTTTGGGCCCCTACCGCTAGACCCATAGGAACCCTAGTATACTGATAGAGGTTTCACGGAACACAGAACGCTGTGTAGGGCCTACTTTCTTTCGTCAAGGGAATCTGGTGATATGCAGAGTTGAGGTCAATGATGGTAAAATACCTCGCCTCACTGAACCAATCGAACGCGGAATGAAGGTCAGGAAGTGGGACCGAATCTACCTCGATGTTAGCGTTCAGCTTGCGGTAGTCGATGACCATCCTGTGCTTACCTCCAGGCTTGGGCACTAGGAACGCTGGACTGGCATAACTGGACTGAGAAGGTTCAATCACCCCTTGATCTAATAATTCTTGAACCTTCTCCCTCAAGATGTTCATCTTCGGAGAGGCAAACTTATAAGGGTGGGAGCGCACCACCTTGGAATCCGTTAGGCGGATCTTATACTCCAAGAGATGTGTGAGCCCAAGGGCCGGAGTTAATACAGTGGGGAAACGCTCACACAACTGATCTAAAGCGGACCGCTGGGACTGGGAGAGGTGGTCTCTAGATGTGTCGGGGCACTTAACCTCTTGGATATCTTGCCTGGTCCCCTGATATCCAAGGAACGGGATTACAACTCCCCGATTGAATTTAAAATAACATTGGTGCTCTTGGATGTCAATAACGAGACCACTTTTACAGATGAAATCGGCACCAATAATGCATTCAACTCCCAGAGCCGGAGAAACCAGAAAGCTCCACACCCAAGAAAATCCCTCGATTTTAAACTTGAATGAAACTACCCGGGAAACGGGCAGAATTTCCTGGGATGCCGTCCAGCACACTACGGAAGACTTTTCTGACCGTTTAATTAAACCCTGTCGCTCAAGGTCCTCGCACACTTTAGATGAAATGATGGATCTTGCTGATCCGGAGTCAACTAATGCTCTGAGTTGACTCTTTTTCAACTCCAACAGCAAGAAGGGGCATACGGAAGTGGGTCTAGAGATGGTTTGGAGGACCTTGCTACCCAAAGACTTGGGACCTACAACTGGCCTGGAGGCGCGTACCTTAGAAGACCCGCGACAGGTAGGGGAAGACCTCCGACATATCTTCCCCTCATTGAGCCTTTTCTGAATGACCTTGGGCGCCCTGGGGAGGGACGTTGGACTCGACCCAACCCCGGTACAAAATCGTCTGACGTGGCCCAACCTACCACACTTAAAACAAGTCACATTAGGCGAACGACGGCGCCTCTCGCTACAAGAGTTTGTAATACTATTTTCATTACCACATGAGGATGGAACAATTCGCCCCCCATGCCTCTCGTGTCTTAACTTATCATGGGTCACGTGCTCACGGGACTCGACAATCACCTGGATCGTTTTAGAAAACACACATAGCCGTTCGAGGTCCGCAAAACAACGTGGACGGTCCGCGAACACCAAACGGGATCTCTCTTGGGGCGTCACCCCTTCTAAAATTCTTCCGACATCCTTCTCGGGCAACCCTAACCTCAAAACCCGAGCACATTTACGGATATCCTGCACAAAATCCCCCAACGCCTCTCCGTTGGCCTGTGCACGATAGAACCGGCTAAGTTCCAAACGCCAACGTCGCCGACGGGGTATGAAAGAGTCCAACACCTCCCCATGGAGAGAGTTGATACTGCCACCACGACGCAGAGTGCGGGTGACCAGCTCAGCCAATAAACCCCGGCAGTACGGATATATAACGGACAAGAGGACCTCATCGGACAGCCCCGGAAAATCCGCCAACTCCAGGACGATGTCCAGAAAAACCAACAATTTGCCCTCATCTTCTCCATCCACTACCGGAAGTCTCTGGAGGATGCCGGAAATAGGATTGGGTAGTCCTTGATACCCTACCCCCGCCAGAATCACACAATACACTGAACACAAAACATAACCCACAAAAGCATATTTACAAGAAACGGAAAAACTCAAGTACTGTCCTTCCTTTGAGTAGACCCCCGGGTTCTCTAGCGCTGCGGAAACCTGGCCTATTCTGAACCATGCACTCCACGACGGAAGGAGACAAGAGACAAACAACAAAACTAAACACACATAACAGCAAACAGCAACTCGACACACACGTCGTACCAACACATAATTGACAACAACCAACTAACCATCAACTACAAGTCCTAATTCGGGAATTAAAAAATACTTTGACATCAACCGGACACAAGTCGGTTCCGGTACCGATTCCCGATCGGGCCATACCGCATCCCGTCAATATACCACGCTAAACACCGACCCTAATGAACATTCCAACTTCCAAGCCACGCTTGAGACTCCCGGCCGTACAAGCTATCAAAATTTTTAAACACCATTAACCGCCTCAGTGGTGCGACCCGACTCACAAATTAAACAACTTATGACTAGCCTACACGGGCCTATATCAACTATGTTATAATAATTGCATTAATATTTCCGAGTCTGCAAGCCCCGTCACACACCAGGACCCAAGGGTTCAAGCCTAGAATGAACCACGCTCTGACCTACCATTTGTAACCTCTCTATGTTTGTTGGTTTTCAAAGAGAGGTTACAAGTTATATAGGACTAGGCCGAAGCCTAGAGAAGCAAAAATTATGCTGGGTCCAGTATGACGGGACTTGCAATAAAACTCAGCTGTAACAGAACGATAACAATTTATTTTATTTTATTTTTTTTCTTCTTGTATGCCCGATCACAAGTGTGTATAAATCTTCAAATCTTCAGCATAAGAATATATATAATATTAAGCACAACAATATATGTATATACATCAATCAATATACACCCATATGTATATATAATTATAAAATCTTCTCACATCTCGTGGCTAGCTAGACACATAACAACACACACAGAACACAAGGTACACCAACTCACAGTTACATTAGTTTTTAACACGCATGCCCCTGGAATGCACCCACCCAACAGGTAGAGTAACTACAATCTTATAACTCGGAAGTGATAAAATATACGCCAATAGGCAACCCGTACAGTAGCATGACATAATCCCCAACCCCAGGAAGAATGATAATAAATCATGAGGCATAAATAACCAGACCACCCCTTTTAGCTAGCATTCCATTGATCAATGACCCATGATGAGCGTGTGAACCTTAAGTTCCCTTCACATAATTGATTGAGACTGACCAAACTACGTCACCTACTTTCAGACAATGTTTATAAAACTCTATACAGTTATTTGACTTCAAAAAAAAATTCCAAAAGGAATCAAATCTTTATGTACCTTAATAAACAGAAATTAATTGCTTGAGGCATTACTATTTCAGAAGATTTTGACAATATATATATAATTTACTCAAAAAGAAAATGATGAATACATGTTCTATAATCAAAATTTAAACAGCAAAAGCTATAAGTGGGAAGTCAACCCATATGCGTTTGCCCGTTAAGAAAACAATCAGTTTAGCCCTTGTGCAAGGGGCAAAAGCAATTAAAATATTTCCATTACATTAGGAATTAATTCTATTAGCCTCAAATGACTATAAAAAAAATTAATTAAAGAAAGAATACAGTAAGGTGGTTGTGCTCTGGCATCTGAGGGAGCGCGCCCACATGTAGTTGACAAAAGTTGACAGGCATTCGACCTGTCTGAAGTTGTACCAGCGTGTCAGAAAAACTAAGTCCCTTTTTTTAATCCCAGAAAAGTCCAAAAGAAAACCTCCGGAAAGTCCACAGCCCTTAAATGTGAAACCCATAGTCAAATTAAAATTTATACACAGCTGTTCCAGCCGGAACAGAACTACTGAGCAATAATTAAATTTTGTAAGGAGTAAAAAAAAATTAGATGCAACAATAAAATGGTACAAGATTAAAATCTCTCTGGCGCGCTCCCGCAGTGCAGCACGCACTTACAGGCATAGCATTTAGTGTTATATAAATGAGTTATAAAAAGGTTTATGAAATTTAAGTTATAGTGTTCAGAGTCATGATCACAGCTCAACTTCCTGGTAAACAGTCTGGACACGTGGTCCCATGGCTTCTAGGCAATTTGCAGTAAACGGGCACACTGCCGGCCCGGCCCCAAAAAATGAAATAAAGTATAAATATCACCTCAAATGTGCTGGCGAGTGCAACATAGGAATTCGGTCTCCATCTCCCTCTTCGTATGCGATCTTGACATGGTTCACAGCTTGAGCAGATGTTCAGCCCACAGCAAGCCAGGAACCCGGCTTAGTGCGAGAACCCGGGAGTCGTTTATTCTCTAGCCCATCATGTAGAGAGATTCAAACTGCGTAGAACAATACAAAGAGCGGAGACGGGACGATTCTGAGCGAGGCTAAGCGTTGACTGCACAAGCCGGCACACAATTTTCACTGCACATAGCCGAGCTGCGCGCGCAACGCACACCGTGCCGCTCCCCTCATACCGCGGACCGAAGTTCGCCTGCTGCCTCTGCTCACGTTACGTTACAATTACGAAAGTTTCTAGAATTTTGTAACCGCCGGCTTCGAACCGGCACAATATGTAATGAAACTTAGGATTTAATAAGTAGTTCAGGTTATTTTGTTTGTATGACTGTTAGTAGACGATTAAAGAAAAATGAGGAACTCAATTAAAAGATTTTGAGATTAAATAGAAAGAAAGAAGTAAATTAATGGATCCTTGATAGGAGACTTAGAGTCATTTTTGAACAAAGGTCAAATGATTAAAATTTGATTTGTTTGCTTTATTTTTTGATTTGAAAACTTAACGTCAGTTGGAGAAAAGAAATGAGAATTTAAAAGATAAAATATTTTATAAATTTTAAATATGGAGTCTGTTTATAATAGAATAATAGGAGTATGTGTACGCACCCAGTACTTGCTAAAGGCAACCCAGTATGCATGTCGGGGGGGAACATATCGGTCGAGGATCTGGTATGGTAAAAGGCCAGGTTTGGAATTTTTGGGGGTGGAATGTTAGATGGTTAGGTGTATTATGGTGCGTATCTGTCCGAGTTTATGGTGTTGGGATCTCGAATAGAGAAGTCCAGTAATCTCGGTCAGGTGCAGCCATGGTCGCCGAGCTAGGGGGGTAGTTTACCCATGATGCATTAAGAATTATTGGTTGTTGGCACCATATCCTCACCGATCCTCTTAGGGGTTTAGCAATGAGAGTTCTTCTGTTCCAGCAGAAGATCTCTCATTGGGAGGGTATTGTAACAGGGCTAAAAGGAGGGGTTTTTGTTTTCTTTCAAATCATAAATTTATTTTTCATCTGCGTGGCCAGTCCCGTGTTAAATAGCATTGTATGCAAACCAAGAACAGCAGAGTGAAGTTTTGGACGTAGTCGGGGCAATGGATTGCGATGTCGGGTGTAACTCCAGGGTAATTAAGCATTGAGTCATGTACAGACTACGCACAATACCAACGTGCGCGCAGCTTATGCGCCTCAGAGACCGAACCGACGCTGCCGAAAATGCGAAACGAAAGTTTTGTGCCATGTGGTTTTGTGACGGCGGATGTAGCTGAGAAACTCCACCTTCCACAGCCTTAATATTTTCACCATTTGGCATTGTCAACACCTGGGCACAATGCAAACCCATGTTACCGATACAGTGACGAAAAACTTTGTAATCCAAAAGGCAGTGTGTGTCGCCGAAAACCACCAGCACAGGTGGGGACTTTGTTCGCAGTTGTCTGGGGCAGTCGACTCCATCTTACGGCCATGCATGGTCAAATAAAATTTTAAGGCAAACTAACTTAGGTCGGCCGACAGAACCGTTATAAATCAAACGTGTTAAACAGTTCAATAACACGGGAACAGCGAAATCAGTGCTACTAGTGATAACTACACTGTTTTTGGACATCAAATTAGAAAACATTGCGCGTCACGCCATGGGATCGGCAGGAACGCCTTTATACAAGTAATAGTATCAAATCAAATGTGTCTTTATTATAAATAAAAAGGGGGTAACAAGTATGTGTGTGAATGAGCAAACTGGGTCGTCTTCCTAGATTTTAAGTAATTTTGGAACTAGTTATTAAAATGTCTATCTTGTTAAAAAATGATAATAAGGTATTTCAAAAGTTAAAAATAATGTGAAGGGATTAATATTTTTTTTTATATTTCATGCATAGAAGGAAGTGGGAAGAAGAAATGTCATATTAATCTTAAATAAAATGTTATCTACTATATGATACAATTTGTTAAACAAATCATTTCAAATACCTCATTTCATTTGCTGCACTGATCAGTTTGTTGTACGAGCAGGGTTAGTCCAACACTAGAGATTGTAACGGGGCTAAAGGGAAGGGTTTTCATTTTATTAAAGTTATAAAATTATTTTCCATCTGGACGGTCAGTCCCAATGTGAGATAAAATTGTCGTCAAAGGAACGATGAAGTGAAATTGTGAACGGCGAGGTGGCAATAGAATGTGATGCCGAGTCTAAACACATGGTAATTAAGCATTGAGGCACGTACAAAGACGCACAACAGGAACATGCGTGCATAGACGACGCACATCAGACTCCAAAAGGACGCCATGAAAAATGGCGAGAGACGAAGACTTTTGTTCTATGCGGTCCGTTGCTGCCGGATACACTTAGAGGCCACGCCTTCCACAGCCTCAATATTTCCGCCAGTCAGCATCGTCAACACCAGTGCACAATGCCAAACCATGCTACCTAAACGGTAACAAAAAACTTTGTAATTCAAGGGGCCGTGTATGTTACCGGAAACAGTCAGACAAGGTGGGGTTTTAGTTAGTCGTCGTTTCATCAGTCGGCGAAAAAGAACTAAGAGTAATGGACACGAGTATTGGCGCGTGTTCCCGGTTGGGCAAAACTTTATAAAAATGTGAAAACCATAAACATCAGTTGACGACACACTTCCCCTGGCCGGGGTTCATAAAATAATTCGTGCATGAAGAAAAAATTTCTAACATATACATAAAGAGTGAAAACGTATTTTGAAACAACCTCTCGATTCGAAATGCGTACCGTGGAGACCGGAAAGTGAAAAATGTGAAAAACTTTTGAACAAATCTGTAGTGCGGTGAGTGGTTATCAGAGGCGCCAAGACGAGCTATTTCCCTATTTAATTAATTTTACTAATTCAACGAGCGCTCTAAAAAATATGGGTATGTAAAAATTTGTGTGAATGGAATGAATGGGCAAACTGGGTCGTCTTCCTAGACTGTAAGTAAATTTTGTTCTTAATTAAGGTGTTTATCATGTTAAAAAATTATAACAATGAAATTCAAAAGTTAAAAATAATGTGAAAAGATTAATATTTTTGATATTTCATACATGGAAGGGAGTGGGAAGAAGAGATGTTTATTAATCGTAAATAAAATGTTATCTGCTAAGTGATATACTTTGTTAAATAAATCATTTCAAACACCTTATTTCATTTGCTGCACTGATCAGTTCATCGTACGAGCGGGGTTAGTTCACCACGAGAGATCCGGCCAGATCACATAAAAGAAATAAAGGTAGGTGGAAGTTTGAAACTTTTTTAATATAATAAATAAAATAAATAAATAAAGTTACAATGGTGTCTGACTGCAGGATGTAATAAAATAAATAAATAAAGTTACATCCTGACTGCAGGATGTAATATAATAAAAAGTTGTATTACACCGGGCTATTTTGACAGTGCAGAAAGTGAAATACGGTTATGAAAGAAAAATTAATTTACGTAAAAGTCACGTAGTTATGATAAGAGTTATTTTATGTATGCTATAGCATAATATTTTGAATTTATTGTAGTTAGAACAAGCAATAAACCAGTAAAATGTCTGACAACGAAAAAGAGAACAATTTGATAGATTCAGTTGTGAGTGAGAGTGGCCTTGGGTCAATGGACCCGTCACCAAGTGTGGGCGAATTAAGTCAGTCAATGCCAACAGCTGATTTGAGCGTTTAATCTGTAACTAACGCTAACCTAACCGAGTCAATTACAATTAATAATGCAGCAGCACAATCTACTCCTGTAGTGACAAAAATAAAAGAAAAAGAATGGTCAATGGACGATATCATGAATTTTATAAGTACACGTTTTGATAGTAGTGACGATAAAGTAAATAAACGTTTTGATGCCAATGACGAACAGTTCGATAGAATAAATTGTCGTTTCGATGTTAATGATACCAAATTTGACCAATTAAGTAATGACATTAAAGAACAGAAAATAAAATGTGAACAACAAAATATTAAAAACATTAATTTTAAAGAACTTAAAGAACAAAATATTAAGTTTGAGCAGAGTATAAATGTAAAGTTTGATTCTATGAGTAATGAATTATGTAAACGTATTGATGAACGTTTCCAGATAGCTATAAAACGAATAAAAGATGATGACAATGTTACAAGAAATACCGGTAAGTGTAGTGGGAATGTAACTAGTGAAGAAATGATTGATAACAAGGTGAGTAATCATGATAATTGGAATAATGAGTTAACAAATGATAACGAGATAATTAAAAATGTTTTAGAAAGTAAAGTGAACGATAATAGTGGAGATGCAGTTTTAGTGGAAAGAGAGAGTAGTAATAAGATAGTGGTTAAAGAGAGGTTGGGTTTACAAAGGGCAAATTTTTCCCATGATTTAAATGGAGAAAAAACTCCAATAATGAGTTATGAGGACAGAGTTTCCTCCAGGAATTATGTGAGAGACAAGGTGTCTCTAAATAGGTCCCCTTTTTTGTATCATGAGTTCCCTGAAAGAATCAGGATGGGTTATGATAATGTTATGTTGCCTTTTGTGTGGTTTTGTGAGAGAGTGGTAGAATTGTTCACATTTAGAGAAAGAGAGATAATATTATTTAATGTTGTTAGAAGTTATGAAGAGCTACTAGAGAAAATAAAGAGAGAGAGAATTAGTAATATTGTTGACTTACCTTGTTATGAAGATAGTGCAGAAATAAATAATAATAATAATGATAATTATATTGAATGCTTACCTGTGCTTAGACACGGAGTATTAGTAGTAAATGATTTTGAAATTGAGAGATTAAAATACTCAAGGGTGATAGGTAATAATACAGACGGTGACAAGACCAAAATCAATGATGTAGACAGGTTTTATGATTTGATAATAATGTGGCATAATCCAGTAAATTATTATGTGGGTTTTATGGAACAATTTGAAATATTAGAGAATTATTATAATAATAATAATAAGTTAAGCATGAGTAAGAATGAGGAGTGTTATACGAAAATAAGACTATTATACAACGATGGCGGTTAGATAAGAAATCAATAAATGGACATTTTAAATATATTAAATATTTTAATGTATGGTTATGACCTTGCTGAATTTGGAAATGAAGTGTGGTAAAATTGAACAATTAATGATGAAGATTTGTAAATAAATGTTAGTGAAATTAATTGTGTTTATATTGTAACAAGTATGTGAGGTAAACAATGTGTATGTAGCAGAAATTTATTTTAATAATAATAATATTTTATCAGACAAAAGAAATAATGAGTTGGTAATTAATGAATTGTAATTGTGTTGATGTTGTGTTTTAATGAATTTGAGATGTTTAAATATTTTGATGGATTTAAATGTTGTATAAAGAAATTTTCTAATGAATTTAAATTATTTTATGAGATTTGAATTTGATAACAATAAATAAATAAATAAAGGTTAAATTGTGTAGTCTGTGGAATAACATTGTTGTTAAATGTTTCAGAAGGTACATGGAGTTATTGGTGTTTGATGGTTATATTTGTGTGTTTATGATAGTGTTGAGTGATACTGTAAGTATGAATTTTATATGTAATTTTGTGTATTTATATTAATTGTATACAGCGTGTTAGTGGTAAGAATTATGAACATGTGTATGTTAGATAATTTGGAAATATACCTGTAGTAAGGCCATTTACCTTGCCAAGGAAATCAGCTGATCAGATGTAGTATATCACGTATAGTGATTTGCAAACTTTTCAATGTAATTAACTGGTTGAATATAATTAAAATTTGAATAATAGATTTTCAATGTGTTAAAAGATTTTAGTTTAAATGATGGAAGTAATTTGAGATAGTTAAGAATTTTAAATGGTTTGTAAAAGATGGTAAATATTAGAATTGGGTGATTATTATTGCGTTAGGACATTTAGATCAGTCCAAGTTAAGTTTAAAGGGTAGTTGAATAGAATAATATTGTAGTGAATAAATGTAATGTAGAATTTGAGTATTGATAGTGACACAGTAGCTAAGGGGAATATAGGTAAAGTAATGAGAGTGATATATTGAGGTAATAAATAAATGTAGATATTTTGTAAATGAAAGTGATGTATTGGGAGAGTAATTAGTTGATGGGAATTTTGTAAGGGGGGGTGGTGTGATAAGGAGTCCTCAACGAAAAGCATTGTGGCGGGAAGGGACCAATTAGCGCCGGAAAGGGTTACCTAGGGGGAGTCCAGGAACCAACATAAGGGAGTGAGCTTTGGGAGGGAAACACACATCCTGAGTACAAAGGGGTAGAGAGTATATTTTTTATATAAGGGTAGAATGATGCGAATTGAGTTTGAGTAGTAAGTTAGGGGTAGAGAATGGTTGGTAAATATTTTGAGAGGGGCGTCATTTTAGTTAAAGCTGTTAATGAGTATTAGAGTCAATGGGGGGTAAGATTATATATAAATGCCAAGTTGTAAATCAAGTTATTATGAATAATTAAGTCACCCAAACTTATTGAGAAGGAAAATGAAATAAAGAAAGTCATAGTAAAAATATAAAATTGATTGAAACAAGTGACAGATTTTAATAGAAGTTGAAAATAATTAAAGCTATAAAATGTGTAATTTTTGGTCAATTTTATTGTTAATTGTAATAATAACCATGTTAATTTTAAATGTCTTATTGTATTATGTTTGAAGATAAGAAATTTTAAAGATTTTTTATGTACTTTAGGATGTAGCTCTGTGTATAACATGTGTATGTTCAAGGTCGTTGACTTGACCCAGAGATCAGCTGAAAATTGATGTTATAGACAAGACCAGTTTCTGGCAATTGATTGATGCAATTTGGTCGCTTAATTGAATTAAATGGTTTTGATTTTTTCTGAAATTGGTACAAATGATATTTTGAAAAAAAAAATTCTGTTTTTATGCCTGGCGTATAGATAGTGTTTGGAGATTCAGAATGTTTATGGATTATATACTAATGTGTTAAATGATTTATGTTATGCATATTGTATGTGTTGTAAACAACGATAATAATAAGTCTGTATGTGCACCCAGTGCTTGCCAAAGACAACCCAGTATGCATGGAAGGGGGAACATATCGGTTGAGGATCTGGTATGGTGAAAGGCCAGGTTTGGAATTTTGGGGGTTGGAATGATAGAAGGTTAGGTGGGTTATGGTGCGAATCTGTACGAATTTATGGTGTTGGGATCTCGAATAGAGAAGTCCAGTAATATCGTTCAGGTGCACCCATAGTTGCCGAGCCAGGGGGGTAGTTTACCCACGAGGTGTAAGAAAAAATGGGGGGTTGTTGGCACCATATCCTCACCGATCCTCTTAGGGGTTTAGCAATGAGATTTCCTCTGTTTCGACAGAAGATATCTCATTGGGGGGGGGTATGTAACAGGGCTAAGGGGAAGGGTTTTCATTTTATTAAAGTTATAAAATTATTTTCCATCTGCACGGTCAGTCCCAATGTGAAATAAAATTGTCGTCAAAGGAACGATGAAGTGAAATTGTGAACGGCGAGGTGGCAATGGAATGCGATGCCGAGTCTAAACACACGGTAATTAAGCATTGAGGCAAGTACAAAGACGAGCAAACAGGAACATGCGCGCATAGACGACGCACATCAGACTCCAAAAGGACGCCATGAAAAATGGCGAGAGACGAAGACTTTTGTTCCATGCGGTCCGTTGCTGCCGGATACACTTAGAGGCCACGCCTTCCACAGCCTCAATATTTTCGCCAGTCAGCATCGTCAACACCAGTGCACAATGCCAAACCATGCTACCTAAACATTAACAAAAAACTTTGTAATTCAAGGGGCCATGTATGTTACCGGAAACAGTCAGACAAGGTGGGGTTTTAGTTAGTCGTCGTTTCATCAGTCGGCGAAAAAGAACTAAGAGTAATGGACGCGAGTATTGGCGCGTTTTCCCGGTTGGGCAAAACTTTATAAAAATGTGAAAACCATAAACATCAGTTGACGACACACTTCCCCCGGCCGGGGTTCGTAAAATAATTCGTGCATGAAGAAAAATTTTTTAACATATACATAAAGAGTGAAAATGTACTTTAAAACAACCTCTCAACTCGAAATGCATACCGTGGAGACCGGAAAGGGAAAAATGTGAAAAACTTTCTAACAAATCTGTAGTGCGGCGCGTGGTTATCAGAGGCGCCAAGAGAAGCAACCGACGAGATATGTCCCTATTTAATTAATTTTACTAATTCAACGAGCGCTCTAAAAAATATGGGTATATAAAAATTTGTGTGAATGGAATGAATGGGCAAACTGGGTCGTCTTCCTAGACTGTAAGTAAATTTTGTTCTTAATTAAGGTGTCTATCATGTTAAAAAATTATAACATTGTAATTCAAAAGTTAAAAATAATGTGAAAAGATTAATATTTTTGATATTTCATACATGGAAGGGAGTGGGAAGAAGAGATGTTTATTAATCGTAAATAAAATGTTATCTGCAAAATGATATACTTTGAAAAATAAATCATTTCAAACACCTTATTTCATTTGCTGCACTGATCAGTTCGTCGTATGAGCGGGGTTAGTTCACCATTAGAGATCCGGCCAGATCACGTAAAAGAAATAAAGGTAGGTGGAAGTTTGAAACTTTTTTAGTATAGTATATACAAAAAAAAAGAGTTACAAGATCATATATAACGGCCAACACAAAAGAATTAAAGGTAGGTGAAAGTTTAAATTATTATATCAAAGTGAATAAGATAGTTACAATGGTTCCGTGACGTAGGATGTAATATAAAAAAAAAGAGAGTTACACTGGATTATTATTTATATATACGAGGTGTGTTCATAAAAAGACCAAACTTTTTGAGTAACACATCAACCCGCACAAACGACGCGCCGCGACTTTGCGCGCACCTATCGATAGTTTTTGACAACAAACTGCCACTTATTGTGTTCCGCTATTAGCATTAGTCTTTGAGGTATATCAGGTTGAGTGGGCACATGCGCACGGTGGCCGGCGATTAGTGACAAACTGATTAAGAAAGACTGCAAAGAACATGTGCGCACGAAATTTTGCGGCAAAACTAGGTTAAAACTTTTCAGGGACATTCTGGTTTTTAATTAAGCATACGCAGAAGCCTGCTTGAGCCGAACGATTATTTTAAGAATTTTTAAAGAGAGCAAAAATCTAATTATCAGTGCAATCAAAGCGATATCGAAGATCATGGGTAGAGAGCTCGTGATATGGTAATTGTAATTCATCGTTTAATTACCGAGACTTTCTGAGAGAATGCTCATTCATATAAGATCATAAAATTAAATTTAGATAGATAAATTTAATTGTATGGTATTACTACGTTTGTTGACGATGATCAGAAAGAGACCCGATTTGAAATCGACAACAACTGCGTACCAATGCAAATGGTAATGATAACTTTGGAATGCAACGGAAATAGATCAGAAATAGATTTTACGAAGTTAGCACCAAAATTTTATACACACACATTGTATTAAGATGTTCCTTCTCACTTCGTTATAAAATCCGCCGGACGGTGAGTGCCCGTGCCCACTACAGCGCGTGTAGCTCGAAGACTGAAGATCATGACGGGATGGAGAAAACGGCATTCAGGCGTCAAAACCTGTCGCTAACAGCACTTAGTTCTGCAGCTCACTCTATGCGCTAGTTGACGTGCTACACAAATAGTTCGGTCTTTTTTTGAACACACCACGTATATATGTCTCTATTTTTATTGTTGAAAATGTTTTTAGCTGTTTTTATTAGTTTTATTGTTTGTTTAAGATATTTTTTTGTTGGGTCTTTATTTAATTGTATCAATCATTATTGTTGATGAAGTCTTCAGTTTCCTGATGTAGTCTGTTTTGTCAATAATTACTGTTGCCTGGCTTTTGTCTGCTTTTGTAATGATTAAATTGTTGGTATTTACTTTATTTTTAATTTCTTTTATTGTCTTATTATCCTGCTTTTGTTTAGATTTGTTTTTTATTTCACTTGTGATTATTTTTTTAATTATATGTGTTGCTTCTGTTTGTTTCTCTTCTTGTGTATTGTCTTGTATTAGGTTAATGGCATATTCTGTTTCTACTATTAAATTTTCTAGTTTTTGTTTATGTTTTGATTTAGGTTAGTTTTTGACATATTGTTTAAATATTGTGTTTCTTTTTTGTTAAATTCTGTGTTGCTTAGGTTAATGGTTAGAGGATAAAATGTGTATTTATTATTTTTTTTTTTTTCGTTCTTGATTTTTGTTGTGTTGTTTTAATGTGTAGAGTTTTCTGTTTATTGTATTTGATTTTTTGTATTTTTCAGATTTTATTTTACTTTCTATGTCATTGTATTTATTATTCCATGTAATTGGATGTAATATACTTGTTAGTTCTAGGTGTAATTTATATATGTCTAGTGTTATGTTGTTTTTCTTGTATAATTGATTAAGTTCATTTTGTATCCATAATTTTTGTGCCTGTTTTATTGTTTTTTGTGCAGTCATATTTTTGTTGTTTGTGTTTATGTTAATGTAATTAGATGTCCATTGGTGTGTTTGGCATTGTCTGTTGAGGTATATATTCATGTTTGTGTTCATTAGTTGTTTCTTTCGTGTTTGAAATTTATTTAATAATTTGGTAATGTGGTTATTTGGAAGTGTGGTTATGTTGTTTGAGTACATGTTGTGGTGTGTATTTTTAGATTTATAAATAATATTTATAAAGTTGAATTACTTTTACGCCTCACGTTGTAAGCACCAAAATATGTAACATGTATTTTTTTGCTTAAGTTGAGTTGATGGTTGATCTATTTTAATAATAAAATCTTCTTAATTATATTTTCTTAGGCCTCACTAGTTGGACGCCAAATTGTAATATTTGGTTACAAATAAAATAATAATAAGAGCTTGCAGTATCTCTTTTTTCAGTAGGTTGTTGTTGTTGTTTATTGGTTAAACACCCCAAGATGTGGATGCCAATTTGTAACGTAATTACCAATAAATTATTGTGCTGCTTATAAACAATTAAACCTTCAAATTAATAAAAAAATTATTAAATGATAACCGAGTTGTGTATTCGACTTGAGTTGTGGTTAAATTTATACCTTCACTCGTTGATTTGTACCTATAGTGTTCCAGTTTTGAGGTTATTTTGCATGAATTAGTCCATTGAATGTTTTAATTAATTAAAGTTATTTAACTTCTTTTAATTCCTTCCTGGATGCTGACTGAATTCACTTACCTACTTTAATTCAAAACGCACATGGTACCCGGGCAATAGGTACTACCAACCTCTTCTTCGAATGTTTATTAAAACACTAATATTTTGAAACTGATGAAAAAATGTTAAGTATTTAAAATAATTCCATACACAATTAATTCTCTTCAATTTCTTTTATTCTTTGTTATAGCTGGTTCTTTTCCTTTTAAAATAAAATAACAACCTTTTCTTTTTTAAACAATTGTCCAGGCTGGTTAAAATTTTTAGCTCAGAAGTTGGCAATAGGATCTCTATCTCCAAGCCTAGTCTACCAATTTACATTATTTTTATATAAACTCGGGTTCTTTTGACTACAATAATAATAAACGAAAATGGCTTTTGTGAAGTAAAAAACCTCACACTATAAGTGTTACTACAATAAAATGGAACAATATCTTAGATCTAGAATAACAATTATTTCGTATGTGCCGAACGATGTCAACTTTTGAGGTTACCCTATTTCAATAGGTTATACCATTTTAACATTAAAAAACAAAGAAATAATGGTTTAAAAGTGAAAAATTATAATATTGACAGTGTTTTTGTTTAGTGGTAGTGAAATAAATAGCTCAAGTGTACACAAAGTGTTATAGTTATATTATGATAATTTGTTATAAGTCGTTTATAACTTTAAGTAAGCATACTATACTTTCCTTTTCTTTTACAATACATTTTATTATTCACTGTTAATTATTAATGCATTTTAACTCTGCTTTTGCTAGTATAAACTCTCACGACACTTTTCTCACTTTTTTTGGTTACGTTTTGATGTTTACGTTCCACCTAACCTAGCCGAGGTTCGACTCTGATGTTAACTTCGCAGCTATAACTGTCGCAGAGGAGACATTCTTTACTCGATGAATGCTCACACAAGACTCTCTTGGCGTGGCGTCACTTTTTGGCTAATCGGCATCAGTCTTTGGGTTAATACACACACCCTTTGTGTTCATACACCCAAAAGTGAAAAATTCCCATTGGTCGATATCTAACCCCATTTTCGCGGATAGCGTCACCCTTCTGATACCAAAATTATTAAAAATTCTTAAATTTAACATACTTTCCTTATGCTAACTACAATTGAAAAGATATTATTACTAATGAATTGCTTTCTTTCTTCTGATCATTTTAAGATCTCACATGATATGTTTCCATACAGCATTTCTAAAAATGAACAATTTTAATGTTTGGCCTATGCTAATACATTATTTTTAAAAGTTATCTTTTTTATTACATTTTTTTGTTTTCTAGGTTGTACATATTATTTTATGCTACTAACAAACATTTTAATACTAGTAATTATAATTATGAACCTTAACTTTTTATAAAACCCTTGGTTTGTATAATAGGCCTAAGAATGTCTTGTGTACATTGGACTATTCTTTATTTCTTACAATAAAATTTCTTAATTCTAATACAATGTAACATTTGGTATTTAATCCTAATAAACAACATGATCTTTTACTATACCTATTATGATTTAAAACATGCTTAGTACCTTGTAATGTGCCTGTCTACCTTCTACAGTAGATGTAGGTTGTTTTTTGTCCTTACATTCTTATTAGTACATTACAGACACTTAAGATTACTCATATCTTAATCTAATAACATATACTATTTCTTTTTATATTGGACATGGTCTATTACAATTTTTATACATAATATTGTCTCTTTTTATCTACTAAGTAGATACAGGTTTTGTGTAACATTTATTTCTTACTAACTACATTATTATTTGTCCATCACCAACAATAGTTATTTCTTATTTTATTGGCTAGTAGTCAGTTTATTTGTCACATTTTATACTACTAAATTATTTACATCACTTTCTTCTTTATATCTTTAGCATACAAAGTAAGCATTCTTTAATATACAATAGTAATCCTTCTTTCCTACCACACATTACAATATTGTTATACAAAAATAAAACCTTTTATCAGTCATTTATAACGTAATGATCTCTCTTTGAATTGTCTAAGTGTCTATCAGTTACACTCAGATATAACTGAATCTATACTTACAGTATATATATTATACTGAATCTAGGTTACAGTTGCTTATCTTACATTTTTTTTAGGTTATGTTGCCATGTTTCCAGTTACTGGTTATCCAGCTAGGCTCTGCATTATAGGTTTTTACCTAACCTGTACATGATTTGTTCTGCAGTTTACTGGAATTATTGTTAAGTTTGTTCTATACACGTTTGATATTTTAGTTTCTTATTTTACTTCATAATGATTTTAAATTTACTTGTGAATACATCTATTTCATAACACAGGTTTATTACTTTAATTCTGTTTTGTACTTCCTTATATTTATGACAAACTTTATGTTGAGTGAAACGCACGTTACAATGTTAATGTTTGTTTACATGGTGGATAATTTGTGTGTGTGTGTGTGTGTGTGTGTGTGTGTGTTGTAATGTACTGCTTTTGTTGATATAGGAGAGTTAATAGCGAAAACTTTGTATGTGGCTTATTGGGTGTTCGTCTTATTTAATTAAGCTCCCAATGTTGTTATGCGCCAATTCTGTAACGTAGCGGTTTGAGATATTAAAGTTTCCGCCTCTCTGCAGTCGCCACTTATGAATTATAATAACTGAAGTTTTTTTAAAAAAAATAAATAAAGTATTTTTTAATGTTACTCAATCTAAACAGAAATCGAGAGTGTGTGATTTGGGGTCAAGGAGGGAAGTTGTTCAGCCTTATGAGGAAGAGAGAGTAAGTACCAATTATTTACACTCGGTTTCGACGATTTCTGAGTCCTTGGGCCTCTCCTGTTCTCGTTGTTTGTCAACGACACGCCCCGAGTTCCTGGAGTGAAATTGTCGCTGTTCGCGGACGACACTGCGGCTTTTGCCTCAGAGCCGAACGCGAGTTATGCGGCAGTTAAGCTCCAGCGCGAACTCGACGCGTATGTCGGGTGGACCAATGACTGGAGAGTTGCCGTTAACGCTTCCAAGAGCGCCGCGGTAATATTCTCGCGAAAACGTAAGCGGCCTCGGCCGCTTAAAGTAGGCCCCGTCGAGGTGCCCTGGACCAATAGCGTCAAGTACCTCGGGCTCCACGTGGATTCCCGACTCACCTGGCGAACCCATGTACAGTACATCCGACAACGCGCTTCGGCGCAACTCAGTAGACTCTGGCCCGTGCTTTCTAATCCGGCAATGACCCCCCCGGCTAGGTAAGCTCATAGTCAACACGTACGTGTTGCCCGTGATTACCTATGCCTGTCCTGTTTGGGGATACCTGGCTCGTGGTCATAGAATTACGCACCAGCGCGTACTCGACCGGGGACTGAAGCTCGCGTGCAAAGTCCCCCGGAGGTACTCTTCTCAACTCAGTAGACTCTGGCCCGTGCTTTCTAATCCGGCAATGACCCCCCCGGCTAGGTAAGCTCATAGTCAACACGTACGTGTTGCCCGTGATTACCTACGCCTGTCCTGTTTGGGGATACCTGGCTCGTGGTCATAGAATTACGCTCCAGCGCGTACTCGACCGGGGACTGAAGCTCGCGTGCAAAGTCCCCCGGAGGTACTCTTCTCGTCTTTTGAGGAGAGGACTCAGTTTCCGCTCTCTTGATGACACCGTGAGACGCCTGGCGCGACAATTCTATGTTCGTTCCGACAGAGTGACCCACAATTTCCTCATTGCCGGACTTGGTAAATACACCCCGCGACCAGGTGAGTCCTGGAAGCGACCTCGTTTGCTAGTCCCGGTGGTATAATCCACCAATCGCAGGTCGCTTCAGACCCCCCCCATAATTAGTTAAAAGTATATAACGAACTCCAACAGACCCAGTGGCAGGAGTCCTTTCTGATACTCGGGACACTGCACTACTCGCGACCCGCGCTTCGCGCGGGCCGTGCAACCCCCAGTTGTGTGAGTACCAATTATTTACACTCGGTTTCGACAATTTCTGATTTTTTCAAATTGTTCGCTGTGATTTAAATCAGCTGATTGTGAGACAAGTTTCCACACCTAGTTTAACCAGCCTACACTACAGCAAAATCTGATCCGATGTGTTGATCTCTTCTATTTTTGTGCTGAAATCTATTACAACTACCCACTACAAAAATTATAACACACTTTATTATTCAATATCATTTTTCAATAATATTATTTATTTATATTATTGGTTTTTTGTTTCCTGCCACCAAAATACAAGTACCACAATTGATCTTTCCTTAAATAAAACATAATCTCGACTTCATAGAGTAAACATGGAATTGTCTAAAGAGAAAAACATATATGGTTTTGTTTACCATATTTTACACTATTTTCAAAAACATCAATTAATATATAATTCTTAATAATTCCCTAGGGTTCAGGGTAAGTTCTTTTTGTTATGAGATGGTCAGAAATGGATAATTACTAAGCTTTACAAATACCGAAAAAATATTAAATAAATTTGTTTATTTTTCGTTTAGTATGTAGTTCCAGGAATGGCCGTAAGAGAGCAGCGTGCTTTTGTTTACTTTAAAAAACATGTGATTAAATGACTAGTTTCGTGTTCTATATCAATGTTTGGAATGCGTTTTCTTCTTGAACTATTAAACGAAATGTTTATATTACCTCTCTCCGTATGGTTCTTACTGGAATGAAGCTTTTTCTCTGGTGAGGTCCGTCTTGAGTTATAATTTCTTTACCGTCTGGCTCATATTCTATCGTCAGCTTGAACTATGGCGAAACCAGGTTGAATCATCAGAAGGTTTTCTTTCACTGTTTATTAAGGAGTATAACCATTTAATTTTGATAAATCATGGATGATTATATAGTGGTCATGTTGCTTGTTAATTTTGTACTAATTTTCACTCCTCCAAAGTTCCAGAAAGGTTATTTTTATTATAATTGTAGTAGCATCATTTTTTCAACTCTATGGTTTTATTCCCAATTTTTATTATTAACAATACTTGTTATTCTCGTCACTCATAGTAACCCATCGTATTTTTATTATACAGGCAGTTTGTAATTATTACAAATTTATATTTTATTTACTGAAAAATAATTCTTTTCCATTCCGGTTCCTTTACCAATTTGGTTTACATAATAAGTTTTTGTTCATTTTCTTATGACCTTGTATGTAAGTATTTGATAATTTTATTATCTTTAAATAAATTTATATATATTATTTATTAGTCTCTCATAGTATTCCTACACTGCCCTACTTCTTGCTGCCATTTCCCTCATAGTATTATTTTAATTTTTTATTATCCTTTGATATCTAAATTTTTGTTTTTTTTTCTTTTTTAAAACTAACCCTGGGTTATCCTATATTATAACACAAATATTTAAAAAACATATAACATTAACTTAGGTATAACAATTGGTTGTCCATACAATATAAATATTACAATAAATAAATAAAATACAGTATCAGTTAGTAGTATTATAGTCTACTCTCATAGTTTTATAATTCCCAAACCTACAGCACAATTCTGTAATAAGTTACCTTCACTTTCGCCTTTTACCTCAATGGGTACACTATAACGCACTTTGCACCGTATATCACTCGAATTGTTTATCATGTTTAGTGATATACTTTAATTTAGAGCTAGTTATAGGTTACCCATTTCTGACCTTTATGTTATCATGACTTAATTTATTGGATTATGTAACGTTACGATATATACATATATATATTGTAACGAACTTTGGGGTACGTCCTTCTTTTGTAAAGCCCCGCGTTGGGTTCGTCAATATGTAACGATACTTAAATTCTAATGTTGTGTTCGTTCATTACTTCTTTAAAGCCTCAAAGTCTCACTTTGGATTCGTCAATTTGTAACACTCTATTTGTGTTGTGGGCACTTAAATTATATACGCCGCCCGTTGGAAACGTCAATTAGTAACAAATATATATGTATTAACTACCTTCAACCACACTGTTGTTGTTGTAATAATGTTACTGTTAATAATATATGTTGAACGGCGAATGATTTTGTAATCTGCCGCTCGCTCCCACTATACGTACCGTTTCGATGACGTCACCCACCGTTGCCAACCGTTGTGGTGTCCGCTGTGCTTTGTGAACTTATTTTTTAAATGGAACAGCAATAATAACGACGCAAATATAACAACAAACATATATCCTTATAGAAATCATTTATTCAATAAAACATGGGTTAACTGTTTCTATCACAATAATCCATTATATACTATACTATAAGCCAGTATATAAGTTTCTATACTATAAGCCATAATCAC
Organism: Magicicada septendecula; assembly: GCA_034769895.1. Lineage (NCBI taxonomy): Eukaryota > Metazoa > Arthropoda > Insecta > Hemiptera > Cicadidae > Magicicada > Magicicada septendecula. The sequence continues at coordinate 275,103,068 of CM068370.1, read as the reverse complement.
AATCGTGGCAAAAATTATGTGTCTCCTTTACCAGTTGGTAGTGTAGTTGTAATTCTTATTGCATTCAGACCAAAATAAAGCGTTGGTTATTATTTCTATTAAAATGGATCATCTCAGGGCGTATATGGTTCGGGGATTACAATTAAACAAAACGTTATTCTACAAATCAAAGTACAAATTTTACAGTTCAAGGATATTACAAAGTTTAGAGTGTAATGTGCACACATGCAGTTGAATCGTGGCTACTAGTTATTATAGGTTATGTCCAGTTCATGTGTTTATTAATTATTATTGAAATCAAAGGTTCTTGTGGTGTTTTAAAAAGGTGTCAATCTCAATTCGTGTTATTAGTGAGTGTTCTTAGTGTTGGTGTGATATGGTGTCTGTAGTTTAGTTGCTTAAATTTTAAAAAGTCGTGTATACAAAAGTTGGTGTTGATGCATAATATAATAAAATGTCAAAGTCACCAAATCCTCTTCTTTATATGGTTCTTGATTGAAGATAGGGCCGTCTGCTTTGGTCCTCCTCCCTGGTTCTTGATTCTTCTATTTCCAATGCTAGTTGTTCCTCACTTGGTTGTAATAACTCGTATTATGTGTATCTATCGGTATTAATATGTCTGGAACGTGTTTTCACAATTTATAGTTAATTATGTAAGACTTTTGCAAACGCGTCTGTACGCTATGACCGTTGTTAAAGAAGTCTCATTTTATTTATCCGAAATTTCTGGTTGCTATGGGTAAACTTGGAATCTGGTTGGTTGATTCGGATATACATTGTCATGTAATTTCATTATTTCAATGTCAGAATTTGTTCAAAAACCTTTAAATTAGTATAACTTTTCTATACTGATTGGGAATTTAAAACTATTATCAACCTTATTTTGGTCTTTACATTTGACACACATAGACACTAAACATGCCTACCTTTACTTGAGAAATACAGCTGTCACAATTTTGTTATTTGAATTTTTCATAGATAGCTTAAAACGAATTATTTTGTTTCTAGATTTGTAGTGTATGCTATTAACTCTAAATCGGTTCATCCTTCAATATTTGTTTCATAAAATTCCTAACAGTATTATTTAAAATTTACAAAAGTTGGTTTTACCTGGCCTATGTACTGGTGTTATCTTCATCACCATGTTTACAAACATTTTACCTTAATGTCATTTTCCATGACTGATATCTTAGTAAACCTTTAACAGTTAAATTAACTTTTAACAACCATAAAAACTGTTTAACATATAACAGTATCTTAACAAAACAAAAAGGATATACTATCCTATTCATTTAATCTCATGCCCACATGGCTATGATTCTACTGAACATTTAAACAAATAAACTGCTTTTTTACTTAATCCACACAATTGTTTAACTCTTAAATTTATAACCTTAACATAACTTTAACATAGCTTTAATATAACTTTAATATAGGCTTCATCACCACTCAACAAAATATGACTTACTCTTAGTGCTTATTTTAACAATTATAACCTTTTGCACCGTTCTATAACATTAACATTACCATCTCCTCTGCTTTCTTTATGCTATCATAACATTGCTTATAAACATTTACTATATAAACTTACTATTTAAACATTCATAACAATAACATCCTTAATAACATTAGAGGATTTTTATCCTGAATACAACTATACTATCAAGCTACTATCAATTCTTACTATAATAACAATATTTTGGTTACTCTTCATTTTTTACTACTATTTTTTACTACTACTTCATTTGTTTATTCTATTTTTTGGTACTTTTCACCCTTAAACAAAGTCATATTCCTATAGGTTTAGGGAATTGGGAATATAAACAAATATTCTCTCAATTGTCATCTAGGTATATCCTTAATACTAGCACTTGACTGGTGATACTTGCTCAAAAAACACTTTGTTTATTATTTTATCACTGGTTAGTATTGCACTGTTTGGATTCTATTTGTCACACTTATAAATAATTAATCCATCTAGTTTTGACTGTTTGATTAATTATTTGTTACCTTCTCATGTAAGTATTATTTCCACTTTTGTCATGTAATCTTACATATAGTATTTTCTTAAAATTAATGTACATTAGTTTATTTATTAACTGTATTGTACTTCAGTATCATTTTAGAATGGTTTTGTTTTTATATTTATTCTTATTGGTTCTTATGGGTTTTTACATTTTATTGTCCACTCTCACTTTTATAGGCCTATGAGTTCTGATTTATAATTCTTGTGGTTTATCTCTATTTTGGGTTAAACTTGCACTTCGTACCTTTTCACTGTACTTTGGTGTTAACAGTGGTTATTTCACAATATTTATTTCTTTTACTCATTTCACTTTGGTGTACCCACCCTTATTAAATTGTCACTTGGTAAATCACTTACTAACTACTATTATGCACTCTTGTTATAAAATGTTACTGTGAATAAATTATTATGTGTTTTTTTCTAGACAACCTTATGATCATTATTTATTACAATTAGTGGTATGGTTCATTGTATCTATAATAAGGTTTGTTATATTTTCATTACATCATTCAAATCAATCACTTACTACTATTTCTCTTTACATAGTATTGTATGTTTGGGCCTATTATCCCTCAATTTGTATTTTGATTACCTTGATATTATAATACATTGAATGGAACCATTTGTTTCCTTATAGCATTGATACGTAATCCATCAGTCTTTATAATACTTATTTTATCCTTATTTAAAGTTCATGTCTTAATCGGGGTTGGATGTATTTTGCACCACTTTGCCTGAATCATTAATTTGGGTACGGTCAGTTGTATTACTAGTCAGTCTGAAATATTTATTCGTTCCTCTTCACTATCATCCTGAAAGATATACTTCTTCTTGTTTAGCTTCTTATCCATTGTCTTTAATAAATTGGGTACGATATTAAGTGGTTCCAAATGTAATGTTACATATTACCCTGCCATCAAATTTGATTATGTTAATAAAATATTGTTTTTTGTTGAAATTATCAATTATCTTATCCTTCACATTATCATTTGTTATTCTTTTTATGATCTGGTATACTCGTCTTTAATTATAAGTGTTCTATCCCTGGAACATGTTACTTCCCTAACAAATTAATCACCATATATTTTGGAATCAGTTGGGGGGCTCTCTTGACCTAATACCCCGCTGTCCTTACAATACATAATACATAAATAATATCGATTGCTGGAGCTATCTCATCAGTCAATCACATTTAATAATCACTAGTCTATTCACGACTAAATAAAATAAAATAATATAATAATATATTCTTGGGATGGTTCACTCAGTTAAACTTCTCAGATCTAAATATTTCTTTCCATTGATTCTTTCAGATGTTTATTTTCTTGTGGCGATATTAATAACATTTCTTATTTTCAATTGGTATCATCTTCTTTCCTTTTTTATCAGTACTCCTTAATCTTCATTTTTCATTCACTATCTTCATTCAGTTAAAACATAACAAGTATCTGTATCTATAGTTGTTGTTGATTCTCTCACAATCATGATAGGTTATTTGTAATAAATTCGTTTCTAGTCTTGTCTTATTTCCATCGTCGACTGTCTACATTTGTCTTTTCTTATTCATTTTATAGCACTATGGTTTCTTCTGATTCATGGATGTTGCATCCTTCTTTTATATTCCAATAATAAGTTCATAACTGTGTTTAATAAGAGGTGCTTATCTTGTTTAGGATTTGGAAATTTATTCACATTCGTTTATTCACTTGATTCATAATAACATCATCAAAATGTACTGTAAGTTGTCCTTACTATTTATTTGAATTTTTTGATATTCAAATTTGTTTAGCTTGGTTTCATTTAAAATTATATTCTGGATTAGTAAAGTTGGTAAGATGAGCTTACTATATTCTTTTGAATTTTGAGGTATTATAATAATAAATTCTTCAATTCCATGTTAATTCTCATTAATAATTAGTTGTAAGTTGATCTTACTATTTCTTTAGAATTTTGTGGTATTATAATAATAAATTCTTCAATTCCAAATTAATTTTCATTAATAATTAGTTGTAAGTTGATCTTACTATTTCTTTAGAATTTTGTGGTACTCAACTTCGTTTATTGGGTTCATAATACATTTTTAAGGAAACTTGGTTGTATGTTCCCTTAATCTTTTTTGTTTCCACATCACTAATTACATAAGTATTATTGTTATTGTTTTTTACAATAATATATGGTCCATTATACAATAACAATAGCTTTTTTGCTATTCCTTCCTTAGAACTTGGCAATTTGCGGTTTTTTAACAATACTTTGTCTCCAATCTTGTACTGGATCATTTTCTGCTGACTGATTTTGTACTTTTTCCTTCTTCTCTCCACCTGTTCATTCAGTTTGCTGTGGAATCTCACGTTGTCGAACTGGTAAGCTGGGTTGTTTGGGAAGTTGATTATTTCACTAATTTCTCGGGGCGGTAGTCTTTCGTGCATTATGGTATATGGAGTATCTTGTATTGATTCATGGTAAGCTAAGTTGATAAAGTTTTCTGTTTGTGTAATGTATTCACTCCACTTCTGGTGTTTATCAAAACAATATGTCCTGAGGATACAGCCAACCTCCCTCAGTACTCTTTCTGCCGGGTTGCTATTTGGGTGATAGACAGATGTTTTATATGTCTTGACACCTAAGTCTAACAAAGTCTCCTTCCATACCCTTCCTCGAAACTGAGTTCCGTGATCAGTAATAATTGACCTTGGAGCTCCTAACTCTGGTATGTATTGTTGGATCACTATTTGCAGAATCTTTTTTGTAGTCGCCCGATTAATGGGGTATAGTTTTGTAAATTTGGAGTAATGGTCGAACATGATTATAATAAACTTATACTGTTTTCTCCCTCCACTACGAGGTAACGGTCCACACACATCTAAAAATACTCTCTCTAATTTACCAGTTGATGTAATTGGTTGCATTATTCCTTCTGTTTTTTCGTTATTGCATTTTGCCAATTGACAGATGTGACACTGCCGAATACATTCTCTAACTCTCCGGTTGATATTCTTAATGTAAGTATGTTCCTCAAGTGCTCTCATTACTTTTAATGCACCCATATGCCCATATCGACTGTGGTAGTCCAGTATTAACTCTGTTTCTAAAGCTTTAGGTATCACCACCTTCCATGAGCCTTGGTTATTATTTGGTTTGTAAAATAGTATGTCTTCATGTAGACAATAATATGCAGTAATTTTTTCATCCTGTTGGATCAGTCTTTGTCTAAAATTGTTGATTTTTGTATCCTCTGTTTGTTGTTGTGAAATTGATTTCATGATGTTTTCCAAATCTGATTTGTTTTTTATTATAGTATATACCTTGACGATTGTTTCTTTTTCCCCTTCAAAAGTTTGTTGTTCTATGTTAATCCGGGACAATATATCTGCAGCAATATTCTGTTTTCCTGGAACATACTCCCAATTCATATGGTATTCCTGTAGTGCGAGTATCCACCTTGCCAATCTTCCATGGTTAATCTTGCAATTCTTTAGGAAAGATATTGACTTATGATCGCTCCTCACAGTTATCGTGTATCCAAGAATATAGGTTCTGAATTTCCCACAATCGAATACAACGCTTAGTAACTCCTTTTCCGTTACACTATAATTGCGTTCACATCCATTAAGTATTCTGCTTGCAAAACTCACCACCTGATGGTCTCCCTCACTATCTTCTTGGTATAATACAGATCCTAAACTTATATATCACTGGCATCGCAGTTCATAAAGAAAGGTTGATTGCAATTAGGATGTTTTAATATAACTGAACTTAAGAAATTATGCTTGATCATTTGAAGTAAGTTGTCTTGTTCCTGTCCCCATGACCATTTGTTCTTAGAGGATAATTGTGGAGAAAACTTTGCTGTCATTTCAGAATAATTTCTCTGAAACTTCCTATAATAATTGCAAAGTCCCAGAAATGATTGAAGTTGCTTTTTATTTTTAGGACTTGGGAATTTCTGGATAGCTTCTATCTTTTCATTGGATGGTGTTATTCCTTGTCTTGTTAAGTTAAAACCCAGGAATTGGACTTCACTGGCGATAAGTTTGGATTTTTGAAGCTTTAGGGTAACATGATTGTCTGATAATTTTTGTAATACTTGCCCTACTCTGTCACAATGGTCTTCCCAATTCACTGAAGTAATCAACAAGTCATCAACATAGACTGTGGTATATGGAATAGTATCTGGACCCAACACCTGGTCCATACTCTTACGAATACAGCTACTGAGTTTACAAGTCCAAACGGTAGTCTCTTGAACTGGTAGTTCCTTCCTTCGAAAATAAAGGCGACGTACTTTCGACTATCTGGGTGTAACTCCACCTGCCAATACCCACAAACAGTATCCCAGGTGCTGATAAATTGTATGCCATTAAATTTTTTCAATATCTCCTCAATCTCTCCGGGAGATGTTCTGTCATTAACTATGATCTTATTGATCTCTCTAGCATCCAAACAGAGTCGTACTCTGCCATCTTTCTTGGGAACGGCTATTAACGGACTTGTATATGGGGAACAGCTATACTCGATGATATCTTCTGCTATCATTTTGTCTAGTTCAGTCCTCACTGCTTCTTTTAATGCATAAGCAACGGGATATGATTTCTTATTAAAATTTACAGGCTCCTTGAATTGTAGTGTAAATTGATAATTTTTTACTTTGCCAGGTATATCAGAGAAAACATAGCGGTATTTATTATATATGGATATCAACTTTTCTATTTGTTGTGTGGTTAAATTACATTCATTTTGTTCTGACCGAAATTGTCGGATCTCTTCTAATTTTTTCAACCATAAACTATCTTCACTCCCAAAGTATTCCCTTCTTATATTCCATGAATCATCTTGATTATTGTTGAATTTTCTTATACTATTGCATAAAGGTACATTTTTATTTTCTACTAATTTTGCTGTCCATTCTATATCATCCATTTTTAACAACACTATGGCCTGTCTCATGTCAATTATTGCTGAGTATTTTCTCAAAATATCACAGCCTATTAGTAGATTAAATGGTAGATTACTAGCTATTAGAAAAATCATAGGTATAGCTACATTTCCGCTGGTTACTGTTAATGATACCTGTTTTCTTATTGACTTGTTTTGCCTTCCGGTGGCTCCGATTAAAATTATATTCTGAATTGGTAAAGTTGGTAAGATGACCTTACTATATTTTTGAATTTTGATGTATTCATTATTATCAATTAATAACATGTTTGCGCCCGTATCTATCATGAATCTTGCGTCTAGTCCATTCACTTGGGCGATAATATAGGCGATCTCGTTATTCGAACTATTGTGTGTGATCGTGTCTTCGTTCAGTAGTTCTTCTCTCACATTTTTTAAGAAGTGATTGTGCACTATCGTCATTGTATCGTCAGTCATTTTGTCTCGTCCTAGTAAGTACCCAAATTGTCGGTTCAGTGATGGGACCTGATGGATTTTCACTGCCGCGGTCCGTTTAAATCAGGGCTGATCTCCTCAGTCCTGTTGTCTGATTGACCGGGTCTGTCTCTATTTTGCAACTCTTGTACCTCACTGGCGTTATTATCGAACGTCACTGAGTTTCTGTTGTTTCTGTTGTCGTCGCAGCTCCTACTTCGCCTATGTTCATCACGGTAGTGCTGGTTACTCTCCTCCTGAAAACCTCTCCCACGGTTCCCATTGTAATTCGTTCGTCCCTGGTACGAACGCCTTCCCACATCTCTATCGTCCATGCTTGCATAATTCACATGTCTTCGATATGTTTGGTTTTGATTGTTATTATTGCCGTTATTATTCTGTCTGTATCGGTTATCATAGTTGTTGTTATAACCTCGGCTGTTCTGGTAATGGTGGTTTCTGTCATTGGCATGCTGGTATCCATCATTGTTATTATTTGTAGGAGAGCTACGGTAATAGTGGTTGTAGTTATTGTTGTTATTATTTGCCGCATTATTTCGTGGATAGTTGTTATTGTTATTGTGGTTTTGGTAACGGCGTTGATAGTGGTTACCGTTGTTGTTGTAACTATTGTTTGGTCTTTGCCCGTTATTTTCATAGTGGGCGTCGCGGCGACCATTATTTCTATTTATTTCGTCGTTCTTTCGTCTGTACTGGAGGAAGTTCTTCTCCTGTTCCATCTCCGCTAATAATGTCGACATCTCCTCGATGGTTTGTATACGTCCGTTTATTCGGCCTCTTGTAATTTCCCCACCATAGTGGTAAGCTAATAGCCTCACTAAACATTCGGTAGGAATAGCAGGCTCTAAATGTCTAGCTATGTTTATTTTTCCAAGAAAATATGCGGTCGGAGTTTGCTTGCCGTACAGGTCATATCGGCCCAATCCTATGTCACTTCTTATCATATGTTGCGTGGCATCAGACCAATACTTAGCTTTGAATTGTTTTTTAAATTCTTGGAAGTTTTGTATACTCGGCCGCATCACCGTCCACCAATTGTCATATACTTTTCGGAACATTTCGTCCAGCATACTCCTAATCACAACCCATCTGTCTTCTCCGGTTTTGGCTATTTTTTCTTCTACTCGTTCTAAGAATAGCATGGGGTTTCTTCTATAATTTTGGAAATCGATCACTTCCCGATTTTCCTCACACGTGGTATGGGCACTGGTACATTGTCTGTTTTTTAGGGAATTAATTTCATCTCTATGGGCAGTTGTTTGGTCTTGTACTCGATTGAGGCTAGTACTCATACCTTCTAATCTTTCTCCCATCACTGCTTGATTGGTTCGTATGTTTTCAATTCGTCCATTGGTTTCTTCCCGGACGCTCAGTATCACTTGGTTCATCCGCTCACACTTTTCCTTGGTCTCGGATTCTACCCTTTTCATTTCAGTCACCGGTTCTTCCAGTTTCTTGTCCCATTCTTCCTGCAATTGCCGGTTATTAATTTCCATCTTGTTATTCCACTCCTCCTTCAATGACTCTTTGTGTTCATCCAATTTTTTCATGGTCTCTTGGTAATTTCCCTTCAATTCTTCCCTCAATGCTTTATTATTTGCGTCTATTTTCTCCTCCATTTTCTTACTATTCTCTTTCAATTCTCCCATTTTTTCTTCAATTTTCTTATTAGTTTCTTCCAATTTTCGGCTCAATTCCTCCTTCGTCTGTTTATTATCTTCCTTCAATTTTTCTAAGTTCTTATTACTGTTCTCACTTAATTCGTCCTTCAATTCTTCCATAGACTGTTTATTGTCCGTTTTTAATTCCTCCATTTTCTTATTACTCTCCTCCATTTTCTTACAGAAATCTTCATCACTCTGTTTTAAATATTCCATAATGCTTTTCATGTCAACGCTCTCTGTAACTTTGTCCGGTTCTTGTCTATCTCCTTGGTCCTCCCTTATTATTGCTTCTACTTCCTCGACCGGTGTTGATTCTTTGTCTTCCATGTTTAATTCGTCTACTTTCTTGGTTTCGGCCGCTCGTTTTCGCGATGTTTCACGCTTCCTCATTTTGTTTATTTTTGTTTGTTTGTCTATAAATTATAATTTAATTTATATTAAGTTAAACGCCTCACACGTTGGTTCGCCAATTTGTAACGAACTTTAGGGTACGTCCTTCTTTTGTAAAGCCCCGCGTTGGGTTCGTCAATATGTAACGATACTTAAATTCTAATGCTGTGTTCGTTCGTTACTTCTTTAAAGCCTCAAAGTCTCACTTTGGATTCGTCAATTTGTAACACTCCATTTGTGTTGCGGGCACTTAAATTATATACGCCGCCCGTTGGAAACGTCAATTAGTAACAAATATATATGTATTAACTACCTTCAACCACACTGTTGTTGTTGTAATAATGTTACTGTTAATAATATATGTTGAACGGCGAATGATTTTGTAATCTGCCGCTCGCTCCCACTATACGTACCGTTTCGATGACATCACCCACCGTTGCCAACCGTTGTGGTGTCCGCTGTGCTTTGTGAGCTTATTTTTTAAATGGAACAGCAATAATAACGACGCAAATATAACAACAAACATATATCCTTATAGAAATCATTTATTCAATAAAACATGGGTTAACTGTTTCTCTTTTCTTTTATGATAATCACAATGGTGGCAAAAATTATGTGTCTCCTTTACCAGTTGGTACTGTAGTTGTAATTCTTATTGCATTCAGACCAAAATAAAGCGTTGGTTATTATTTCTATTAAAATGGATCATCTCAGGGCGTATATGGTTCGGGGATTACAATTAAACAAAACGTTATTCTACAAATCAAAGTACAAATTTTACAGTTCAAGGTTATTACAAAGTTTAGAGTGTAATGTGCACACATGCAGTTGAATCGTGGCTACTAGTTATTATAGGTTATGTCCAGTTCATGTGTTTATTAATTATTATTGAAATCAAAGGTTCTTGTGGTGTTTTAAAAAGGTGTCAATCTCAATTCATGTTATTAGTGAGTGTTCTTAGTGTTGGTGTGATATGGTGTCTGTAGTTTAGTTGCTTAAATTTTAAAAAGTCGTGTATACAAAAGTTGGTGTTGATGCATAATATAATAAAATGTCAAAGTCACCAAGTCCTCTTCTTTATATGGTTCTTGATTGAAGATAGGGCCCACGTCTGCTTCGGTCCTCCTCCCTGGTTCTTGATTCTTCTATTTCCAATGCTAGTTGTTCCTCACTTGGTTGTAATAACTCGTATTATGTGTATCTATTGGTATTAATACGTCTGGAACGTGTTTTCACAATTTATAGTTAATTATGTAAGACGTTTTGCAAACGCATCTGTACGCTATGACCGTTGTTAAAGAAGTCTCATTTTATTTATCCGAAATTTCTGGTTGCTATGGGTAAACTTGGAATCTGGTTGGTTGATTCGGATATACATTGTCATGTAATTTCATTATTTCAATGTCAGAATTTGTTCAAAAACCTTTAAATTAGTATAACTTTTCTATACTGATTGGGAATTTAAAACTATTATCAACCTTATTTTGGTCTTTACATTTGACACACATAGACACTAAACATGCCTACCTTTACTTGAGAAATACAGCTGTCACAATTTTGTTATTTGAATTTTTCATAGATAGCTTAAAACAAATTATTTTGTTTCTAGATTTGTAGCGTATGCTATTAACTCTAAATCGGTTCATCCTTCAATATTTGTTTCATAAAATTCCTAACAGTATTATTTAAAATTTACAAAAGTTGGTTTTACCTGGCCTATGTACTGGTGTTATCTTCATCACCATGTTTACAAACATTTTACCTTAATGTCATTTTCCATGACTGATATCTTAGTAAACCTTTAACAGTTAAATTAACTTTTAACAACCATAAAAACTGTTTAACATATAACACTATCTTAACAAAACAAAAAGGATATACTATCCTATTCGTTTAATCTCATGCCCACATGGCTATGATTCTACTGAACATTTAAACAAATAAACTGCTTTTTACTTAATCCATACAATTGTTTAACTCTTAAATTTATAACCTTAACATAACTTTAACATAGCTTTAATATAACTTTAATATAGGCTTCATCACCACTCAACAAAATATGACTTACTCTTAGTGCTTATTTTAACAATTATAACCTTTTGCACCGGTCTATAACATTAACATTACCATCTCCTCTGCTTTCTTTATGCTATCATAACATTGCTTATAAACATTTACTATATAAACTTACTATTTAAACATTCATAACAATAACATCCTTAATAACATTAGAGGATTTTTATCCTGAATACAACTATACTATCAAGCTACTATCAATTCTTACTATAATAACAATATTTTGGTTACTCTTCATTTTTTACTACTATTTTTTACTACTACTTCATTTGTTTATTCTATTTTTTGGTACTTTTCACCCTTAAACAAAGTCATATTCCTATAGGTTTAGGGAATTGGGAATATAAACAAATATTCTCTCAATTGTCATCTAGGTATATCCTTAATACTAGCACTTGACTGGTGATACTTGTTCAAAAAACACTTTGTTTATTATTTTATCACTGGTTAGTATTGCACTGTTTGGATTCTATTTGTCACACTTATAAATAATTAATCCATCTAGTTTTGACTGTTTGATTAATTATTTGTTACCTTCTCATGTAAGTATTATTTCCACTTTTGTCATGTAATCTTACATATAGTATTTTCTTAAAATTAATGTACATTAGTTTATTTATTAACTGTATTGTACTTCAGTATCATTTTAGAATGGTTTTGTTTTTATATTTATTCTTATTGGTTCTTATGGGGTTTTACATTTTATTGTCCACTCTCACTTTTATAGGCCTATGAGTTCTGATTTATAATTCTTGTGGTTTATCTCTATTTTGGGTTAAACTTGCACTTTGTACCTTTTCACTGTACTTTGGTGTTAATAGTGGTTATTTCACAATATTTATTTCTTTTACTCATTTCACTTTGGTGTACCCACCCTTATTAAATTGTCACTTGGTAAATCACTTACTAACTACTATAATGCACTCTTGTTATAAAATGTTACTGTGAATAAATTATTATGTGTTGTTTTCTAGACAACCTTATGATTATTATTTATTACATTTAGTGGTATGGTTCATTGTATCTATAATAAGGTTTGTTATATTTTCATTACATCATTCAAATCAATCACTTACTACTATTTCTCTTTACATAGTATTGTATGTTTGGGCCTATTATCCCTCAATTTGTATTTTGATTACCTTGATATTATAATACATTGAATGGAACCATTTGTTTCCTTATAGCATTGATACATAATCCGTCAGTCTTTATAATACTTATTTTATCCTTATTTAAAGTTCATGTCTTAATCGGGGTTGGATGTATTTTGCACCACTTTGCCTGAATCATTAATTTGGGTACGGTCAGTTGTATTACTAGTCAGTCTGAAATATTTATTCGTTCCTCTTCACTATCATCCTGAAAGATATACTTCTTCTTGTTTAGCTTCTTATCCATTGTCTTTAATAAATCGGGTATGATATTAAGTGGTTCCAAATGTAATGTTACAATATATATATATATAGCGACAATACAAGCATATGCTGTAATGTGCATTTTTTAGATAAAATAAATATTTAGATTAAATTTAGAAATATGTACGGTAATAAATAAGCAGGTGTGAGATTGAAAGCTGAGTTTATACGCAGGAATTGACCTGCACGATCACTCGATTGTCGCTGAGAGAGTGTACAGTAGTAAATAATGTGTGTGCATGAGGCCGGTTCAAGCCTGAAAGTTTGCAATCTCACCCCAAATAGATGTTGAATAACAGTTTTTATTTAATTATAAGAAAACCATAAATGGTAGAAAAATTGCAAAGACTTCTAAATATGTATAAAAATAATACACATGTGCAGTGCAAATTCGGCATGAATAGGACATGCAGTGCGAATTCAGTGTGATTTTAAGAGTGTAGTAATTACACAGATTATGCGATTACGATTGTAATTACATTGAACATGTGTAATTAAATCAGACACCGTCAGAACACCTTGTAATCCACATTAGACATTGCAATTGGCAGAAATGTGCGAAAATATGAAATTGGACGATAGTGGGGGAACTGATGCCACCAAACAATTCCTGACATGCTGAATTCTGGCCCAGCAGGTGCAGTAAGATGCTCGAATATAAATAAGGGCACGAATGAAGCCAAATTACTCTCGATCAGTCTTCAGAAGCAGCGGGACGCTATGTTCAGCATCAATGCGATTTGTAAATTTTGTTAATTGAACTACAAAGTCAGATGGACGATATGTTCATCTAAGTATCGAACAGTAACTCTTAGTTTGATTACAAATACGATTATAGAACATACTCGACAAAGTCTACACCCACAAACGTTCATCACTCAAGACAAGCGACGAAGTCACATCAGGCAGAGGAACGCTAGGCAGAACAATACAGGCGTCTACTAGAACAACAGCAGTGAGTGCAGAACAACATATCACTCTACACTACAGCAACCAGATGGGACCATGAGGGACGATTAACTGGAGGACGACGAGTGGAACCGGAGGAACGTGCAGGGAACTCCATTAGAAGAGGACCTACGGATCAACGGAGGACATGGGTACGATCTACAGAATCGAGGTGACAAGTAATCAATTTATAATTTGTAAATGAAAGAATAAAGACATTGAAAAGACACTTTAAACTTTAAAAATAAATAAAAGTTATGTAAAATGTAGATAGAGATAAGAGAATCTAATTTAAATTCAATAAGAATTTTCTTTGATGATTAAAAGAATTAATTTAAAGTCAATAAATCTTTGCTTTGATGATTAACAATTAATTTAGTAAATTTAAATTTTATTTAAAGTTTCTAAAGCAATAAATGATTAAGAGGGTATGCAATGCATACAGTAACGTAGTTTGAAGTTATGTAAAGAAAATAAAACAAAACTGCAGTAAAAGCACACAATCAAACTGAGCAGTCAAAATTTTAAGATTAACAAGTAAAGACTTAGAATATAATTTTGTTACTGTAAGATATAAGATTCATTTATGATAAATGTACTGCAACGATTGAACGTTAAGCAAACAGTAATGAAGGTTTATGACGAAGTAAATGAGATTTTTAAAAATGCTTTTGTTTTTTTTTAATAAATTGATGAAAACTTGTTAAAAGTAAATAAATGACTACTCTTATTACGATTACACCCAAACCCCAGTAATTGGTACATATTAAAAGTAATGTTAGATACATGTTGGCACAGCACAAATTAATTTACATTTGTTTTGCAATTTGTTGTGTTATACATTTTGGCATCCCAAGAACGTGGGGCTCCTCAAACACAAATAAATTTGGCTACACAATTTAAAATTGTATACAATTAAATTGATAATTTGCTGTGTTATAATATATTGTATTTTTTATTTATTTTAGAAAGTTTTGACAGTTTATATTACCATCATCTTCAGAAATATAACATACTTAAAAAAAATAAATAAATATAAAGATATACACAAATAAATAAATATTAAAAAATATAATTTATTATTAATGTTTAAAAAAAGAATAATATGAGAAATTATGAATGCATATTTTTTATTTATTTTGTTACAACTGTCTCAAGGATTGTTGTGTTGTACAGTGGAAAAAGAATAACTGACATCAATGAGGTCACTAATAATAACAAACTTTAATTATCAGTGAGAGAGGAGGGAGAGACAGAGAGCATTTAAACATGTAAGCATCTAGAATACTATAAGATATACAATATATAAACTCTTGTAAAAACATATACCAGATAACATGATAGATGTGTATTGGGATAAGTGTAATTTTGATATTTGCAAAATAATATACTTTTAAAAAGATTAATACATTAAATTTGCGGCAGCAACCATTTTATTATAATTTTTTTAAACATATTCTGGAAAAAATAAATTATATATTTTAATCATGACAATTGTAACATATCTGAATTATCTTTTTACAAACTGCTCATATAAAAATTATTTTAATTTCTTTTCATTTTGCAATACATAGTTATGAACCATCAATTGTGTTATGAACCATCAACTGAGATAAAAAACTAAGACACTACTTGTTCAGGAGACAACAGAGAAATGTCTCTATGATTTTAGTGGGAGGGATTTGAAATACTGTTATGGACAAACAGGGACTTTTAGCAAACGGTAACTGTTATAATCATAACTTGTGGTTGTGACACACCCAGTAATGTGTTTTAATAGTTGAATACTTCTTTGTTAAGAAGCCTTCCCTCCAGAAAGTTTCAATAAAATCTATTAACTCCAATAATAAATGTTAAAGTATTATGCTTATTTCAACTGGGGGGAGGGGGAGACCTGGCAGAAGCAGTGCAAGATGTAATTCAATAAAACGAAACATTCAAGATTGTGCTAATATGAATAAGGTACATGACTGACCAAGACAGCCACCAATCAAGAATTACAAGCTACTACAAAATTACAAGATGCAGCAAGTTATAAGTTACAAACAATGCTAACAAAAAGCTATAATTCTGTAACATTATCACTGGGGGAGGTTGGCACCCAATATTTCCCTCTGTTTCAGCAGTCTCTCATCAACTCTATAAAGACACAGCACATTGTATAGTAGTGTTTAACTTCTATTATACACTGCAATTACTAATTTTGTATGCGCCACCTGACTTAACATGAATTTTTAACCACTCATTGTAACTGTGCACTGCTTAAAGGTCATTGAAGAGTCTCCATCTTGTATATTTACCAGGCACAAACAAAAGGACAATGTTTGTTAGGATGAAATTTACTAGTATTAGATAAACAATACTTCACTCACTTAAATTCACAATGATACTAACCTGCCACTGAGCAAGACGTGCATCTAATGCCTCGCCCAGCTGATCAAGCTGCTTGTCTCTATTGTTTTTATCAGTCACAAGTTCTACTACCTGTTTTCTCAGGCCTTCATTCTGGTCCTCTAAAGTATTCATTTTGTCTACAAATAAAAATTAAAAAACATGAATTTAAGTAAACTTTTGAAAAGTAAGAAAATAATACTTTAAAAGTAATCAGTAACAAAGGTTAACATCAATTTATTCATTTTAATTTTTAAACATACAAACACCAGTACAGTAATTTTAAAAAGACATGAATCAGCGCGCAGACTGTAGTGGGGAGAAGACGGCAGCAGTGAAAGGCACGAGAGAGGAAAATGTCTACTAACGCAGTTGAAAATATTGGTCTACTCTCTGAATTGTTAATAAGACGCGAATGTGACAAGAGTAATCTATTTTGACACGGGTTGACTTTTATACCTAATGTGCCGAAGTTACGCTTCTTTAATAATTAAAGATGAAAGATAATAGTTAAATTTACGTTTTTCTCTGTAAAAGTAGTAAAATTTGAAAACTGATATCGCTTATAATGACAGCTGAAATAAAGCAGTTACACTGCTTTGTCGATTCACAATTATTTTCATTTTATTATATATTTATAACTTTATTTATTTTGTTTTCTATTGTCTATGATTCTTATAGTGTTTTCAATTGTTTATTTTTAATTTTTAACGTTTTTATATATTTATTGTTTTTTACATTTCATTAGCTACATTTTTAATTATATTACTAAATACTTTACCAAACTAAATTTTACAGCCCTACCAAAACACACACACGCACGCACGCACACACGCATGTATGTAACTTACTTTTTACTAACTTACCTAACTTTTTACTAACCAATTATTCTTATAATTTGAAAATTCTTTTGTTATTCTTTTAATTGTTTTTAAGGTTTTTACCTAAAATTTGGTTACCTACAAAATTTGGTTGTAGATAAGTTTTGATTTCGATTACGACAGTAAACGTGGACATTTTGTAAGACGAAACAAGCGTTAGACACAACAGAAAGAGACAATGTAGGCCTAATAAAGATTTCCATTATTTTGTAAACAGTGACTTGGCGTGTTGTGTATGTTGCAATGTTTCTCGAAAGTCGAGGCTAGACATCAACAATCGTTGTATATTTTGGAATATGTAAACTTTGTGTACATGTTACGATTCATGAAAAACGTAGTAATATATGATCCACATTGCTCTGGCATATTAATTTGTTTGAATACGTAACATTAATAACAGCCTTGTACTTGAAATGATTGTGTGTGTGTGTGTGTGTGTGTGTGTGTGTGTGTGTGTGTGTGTGTGTGTGTGTGTGTGTGTGTGTGTGTGTGTTTAAAAAACAAGCAGATGTAAACTATCCGTAAAGAACCGGAGAGACAATTTTAATGCAACAATTAGACTGAAACTATTTAAGTACCATAGAGCACATTTACTTACATGCAATTACAATAATTATTTAGGTCAGTTCTTCACCCTACTAATATTTCCGTCACTGTTATCACCGTTAGCCTATTATCACTATCACTCAAGTTGCCTTCACTGCTGCTATCTCGTCTTACATTATTTTCTAAACGATCTGTTACAGTATCCCTTATTTGGTTCGATCTCATGTAGTCATTTTAAATTTTCATTACGTCACGTCTTGATCTCCAGTCTGCAGGAGAAATACAATAAAATTCCTTTGACACTATCCACAGAAAAATGCACGGTTTTTCTTTCAACACGCTTCTTCACGGTTGCCCAAGTCAGTTCCATAGGATTAAAATCCGGCTGATAGTGTAGAAGTTATAAAACAGAATGTCCTTGGTTTGCCAAAATAGCATCTATTTTAAAAGTTTTGTAAGTTGGTTTGTTTTGTTTAATTAGTGCATACAGCTCAGGCTTTAACATAGATGGACTACAAGGAATGTTATGGTTTTTTAACCAGTTAATTATGTCTACCTTTTTTTGTTAATGATGCTGGAGGTGGATTTATTTGTACATTGTGGTAGGAGCCATTATCTATTACTATTACGCTGTTCTTATTAAAATGAAATGAAACTAAACGCTTCATATTTGATGAATACTGATGTTTTTAGAAAAGTACTCACACAATAACCTCCACAGCATCTCAGAGAAAACTAAGCTATGTTTCTCTGTTGACGCATGCGCATTACATAACCTGCGCTGTTAGCACGAAAACGGTTGATTCATGTCTAGTAAACTTTACTGTATCTGCAGATATTCTGTACGGACTAGTTAATAGATTTACTTGTCACTGTAGATGCTATTTGACTGTGTGAAAGTATTTTTTTTTACTTCATGTTTATGCATAAGTACACCAAAAGCTGCTAACTATAAGCTACAAACAAAAAAATTAAGAATAGTTGAATAGATTTCAATGTCTATAGTAATATTTTATACACCTTGTCAGTCAGTAATTACTTAGTCAACAGTTACATCAAAACAAACATCTATATGTGTTACGTTTAATTAAATACAAATAAATAAAATTACCTATCTTCCACCTACCTTATATTTTGCCCTCTCATCCCAGAATCCGTCACACGAACGTCGAGATGCAAGAGTGATTTAAGGTTATTTCAATAACTGACGCAACTCACATTTTGTGAAGAGAAACAAACTAAGATTTTATTTTATTGTTTAAATTTTTTAAACTTCAAATCATATCATTTCTTTGCCTCTTAGCTCAAACGATTATTTTTTCAAAATTAAAAAAAAATGCATAAAACCTTTTACTGATATTTACGACATGATTGGATTACAATTACAATTACAATATTACACTGAACATCTTACCTTAATTACAACAGACAGCCCAGCCTGTAGCGGGTCGATTTTTGGGTGTTTGTGTTTTAACCGTTTGGGGTATATATATATTTTTAGTCATTTCGGTTTCGGGCGGGTTTGTATAAAATAATGTAAAAATGTATTATTGTGCAACGTATTTGTCCGTATAACAGACCAGTGTTGAGAAACAGTTGGAAACAAAGCGAAACGCAATCAGTGGTGTAACACGGCAGAAGAATTTACCTCCACCAAAATTCTAAGAACTTTGCAAGTGTGTCGACGCACAGGCGCGAATACCCACGCAAGCGCGCTCAAAAGGACGCTCTAGCAAAAAACCAAGATGGCTAGAGAGAATAATATTTGTCGTCTTCTTCAAGATCCCCCGGAAACACTGTTTTAAGTCCGGCCCACTTAAATGACATCAGCGGAACCAAGTCTAATATCGGCCTCTGGACACACACATATACCAGCTCTATGCCACGCATAAAATGGTTACACGACAGCAGGAACAAGATGCGATGACGAAAACATCATGGCATGGAAGTACAACTTCCATGCAGGAACAGGTAGTTATACCTGTTACACACAGCCACACAGTCAACTAGAACCCGACCACAACTACAGACGCTTACCGTTTCTTTTTGGCCCCGGTCGGTGGTGTTATAAAATGTAATTAATCCAGTAAGACCGACCGGGACCCGAGGAGATAATCAACGCATCTTAGTTACAGAATGGTTGCAAGTGCGAATCGCAAACAGTTAAATTACGGACATTGGAATCGAATCGGGACAAAACACGTGTTCGGCCGGCCACGCGGTAGTGAACAGTTGTAAAACAATAAAGGAGTTTGTAAAATATAATAACAAGGGGTAAAGTATTAACTTGTGTGAAAGCGTGTGTAAGCAGATTGGGCTGTCTTGAATAATATTTAAATCTATAACCGAAATCTATAATCTATAAACGTATATGTGAAAATTTGCTTTTTTATGTCCTTGTTTTACTTAATTAAAATCATTTAGTTTACCTTGAATATGTGTTAGTCTAAGTTATTTCGTCATTACCACTTTCTCATTTCTGTGTTGCGAAATTCGTCTAACGGACCGGAATCTTCTGAGTTATTAATTGGGTGGGTCAGATTGCTAAATTGTCCGTTTTATTTAGGGTGGAGTGTAAAGGTTTTCGATATTTTATCCTATAAAAAATAATCGTGGCGACTCTGGGCTTCTGATAAAATTTCCGCAGCAGGTAAGTAGTTTAAGTCCTGGTAGTGGATTTTATGTATTTATATATTTCGGCTTCTTTTTTATTGTTACAAATGTCGACGCGCTGCCAGGATTTTCGTTTAATTATAATTTTATACGAGATAGACCTATTTTAATACACAGAAAATAGGATGTGGTAATGACGAATTTATAAATATGATTTATCGTACATAATTAAGTAGGTTAGGTTTATGTTATTGTGATTCACAATGTGGTAGGTGTTTAAGCAGAGAAAAATAGTAGCTTTATATATAAGAGTGTTATACAAACGAACTTTAAAAAATGTCAATCATACAAAGTAATGATAGTGATTTTGCATGGGACGAGTGGGAGAGTGAATTTCGAGGTGTTGTGGGGGAGATGACAAACGAGGAATGGGGTAATTTAGACGATAAGTTAACCCGAATGGAAGAACAAGAGGAAGGAATATTTGTGGAAATCAATAAACATAGTGAGAGGACCAATGTTAAAGGTAAGATAGTTGAAGAGATAGTGGTAGAAAATAAGACAGAAAATAGGCCTAGTGATAATGATGAGAGTGTGGGGGTGGTAAACACAGATAGAGAGATAGACCAAGTTAAAAAAAATAAAGTCGATCAGGTGTCAGATAATAATGTAGATTATGCTAATCTAAGTGAGTCGAATCAAGAGCTGATGAAAAAGTTACAAGTAATGTTAGACGAAATGTTCAGTAAACAAAAAGCAAGTTTAGATGACATATTTAAAAAGCACAATGAGAACTGGAAACGAGAGGCAGATAAAGTAAAAGAGAGTACAGAAGTTGAGTTAACACAGGTAAGTGGTAATAATGTCTTTGATAATAGCGAAGAAATAATTAACAAGGTAAGTTACAGTTGTAAAACTGAATTAATAAATAATAGTGATAAAATAATTGAAAACGAGTTATTTAATAATGAGGTAGTGAAAACAAATGGTGATGATGAAGTTTGTGGTGAAGTAGAACTTAACAACAAAATGTTAGCGAGTGTTGATGAAATTGAGAGAGAGTGTGGTGAAAGGTTAGGGTGTCAAAGGGCAAATTTTCCCCGTGATATAAGTGGAGTAAGGACTCCGCTAGTAATGATTTTTGAGGACAGAGTTTCCTCCGGTAATTATGTGGAAGACAAGGTGTCTTCAAGCAGTCCCCTAATTTTTTGTAAACCTGGAAAAGCCAGGAAGTGGTATAGTAGGTTTGTTGTGCCCTTTGCATGGAGTGAAGTAGGTCAGTGGTGTTGTGACAGGTATGGTGATGAAAGTGATTATGAGAGAGAGAAAGAGTTAGAGTGGTTCAAAATAAATAGAGGTTATGTAGAGCTGATAGAGAAGATGGATATAAAAAGAGTTATGATAAATAATGTAGACATACCTTGTGTAGTAGTAGACAATGATTATATTGATGATAAATATGTACCTGTAGGAAGAATTAGTGTACTTGTAGTGGAGGAATATGATGAGAAAATAAATTACCTGGGTGTAACAACAAATATTCACGGAGGCGGGATAAAAACAAATAATAGTGACAAGTCTTATGAGATAATAAAAGGGAAAATGAATGACATAGAGGTAATGGTCTATGATAAAAATAATAATAATAAACTGGATGTAAATAAAAATCATTTAGTATACAAATATGTGAGGTATATTTTTGACGATGGTGGCTAAAATAGAAAACAGTAAAAGACAGTTCAATATTTTGTTTTAAGCTATTTGACTTGGCTGATTTGGAAATTGAGATGTGATAACTGAGTAAATACTGAAGTAAATTTGTAAATAAATATGTAGCAAAGCCAATGGTATGTGTTGTGGTTAAGTGAGCAGTGTATGTAGGTGATTAATTGTTGTAAGAATAATATTGAAATATTTGCAATTTAAATAAATAAACCAAATTAATTTTGAAAACAAGTAATCAGAGAATTGTAATTGTTTGGATGGTAATGAATTCTATATTGTTAATAATTAATTTAATTAAACAATTTAATACATGTTAAATATTTTGTTTGACTATTTCAATATTGTATAATTAACTTTTTAAGGAATTTAAATCATTTTGATAATAGATGGCTGAATTATTTGAGGTGAACTAATATGTTGTGAAATGTTTCAGTGGTGAGGTGAGAGTATGGTGGTATGTTGTATATGTTTTGAGAAATGGGCTGTAAGTATTGAAATTTTACAATATGATATGTTAATTCAGTAATGAAATATTTTGAAATAATTGCGCTAAATAAAAATGATGGTTAAAAATATATATTAATAATAAATTTAGAATTTTTGAAAATCTGATTACAACACAGGATAAATTCATCATGATGATAAATAGAAAGAGTTAATGAAAAATTTTAAATAATAATGTTTATAAATTTTTATATAAATTATTTAAAAGAGAATTGTTTGTTTGATGTATGCTAATAATCCAGGTTTATGGCTATTTGTGTGTTGTGTTATGTGATGGATTATAACAGTGTAGTGTGGAACGGCTATGGGTTGTAAATTTTGTATTTAATATTTTATGTTAATAATGGTTAAGCTTCCATATAGAGTGGGTTAAAAACCCCACCTAAATTAATATTGTCATTTAAATATAAATTCTTAAATTTAATGTTACGAAGGATATTTTACTTGTGATTCCCCAAATTTTCGGGCGGTCACGGCCTCACCGAACCCTGACCGTGGAATTGGTTTAGTTTTAACAGCTATGGTTGGGGCACATTACGATTACGCGCTGACCATAACTGGCCATAGCTGTTATCGTTGTAAAGGTGTATTTTGAAATTGATGGGGGGTAATAAAAAGGGGAATCACCAAACTATGGAACAGCGGCTGCCACTCTGTTCGAGAAGGAACAGCAGAGCCAGGTGGTAGATCCGTTTAAGGGTGCATGATTATTAACGAGAACATGATGATGTTCACCAATTTAAACTTAACAGCGGAAGCAGAGACACGGAGAGGTAAAACCCTGCTCCAAAATATACAGTCTCTGTGGAAGCGAAAGGGCGAAACAGTCCTCCATAATCTGAAATAGAGTGTGTGGCTGGGAGGTGACGTAAAGGAGTCACGAATTTAAAATTTTATGACGTAAAAGTTTTGCTTATTCAAAGTTTAATCCAATCAAAAATGCTTGTGCTCTGTCCACATAATTATATGCTCAGACTCGTAAATTAAGGTGTTCATGCTATAATTTTAAGTGTATTATTTTATTGTTGTCTATTAGATAAGAATATGTAATTTTATTGTGTGTATTTTTTTAAGCCATAAGTAAACCGTCTGGCAGGTTAACATAAGCATCAGAATCAGAGAAATGGGAAACAATGAGGTGAGAAGGGAGAATAAATAAAAATAAATATATATCTTACATGTATTTGTTCAATTTTAAGATGTAGTTTCATTGTGTTTTTATTATGTTAGGATATCAGCTGATCAACAATACCATGTCACTGGTATATGGGTTTGTAAAGGTTACAAGTAATTAATGTTTAGTGGGCTATAGATATTTTGAAGTAAAGATAAAAAGAATATGCAAATTAATAAAAGATAATTCATGGGTGATAAAGGTTTTATGGGACACGTAGACCTGTCCAAATTGAATTAAACGTTAAATGTGAAATGAGGGAGATGAATATAATGTAATGTTGTTTTTGAGTTGATGTGATATAATAGAATTTGGTGAAATATTGATGTTGACACAGTGGTAATGGAGATTTTAGGTAGAGTTTTGAATGATCTATATTTATGTTTATAGTTAATGAGGTTATTTTGTGTATTTGTAGTGAGGTAATGAGATTGAGATTTTTGGGGATGGCAATTTTGTATTAGGGGGTAGTGTATTTGGGGAGTCCGCAACAAGGGTTGGGACGGGATAGGGACCGATTGGCGCCGGAAAGGGTTACCTAGGGGGAGTCCAGGGACCAACATAAGGGGATGAGTTTTGGGAAGGAAACACGTATCCTATGTACAAAGGGTTGGAGAGTATTTTTTTTATATATGTAGAGAAGGCGGCGAATTGAGTTAAATGATAAGTTGGGGTTTAGAATGTCCTGATTAGTAGATATTTTTGATAGAGATGGGTGTCATGATAATTGAGTTGATGAATATTAGAGTCAGAGGGAGAAAGTTTATATATGTATAGAAATCTCATACAGAAAAACGAGAATAAATAATTTATATCACCCACAGTATATTAAGGTAAGATTGTTGAAAAGGCAGGGAGATTCATGATAAAGAATATGCAATTGTTTATTTTTTTTCAACCAGTGACAGAATTTTGATAGAAGTGAAAATAATGTAAAGTCAAGAAGTGTTTATTTTAAATAATTTAAATGTCAATCTGTTTATTATGTATAATAATATTTTGTTTGTTTTAGATACTTTATGTTATTATGTTTTGTATTTCAAGGTAGGATATTACAGATGTTTAAAGTGTTTTCAGAACTTATACGTAACATATGTAGGTCAAGGGTTTGGGACTTGACCTAGTTATGATCAGCTGATGAGTTCATACACCTACTAAGCTTGTAGGAAGCCGATTGTGATTTGTTTGTTTAATTAATTCAAACCAATATTTGAATAATTTTAATAAATGTCATTTAATAAATAAATTTAATAAATATTTAATGAATAATTTTTTTGAATTGTAAAATTTTGAAAATTTTAAATTTTTTTGAAAAAAAAAAAAAAAAAAATTTTTTTTTGATGTTTCGCCTGCCAGCGAGTGAATATGTTGAGTAATGATTATTTTATTGTGTATGTATTAATGATGTTTCTTTTATTGTATTGCTTTATATTGGTAGGCTATAAATTGTTCTCATGCTAGAGTAAGGATGTATTTATATTATTAGAAATGTTTAGGTTAAGTCATTGAAACAAAAATTAGAAAAAAGAGGAAGAGAATTTTTTGATAAAAGATTATTTTTTTTGAATGTTGAATTTTTTAAATTGTTAGTAAATTTTATTGTAATGTGTTATGATAATATGTAATATTAGAGTGTGTGAGCCCAGTATCTGCTAAAGGCAGCCCAGCTTGCAAAAAGGGGATCCATATCGGCGGAGGAGCTGGAATAATTTTAGCCAGGGATTGAGGATTTTTGGGGGTAGCATGTTAGAAGGCAAGGTGGGCTATGGTGCGAGTCTGATCAATTTCTCGGTGTTGGGATCTCTTACGGAGAAGTCCAGTGATCTCGTTCAGATGAGTCCATGGTCGCTGAGCCAGGGGGGTCGTGTACCCATGCAGACTATGAACCAGGGGGTTGTTGGCACCAGTTCCTCACCGGTCCTCTTCGGGGTTTATCGATGAGATTTCTTCTGTCATGGACAGCAGAATTCTCATCGAGGGGGTATTGTAGCGGGTCGATTTTTGGGTGTTTGTGTTTTAACCGTTTGGGGTATATATATATTTTTAGTCATTTCGGTTTCGGGCGGGTTTGTATAAAATAATGTAAAAATGTATTATTGTGCAACGTATTTGTCCGTATAACAGACCAGTGTTGAGAAACAGTTGGAAACAAAGCGAAACGCAATCAGTGGTGTAACACGGCAGAAGAATTTACCTCCACCAAAATTCTAAGAACTTTGCAAGTGTGTCGACGCACAGGCGCGAATACCCACGCAAGCGCGCTCAAAAGGACGCTCTAGCAAAAAACCAAGATGGCTAGAGAGAATAATATTTGTCGTCTTCTTCAAGATCCCCCGGAAACACTGTTTTAAGTCCGGCCCACTTAAATGACATCAGCGGAACCAAGTCTAATATCGGCCTCTGGACACACACATATACCAGCTCTATGCCACGCATAAAATGGTTACACGACAGCAGGAACAAGATGCGACGACGAAAACATCATGGCATGGAAGTACAACTTCCATGCAGGAACAGGTAGTTATACCTGTTACACACAGCCACACAGTCAACTAGAACCCGACCACAACTACAGACGCTTACCGTTTCTTTTTGGCCCCGGTCGGTGGTGTTATAAAATGTAATTAATCCAGTAAGACCGACCGGGACCCGAGGAGATAATCAACGCATCTTAGTTACAGAATGGTTGCAAGTGCGAATCGCAAACAGTTAAATTACGGACATTGGAATCGAATCGGGACAAAACACGTGTTCGGCCGGCCACGCGGTAGTGAACAGTTGTAAAACAATAAAGGAGTTTGTAAAATATAATAACAAGGGGTAAAGTATTAACTTGTGTGAAAGCGTGTGTAAGCAGATTGGGCTGTCTTGAATAATATTTAAATCTATAACCGAAATCTATAATCTATAAACGTATATGTGAAAATTTGCTTTTTTATGTCCTTGTTTTACTTAATTAAAATCATTTAGTTTACCTTGAATATGTGTTAGTCTAAGTTATTTCGTCATTACCACTTTCTCATTTCTGTGTTGCGAAATTCGTCTAACGGACCGGAATCTTCTGAGTTATTAATTGGGTGGGTCAGATTGCTAAATTGTCCGTTTTATTTAGGGTGGAGTGTAAAGGTTTTCGATATTTTATCCTATAAAAAATAATCGTGGCGACTCTGGGCTTCTGATAAAATTTCCGCAGCAGGTAAGTAGTTTAAGTCCTGGTAGTGGATTTTATGTATTTATATATTTCGGCTTCTTTTTTATTGTTACAAGCCTGCTTATTCTCAACATTCACACCATTCAAAACCCTTTTTTAAATATATATGCGCCCCATTTTATTACCCCAAAATTAACCAGATACCCCTTGCCGGCACGTGGCGTCCCCTCGACCTCGTGTTACCTCATTTACAAAGTTCGTCTATGTCCAAAAACCATTTATGATGTCATCTTTTTGCCGAAAACTAGCATCACTGTCACATTTTTTAATAACTGAAACTCACTTTTACTTGATATTCACAAATTTTTAATGAGCCCCGTGGGGCGGTTACCTGGCCAGGTAAGCATCGGTGAGAGAACTGGGAAGAGCGTTCACCAAGTTCTCCCAATTACGTTCCTTTCGGACAAGGCGGAAACCAATGCCTTGTGTACCAAAGTCATTGTTACTGTTCAGCCAACACATGTGATTTTCGTGTGTTGGACGTCGACGATATTTGGTATCCAGTGGTTTACGTCACTGTAGAGGGCGTGACTTAAACTTATATCCTCCAGCTCGGACCACGTGCGAACAAAACCTTCGTCTCCAAGCCATACTGTTTTACCAATTTGGCGTCAGTTGCGCACCTGCTGGAGTTAGCGTGCTTGTGTGCAGGTGTCACACAACATCAAAGTTCCAAGAATTGTATCACCGTCAACAGCACGCCATTCCATTGCATTGGCATCACCTCACAAGTCCTTTGTTCTAACTACGCTTTATTTGAACACATGGCTGTCCACACAGATAAAACTGAATTTAATAATATTTTAATAAAATAAAACCCAAATTTAATAAAATAAAAAGCCCCTCCTTTTGCCCCGTTACATATGTTTCAGTCTGACATCCAAATCCTGCACTAAAATTTAAATGCAATCAATTGCATGGGTTTGAAATGTCTTATTTCAATAATGATAAGATGTCTGGGTAACTATAAACTAGTACTCTATGTTCAATTAAAAATATTAAAATTACTTAGTACAATAATATATGAATATTTTCATGAATTTAAGATTTTCAATGAATTTAAGATTATTTAAGATTAGGATCTGATTGATCATCATAACATATGGTGTTCAGAAGCTGGATATAGGACTTTTAACAGTGGAAACCAGAAAACACTTTTATTGTAAAAGTTTAATATGCATGATCACTGATTTACAAAAAAAAATTATAACAGTCAGGTAGCTATAATAGAAGCTTTCTGAGCTGTACTGCTACACAAGAAAGGTGTCAAAAAGAAGACTACCAGAAAGCAGAACAATGGTAGGATAAGATATAAAGGCATGAAAAGAAAGAAGGGAGGAATCCCAGAATGTGCTATTGCTAGAAATGGCAGAGAGAAGAATGTAAGCACGAAGTAGAGGAAACAAGCTCTTTTTGTGGCCACATGAAAAAATCGGTGTGGAGAACCACACATGACTTCCATGTCCTATAATTTATATTTAAAATCATTTAAATATTAACTAAGTGGATGCTTGAGTTCTGAAGAAATGACGTATCAGCTAAAATGGTACCCCCATGTCAGGTGGGTGAAGACTATCCTCAACCTTCGTGAGGAAGGACTGTACTTTTGAATAAAATGTTTGTAGGTCAAACGAAGAGCTGGCCAAAGGGAGCTGCGATCTGATTCCTGTAATGAACTTAGGCTCTCGCTGCGAGTTATCGGCCGAGGGTGAATGATGTCTATAGTGTTATCAAAGTCTTTCCTGTTAATACAAACTAGTCATTTTTCTTTCTTAAAATTGAGTCTTTCTTTCTTTCCATTCGTCTTCTGAATTCCAGAACGACGATTCTGTTTACCCGTATAATTAAAAATTTCTCAACAAAACATTTCTTCCTTAATATGTTTGTGTCTTCTATTTAACACCCACCATTCTGATCCATGTTATAACGCTATATTCCAAAAAGGCTAGTAAATAACTAGTCATCAGGGAGGACAAAATATTTTCTAGGAGGGGCAAACAATTTTCCAGAGGAGAAAAATATTTATATATTTTAATACTGTAATAAAATATTTCTTTTTTCTCCATTTTTAATTGATTATTATTTATTTATTAACCTTATTTACGTTACCTTTAATATAATGCCCTGCATTGGAAGCGCCTATTTGTAACATATAGGGATTAAAATCGTTCTTCCTTCTTTTTGTATAATAATATTTACTTATTATAAATTGAACAAGGGATGTTGAGTTTTTGTATATTGAAATGAATTAAAGTTAAATTAGTTTTACATTTGTTGCGTCAATCTGTAACATATAATTCTCTCTTTTTTTATATAATTGTTAATTGTTGATGGTTTTAAAAAAAATTGTAAAATTGGTTTGTATGGTGGGACTAGGCTTGTCAACATTTACTTTCGCATTCGATTGTAGCATCAAGTTGCCTATTGTAGGTTATCTTCTTGATCCTTTATTTACGATGAAGTTCGAATAAATAACCTTTAACTTTATCTTATCTTATAAATAAAACTCGTTCAACATTAATTAGGAATAATTATTAACATTTTTATTTTCATTAATTCAGTTAAACGACTCTAAGGTCGAAGTTATTAACTGACTGTATCGATTCTTGTTTTCAGTTTGATTCTAAATTATTTTCATATAATATCTCAGTTCGGGGTTCTTTAGACCGTTATTAAAGTTCAAAATGTCCACAACGAAGTACTACACATTACAATTATTTAATTCTTATTGTCTAAATACAAAAAAAATTAATTTTAATAAAGTGTTACAAATTATTTGTTCAGTTCGGTTTGCCAACGCAATGCATCATGGGCCTACCCAGAGTTCAAAGAAACATTTCAAGATGGCGGCTTGTTGTTAAACAAACTTAGTATGGAATGTATTCACTACCAGTTTTTTCAAATAAAATAACTTGCACAAAATGTTCACTATGTTTAAATTAGATTTTGTTTTCCTTTCACTAGTGTTTTATTGAAGAAAAGTGTTAGTTGAGTTAATCTTGGTGTCGTGTAGTTGTAAATATGGTATTATAAAGGTTAAGTCTCACCCAGTTTTATAGTTGAAATTAATTATTCACTTTTCTTTAAAATATTACTTTCACTTATTCTTCTTTTATTTATTTATTATTTTATATTATCTTCATTTCTTCCTTCTTTAATTCAGATTCTGTTTTATAAAATTTTATACATTTTCTTCCACTTGGGTTTGTTTCTTGTTATACTTTGTGGCTCATAGCTGCACAGAGGTGTTCTGAATACTTTCGTGTCTAACAATAGAATAATATATTTTTCTTTTTCCTTCAACTGGCTTGACCAAAATTAACTAAATTCCCATTGGTCAATACCATTGGGTTCAAGTGTCATGTGACCCTGATTATTTAAAATTTACAATTTTTACATTTTATACTCCCAATTACTCCCTATTTAGTAGTTAATAAACCTTAAATTAGTTAACATAATGATATTCCTAATAAAAATACAAACATTTTGACACCTCACATGATGCATGTGAGTGCTCTAATAGTTAATTTAGGAATTTACAAAATCCTATCTTATAGATCATTACATATAAGTTCTGACACTTCCCAAATTATATTACAATTATATTAAACTATTAAAATTTGTTGTTAACATTTAATTACGGCCTATTTTGGTATTTATATCACTTCTTATTAATTTACAATAATGTGGTTGTTTACTTTAGATTTATAATAATTTTTTATGTAGACATGGGCCTATTTCTTGATACTTCTTCATAGTACAATGTTTCAATTTATAACATTATGTAGCCTGTTGGCCTTTTACATTTTTGGTTTTATAATTATTCCATGATATAACATAAAAACATAAACATGAAACAGATATTAAAACCATATTATGACGAACGATAACTGCCGTAAATTCAAACATAATCAAATAATTTTTTGCATACACCCCTAAATTGTAGATATCTCAAGCCCTGTTGATTTTGCTGAAGATCGGTTAAGGGAAAGGGGTAGTTTACCTGCAACATTTTATGTTGTAACAAGAGAAATTTTTTCATGACGAACAATAACTGCCGTGAATTCAAACAGAATCAAATAATTTTTTACATATGTGCCTGAGTTGTATAGCACTCAAGGCCTATTGATTTTGGTGAAGATCAGTTACAGGGAAAGGGTAGTTTACCTGAAACATTTTTTGTTGTAACAAGAGTAAAGTACTTAATTTTGATAAATAAAGTATCCTGATAAGAAGATCATAATAATCCACTGTAGAAACGTAGATGAAATATCTATAAATGAAGAGGCTAGTTGTTGGAGGTAATTTTCTATAAATGAAAATAATAGTTGAAGGGGGAGGGGATAATTTTTTATGTGTACTACGTTATCGGCAACAAAGAAGTATTTTGTTGTTAAAATTCCTTACCGGGCTGTTTGGCAGCAGTCCAATGTTTTCTGCAAAACCAGACGTTTCGGCACTGCTGTCGACTGCCATCGTCAGTGAAAACGAGTGAGATAACGTGTGGTGGTATACGTTAGTGACCACAGTACTGTGGTTAAGGCTGAAGCAATAAGTGGAAAGCTGTAGTTTCTATGGAAACATCTCATTTCAAAAATGATTTTAAATATAAATCTTAGAACATGGAAGTACTGTATGGTTCTCCATATCGATTTTTTCATGTTTTGATGGTAGTATAATCAGAATCTGCCATTATCTCGAACACGATTTTTTTCGGCATGACCGTACTTCCATTTCCTTATGGAACATGGAAGTAAAAGGATACAAGAATGTAGCATGGCAGAACTGAATATATTCCAAGGTGAGCTTAATTAACAAATTACTAGAATTTCTGAGGTAGAAGAATCAATATCTACAATAATATCTGAAACAGAAGAACCTCTAACATGTACTAAAAAATCAACTGAAAATGTAAAAGAACAAATAACAATTGAAGTTGAACACTTAGTAAAAGTTGTTGTTGTTGTTGTTGTTGTTTCTTATGGCTAGCCCGGACTCCAGTCCATCAGCTTTCTGACATCCCAATACAGTTTGACAAATTTATTAAATGTATAGGCATGTACTTCAAACCAAATAGTTGAACAGATAGTAGCTACAATACAAACAGCAAAAGAAGCACACAATAAGCTACATAGACAGTGAGTTTGTCTACAGTAGGGCCAGTTCATGCCATGACTTCAACATTTCACAAAACACTCACTATGGTCTTACTTTTTGGCAACTTGAAGCCTTTGTATGGCTAAATCAGTGGACGCTTCTTATTTTAAAAGGATTCACCACAGGGCTACTACAAAAAGCACCATCTGATAGTTAGAATGCCATGCCTATGCCAAATTGATAAAAGCACTTGAATTACAGTATGGTTATCAGCACCTGTGTGACTGAGCTCAACTGAGAGCAAGACGATTATACTTAGAACTTGCTTGTAATGTAATTCTATGGGTTCTTCCCACTATAAGTTGAGAAACACAACCCACTGCAGTTGGTTGCATGTTACAAATACAAGTGACACGACATTTTATTAATTGTTTTGACTGGAAGGTGTTATTAGACAGTGGTTTAATATAGTGTTGACTGTTAATTGATGTGTTGGACAATTTTAAAATTAAAAAATTGTTTGTATGAGTGTTCTATTTTTTGTAAATTTATTAAAGTTGCAAGTAAAGATTTCTCTGCTGTTCAATTATTTATTCCGTTGTTCAAATATGATGATCTGTCGGAATGTCATGGCAATATTTTAAGCAGGTTACCTGTACTATACATGAATCCAGAAGTGCCTGAATGTTCCCAAACATCAAAGTATTATCATAAAACCAAATTTTGAAACGTAACAGGGTATATGGCATAATATTCTGGGAATGTGGTAAACAGAACTGTCCAAAATAAAATATTAAGGAATATTGTACAGGCTAGTTTATTCTGTTTAAGGATGGTGGTTTTGGATAAGGGTTACTTAAATTTAAATTTAATTACAAGAGGATTTGTATTGATCATAAGCTTATACTTGATTATACTCGTACATTTAATTATACTAAACTTATTGCCTTAACTTTGTAATCAAACAATGTTGAGTGTGATGTATTGTTTGTTTTCTCCTCTTGTATCAAGCCCCGTGATGGGCGTCACGTTGTAACAATTACTTTTAGTGTGATAGATTGTTTATTTTAATAATATGTATTTAATTTAATAGTGTTAGGTATACTCTTCAATCCTCACGTTGTAATATAAATATCGATGATTGGTGTTGTTGTTGTTTAAATAATTAAAATAGTAATGTTTATGTGCTTGTTTAAAAGGACTGTAAAAAACTGTTCTCTTGATGTGTTTACCTCCCCACTTACCATCGGTGAACGTCTTCAATCTTCTTAATAGGCTCTATATCACTGGAAAGTCATGAATAACACACAAAATATTTCACCTTGACATTAACATATACACAGTAAATAAAATGATAAGGATATTTAATCTTGGATTAAATATTTAAATACTGGCCACTGGAATATTGCTGCCACCTTGAGAAACAATTGCTTCTTAAATGAAAGTTACTTGTGCCTATTTAAAAGAAATAAATACTCTTTGTTCACAGATAAGATATCTAGGCTTTATTAACATCAGTTAAATTGTATGA
This sequence comes from Magicicada septendecula, assembly GCA_034769895.1. Classification (NCBI taxonomy): domain Eukaryota; kingdom Metazoa; phylum Arthropoda; class Insecta; order Hemiptera; family Cicadidae; genus Magicicada; species Magicicada septendecula. Next base: position 275,069,482 of record CM068370.1, on the reverse strand, counting down.
ATTCCTTTTAACAAAACAATGAATACAATTTTTTAAACAACAAAAGTTAATTATTTTCTGAAAATCCTTCAGCTCAGGGCTGGTAACACTGGTACAATATACAATATTATGGTAATTCTTGTTATGTTAATTTTGGTTATTACTGTTACCAAATTTCATTAATTCTTTGAATTGTCATGATACAAGATACAAAGATGTTCATTAAGAATAATATTTATTCATATAGAACGATCAAAAGACAAAAAATTAAAAATAGGTAACCTCAAATACGATACTAAAATTATCGTATTATCGTACAACAGGTGTGCTGTAGTTATTCATTCAAGCCTGTGTAACACGTGTTCATAAACGTTACACATTAAAACAATATTACTGGTTTAATTATTATTATGAACTGGATTTGATAAAAAATAGAAAAATTCTTATTATTGAGTCTATTCAAAAAAGAATTATTAATGAATGAAATGACTCTCTGTGGACATGGAAATATTTGTTGTTTATAGGTTAATTTTACCTATAGTTGAGAGTAAGTTAACAAAATGAGTTATTTAATATTATTGAAATCTTAATACTACTTTCAAAACATTATTTATCATAATAAGATTGGTAATTAACGGCAGTGATAGTTCTCGTAAGTCAAATTATTATTTATTCGAAGACGAGAATTATATTTCATTTTATTTTAAAATTCGTTAATTGATAGTACTCCCTGTATATTTCATTTTTCATTGCCTTTATTATACACTGGCAACGTTTAAATAATTCACTTTATTATTCGTAGCACTGTCACACGTAAAAAAGGGGTTATTCTTCAGTTGAGGTTAGTTACAATTGTTTACTATGTAACGCGCACAAATTCAAAATATTTTCTTGACGACTGCTGCGTGCTCCGCTCGCCTCGCTGGTTGGAAGACAATTAATTCTTCTCGTCGAAGCTTGTCCTCGCTTCTGGTAAAATCAGATCATCCCATTGGTGGAGAAGTCTGTACTCTCTACCCCAAACGCCTTGGTTACACTAAAAATTTTAATTTTTAGCGTCCATCTTTGGGTTAGAGGCTAGTCTATGACGCGTTCATTCCAATTCGGAAATGATAGAAAATCTTATAACATGTATAATTTTCTTATTATTCGTCTGTTTGATAAATGAATAGTCGCACTGTTTTGCGGATACCTGGGTCTTTATTTTAAGTCCAAACAAGATATAAATCTGTCCAATAACAATTCACTTCACTGTACACAATACACATATAGTGGTTCTTAATAAAAAATAAGTCTTTACCACTATATTTCGGTGTTATATTAATCTAATGCTTATAATTAAATGTTTATAATTCATATCTTCCATTATTTAATACAAAATATTAATGTATTTATGGTTTAAGCAAAATGCATTCATGGCGTGCAAGCCATATATGTCCTAGCATTTGTATTTGCTTGTATTACCATTATGTCTTATGTTATTATATACCTTTGGTATTTAAATGTTACTTACTATCCTTTTACATCTTTGCTGATACTTTACTCCAGCAAATGGTGTCTTATTTAATCATACAGCATTGTTTAAATGCACTATGCTATAATTTCGTCATTCTGTCACTCTTATTTAGTTATTGCCATCATATATTATATGTATTATGAGCAACTAAAGTGTACACAGACATTGTACATTGTCTGTTTAATGTACTTGCTAACTTTTTATTAGTTGAACTTTCTTTAAATTGCAGTAGGATGGTTATTTACACCTAGTCCTATTGGTATAGTTAATTGGTTTATCATATTATTGTTATTAAATCACTTATATAATTATTGTTATGCATACCCATAGTTGAATTGAACATTCTTCTCACTACTGGTAAACTTCTTTACTTTCTATTTACAAGTTTTATTAGTGTTTTTAGTGTAACTCTGTAGTCACTAGGGATTTTGTCTGATTTGTCTATTGTTATTATCAATAATTTGACTTACATAGTTATGTCCCTCAGCTTATAAGGTATTTACTGGCTTATACATTTGTTCTTAATTGGTTTCTGCTTGACACACTTACTTGTAATTAATTTATCTAATTATTGTATGTGATTTTATGTTGTAGGTCCTGTTCAGATGAGGTTATGTGTTACTGATTTGGCAACAATATGCTTCTTATTTTGTTCAACATTCTGCTTAAATATTGCAATGTCATTATGGCATGTTATTACTATTGTTTATTACTATGTTTTACACACTTTGTACACATTTTACACTATATGTTTATACAACAATACTTGGTTTTTTACTTAATTATGTTACACATTTTGGTGGGTTTGCATCTTGGCTTGTATACATTGGTTTGTTTCTTTACAACAAATTGTTTTGTTTGCTTCACATTAGTTATAGCATTTATTTACATTTTGTCCTGTGTTACTCTGACATTCAGGCACATTTCATATCAAGGATTATATAGTTTGTATCATTGGTCTTTTTGCGCAATTATTTCTCTTTTCAGTTCCATTAAATTGGTGGTCTTACTAAGTATGTTTGTGTTTTACAATCTTGGATTACAATTTGTACACTAAATGTTTGTGTATTTCACTTGATAATCGTTGATTTCACTTGTTAACATTTATTCACTTCCCTTTGTCATAAACACTTCACTCATATTGTTTGTGTTGCTTATTTGGGGTAGTGTCATTACATTATTTATCGTTGCACTCATATAAGGTATTCACTATTATTGTTTGTGATCACTTACTAAGTTTTCAATACTTGGTTTCTATCATCTTGGTTTCACTATGTCCTTCCTTGATAGATAGTTTTATTACTATTAATCTGGTAATCATTATTCTTATTTTGTTACTTTACTGGTCGTGGTGCCTTCCATACTTTGGGAATGTTGTTGTCTTGCTCTAGTCATACATATTCTTCATTTTTCATGGTACATTTCTTCTTCTTCTTCTTCTGGTTATTCAGTTGCTTATTCTTCATTTTTAATTTCTTATCACTTATAAGGCATTTTCTGGTTCCTCACTATTTGTGATAGCTCATGTTATATTGATAACACAATTATTTACATTATATTCGTTGTTGTTTGTCACAATTCACATTTATTTGTCTATTCATCATGTTCACTCAATATAGTTATAATTTTTAACATTTTCACTCATTATTATGATAATCATTATTTTATATATGTCTCATTATCGTGATAAATTAGTTTATCCTCTCACTACGATGATAACATTTAACACATCTACTCACTATGATAATAATATTTGGTATATCCCCTCACTATTATGATCTATTGGTTTGTCTGTTCACTATGATGATAATAATATTTGGTATATCCCCTCACTATTATGATCTATTGGGCCTATATTGCTAACGTATTATATGGATCCATTGTCTTCTCTTTTCCTACTTTCTACTCGATGATACATTTATTATGGTTCTTCTTTCTTCTTTGTTGGCTTGCTTTAACATTATTCATATACAGATAAACATTTGACTTCTATACTTCTGTTATTTATTCTCACGTTTGATGGAATATGTTTGTGGTACACTTTTATTTGACGTATTATATCATTTCTATGTAACCGTTATTTTGATACGTTACAACTTATACACTTAATTTTGTATAAATTATACACTTATTTTGGTTAATGAATAACCAATCTAACCAATTATGACCTATACAGAGGTACACAAGATTTTGTCTGATATTATTTTAATTTCATTTAACTTATTTCTAAAGCTAAATGCAAAATTAGAATAAAAGAGAGAATTTAATAAGCACACTACTTTTTTTTCTAAATTTAAATATCCCATAACCTTTCATCCTTTCAATGTTTTAACATAGTATTGATTAATTTTTAATCACACCTCTTATTTCTTAATATAATTAGTAAACTTTAATGCAGTTTGAACTTCTTAATAACAAATTTGCATGTAATGAATGCTCCACATAACAAATTTTTCTATGCGACATGAAATTCAAGTAAAAATGTATGTATAGTTACTTAAACAATTAAATCTGAAATGAAGTTAACATCTCTATAAACAAACATTGGAAAGAATTTCTATTTTTTAATTATTTCGGTAATATTGACAAAATAAATCCATTAGTACAGTAAGCCAAACATGGATTCATTATACCTTTTCAGAAAATGAGTAGTTTTCCCTAATAAGAAGGGCTATAGCAACTAAATATGATGGTTTATTTTATTACCTTTCTTCCAATAGAGGTTATTCTGTTTGAAAGTTTATATTCTATTCTGGAACAGTACTAAATGTTTGTGTTACGCAAGTTAATTTGTTTATAAAGTTAAATCATGTACTACAATAATTTTGGCTAGTCTACAATCATCAGCTATGATTGTGTTCAGGTTTGTCTACATAAGATGTTGGTAAATCAGTTTACTTACTTGAAATAACATAATTTAGTGTTTATGTATTGAAATACACATTGCTGCTGTAAATTTTTACAGTACATAAACCTTGTTAAACTAGTTGAAAATTGTAAAGTTTGTGTAAAAAGGTTAGGTTAGAGAAAGGCAAGAAGGCTTTCAGCCATATTGGACTGGGTGAAATGTCAACTTTAGTATAATTAGAAAATATGTTTTTTAACTTTGGGGGACAAAGTTACTCGCGTCCGCAGCATCCTTAAGCTGCACGTGTCCCCTGGGTGGTGCTAAATGAGTAACAGTGCTGGGAGACCTGACAGGAGGGTCCGATGCATCTAGGTGTCAAATGGGTTAGCCTGTCCTGCGCTTACTAGCAATTATTAATTAGAAAATATAGTAAACGATATAATTTACCTAAATTTATGCCTGTAATAGTGCAAATAAGCAAAACTCAATTAACCATAATGTATAAAATGTTGAAGTAGTTTATAAGAAACAAGTAAAATAATAGAACTAATCAGGGTATCACAAGCATTATGTGAAGCTAGGTAATATACAAATTGTATAAATTATAAATGAGTGTAAAATGTCAACAAAGTGTAAATAATACAAAAATTAGTTAATTAAAGTATATTGTAATCATAAAAAAAACATGTTACAGACAAAAATAAGAATTTAAAAACACTATAGTTCAAAAAACAAAAAACAAAACAAATGTAGTTTTTCTAACAACAGAATATTCTAGAGAAAGATGCCAACTCACTCTTGTTTAAACATTTGATCACAGAACATCTAAGCAGTAGAGTCCTGTGTATTAATGAAAGAAATATTAAATAATCAGTAATCATTGTGAATCCCATCGTTCAATGTAAAGAAGCTCAGTAGTATTGACAAAAACAGATTTGAAAAAGCCACGAGAAAATAATTCACGAGAACGATGCAATACAAAGGAAATAATTAAGAGGGCAAATAAAATAAACAACATACAATTCAAAGCCTCATGGGAAATAATCAACTAAATAATATTAGGAAGAATACACAGCAATATTATATTTAACTACATTCACTTGAAATAACCTTCACTGAATTATAAACACAACACTTGGACACTGGTATTTCATCTGTGTAACTAAATGAAGAAATGTATGACTTTGTGTATGACACTGTGTAAGTTTAATAGTGTTGAATTCTAAGTAGTACACCTTAAAACAAAACTGTGTAAAATAAACCTTCACGACTCAACTTCAGCTGAAGTGAAATATTAGGTTAGCAGTATTGCGGACATCGGCCATTACATAAGTAGAGTTTGACACTGACAAGATGGCAGCTCTGTCTGGCAACATTTAAAACATTTTCAATTAACAGAACAGTAATAAATTATTATACTGTATTAATCCTCCTATGGCACTACAGCCCAAGTTGGGCCCTGGGCTCCACCAATCTCCTCTATCCATTGCAGCCCTCCTCCAGTTTCTTATCCCCATGTCCCTCGCGTCCTCTGCAATGCCAGCTTCCCACCTCTTTGTAACGTGTGTAAATTGGGTAATTTTATTTATTTCATTTTTGCGGGATTCTATAAAAAATTATTGTGAAAGTTTTATTTGACGACAAACGTACATTCCATTGGAACAGAACACGTGGTAAGAAACAGTGTTGAAACAAAGCAGTAAGACGCAGTTGCTGTTGAGTAACTCGGCAAGGAAATCGTACCACCCTAATTTTCTCAGAACTCGGTGTATGTGTGACGATGCACGCACTTAACATCTCAAGCAGGGGCGCTGAAGTGACGCCGTGAAACTCCAACGGCGCTGTAAAAAATGGCGCATGAACGAACAGTTTGTGATATCAGCAAGACAAACTACAGGAAATATCGTTAAGCCCCGCCCACTGCTAGTGACATCAGTCTAGCAGCGACCGATATCGTCCACGGTTGCCACACAAAAAACACACTATGTTTCATGCATAGAGCTCATAAGCCACAACAAATTCATCTTGAACGACGACGAAAATCAGGTGGCAGTGAACGGCAGCTTCCTACCGCCCAAAAACACAGTCTACATTAGGCAGAGACGCTAGGCAGTTCAATAGAAGCCGAGTCAAGTAACAGACGCCTGTATTTTGTGTCGGGCCCGGTTGGTCGAGTTTTCGCAAAATGTAGTTAATTCAAGAAGACCGACCGGGACCCGAGGAAGTAAACGATATTACAAACGGTTACCGGACCGTGACAGTGGGAGATCAGTGAAATACGGACAATGTAACCAAAGCTAAACCACGTGTTCGGTCGTCGGTGTTAATCCGGTTACCGCGAATAAAACAGATTTTCGTAAAACACAAACAAAGGGGAATATGTTAAATTGTATGAGTGTGAGTGAGAGCACAGCTGAGCGGTTTTCCATAGTTTTAAAACGTATTAAAGGGTAAGGTATATGTAATGAATTACAAAGTGTGTTTTGTAATTTCTATTGGGTTGTACTTTGTATTAAGGAATTCCAATCATATGTAAGTAAAAAAGCATTTATTTCATAACTAAAATGTGTTAGTCTAAGTTATTTCGTCATTACCACGTTCTCATTTCTGTGTTGCGAAATTCGTCTAAACGTTCCGGAATCTTTCTGAATTATTAATTGGGTGTGGTCAGATTGCTAAATTGTCCCGTTTTATTAAGGTAGAGTCTTCAAAGTTTACATGTATAACTAAAAAACATGTTGGCGACTCTGGGCTTCTGATAAAATTTCTGCAGCAGGTAAGCGAAACTATTGCAGGTAAGTCCTGGCAGTGGACTTTATGTATTAATATATTTTGGATATTTTTTATAGTTACATCTTCCTCGGTCTGCCTCTAGGTCTTGTTCCCTCCCATGTACCCAGCAGAGCCCTTTTGGGGTTCCTGCCATCCTACATTCTCATAACATGTCTGGCCCAACGCAATCTTTGCATTCTTATAAATTTTGAGACTGGTTGAAAACGTTTTCAATGAACAGAACAGTAATAAATTATTACAATAATAAAAAATATAAAAATTAATCGAATTGTACTAATTGTTTGTAATTTTTTTATTATACGTGCCACGTGCCCTAAAGTTGAGAATCTGTATGTGCATGCTTTGGAAAATAAAAAACTAATTCTAATTGACCATTTTGTTTGATAGCAAATAACAGTACTAATAGCACAATATAGCCTTCTTTTTTAATTTTTGTTAAAGGGAATAAGAAAACAACTGTATAAATGTATCCGATCAAATACACACGATAAATTTGGAAAACCCTTTTGACTTTGAAGTATTACTCCGTTATTAAATATTAATTTTATATTGATTTTATCTGTAAGGTTTGGTCCAGGACTTCGTTTAGTGTACTTCGGCAGAGAACAATGGGCAAATACAAATAACAAAATGCGTATATAAAGTAAAATATAACACTATTTATTTTCTTTTGATAACATAAAAAAGATCATGAACACATTTATTCTGCCTTAAGGCATAAAACTGATTACCAATAACTATTACATCAAAATACAAATACATATATCAAAGATTATGCAAACTCAACACTTCTTGTTAGGACTATGTTCATATTCTTCACTCACAAAATCGTACACACTTCCATACTTTTACATTTCTTTTTATTGAGCTCAACTTAACAAAATTTGGTGAAAAACCAGTATTGAATTATTGTTGAAATGTCTACTTCCCTTTCATGGTGCGTATGGTTTCATCCTACGCTGTTGCGTGCACTATTTGTTGTTTTCACTTTTATATCTTACGGCCGAACTGTCAATATATTTTTATTGATCACTGATTAATACATTATCTATATTTTTTAAGTTCAAATACTAGTTAAAACTTCACATTTTTATGATTTGCGTTTTATGCTGTTTATGAGGGCGATACGAAAACTATTCAGCCGGCGGCCGAGCGAACTGCTCGCGTCCGCTTTGTTTAGATGTTAATTGCTGACTGGCGTTCAGTGTTACAATTTCCGTTCGTGTCGTCTTTAAACTGGTTCACTCCGCTCCCCGCCATACGTCTCGTCCTCAATATTTAAAAGTTTCGCTGAACTTAGTATCACCTTTTTAACTTGCCACGAACTGATTTCCATCAACAGCATACTTGCGGGAATAATCACTGGCTATAAATAGACTTTCGTTATGCTTCATAACCATATATGGTCATGAAAACATTTACTGGCAATCGCCTCACCTTAAGGGGGCCTCATCTTCACATGTTATAAAATTTATAAAACTCAAAAATTATTTATGTAAATTTAGACCCATTACAATACCCCTCAAATGAGAGGTTTTATGCCAAAGCACAAAAGCTCTCATTGACACTCTCATACTTTCTAAAGGGATCAGTCAAGATATGTCACCACAACCCCCTCTACGTTTTACTCAAAATCGTGGTTAACCTACCCCTGGTCCAGTGACTGTGACCGCACCTGAATGACCTTACTAGACTTCTCTCTCGAGATCCCAACACCCCAAGGCCAGACAGGCACTTGACACTCCTGCTCTGGCGCGCAGGCCAGCACAGGACCGCCGTCACAGCATCGCCAGACACTGAAACATGAAATCAAAAAATATCAAATAGTGGCCTGGTATAATAACATATCCCTAACTGATCTGGTTCCCCTTAGCTGTGTGTTGGTTTGCGTTAAGAAGTACTGAGTTTTTTTTTCCTACACATGGATGAATACTTAGTCTAAGTATAATACATTATAAGAATTCCATACCAACATTCTGTATAACCTTCTCTCGTTAACTCTTATCCCAAAATTCAAAATGACCACTCTGATTCCCATCAAAATTTAAATAAACATTTCCATTACAACGTATAAATACCTTCCATTACATAATTCACATTTCAAAATTAACAAACTTCTTATATGGATTAAAACACATTAAATCAACATGAGAACAAATTACTTACTTAACAATCGTTAAGCATCTTCATATTACTCCTTAATACATCAAAATAAAATACTCCTCGTCAATACAACATCATTCATTTACATCAGAAAATCAATTACACACTCTACATTATTGATGTAACTCATTTTACCATTTAATAACTCGTTACTAACAACCTAGTAACCACCTTCTCCATTATCACATAATTTATTAAATTATGAATTTATTTTAAATTCCTCCTTCCACACACACTACTACCCCCCCCCCGGACTGTAGCGCCCAGTTGCCTCCACAAGGACTGAAGCGGAAGGGGTGAACACTTTTTTCTTTTCTTTCTCCCTCATCCTTGCTTTGGCATTATACGAAATTCGGCATTACTGATATCCCGGATACCAGTAATCCTACTAAATTAATATTCACACTGTAGCGGGTCATTTTTGGGTGTTTTTATTTTTAACCGTTTGGGGCATTATTATATTGTTACTTATTTCGTTTTCGGGCGGACTGGTATAATAAATTTGAAAAAACTGTAATTGTATTGTGCAACGTTATTGTCCAAGCAACAGCACGAGGTTGAGAAACAGCGTTTGGAACAAAAGCAACGCGCAATTTCAGTGGTGTAACACGGCAGAAGAATTTACCTCCCCCAAAATTCTAAGAACTCTGTGCATGTGTTTTGACGCCCGTATGCAACTCAGCCGGGCGGGGATCGGCACTGACGCCGTGAGTGACACCGCAGTTGAGACCAACATGGCGCTGGGACGAGAAGTTATTAGTTCCAAGTGACCGGCTACCGGAAAACAGCGTCAAACTCCGCCTACTGTGAGCGACATCAGCAGAGCAGATGCCAATATCAGCCTCTGGACACACACACATGCCAGTTATAATCCATGCATAAAATGGTTATGCCACCGCAATTAATCACCAACGGCGACTAAAACCGGATGGCCGTGACTGCTCATTTCCCGCGACTCAAAGAAAGCACATTGTCCAGTTCGTCACTGACTGTGTCGGCGCCGACACGCGAGCTAAATATGCTCATATAATTTCATTAGTATTTGATAATGAAAGTGAAGTAGTCATTTTCTAAAACCAGTGACAGGATGGGAGGATAGTTGTAGAACAATAATATCCAAATTTGTGATTCAGTTTCGTCCTTTTCGAGACGTTTTCGACCTACCGCGGGCTGGCCACGAGGTCACAGAAGAACGCGTTGCCGGTAGTGATTTAAAATCATGTATTCAATCGGGTAATTGGGGTTTTATAATGGAATGGGAGTAGTGAGTGTGCAATGCTGGGCTGTTCTGGGTTTATGTGTGAAATATATAATTGTTTGTATCTGTATAAAGGATAAGGTAAGCCATAGTCGATAAGGTGCAAGAGTTGCACAACATGTAACACGAAGTTTTATCAATTCAACATTTCTTATTAATAAAAAAATCTAATTTCTCTTCCATATAATTGAGAGTTAAATTCTTTCAATGCCTTATTTCGTTATATGTATCGTCAGAGTTCGTCGAACGAAATGGGTTAGTCCACACTATGCGATCCGGCCAGATCAAGTTGAAAGGTAAGTGGGAGTTGTAATTTGAATAAATAAAATTTTACCAAAGAAGAAAAAAGTTACAACACTCCTTGGATTTCGTTGTCCATGACATGTCCGTTACTTAATTAAATATCACTATGGTATTGACGACTCGGAACAATAGGTTTTTTTATAAGTAAAAACGTAAAGTTTTACCTTACAGCCTAAACCGGCTTTCGCCTATAGAAGGCTTCATCAGAGGCTGTCGTAGGTAGCGCTGTTCGTCTTGTTGTTGGCGACGAGATAGTTTTTCGAAAGATCGAAGCTGTGTGTGTGTGGTGAGATGTGTTCCTTTGCAAACCACCTCATTGAAGCAAACCACACATATAAAAACATCGACAATAACATGAACATACTACATGTACATACAAAAGGCCGAAAACTAGACACTAGAACAATTAGAAATATACAAACACACAAAAACAAATAAAAACGACATCCTAAATGAACAGACACAATTCAAATCGCACGCATTATTCGAACACATCTCACCACACACACACAGCTTCGATCTTTCGAAAAACTATCTCGTCGCCAACAACAAGACGAACAGCGCTACCTACGACAGCCTCTGATGAAGCCTTCTATAGGCGAAAGCCGGTTTAGGCTGTAAGGTAAAACTTTACTTTTTTACTTATAAAAAAAACCTAGTGTTCCGAGTCATCAATACTATAGTGATATTTATTCACACTCCCTTAATCGGTCTATCACCCATACTTAGGTATGTAGCCGTGTTCCAAAGTTATATCATCTTAGATTCCCCTGATCTAAACCACCCAGTTGTATTTCTAAGTTCACCAATTTAGAATATTAAGCCAAATCCACGGTCAGGGTTCGGTGAAGCCGTGACCGCCCGAAAATGGGGAATCGCATTTACCATATAATACAATTCATGTTTAAGATTCCTACACATTGACATAATAAAACATAGTAAACACTCACAATGAACATAAACCTCATTACATTAAAATAAACATCTCAGTTGCATCTGAATAAAATTTCCCAATATTCCAAAACTTTAATTTCAATTGAACCTGTTAATACTCAACCTTTAATTTTGTCAAATTTTGTTGCTTCCCTGCTATAAACACTTTTTCCTCGAATGAGGCCTTTCGGTTTTACAACCATTATCAAGTTCTTCCTACAACAACATTAAAATACCTACTTCCCTTATATATATACTAACCCTCCCACGCATCACCGGTTACATTCAACCTTTAATTATTTACCACTTCTTATATCATTAGATTCTCCAAAAATTCAAATTTATTATCAACATTCATTTTACATAACATTTTATTCATTAAACATTGCGATTATTACCTCAAAATAAACAATTCATCTTTATTCTTCGTATTGTTTACACTTTATAGCAGTTAGCAAATTCATAAAAGAAATAGTAAGGATGGCTGCTAATTTAAACAATACGAAGAATAAAACATGCGAATTGCAAGCAGATAAATATAAAAATGTAAGGAAATTTTTTAAGTATTTAAAAATTAAAGCAAAATTGAAAAAACGCTAGGGAAAATTTGGTTTAATAAACAGTGTTTAATTAATAAAATAACTCCAAAATACGCAAAAATTAAAATTAATAACAAAAGCAAAGTAGCAAACCAAGTGAAAAACATGCCGGAAAAAATATGGATAAAACTTGAAATTAAGAACTTATACAGTAAAATAAATAAATATAACAAAGAAATGTATCAATTACATCAAAAATTATATACAAGTTACAATTATATAGAAATAGAAGAAATCAGAAAAGAGTTTGGTGAAAAATACATAGAAAAGAAAATAAGAAAAATGGAAGAGAGATTAAATAAGAAACTCAAGGAATTAATAGAAGGAACAAGAAATAAAAATAAAGAAAAAGATAAAGAAATAAAATTTGCTGAAAAAGTATTAAATTTAACAGAAACAAAGTTTACAGAAAATGAACATAAATTATTAGGGAAAAGTTTAAAATATGCAACAAAAACAAACATAGATAAAGAAAATACAATAATAGAATGTGAAGAAATAATCGATAAAATAAAAAATGAAGAAACTAAAAAACAATTAAGAAGTGAAGTAAAAGAAATAGTAGAAAAAATATGTAAGAAAAACAAAAATGTAAGAAATAAAAACGAAACACAAATAAAAAGAAATATAAGAGAATTAAAAAAGAAAATCACGGAGAACAATTTGATAGTTATAAAAGCCGATAAAGGTAACACAGCAGTGGTAATGAACAAAAGAGATTATATCGAAAAAGCAGAACAATTTATACAAAAAGGACCATATAAAGAAATAAAATATGATTACACAAGTAAATTTCAAGCACAAACAAAGAAATTGATAAAAAAGACAACATATCTAACACAATGGCAAAAGAAACAAAAAATAGAACATAATCCTGAAGCTCCAAAATTTAGATGTCAAATTAAGTTACATAAAAAAGAAATGCCATTAAGACCTATAGTATCATTTATAAATTCGCCAACATACAAAATATCAAAAGAAATAAGTAAAAGAATCAAAATGGCATATGAAAAAGAAGAAATCCACAGCATAGAAAATAGTAAAAAGGTAATAGAAAGATTAAAAGAAATTACCATAACAAATAAGACAAAATTAATGTCATTAGATATAAAAGATATGTACACCAACATACCAATAGCAAAAACAGTAGAAATAATAAAGAAAAACAAATTAAGTAATGTAGAATGGAAAAACGAAATAATAGAAGGATTAGAATTATGCCTAAGCCAGAACTACTTCAGATTTAATAACAAATTTTACATACAAGAAAATGGATTACCAATGGGATCACCGCTTTCACCATTAATGGCAGAGATATTCATGAATAGCTTTGAAATCAAAATTTTAAAAGATATAGATAAAGAAAAAAGGAATAAAAAATGGATCAGGTATGTAGATGACATACTAATAGTTTGGGAAGGTGAATTTAAAAAATTTACGGAACAACTAAATAACATAGAAAAAACAATAAAATTTCAAGAAGAAATTGGAGGATTAGAAATTAATTTCCTGGATATCAATATAAAAATTGAAGGTAACAAACTTAAATTCGATATATATAGGAAAGAAACATACTCAGATTTAATAATTCCACAAGAATCATATCATCCAGTCAATTATAAAATGGCAGCATTAAATTCATTTTGCTATAGAGCTATAAATTATCTAGAAAATGAAGAACTCAAACAAAAAGAATTAAAGAAAATACAACAAATAGCAAAAAATAATAATTACAACCCTAAAATAATTAATAGAATAGTTAAGAAAATAGAGGAAAATAGAGAAATAGAAAATAACAAAAAAGAAAAAACAAATGAAGAAAAGAAATATAAAGGAGCAATAACATACATAGGATATCAAACAAAAATGTTTTGAAAAATATGAAATACAGATAGGAATAAAGAAAACAAAAAATGTATTCGAATATATAAAAAATGATAAAACAGAAGAAATTCCATTAACAGAAAAAAGCGGCGTATACAAATTAAAATGTGGGGAATGTAATAAGATATATCTGGGAGAAACTGGAAGAAAATTTAAAATTAGAATGAATGAACACGCAAAAGGAGAAGGGGTTAGAGTAACGAACTCACTATATGCAAGACATTTCAACGAATCAGGCCATAAATTCATAAATCCCAATGAAAATATGGAAATAATCAAAATAGAAAACAATCCGCAAAAAAGAAAATTAATAGAAGAACTAGAAATACTTAAAGTTAAAAAAGAAGATAAAAATAAATTAATGAATATAAAAGTAGATTTTACAAATGAAGAAATATTTTATTATATATTAAACAATAAACAAAAATAAATTAAAATAATAAGAATAACACACTAAAAAATGACGAAATGTAAAAGGTTACAAAAAAATTATAAGTCAAGAATGAAGAAATTAACAGGAGATTCTTAAAACAATTTGACGGACGTTAGAAAAATGCCTAACGGAAAAAGGTAGACAAAGTTCCCGTGAAGAGCGGTAGCAGCTGAACCAATAGGAGGGGCGATGACATAAGGGGAGGGGCCTAAAGTATAAAAGCTTACAACGTACAGTTGATAGACGTTGTTTAAGACCTGAAGATGTCAGTAATGACGAAAAGCTTAGTCGAACAATAAAAAATTATAGCAGTTAGCAAATTCAGAAAAGAAATAGTAATTCATCTTTAAATTTGCTTATCAAATTATAGACATTACACTTTAATTTCAACTGAACTTTTTACTAATCAACCATCAATTATTTAGCATTTACTATACCATTAAATTCTCAAAAAAAATTTTAATTTGTTATCAACATTCATCTTATACAATATTTCGTTTATTATCTCCTTTCAAATTAATTCAATTATTTTATCAAACACATTTCATTACTTTAACAAAATTCACAAAGTTGAGTATACTTCACCTTGCTACATCATTACATTTAACATCAACACAAAAGTATATACAGTCCACATTATTATCTGTTAACGTTTACCACAAATCATTTCATAATACAGTCCAATTAAAAACCACTACACACATAGTTAAACGTTCATAAACATTAATTGCTTACCCCCCATCAACGAACAATAACCTGGTCTTACATCTACACAATTCATTTTTTATTAAATACATTATATTATCTCTGTCAATATAATGACAATTGAAATTCTCATACTTTTCTACAATACCACAATAATTAACAGGATTATTCCATATTATTACATCATATAATTTGTCACCATCGAGTATAGTCAAGTCGCCCTTAGTATGATTTGTCACTATTAGGTCAATTATAATTTCATCATTATTATCATCTGCTGCTATCCCAGTTACATCATAAGGTAAGTAATCTATACCATCAACCTTATCATCATTTGCTGCACTAATTACTTCACAAGGTAAGTACTTAATATTATTAACTCTCTCAATATCTAACCTCTCTACTATTTCGTTATAACCTCTATTAACCTCAAACATCTCTACCTTCCTATCAAAATACCTTTCATCATGACACCATTTCATACATTTTCTATCATTCCATACAGAGGGTACTAAAACATAAAAACACCTCCTGGCTTTTCCAGGACAACTACAAAAAATTAAGGACAATTATTTAAAAAAGCATTGTTTTCCAATAAGGGACATTCACCCTTCAAAAACATTTGTAAACATCTTGGTTCACAATAAACCTGGGGAAACCTTACCCTCTGTCCTATATTCACAAAATAATTCTCTTCATATTCTCTCTCTAATTTACAAATACTGATTTCTACTCTCTCACTGTTTCTATATTATCATCATCACTATTTGTTTTCACTGCATCACTTTTATATTTCTCGTTTTCAACTATCTTACCGCTACTACTTGTTAATTCATTTTTATAACTAAAACTTACCTCGTTAATTATTTCTTCATAATTTTTCGTTATTTTACCACCATTATTCTCACCTGTATTGATGCCATGGTCATCTGTTACTTCGTTATTTTCATTTTCGTCATACTCCCCGTGTCGTCATTAGTTTTGACACCACTACACCCACTTATCTGTTTTAATTCAACTTCTATATTGTCTAGTTTATTATTTATTTCAACAAACTTCTCACTCACTCCATTAAAACTCTCACTTATACTTTCAAATTGGTTATTTATATTTAAATTACTCATTTTTATTTCACTTCTTATATTCACCAATTCGTAATTTATGTCTTCTAACTTCTCGTTCCGTTTGTTAAGTCTATTATTTATTTCCCTCATCTTTGACTTAATTTCAGTTCTAAATTCATTCAAAATTGTGTTCAAATTACATGACTTTAACTCCACGCTACTTGCATTTATCGCTGACTTGATTGCAATGTTACGTGCATTTACCGCTGACTTGATTTCAGTTTTAAATTCATTCAAGCTTGTGTTCAAATTATCATGATTCTTATTCATCATTTCCATAATCAACACTAATTGATTAAATATATTTACCTCGTTATTTCTACTACACTCAGCTCTGACCGTTTCATTTACATTTGCTATTTCGCCTACATTCTCGACTTTTTCATTTGTTGTTACTAAATCATCTTGTGTAACGTTCAAGATGGACCCTACATCTGTATTCTCGCATAAATTTGTATTTGCATCCTTCTCTGCCATTTTGACTAAATTGTAAACTTTCAATTTTAATTTACAATGTCCCTGTTCGGGCGCCAGTTGAAGTATTATTCCGTTACTAAATATTAATTTTATATTGATTTTATCTGTAAGGTTTGGTCCAGGACTTCGTTTAGTGTACTTCGGCAGAGAACAATGGGCAAATACAAATAACAAAATGCGTATATAAAGTAAAATATAACATTATTTATTTTCTTTTGATAACATAAAAAAGATCATGAACACATATATTCTGCCTTAAGGCATAAAACTGATTACCAATAACTATTACATCAAAATACGAATACATATATCAAAGACTAGATGACCCGGTGAACTTCGTACCACCTAAAATTGATTTGATTGTAACTCTTCATAAGCGATTATCAATCCTAATCAACCTTCCAACTCCAATTCATTGAGATCGATAATATTAGCCGCATCGTGTACGGTTTGAGTTTTGTTTGGTTATTAAATGAAACTTGTTTGTAATTCAAATGAGTTCAATGTCTTTTATTTACATGAAAGATAAATGCAGTTAACATTCAATGCAAAGCTTTCTGGTAAACTACGTTTTTCGTTTTGTTTTCCGGCGCGTAAATAAACAAAGATGATGGCTTTCCGACACGCGAACATGCGACATATAGTTGTCCATGCGCGAAACACGGAAACTCCAAGTTAATTCCGCAAACTTCCAACGACTGGCCTTGTGATTTGTTGATGGTCATCGCGAAGGCCAGACGCACGGTGAATTGCAGCCGTTTAAAATCGAATGGCAAGTCCGTTGGAATCATCGGGATGCGCGGAATCAAAACATCCTCTCCTTTGTACTTTCCCTTGATAATCGTCGCCTCGATGACGTTGTTCATAAGCTTTTTCACAGCCAGTCTCGTTCCATTGCATAGTCGAGGTTGATTGATGTTACGCAACATGATGATGACTGAGCCTACTTTCAATTGCAAATTGTGAGGTGGTAATCCAGGCAATTCCAGCGAATTCAAAAATTCTGTGGGATAGTTGACTACCTCATCCTGGCTGATAACTGTGTCAACCGATTTGAAGGAAAACAACTGTCCCGGAATGAAATTTTGAATGGACGCGTTGAGATCATCGACATCTTTGTTTTTCGCTGTCAATATGGCTCGTTCGCTCAGCCAATTACGGTTTTTGAAGTTCTGCACTACGTTCGGAAAAACACACCCAATGAGCTCCTCCTTCGATTCGGTCAACTGACAGAAATCAGTGGGCAATGTGATGAATCCGGTTGAGATGTCAACTGCGATTTTCCCATTACCAATGTCCAACAATTACTTCGAAAACACATCTGCATTTCGATCTTGTTGCAAAAACACTCGCATGTTA
This sequence comes from Magicicada septendecula, assembly GCA_034769895.1. Classification (NCBI taxonomy): domain Eukaryota; kingdom Metazoa; phylum Arthropoda; class Insecta; order Hemiptera; family Cicadidae; genus Magicicada; species Magicicada septendecula. The sequence continues at coordinate 275,051,108 of CM068370.1, read as the reverse complement.
GTCGTCAATCGGAGTGTCTTCACATGCCGCCACAAATTTGATGATTTTAAGCACACGTTTAGTTCGTCAGCTACAGTTGATCATGGAATAACTGGAAGAGTCTGACGAAAATCACCGGACAACAGAATAATGGCTCCACCAAAAATGTTTTTATTGTCACGAAGATCTTTCAACGTTCTGTCCAGCGCCTCCAGTGACCTCTTGTGGGCCATCATGCATTCGTCCCAAACGATCAATTTGCATATTGTGACGGTACAATTCTGGTACAATAATATTTTTGAGAAATAATTGTTCTAATACAATAATTATTGTATTTTATTTTAGAATACCATATAAAAGATTGGTAAAGTTATTGAGAATTTTCAATAACGTAATATTGAGTGAACAGGATTTGTGTCGAGGTCAGCGGAAAATGACAAAAGTAGCAAAAAACAGTTCGTCATAATAACGGATAAACAAGCCTAGCCCATGATTACGTCAGACGAAAGAATGCAAGGCGCATTATTATACAATTGTATTTAACTAGGCTTGGCCGTACAAACAAAAGACTGGTGACGTAGTTTTTGCCCCACCTCTGCAATGCTTAGTGGTGAAACGCTGTCATTTTCATCTCGACCGTGAAGTGGGCCAGCCGGCCAAGTCACACGGCCGGCAAATTCACGAAGTGTGTTTCTCTAAATTTTACACTACCAAAAGTTTATTTAATATGCATTAACAGTTGTTACAAATTGAAATCGTAAGATCACGATGGGACACTACAATCGGGAGTGTGAGATCCACGATAGTACAGTTTCAATGTAGTGACAGCTAAGTACCACTAACTTACGCAGTACAAAAAACAATCAAATATAAATATTAAAATCCAATACTCAAAATTAATTAAATTCAGTAAAACGAGCTCATGACGAAATTGTACCAGAGAATGAGAGGGAGGGAGTGAAAGAGTGGATACTATTCAATATTAATAAGTGCTGGGTTGTGCCACTATATATATAGATATATTACTATAATACCTATAACTAATTTACCTCAAGATATATTTTTTCCTTCAGGAACATGTTTCGGGAGATCCTGTTCTCCCATCTTCAGCCTTCGCCATCTTGCTTCTGGTGCAGTATTTGTGTGTTGGCTTCTGGATGTTATTAAGGTGGTTTGTTGGTCTTTGGTTCTTCAATGTTGCATTATTGTGTGTGGTTGTGGTATCTGTTTTTGTATTTTGTGTATTTTCGATGTTGAGTGCTTTGAATATTGTGTCATGTTTTGTATTGATTTGTATTTGTTCTGGTATTAATTTGTTTTGTGTTTTATGTTTGTAAATCTGTAAATTTTCCCAAATGTTCATTATGGTGCCTTTGTGTGGTATATGTTTTATTAGTGTTACATTGGTTATGTCTGGGAATTCATGTCCTGTGTTTATTGCATGTGTGGCTAAATTGGATTTATATATATTTGGTTTTTTGTATGCATTTAGGTGTTCAAAATAACGTTTTTCAGCTGTTTTTTTGTTTGTCCTATATAACATTTATTGCAATATTGGCATTCAATTTTGTATATACCGTTGGTTGTTGTATTATCTTTGTTGTGTGAGCTATTTAGATTTTGTAATTTATTTTTATTAGTTTTGTATGCTATTTTTATATCTGTGTTTTTAAATAGTTTTGTTAGTTTTGTCATTTTATTATTTAAATAAATAATAATATTTAAATATAAATAATAAAATGACAAAACTAACAAAACTATTTAAAAACACAGATATAAAAATAGCATACAAAACTAATAAAAATAAATTACAAAATCTAAATAGCTCACACAACAAAGATAATACAACAACCAACGGTATATACAAAATTGAATGCCAAGATTGCAATAAATGTTATATAGGACAAACAAAAAAACAGCTGAAAAAACGTTATTTTGAACACCTAAATGCATACAAAAAACCAAATATATATAAATCCAATTTAGCCACACATGCAATAAACACAGGACATGAATTCCCAGACATAACCAATGTAACACTAATAAAACATATACCACACAAAGGCACCATAATGAACATTTGGGAAAATTTACAGATTTACAAACATAAAACACAAAACAAATTAATACCAGAACAAATACAAATCAATACAAAACATGACACAATATTCAAAGCACTCAACATCGAAAATACACAAAATACAAAAACAGATACCACAACCACACACAATAATGCAACATTGAAGAACCAAAGACCAACAAACCACCTTAATAACATCCAGAAGCCAACACACAAATACTGCACCAGAAGCAAGATGGCGAAGGCTGAAGATGGGAGAACAGGATCTCCCGAAACATGTTCCTGAAGGAAAAAATATATCTTGAGGTAAATTAGTTATAGGTATTATAGTATTATATACATCAAGAAACGGACTGTAGCAGAAAGTGATTGAAATATAGATATATATATGTTTATCATGTTTCTTAATATTATAATACATGTTTGTTTTTGGAGGGATAAAGTATGTAATATTTGATAAACGCCACATGGCGTAACCTGTAATCGATTTTCAATGTGTAGTCATTTTCAAAAAATTAAAGGTCAATGGTACGTTTCATTTTGAGTACAATTATTTCAGGTAATACATTCCATGAACCTGGTTCGTGTAACCCGAATTCTGGCCTTTCAAGGTAAGTTTTGTATTTGTTGTGCAGTATGCAACATGGCGCCCGATATTTTAATACACATCAAATTAAATGTAACCGATTAATTAAACACAATTAAAGTTTTATTACAAATGGCTTTTGCGAACAGGGACTCTACATAAGACTTAATTTTATGTGGAGTATACCTACCGGAGAAACGGAATATTTACCTGAGATAATTGGGAAAGTACGTAAACACGTGCGAAAGGTAGGGTTAAGTTACAAGGTTATAGACATATATGTGTTAGAGATATAAGAACCAAAATGAGTACCAATGACAATAAAACATTAGAAATCAGTACAACTGATGAAAATTTGACTAGTGAGATGGATGTTCCATTAACACCAATTAGTCAGATTGACGAGTCGATTACAGTAACAGTAACCTCCATCTCAAGTAGTCAGGAAAATAAAACAGATGATACAGCTGCAATGATCCAGTTACTATTAAATAAATTTGATGAGAAGTTTAATAAATTAGACAAGAAGTTCGATGAACAACAAAGTGATTCTAATGTTAAATATAATAACTTGAATGACAAATTTGATGAATTGAAAAATGAAATTAAAAAATGAAATGATAATTTTGATAAACAATGTGACGAAGTGAATAAAAGGTTAGATGAGAGGTTAAGTCAAATAAAGAATAAGAAGGTAGTAGCAGTGAAAATATGACTAAAAACAAAGTGCTAATAAATAAGGTGAGTAACAGTGATAATTTGAATAATGAATTTACAGGTAGTAACAATGATATAATTAAGAACATGGTATTAGAAAATGATGATAAGAATATTCGGAGTGATAATGAGATGTTTGTGTGTGTTGAGTCAGAGAGAGAGAGCTGAGAGAAAGTATATTTGTAAAAGGGATGCAGGGGGTAGAATTTTCCCTTGATGTTGTAGTAGGGGGTGAAGTAAAGTCTTCACGTATTTTTAGCAAGGACGTAAGTTCCTTAGGTATATATTTGGGAGACGATAGGTCTACAAATAGTTCCCTGGTGTTTTTGTGTACCTCATAGGTGGTGCAGTAATTATGAGTTAATGACCCCTGCATATTTGGAGAGAGAGAGTGTAGCTTGGTGTTATGGTGAGAAATATATTGAGAGAGAGAGAAAGAGAGTAACAGAGATTTTTAAGATAAATAGAAAGTATAGAGAATTTGTAGAAAGGTTAGGAGTAGAGATGGTGGATAATTATAGTGAATACTTACCTTGTAGTGAAATTGAGATAGCAATAATAGTAGATGATGAGAATAATGATAACAATTACTTACCTTGGGAAGTAAAGGGTGTAGTAGTAAACGATAGTAATGACTATATGACTTACATCATGATGACAGATAATACTGAGGTAGACAGAACCATACCCGATCGTGACATGGTATATGATAAATTAATATGGAATAAACCTATTAATTCTGGAAACGAGATTGTGGAAGAGTATAAAAGTTTAGATAAATATTATATTGATAATAATAATATCATTTACTTAATAAAAAATAAGTTGTATAGACCTAAGATTCGACTGTTATTCAATGATGGAGGATAGATTGTTTTATTGTGTAACGAACATTAATATATGTGAACAGTGGTTTTGAAATGGACTGTATATGAACTGATTTTGATCAATGATAAAATAACAAGTTGGATTGTATATTTTTTTTTGTGTATTAATGTCAATGTATTTGTGTATTTTGATGTGGTGTATTACAGGTAAATTTTATGTACACCATGTATGTAACAGTAAATTGTTTTAATAATTAACAATTAACATGTTTTTGTTTTGACTAAACAAATGATGAATAATGAAAGTTTAATTAATTTAATAATATATATATAAAACTTTCACTTATGAACTTACTATTCGTTGTCACTTTCCCAAACGTTTCAAGGTGATGTACCTCTTCTTCAGTGGGAGTATACTGAATGTCGATTCCAGAATAACCGTTACGGAATTAGTTGTGTGTGGTGGGGGTTGATGGTGGGAAGGGATTGGCGCTGAGGTTCGAATTGTGTGTATGGATCAGTGTATCGAATAGTGTATGTGATTTATAATGTAATTGTTCATTTAATATGTTGTTTGGTTGTAGTGTGTGATATCTGTATATTTCAAATTGTTCAGCTGTGTTTAGTTTTCTACTTTTAGGTAAGTAGTGTAATATTTCCATGTTGTGTTCTATGTTTGTGTAACTGTGGTTTTCGTTGTGTAAATGTGTGGCAAATGTGGAATGTATGTAGTTTGTGGTGAGGGCTTTTAAATGTTCAGAAAATCTGGACGAAAAAGATCTTCCCGTCTGGCCAATGTAGAATTGTTGACAATCATTACAATTTAATTTATAAACCCCTGTTTTGCTGTATGTGTCATTGTGTTTGTTAGTATTATTTATGTGTTTTCTAATGGTGCTATTGGTTCTGTAGGCTACTTTATAATTGTGTTTCCTAAATGTGTTTGCAATTTTGTGTGTATTGGAATTGTAGTATGTAAGTGTTATGTATTTGCTGGGTTGTGTGGTGTTGGTCTGATGTGTTTTACTTTTTGTGTTTAGGATTCGTTTGTGTAGTTTATTTATTAATCCGGGGTTGTATCCATTTTTGACTGCTATGTATTTGATTGTGTTTAATTCATCTTGGTAGTCATGTGTGTTTAGGGGTATTGAAGTGAGCCTAAACACATATGACTACCAAGATGAATTAAACACAATCAAATACATAGCAGTCAAAAATGGATACAACCCCGGATTAATAAATAAACTACACAAACGAATCCTAAACACAAAAAGTAAAACACATCAGACCAACACCACACAACCCAGCAAATACATAACACTTACATACTAAAATTCCAATACACACAAAATTGCAAACACATTTAGGAAACACAATTATAAAGTAGCCTACAGAACCAATAACACCATTAGAAAACACATAAATAATACTAACAAACACAATGACACATACAGCAAAACAGGGGTTTATAAATTAAATTGTAATGATTGTCAACAATTCTACATTGGCCAGACGGGAAGATCTTTTTCGTCCAGATTTTCTGAACATTTAAAAGCCCTCACCACAAACTACATACATTGTAACGGTACAAAATTGTAGGGCCAAGATAACATTTTAAAATTATATTCTCCATGCAGTCATTGTTCACCCTTGTAGAACCCCGTGTTAGTCAACCAGATAGGCTGTGTTTATTACAGAACAAAACGTCTATGTTTTGTCTCCGCACTCAAGCAACGTAGACTGATTTTGAAATAACACCTAACTTCGCATCAGCCGTGAATCACGGAAGAAAGTCATGTAACTGCATATTGCACCAGGCGGCAAAATATTGCTAAACGCTGTGCCTAAGTTATAGCGCTCTTTTAACAACACCAATGGGGGAGCAGACTCAAGATCACGTGACCAGCTCTGTATGCTCAGCTTTAGCGAACTAACGCCAGTTCCATTGCAACTCACGGCTGAGCGGTCAGACAATCAGCAGACAGTCACCAGAACAAAAACGGTAGCCTCGGACGAGTTCTTGGTAGGCCGAAAAATACAAAAGTAGGCCTACCAAGTAATATAAAATGTACAAACAGTAAAGTGACGAGTAAATGGCGTAAGGTAATAATAAACTGTGTTTGGAGTGGAGAGTGATTAGTGACAACAGTTCCAGACAATATCGTGTACAACGTTTGGATATTACGCAAATAGGTAACAAGTGTAAAGACAGTTTCATTTGGCCAAAACATTATAATTAATAAAGAGCTCATTAATTAAATAGGAAGTTTTAAAAAGAAAGGTAAATTGAGTGAGTGTGTGTATAGGTTATCAAAAGTACTGGCTCAACTAGAAATATGTAGTAGTAGTCTATACAAAATTATTGGACTAAAATTAGTAAAACATTTTAAATATAAAGAAAACATAATAATCAATGATAGAGTAACTGGTAAAAATTAAAAGGTTCATTCTTCTATAAACATGTGTTAGTGTAGTTATTTCGCCGTAAACCATTTCCTAGTTTTCTGTGCTGACCACTCGTCTAACGATCTTTGGGATTTTCTGAGTTTTATTATAGTCAGATAGCGGGATTTTTATAAGGGCAAGAGTGTTCAAAGTTTACATGTAAAACTAAAAAACATGTTGGCGACCTGGGTAATTTAATAAGGTAAGTTACGGGGACTATGACGGTAAGTAAAATTCTGGCAGCGGTAAGTATTGTTTTATGATGAGTGTATTATTAATTAAAAGGGTAGAAGGCGAGGACCTTCACAACATTCCACACTTGCCACACATTTACACAACGAAAACCACAGTTACGCAAACATAGAACACAACATGGAAATATTACACTACTTACCTAAAAGTAGAAAACTAAACACAGCTGAACAATTTGAAATATACAGATATCACACACTACAACCAAACAACATATTAAATGAACAATTACATTATAAATCACATACACTATTCGATACACTGATCCATACACACAATTCGAACCTCAGCGCCAATCCCTTCCCACCATCAACCCCCACCACACACAACTAATTCCGTAACGGTTATTCTGGAATCGACATTCAGTATACTCCCACTGAAGAAGAGGTACATCACCTTGAAACGTTTGGGAAAGTGACAACGAATAGTAAGTTTATAAGTGAAAGTTTTATATATATATTATTAAATTAATAAGTGAATGAAGAGGATAAATCAACAAGATAATTTTAATTAATTGAATAAAATAATTGAAGAGTAATTACTCAATTAATGTGGTATAAAAGAAAGTTTGTGTAATGAAGTTAAATTATTAATTTGTAATGAAGAAAATTTCTAATGAATAATAAATGATTAAGCATATATATTTGAATATTGAGATGTATTGTTATTAGTAGGTGAGAGATGAATTTTCTAGTGTTATATCAAGGTGAAATGTTGTAAAAAGGATTGGGTGAGAATTTTAAAATAAAGGCATGTGAGTTATTCAATTAAAGTTAATGGGAGTTAGATAGCTAAGAATTTTGAAGAAAATAGTACACAAAGAGAGTATTAGATATTTTAGGGACACAGTAGTAGTGATTATATGTAGAGAGGTGAGTAATGTAAAGGGTAAACATATATTTGTTGATGATGATATTTTGTAGTGGGGGTGAGGTGATAAGGAGTGACCAACGTATAGCGTTGTGGCAGGTAATAGCGTAATTTAAGGGAGTGTTTGCCGATATTTTGGAAGGGCAAAAAATTATGAATGTATATGGCCAGGTAGGGAACACACATCCGAATACAAAGACGAGCGGTGCCAAAGGAATTAAATGGAATTAGTGAAGGTGTTTATAATTGAGAGACTGGTGTCATAATATGTAAATCTGGTTGTTAGTAGTGGTTAGTAGGAAGAAAGGTGAGTAAGATTATAAATGTTAGTGCCTATATAATAAGTCAAATCATAGTGAATACAGGATTCACCCAGACTAATAAATGATCAAAATGCGAAATGTGAAGGTTAAGTAGAAAATTCATAGTAGAAAGGTAATAAGAAATAAAATAATAATAATGTAATATGAATATTTTACAACACAAATAAGCCAACCCAATACCAGGGATGAACAAAACAATATTGAATTTAAAATAATACTTCATGTTAAATAAAAATGATTAATTTAAATAAAATATAAAAACTATGACTCGACAAACGACGACATGACCTAACCCAAGTGATTGACCCAACAAAAGGAAACAAAAGAAGAAGGGAACCACGAAAAACAAACGAGAATAAAACCAAAGAAGAGAAGAAAGTGATTGATGAAACCAAAGGAAGAAGGGAAAAACCAAAACCCAAACAAAAATGAAACAAGTTCATGGAATTAAATGACTCAATGTAACACGTTAAAATGTAACCAAAGGAGAAGGTGGAAAAACCAAGGTATTAACCAAATACAATGAAAATGAAGAAGGAGGGAAATGGATAGAAACGAAAACCAATAATGATACACAAACAAGTAATAAAGCATAGGAGAAGGAGAAATAATGCACTCAAAAGTAATATTGGAACCAAGACCAATAATTAACCTATGAGAAAGGAAAAAGTAAATGTCATTATCCATTAATGGACAATAATAATTTAGGGAAGAAACCCTCTTAAACAATGTTAAAGATAAAAATGATAAAAAAGCAAACTAAACCCCAATTTAGAATTAGATGTAAGAATAGTATTGTAAGGACATAAAATTGTTAATAGTATTAAGGAAATATTGTAATGAAAGAGAAAAAATGAATAGTGAGATAGTAATTAGAGGGATTACCCATTCAGAAACACTTAAAAAACAAAAACATTTGTGAAGTGCAAAATCAAAGTGTAAAAACCCCAAAGTGTAGTGATAAAGAAAGTACACTAATTAAATTATAATTAACTACAAATAATATAAGAGTGAAGGTGATGATTGAATGAAAATAGTGTAAAGTATAGAATGGAAATATAGTGAAAAATAGTGAATGATAAAATCATTAACAATTAATAAATCCTAAAGAACGCTAAAGGTTTAACAGTGAAAAATAATAGTGAATAAGTATGTTGTGAAAAATAGTATTAAGTATAAACTATAAAGAGGTATTGAACACTGGAAAGTGATAATCACCATAATAAACAAAACAAAAAATATAATTAAGGAGTTTTAAAAGCAAGTAATCATAGTTGAAAGGGAGAATCCCAGGAAAGAGTAAGTTGAAAGTGTTAACATGGAGGGAAAGTAAAGATTGTTTAAAAAGTTAAGGAGTTAGATACCAATCAAAAAACACCCATGTTATAAGTTCATAAAAGTGATGTTGTTTGTCACACTAAAAAATAATATAAAATAAGATGTATTGTGAACAAAGATTAGCAAATAGTAAATTAGTTAAATAATTATCAATCAAGTTTATGAATTGGATATGGCTGTAAGAATCATACAGACCATAGGCCTACATGTTATATTTAAATAAGATCAAAAAAGTAGTAAATAATAGCCACCTTGTTATTATTGGCAAAGGAAATAAATAAAAATGTTAAGAAATGTATGACTAGAAAACATGGAAACCAAAGAGTAAATAATTGTGTATAAAGTAATAGTGACATAATAATAACACATAAACAGACCCAAAACACAACACAACCAATTATAATAAAAAATAAAGCCCATTAGGCTGAAATGAAATGTAATTTAAATGAAATAAGTCAAATACCATAATGGCTACTTATGCCTATGAAAGTGCCTAACTGTCAGAAACAAACAACTACAAATTATAACAAATTAACAAAGAAATTAGCAAATCTGAGGTGAAGGACTCACCAAGAATAAATTGTAAATCATTTGTAAAACAAAATATTAGAATAAGCATTTGTATATAAAAAGAAATGTAATTAACAAGTATTAACATAATTGTAAAAACATAAAATCTAAAATTACCCAAATTTGTGGGGTATCAAAATAATCTATGAAAGGAAATAAATACGATAGTGACAATATTTAATAACCAGGAAGGAAGATAGAGGAATAACAGCAGTCAGAAGATATACAAAGAATTCGAATTTTGATAACAATACATCATCTCAAAATCAGCCAATCAAAATCATTCAGTTGCCATAGAAACGACAGTTGAATACAGAATTACGGTTGAATACCGTTACAGAAGTGAAGCGTCAGTCAAGCAATACAGATGCCAATGTTTGGAAGAACGATTTTCTAATAAAATAATGTAAAACAGTAATCAAGGTTCATAACCATGACGGTATAAGAAGCAGACAACCCGTTTATAGCAGTCCACTCAAGATCCAGGATAATTAAACTGAAAATTAACCGAAAAGAATGACCAGATACGTTATGAAAAGGACGCCTAACCTATTGAAGTCCAAAAATTAATGAAAAAAGAACTAATTGGAGCCAAATCCTACCCGATCAAATGAACGAAGACACCAAGTCATGCTGAGGTGTTAAGTATAATTAAATTACCTATTTCCAAAAACCTAATCAATCTAAATTTTACTAAAGGTAAATTTATCTCACTATAAACAGAATATTTCTCTTTCACAGATTATTTAAGTAAAATAAAACTCACTGAAAATTTGTTAAGATAAAACATAACCTATTATTAAAACACGAACTTTCAAAACACATTTAACGACACTACAGAACAGATTGTAACATCACACATTATTATTTATGTACACTTAGAATAAGGTAAAATATTTTTATTGTAACCATAGGAATTCTTTAGCTCATAATCACAAGAATCCCACGATTTTGGGAACGAAAATAATTGTAATAAATTAAACGTTACACAGCCATACTGATGCTGATCGTTCCTTAATCGATTCGTCAACCTTGGGAGGAAGAGTCTTATGTACAAAGTCGGTGCAGATTTATTATAATATAATTGTCAGAGTGAATATTTTAATTATCACCCATTAAAAAATAACTATTACAGGGAGTAACCGTTGTCATTATTTCATAGGGAGTGTATACATTACTTGTGTTTATTTATGAAGAATAGATTTGATGAGCAGCGAACCAGTCGTCATTTGCACAGCAGTATCGACAATTCAGACGGCCGTACGAGCAGGAATAATTTTAACGCCCGACCGTCACCGCTGAAAACTCATTATACAATAGTTTTAATTGTTTTGATAAACGATTTGGCGCCACCCGGGATTAACACACCCCTAGAAGTAAACAGGTAAGGTTACTGCCGTGTTATACTGGTGATTACCGCAACGCTACGGACATCGTGAGCCGCGAACATTGATGTAACGACCCCGGTGCGAGACGAACGCACTAACACGTAATACACATACAAAATTGGTGTACATTTTACAGAATACAACCAGAATTGATCGTTACAATATTAATAATAAATTCGAAAGTGTGAAGAATTCTATAGAATAAAATGATAAATAATTGATGGCTAATTAATAAAAGTTTAATTAATAGAAATTAAAATGTAATGTTATAATTTTATACGCAAATTTAAAGATGTAGGGTGTGTAAATTTCGATCAAAGTTAAATGTGAATTGGTTATTTTAATGTAATATTTGCAATGTTAATGATGAGTGTATTATTATGTATTATGTTTTATGTATTAGCATAGGAATTTGAACATGATGTATAAGAAATAGTGTGTGTGGAGGAGAAAGAGGGGTAAATATTGTTAACAGCGCCAGATTATTTACTGTTAATGATAATAATATTAATAATGATAATAATAGTAAATTTTTTAATATAAAATGTTTTTCTCCCTCTTCCTAAAACAGGGAGATTTTAGTAATTGTATGCATAAATTTTGGATGATATGTTTCAATGGTAGTATAAAGATATGTGTTTCTTCTATAATTATATTAATTATGAAAACAGAAAAGGGTTAGTTATTATCGATGGGAACTGAAAAGATTTTATAATGTTACGGGGAGTCAATGAAGAGAATGGCACTTCTATATAATTCTTGTTGAGTTGAAGTAAACCCAGTGCTTCTTAACACAAACCAGCACATAGCTAAGGGCAAACAGATCAGTTACGGATGTAGCATTATACCAAGCCACTATTTTGATATTTTGATTTAATGTTTCAGTGTTTGGTGATGTTGTGACGGCGGTCCTGAGCTGGCCAGCGCGTCAGAGCAGGAACGTAAAGTGCCTGATTGGCCTTATGGTGTTGGGATCTCGTAGGAGAAGTCCAGTAAGGTCATGCAGGTACTGTCACCATCATCGGACCACGGGTGAGTTGTTGTATTCTTTTATATAAATAGTAAGGGGGTTGTGGCAACATATCCTAGCTGATCCCTTTAGGAAGTACGAATGTGTCAAAGAGAGTTTTTATGCTTCGGCATTAAATCTTTCATTGAGGGGGTTTTGTGACGGTACAATTCTGGTACAATAATATTTTTGAGAAATAATTGTTCTAATACAATAATTATTGTATTTTATTTTAGAATACCATATAAAAGATTGGTAAAGTTATTGAGAATTTTCAATAACGTAATATTGAGTGAACAGGATTTGTGTCGAGGTCAGCGGAAAATGACAAAAGTAGCAAAAAACAGTTCGTCATAATAACGGGTAAACAAGCCTAGCCCATGATTACGTCAGACGAAAGAATGCAAGGCGCATTATTATACAATTGTATTTAACTAGGCTTGGCCGTACAAACAAAAGACTGGTGACGTAGTTTTTGCCCCACCTCTGCAATGCTTAGTGGTGAAAAGCTGTCGTTTTCATCTCGACCGTGAAGTGGGCCAGCCGGCCAAGTCACACGGCCGGCAAATTCACGAAGTGTGTTTCTCTAAATTTTACACTACCAAAAGTTTATTTAATATGCATTAACAGTTGTTACAAATTGAAATCGTAAGATCACGATGGGACACTACAATCGGGAGTGTGAGATCCACGATAGTACAGTTTCAATCCAGTGACAGCTAAGTACCACTAACTTACGCAGTACAAAAAACAATCAAATATAAATATTAAAATCCAATACTCAAAATTAATTAAATTCAGTAAAACGAGCTCATGACGAAATTGTACCAGAGAATGAGAGGGAGTGAAAGAGTGGATACTATTCAATATTAATAAGTGCTGGGTTGTGCCACTATATATATAGATATATATATGTTTATCATGTTTCTTAATATTATAATACATGTTTGTTTTTGGAGGGATAAAGTATGTAATATTTGATAAATGCCACATGGTGTAACCTGTAGTCGATTTTCAATGTGTAGTCATTTTCAAAAAATTAAAGGTCAATGGTACGTTTCATTTTGAGTACAATTATTTCAGGTAATACATTCCATGAACCTGGTTCGTGTAACCCGAATTCTGGCCTTTCAAGGTAAGTTTTGTATTTGTTGTGCAGTATGCAACATGGCGCCCGATATTTTAATACACATCAAATTAAATGTAACCGATTAATTAAACACAATTAAAGTTTTATTACAATATCTGTAGAATCTTCGCCATTGCACTGTTTTTGGCGATGTTGCAAGCTGTGTCTCGTTGATTTGTGTGTTCAGTGGCAATTTCAAGGCAGAATGTGCAGTTCGTCCGCCTTCTAACAAAGTCGCTGCTATTCCAGATGAAGCTAATGCTAGGGCAACTTCATTCTGCAATCGAATCTTCGCCAAAAGCAATGAAATTAGGAACGTTTTTCCAGTCCCTCCGGGAGCATCCAGGAAGTAAATTCCACCAGTTCCATTGTTCACAGCTTCTATCAAAGAGTCGTACGCAGTCTTTTGTTGTTGATCCAATTGTGAAACATTTGTACGAACTGCTTCGGCTAATGCTTCGGTGTTGTATTGTTGTTCTCTTTGTAACTCGTGGTTAAATGCATCGTGCATTGGACGATTGGGTGATATCATGCCCAAATAGGACAAAACTTTATTCGCCATCAATAAACACATGTCTTCTATCATGATCAATGTCTCATTGTGAATTTCTGCAGTCATTTGCAATGTCGGATTTAAAGTTTGGCGACGCACACGATGCAAAACATCTTCAGACATGTCATCCTTATATTTGACCCACAAATCGTTCGGATTCGAAGGGAAACATGTGGATATGATAATCGCAAACAATGTGCGAATTTGATGCGGTGATGAAGATATGACGGAATCTTTGAGCGTATTGTCCCAATGCAAATCGTTCTCGAGCAAGTGTAAGAGTTGACACGCCTCACGGTAAGTCGCACACAGATGCCCATTAACGGTTCTCAGTTGTTGAAACGACGTCAGACCACGAACATTCACCAACAACAATCGAAGATAGTAACATTCATCGTTATTTGGATGCACAGTGTAGATGCGACCCAGAGCGTCTGAGGCAAATACATTTGGATGTCCTTCAACTGGTGTTCCTTGTTTCCGACGCTGAAACGATTTCGATGATGCGTTCCATGTGTAGTAGCGTGGCATTTCAGCATACAGCAAAGTGCGAGCAAAATCATCTGCTTGACAAACCGAGAAGAAGCTTGTCAATGTTGTCGACGGTGGCCGTGCCGCTCTGTCCGCTGCGTTCTCTGGATTGAAATACACTCGTCCGTTTTCCAGATGTACTGCCAAATGTACAACGTGTCTTTCATGGATCGCAAAGGAAAAGATGCGCCAAATCGCCTCGTTGCTGCTGACATAGCGACCCATCTGATACTGAGATACTTCGTCGTTTGCATTTGTCACAGCGAAAAGAGCCATATCGCTGCCTTTGTTCACATATTTGCATATGTACTTGATCGACTTGACGGAGTTACAGTATTCCACATTGATGTGAGCCTCAAAAGCCTTGGACAATATCAGTGAATATGGCACAATCCAACGATTGTCCACATTAACATCTTGTCCTTTGACCTTCAGAACTGCAGATCGCCCATTGTCCGCAACTGATTGCCGACGATACAATGGGTATCCGTCATTGCCTGTGATGGTGTCAGCAATCAGGTCTCTCGGGTATCGCTTGGAACACTTACCATCGATCATACAGGGCGAGTCGTTGTTGAAAAGTCCGCAAGGTCCATGGATCATATTCTTAGTCACCACTGCATGCAATTTCGGATCAACAGCTTCATCCGGGATTTCGGCTGAGATGATTGAATCGATTTCATCCGGCCTGATTTTGTCAACTAACCAAACCAAAATGTGCGCATGAGGCAGACCACGCTTTTGCCATTCAACGGAGTACATCCAACAACGAACTTGGCCATACACACGGTGCTTTATGATGAAATCCATCAGATTTTAATTTTTGTTTAAAAACTGGCAGTGATGTCAGGTCTGTCAACTGGTGTTTGACTGGGTAGCAGTTCCTTCTTGATTTCGATCCATTGAGGGTTACAGGTGAATGTTATGAATAGGTCTGGGTGGCCATATTGTCTAACATATGACATCGCATTTGCGCGTACTCGTGCATGTGGCGCGGGCTTCCAATGTAAGTGGCCGGCAAAATTGTCATTCTTCCCACGTTGTTTGCATCGCCGTCGGCATTAATCGCATCGCGGAGATGAATGTATTCTTCAGATCGGAGCTGCTTTTGGTTCAAACGAATATATGTCAATCGCTCAGTCTCAATTTTGTCATACATGTCAACCACGAACTGATGGAAAAGACGGCGACACTTCAAAATGTGATTTATTTCACCTTCACGGATCATAAGTCTGTATGAATAAAAATTCATAGCACTTACTTTTTTATTGGTTTCAGCGCCTGTTAGTTGATTAACCATTTTGATGTTGAAATGGTATCCGTCCTCGCCCTGCCAAAAGATCAATGGATATTGTAGTGCATCGTAAGTCCTGTGCGTTTCGGACACGCGTTTCAATTCATTGTTCCGACGATAAAGCACGATATCTCTAGTTGCAAATTTTCTCCGACAATAACAACAGCCACTTCGTCGATTGTCGGCGAATTGAACCTTCTTGCGTGCTCACCCGCAGGCGTTTTGTCAGCCCTGATGACGATATTATGGCTGTCGGATGGCATCCGATCCAACGCAATTTTGAACAATTTGATCAATTCGTTGTTCTGATGAAGAAACGTTTGCAATTCTCTGACAATGGCTCGCTTCGTTATCGGATTGTGAGCACAACGCTGATTAACTTCCGCATCCGAATTGCCCATGAAATAAATTTGTAAGAATTGATGGTCCGCATCCGGTGGCGGTAACAGCGCTCCTACTAAATGATATTTTTGCCCTTGAATTTTGAAAGTGGGCATGAAATTGTCCCGTACAATATGCGTTGCGCCAAACGACGTCATTTGGAAACAACTGTTGTATTTTTGGATGTTGGCCAGGAAATGGATAGAATCACTTCCCGTTCCAGAAACTAATGAGCGTAATGGCTCTGGTGGCGGGACCAATTGTGGCAATTTCACTTTTCCACCCGCACAACACAACCCAGGAGATTCACCGCTGAATTTCAACGCCTTACAATGCGGACAAACGACTGACATTTCTCCAATCGTTACTGATCTGTCCACACCGTAATCGATTTCCGGATCATAATGGAATGCCGCTCGTTCCAGGTTCACAGGAGCACCGCGTCGGCGCAATCGGTCATGTTCATTGTGTCGTGCTCGCTGGCGTTGTGTTTGATGTGCACGAACTCGTTGCATTCTGAATCTATTCGCTTGTCGTTCATTTTCAGTCGCTCTCGAGCATAATTCGGACATGCCAATACGACTATTCTCATTATCCGTCGCTCGCTGGTCATCAGTGCGGTTTGCACGTGAAGTAGCTCGCCGCGCATTTGACTGACTTCGACGACCTATGTCACCTCGTCCTCTCCTTGGCATTGTAATGAACACTGTAAAATGACAGGGAATTGTTTTCACAGTCACTCTGTCGAACTTACCTTGAGAACTTTACAATATTGAAATCCTCAAACTAATTCCTCGAGTCTCGCTAAAACACATTTGAATGAATTTGTGGTTATGTCTAAGCCTGCAAAGTCAATTTATTGTAACGAACACTGTAAAACGACACGGAATTGTTTTCACAGTCACTCAAATCTGTCGAACTTACCTTGAGAACTTTACAATATTGAAATCCTCAAACTAATTCCTCGAGTCTCGCTAAAACACATTTGAATGAATTTGTGGTTATGTCAGCCTGCAAAGTCAATTTACCTTAATAGAATGGCTGATCAAAATGAATGTTCGCAAAATGTAATTAAATTCGCTTTAACCAAATCTATTCTCAAAATCCACTACCTTTTTTTACGAAAAAACGATTTGAAATGTAATAGATTTCACACAACCGCACGGAATGAATAACAGTTATGCATAGATTATGCATGGCGCAGCTGTAAAACAATAGGTCCGCCACGAACGCCATCTATTGAAAGTAATCCACAAACTAATTCCTCGAGTCTCTCTAAAACACATTTGAATGAATTTGTGGTTATGTCTAAGCCTGCAAAGTCAATTTATTGTAATGAACACTGTAAAACGACACGGAATTGTTTTCACAGTCACTCAAATCTGTCGAACTTACCTTGAGAACTTTACAATATTGAAATCCTCAAACTAATTCCTCGAGTCTCGCTAAAACACAATTGAATGAATTTGTGGTAATGTCTAAGCCTGCAAAGTCAATTTACCTTAATAGAATGGCTGATCAAAATAAATGTTCGCAAAATGTAATTAAATTCGCTTTAACCAAATCTATTCTCAAAATCCACTACCTTTTTTTACGAAAAAACGATTTCACACAACCGCACGGAATGAATAACAGTTATGCATAGATTATGCATAGCGCAGCTGTAAAACAATAGGTCCGCCACGAACGCCATCTATTGAAAGTAATCCGAAGTAGCAATTAACAATTTCTATTTTTTCTATTTTTCAGCTGTTCCTTTGGGTTTTTCCTAATGTTTTTTTTTCCTAAACCACCCCAGCATTGAGGCGAACAAAACAAAACAAAAATTATTCAAATCGGTCGAGCCATTTTCGAGTTTCTGCGAGACTAACGCACGGCAATTGATTTTTATATATATAGATTACGCAAACTCAACACTTCTTGTTAGGCCTATGTTCATATTCTTCACTCACACAATCGTACACACTTCGATACTTTTACATTTCTTTTTATTGAGCTCAATTTAACAAAATTTGGTGAAAAACCAGTATTGAATTATTGTTGAAATGTCTACTTCCCTTTCATGGTGCATATGGTTTCATCCTACGGGACGTCTGCTGTTGCATGCACTATTTGTTGTTTTCACTTTTATATCTTATGACCGAACTGTCAATTTATTTTTATTGATCACTGATTAATACATTATCTATATTTTTTAAGTTCAAATACTAGTTAAAACTTCACATTTTTATGATTTGCGTTTTATGCTGTTTATGCGGGCGAGACGAAAACTATTCACTTTTCTTTTATAAAATTGCTAAACTGCTATAATTGTTTTTATTATTTAGACAAAGCTTTTCGTCATTACTGACATCTTCAGGTCTTAAACAACGATTTTTATTGTGTTTAGGTTGTTTAAGACCTGAAGATGTCAGTAATGACGAAAAGCTTTGTCTAAATAATAAAAACAATTATAGCAGTTTAGCAATTTTATAAAAGAAAAGTAAGGATGGCTGCTAATTTAAACAATACGAAGAAGAAAACTATTCAGCCGGCGGCCGAGCGAACTGCTCGCGTCCACTTTGTTTAGATGTTAATTGCCGACTGGCGTTCAGTGTTAC
The DNA here is from genome assembly GCA_034769895.1 of Magicicada septendecula. Classification (NCBI taxonomy): domain Eukaryota; kingdom Metazoa; phylum Arthropoda; class Insecta; order Hemiptera; family Cicadidae; genus Magicicada; species Magicicada septendecula. The sequence goes on along the minus strand of CM068370.1, from coordinate 275,032,236 downwards.
AATTTCCGTTCGTGTCGTCTTTAAACTGGTTCACTCCGCTCCCCGCCATATGTCTCGTCCTCAGTATTTAAAAGTTTCGCTGAACTTAGTATCACCTTTTTAACTTGCCACGAACTGATTTCCGTCAACAGCATACTTGCGGGGTTAATCACTGGCTATAAATAGACTTTCGTGATGCTTCATAACCATATATGGTCATGAAAACATTTACTGGCAATCGCCTCATCTTAAGGGGGCCTCATCTTCACATGTTATAAAATTTATAAAATTCAAAAATAATATTTATGTAAATTTAGACCCATTACAACTTCTAGTAACAAAAACTTTACAATAACAAGTTTTTCAGCTGAATGTAAAGTTTTGTTATTGAAAGTCCCACTGAATTTAATAAAAATATATTAGGAACAAGATTACAATACATGGAATCAAATATGCTGAAATATGGGTTCACATGAAACCTTACTCTATAATTCAAGTTACTCCGATCATTACTTAAATGTCCTTGCTAAACAAAGATGTTTCTTTTTGCATTATCCACTATCCTAATATATTTCATCAAGTGTCTACCACTTAATCTCATGTCAACCATATATTTAGTTTTTTAGTTTAGCATAAACTTAATTTCAATTTATAAAATTTCCTTAATAAATGGAAAAAATCACACTGATGTTAATTCTTCTAAAGCTAAAGCTGGCAATCTACTGTACTACATTAAAACATGCATGTACGCACAATACAGACCTACACGTAACAAAATGGTTTTAACACACAACATTTTTAATAATTAAATAGCACTGCTTGGGTTTCAAAGTACTACTTTCTTACAACATTAATTCTAATTAATATTCAATCATAATCTGTTATGATTTAAAAAAATTATACTAATTAAAATATGCCTCTCCTACAACACAAATTATTAATACATACTTATATATGACTTCATACTAGTTTGAAGTTGCTACATTAATCTATGCTAACCTAATGTAACAAATTCAGTAACAAAAAAAAGGGAGGACAAAATCTTATTAAAGGATTAAAACTACCTTGCTGTTCATTCAGAGAATGTGTGAGACTTGTAACTTCTCCAGTCAGACGCTTTATGTCTTCTGTGGCTTCAGCAAGCTCATCTCTTATACCAGCCAGTGATAATCTAAGAGTATTGTTCTCCTTTTCAATTGCCTAAGCCAAACAGTGATTAAGTATAATAAGCACTACATGATAACATTCAGTCATATGCATTTATTTATTGGGATACTATAATTAACAAACAAGTGCCACTTTTTTTATAAATAGGGAAACAGATTAGGAAGGATTTAGAGAGGATCTTAAAAGTTCAATCAGTACTTAAAAATAATGGAAAATGTTTAACGTGAAATGACAGGGACAGTTGCTTGTTTGTCTTAACAGAATTTCATGTTAAATGGACAAAAACTGAAACAAATGAGATAAATGAACAAATAGTGAATAGACTACTTACTGTATTGTCTAGTAAAATAAAGCAAATCAATAAAGATTACTCAAAGATACTTACATATAAAGCATATAATAGCACATAAAGATGCTATTTGAATAAGCAAAGATTGCAGGTTTGAACACTGACAAGGAACATTGTGAAAAATGTTAGTTTTAAGTATTTTTAGACTTGTAAGACAACTTAAAGTGCTGTGAAATGCTTTGAAGGGTACATAGCTGTGAAAAAAAAAGATAAGAAAAAAGTGCATACATTTGTTCTGGCAGTATTACATATTACAAAAAATGTCTCTACTTGTCTGAAAGTTTGCGTAACCCATTTCTTGTGACAAACAATGTGTGAAATGTTAATTTAAAAAGTCAGCCAGGGAGTCACAATTTCATTAAATGTAACAGTGAAAAAAACAAATCTGGTTATGAAACAGGTTGTAGGTTATATGAAACCAGGTTATATTTATGAAACAGGTTATATGTATGCTTATTAATCAAATGTAGGTTAAGAAACAAATCTGGTTATGAAAAATTACTAAACAAAATAATAGCAGTCACCACAATGTACTACTGCCCTTTATTACTATAAATACCAATTATATAACAGAAGTCACAAAAAATATAAAAATATTTCGGTTCATAAAAATAAATATATATATATATATATATATATAAATAGATTTAGGTTTTACATATGTAAAATCTATTCATATCTAGGCTATAAACATATTTCAGGTTTGGAAGTTTATTTTAGAGAAATTCACGGGACTCAATGTGGAAGGTAATTACCGTACTACTTATAATGTTAATTTAAAAGAAATAATGTTAAGTCATATTTAATATTACATAAAGTTTGTATAACCAAACTGATAAAAATATTGTACGAGTATATGCAACAATTATTAACAGAAATAGTCACAATGCTGAAAATCAAGATTGTACAGTTTCATGAAAACTAAAATATTGACATTGTTTCAACAAATGATTCAAATCAATTTCCGTCTACAACTGAACATTTTTGTCACATTTACACTAAAATCATGGACATGTAATACTGCAAAATTATCCTGCTGTTATCAAGTACATCTGTAAAACACACCTCTATGTCATTAAGCAACTGCGTGATATGCTTGTTTTTCTGTCTGACGGTCTCAATAACTTCTTTCTGCTTCTCAGCATTAGCAGCTGGTGAGTCAATTTGATACCGCGAGTCTTGTTCTGCACTCTCACGTTGCAATGCTGACAACTCATTTTGTAATTCATTTTTCTCCTGTTCAAGCAGCATTACTTGGCTTGCAAGCTATAAATGAAGCACAGTTTGTAGCAACAAATAGTAATTTTATTTCTGTGCAAAAAAACATTTTATTATTTATACCATAGTCTCCCAAAGTGAGCATCTTACCCCCCCCCCCATGAGGACGCCAGAGGTATCTTATGATAAATTCATCAATAACCAACATTTACTTTTTCACAGATCAATTAATCTACTTAAATTCTTCACGTTCTTATATTAGAAGTCTGGTACAACCCATACGTGACCTGTAAGAATAACAAGCAAATATTTCTTCAATATGCAGTACAGAGTTACACGGTCAATATTGATTTCATGCAATGATGAATAGCATTTTTTGGGGCTTTTCTATTTAAAAAAAAAAACTACTTGTTCTGTCACATTCATCTGTTTTCATAGATATCAACTATCAATATTATGAATGAACTCATTACTGACAGGCAGACTGGAAAAACTCATTAACAGAGTTTTTTGAAAGGAAAATTAAAAGAAAGTATTTTTGAAAAGGAAATTGCAGGGTAAAACGTTTGGGAGACATTATTTTGTACAATAAAAACTGCTCTAACTGAAAACATCCAACCAACACTGAACAGAGGGAGACGAAAATAGAAAATGTGATGTGGAATTAAGTGGAATTTCAATTTCGATGATGCTGCACAAACAGGGTGAGATGTCGGTTGATTGCATTTGACATTGTTAAATCTCACCATCCGTATAAAACTCAAAGTTTATGAAATGTTTACAAAGTTCACATTAATGTCCAATACTTTAACTATAATAAAACTGATTTGGTGCAGAACTAAGAAAACTATACAATTAAAACATATGCACATGCTCACACACAACATACACACACTCACACACACACGCACCAAACATCATAAATTCATTCATAACATGCAACTGTTGCTTGAAAGTAACTTAGTATATTTTATAGTTGATATTACATTTCCAATTCAATGAATGTCTTGCACGTATATAAGGGAAATTGTGTTTGTCATGAAAGAATATATTGCAACTGGTTCGCATTTCATGTTATCTGTTTCAACTTATTAGTTTTTCTCCCCTACCATTCAAATCAATCAAAAATAATTTTCTGGGCACCACTTTTCAAATAATCAACATCAAATTCTAGTCTGTCTAAATGTAAAAAACCAAATAAAATGTCTCAATATAACTATGAGCAAATAACGACTGGGTCAAGTTGAAATTAAATAGAGAATAGAAAAACCAAAAATAGGTATGACAGAAACCATACTTTGATGTAGTGGGATAATAATATACTACACAGAACTAACGAAACAAAGAACTGGAAGGACAATTACAGAATCACTCTTGTCATATGGCAGTCAGCTACAGACCATAAATGTGGATACAAAGAGAAAGCTTCCATTGCCTGGCTGTATTACCCAAGAAAAGTGGCAAATTATACAGGTTATAGAGACTGGATTACAGATATAAGACAATGAGACTAAAGTGAAAATATAAACATGACGTACATACAGTTCTGTCACTTACCGCACCTGAATTAACTGCATTAGCCTTTTTAACATTTTCAATAACTTTTGTACATTGTACACACCATCTGAATTTATAAAATATATTACCTTATGGAACTATACTTAACTGTCATTCAGTTGTTAAATGCAAATCTCTCTGTCATATATAAGCAATTACCTTTTCATTTTCCCTTTTTTCTCCTAAAAGCTCTTTCTCTCTACTCTGCAGTTCATTTACAAGTCTCTCATTGTCAAGTCCTAATTTCACAAGATCTTGCTGAATTTCATCTATGCTGGTATCTGCAGATTTATGAACATATATGTATGTTATGTAATGATGCAAAATAAATATTCCAACTCATTTACTTTATACCATTTTATTAAATCTATTCTACTTTAAAGATGCATATTGTTACGATACCAAAAGCAGCCCAATACCAGAGAAGGGATATAAAGTAAAAAGCATGAAAATAAAGAATTATCAATTTTAAATAAATAACAATAGAATGACTACCTATAATGTATACGAGACAAATGACTATGACCCAACCCAAGTGATTGGCTCAATGACAAAAGAAATGATTATATATTATATTATAAAAGTGAACGAAGAGGATGTACCAACAAGATAATTATAAAGAAATGAAATAAACACATGAATTAACAAACTAAGCAGCGTAAATATTATTAAATGTACCACTAATCATGTAAAGTACAAGTCCAAAGAAAATATTGTAATATTAGTTAAGTAAATATAGAATAATAAATAAATAAACAAACAATAAAACACACAGACCATGATACAAAGGATAATAACAAAAGTGAAATATCATAAATAATATACTAATAATCAAAATAAAATGAACCAAGAGTGCATGATAGGAGTAGGAAGTGAATTACCAGTTAACACTAAGTGATAAACATTCTATAATAAGGGTGATCACACCAGAGTGAATAATGTAAAGAAAATAAATAATAAGGAATAAACACTATTAACACTAAAGTACAGTGAAACAGTACAAAGTGCAAGTGTAACCCAAAATAGAGATAAACAACAAGAATAATAAATAAGAACTCATATAAAAGTGAGAGTGAAAAAATTAAATGTAAAACACAAAATATAGGTAAAGACACCAAAACCAGTGATTAACACTAGAGTTTAATGGGTGAAAGGTACCAAAAAATAAGAGTAACCAAAATATTGTTAATATAGTAAGACTCGATAGTAGGTAGCTTAATAGTATATTTGTATTCAGGATAAAAATCCCCTAATGTTATTAAGGATGTTATTGTTATGAATGTTTAAATAGTAAGATTATATAGTAAATGTTTATAAGTATTATTATGATAGCATAAAGAAAAGCAGAGGAGATGATAATGTTAATATTATAGAACTGAGCAAAAGTTATAATTGTTAAAATAAGCATTGTTATATTATGTTGAGTGGTGATGAAGTCTATGTTAAAGTTATAAATTTAATAAAGATAAAAGGCATTAATAGGTCAAAAAGCTGTAATAAGTAATACCAATAAGGAATCAGTGTAAACTAGCTATAACTAAGCAATAAGAACTTAGTAATAAGAGTAAAATTAAAATTAAAACAATGTAACAAGGATAGGTCAGAGTAGGCCTAAAACAATGTGAACCAAAATTGTAAAATATACACAAATAACAGTAAACAGTGAGGGAAAAGTTAAATAAACATAAAATAACAAACCAAGGAACAATACAAATACAAAATAATTGCAAAAAACAACATAATAACAAAATTAAGTACAAAGAATAATAATAGCCAAATATTAGAATAGGCCAGAAATAACAGAAAACAATCATGTTTGATATCTAAATAAACTACATAAGAAAAGCTATTCAATGATAATAATAATAATCATATTGGTAATAAGACAAGGAAAATATCTTAATTAGAAAATATTTATTCATTTTGAGCAAAAACACAAGCTTTATAACAATGAGTACAAAATGCTTTCAACCAATAGAGAGTAGTCTGGTTACCATAACAACGAAACTTTATTAGAGAAAAAACTATTATAAATGAATTAAGAGACCATTTTTAGCATCAGAAGAGGGCAGTTGACAAAATTGTCGATCCAGGAAAGTTAGTAAAATAAACCAAACAGATGATTTAAAACCAATAATAATTATGAAAAGACAAAATTAACAGAACCTTTTAGCAAGATAAATCCAAATTAATTGAGAATTATAAGAAATAAAACCAATATAAGAGAAAGACGACTCGAACACCAGAACTGATGAAAATAATGCATCAAACATCGATGAACTTGTAATTGTAACGGTACAGACCTATAGGGCTTTGTAAGTTAAATCTTTTCAATATTATTTGCAACCAAGTATGTGTGGTGAATTGACTTTTGCATCGAGACTGGTACGGCTCGGCCCAGGAATGTGAAATTGGTAACGAGGGGGCGTACGCGCCTCCACATGCGCACTCAGGCGGCGAACGTTCTCACGCTAACGGCACGAACAGGTACATACTTTCGCAGTGTGTGCATAGAAAACTGTTTGTTGCATCCCAGCAAGCGAACCGCGCGGATCTCAGTAAAAGGCCTGCGGGCCAAAACTTATTAAAACTTCCAAAATATGGGCTAGAGAGTGATACAAATAAAGGTAGAAGCAGTGCTAATTCAATGAAGTAATAATTTTAAACACACTTTTTTTTTGGACAGAATACAGTGAAAGTTTAAAGTGAGAACGTGACTAAATTTTAATTACGAAAACTTTTTTGGACGAAACAGTAAACCATCAAAACGACAGAACCACAACATTTGGCGTCTGGATCCACATTAAGGAAGTAGCCACACGTAAATCCATTTTAATTGATTATAACATTTTTTTTTTTTGTAAATGAGCTCATTAACATAAATGGGGTGTAACGGAATGAGTGTGTGTGTGAGCAAAAAGCTGGGTTGTCTTTAATTAATTTGTTAATAATATAATCTAGATATAAGGAGTAAAATATGTTAAAATTTGTTGTTGGTTAAAAGGGGCTTCACCTCAATATTGAATATAGTTTAATTTAAATGTTGGAGAATCGAGTGATAAGTCATAGTAGTTGTAGTTGATTAGAAAGAAAGGAGAACAAAGAATGTCACAACATAAAATAATAAATTAATATTTTATTTCACTTGAAATATGTGTGTTAGAATAATCATTTCAAGTACCTAATTTCATTTTCTGTGCTGGTAAATTCGCTATACAAAATAGGGTTACACCACTAGATGATCTGGCTAGAGAGTTAACAAAATAAAGGTAAGTTGGGAGTTTGTGATTATTTAATTATTTAAAAATAATAAAACACGACAAATGGTGTGGCGTGACCAGGATTTGGAATAAATAGTGTATTTATTCCAAATTGGACTATTTTAAAGCACAGAGAACGGAATAGGGTTGGCGGAAGCCGAAAATAACTTACGTAAAATTTATGTAACATACGCAAAATAAAATTAAGAGGTGTTGATCAATTGTGCATGTTGTAACCACTGTAACTTTCGTCGTATCTGTAAAATGTGTACACCTGTTTTTATGTGTATTAAGTGTTAGTGTGGTGTGTTCGTCTCACACCTGTAGTTACATTAATAGTTGTCGCTACCGAAGTCCGTAGCGTGGTCACAATTATCAGTACAACCTACCTGTAATTTCATAGGGGTTGCGAGTCCCGGGTGGCGCCAAATTGTTTATTTTAAAACAATTAAATTTGAGAATTAACAAGTTAGATTGGTGTTATCAGCGTTGACAGCTGGAGCGTTCAAATGATTCCCGCCTCTGTACAGCTTACTGTATTGCCCACTTGGCAAGAGCGCTAGTTGTCTGCTCAGTGAAATTGCTAACACACACATATATTATACAACTTCCTATGAAATAAAACAATGGTAATACTCTGTACTGTAACTTTAATTGTGATTTGGTCATTAATCAATGTGACAATAAAATTATTAGTTATTTTTCAATAAAATTGCTCCGGCTTAAAACATGAAACATAAATCTCTAGGCTGACAAAATTGATTTTGAAATGAGTTATACTGAGGCCGACATGGCATCTGTTTGTACACTATATATTAACTCTCTCAAAATTTGGAGTTCTTTGGATTATAAAGAAAACATAAAAGATGGTTACATTAAAAAAGTACACTACCGTACCTTATCCGTACTTAAATGGTATAAAGTGTGTTTACAAATTGTTCGGCAGTGTAGTAATAGTTGTTACAAATTTCGCACATTAATGCGAGGTTATTTCTAAGTTAACAATTGTTTTATGTAAGTTTATTATTATTCAATCCTTGAAAGAAAATTAGTTTTGCTTAATAGTGAGAATTTTTTGATTGATGTGAGAAATATTTAAAGTGCTTTTATTCCGGGGATTATTGTATTTAATTGATACTTATCAGTTCAGAAGGTTACGATGTGTCGTTGTTCTGGGGTAATGGAAATTCATCAATTTTGGTGTGACTTAGGCTGCTGGCATCTTCTTCTAATTTGTCTTGGGAATTTCTGCTATTTAAATTGGTTTATTTGATTCCTGGACATCTGTTAATAGTTGAAACTCTTCATCTCCTCATCACTGGTTAATGCTGTTGACTTCTAAACATTTTTCAAAACTTTTTAAATTAAAATTTCGGTCATCTCAATCTTGCGTACCTCTTGCCCAAGCGTCATTTTTCCAAGTAAGTAAATTTAATGGAAAATTAGTAACCAACGTTTCTATGGTAGCCCATTTCTATGGTAACAGAAACCCTTTGATTGGTTAAGGCCGACATTAAAAGCATTGTTATTATATTTGAAATTTTTATTCAAATTTATTATATATTTCTGATTGATTTTATTCTTCTGTCTTCCCTTCTGGGTAATAAATATTATCACTATTGTATTTATTTCCTTTCAAAGATTAAAACAATACCTCATAAGGTCATGTTCTATTATATATTAACTTTTGTCTAATTATGTTGACATTTGATAATTACTTATTTCTTTTAATTTAATTTCTTATAGTAACATTTTTCTTTTAAAATGGTTTATACATAATTACTGGCTAGTTACTTGCCTTAGATTTGTAAATTTCCTTGTTAATTTGTTATAATTTGTATTTGTGTGTTTCTGACAGTTAGGCATGTTCAAAGGCCTAAGTAGCCATTATGGTATTTTACTTATTTCATTTAAATTACATTTTATTTCAGCCTGATGGGCTTTATTTTGTTATTATAATTGGTTGTGTTGTTTGGAGTCTGTTTGTGTTCTGATTTACATGTCAATATTGTTTTCTATATCTTAATATTTAAAACATAACAATTAGGCCTATGGACTGTAAGCTTCCTTCAGCCATATCCTATTCATAAAATTAAAACAAACAATTCTTTTCAAGTTATTAGTTATTGTTGGTTTAACAATCATTTAATTCTTTTGCTATTATTTTGAGTGGGAAATATCATCACTTCCTTCAAACTTATTTAATCTATTTTCCCTTCTAACATAGGGTGTTTATTAATTATATACTTAAATTCTTATACTAATCCCTTTCTCCATTCCATGTTAACACAAACTGTTTTTACATGGGCTTTCTCCCTAAATAACATTATATCCTTTACTTATCTCTACTTTAAATACTATTTCTAATTATCCTTAACTATATAATTTTTTATAAGCTCACCCTTAAATCATTTATTGGTTCATCAATGATTTACTAAGTGTTTTCTTATCTATTACTACCTTTTTATTATTTATAATATCTTTTTCCACTTATCACTTTCACCTTTAATTAATTGGTGTTTATCACTGATACACTCACTATTTTGGGGTATTTACACCTACACTATTGCACTTTTTCACTGTTTATATTAAGTGTTTTTTAGTGGGTAATCCCTATAATTATTTCTCTTTCTCACTATTTCTTTCATTATAAAATTATACATAGTATTAATGATATTTTGCTATATATTTCACTATATCTAACTCTAATATTTGGGTTAGTGTACTTTTCTTTACTAGGTTACTTTTTACTGTTTTTGTTTAAAACAGGTATATAAATTATCTCATTTACAATATTTATTTCCATTAGTGGATAATTATGGGGTTTTATTTACAATATTCTATATTTGAGCGTAACCATTCCTCTCTTTTATATGTGGTGTTTCTTATTTCTTGGTTTCACTTCGTTTCCTCTTCATTCTCCCTCTTCTTCTTCTTCTCCTTCATCTTCTTCATTTTAATTCGGTTCTCTCCTTCTCGTCTGGTTTGATTTTATTTAGTTATAGCAATTCGTTCACTTCCTTCAATTGTCTTTATTCTTCTTTGGTTCTGGTTTCTTCCCTTCTTTTGATAGTTCCTGTTTGTATGGTCAATCCCCTTTTATCTTCTTGTTTATTTTTCGTGGTTCCCTTCTTCTTTTGTTTCCTGTTGTTGGGTCAATCACTTGGGTTGGGTAATGTCGTCGTTTGTCGTGTCATAGTTTTTATATTTTATTTATATTTAATCATTTTATTTAATATGAAGTACATTTACATTTAGAATTATCTTTTTTATCCCTCGTACAGGTGTGGCTTATTTCTGTTGTAACAATGTTAGATTACAAGTAAAAATTTAATAAGTTGCAACGAATCACAGGATCATGATAGGCGGGGCAAGTTCATATATTACACAGACAATGGACATTCATATTATATTGGTAGATGGTTAAGTTTGGTTGTTATCAATTGTATTTAGTAAGGTTAAGGGTTTAGTTTAAAAAAAACTGTGCATTATTATTTATGGTTATTCATGTACTGTGTTAGTGGAAATGTGCGCGCGTGCGCGATTGGGAAACGTTTCCCGGGCGGTGCGTGAAGTATTATCGTTGTTTTGACATTAGCTGAACTGAGACATGTGTATCGCTACAATCCCTATACCTGTCGGACTATTGTTTACGTTCTTGTATATTATTAGTATGTAGGCAGTCATGCATGAGATACGAGTAGTCTGATTACCGCTATGCATGCTGTTACAAAGTAAATGCACTCTACTGCATGAAAAGTGCATGGTCATTTATACTAACCATGTGACTTCCATCCACCAATAGAATGCTGACTGGTGGTTGGAAATTTTCTTAAGCCTGTCGTTACACAGGCAGTTCTTCTACGCCATCTACCGCGAACGGGTCGTGCACTCCTTGTACAAGAATTCTACCGCTTGCAAGGTGTTGTAAAGACTATTCGTCGATAGTGAAACGGGAAGGCTCAGAACTGTGTATGTAGTACATCTGCACGCAGGAGTGTTTAAACGCATTACGCGTATAATTACGACAGTTCTTCTACGCCATCTACCGCGAACGGAACGTGCACTCCTTGTACAAGAATTCTACCGCTTGCAAGGTGTTGTAAAAACTATTCGTCGTTAGTGAAACGGGAAGACTCAGAACTGTGTGTGTAGTACATTTGCACACATCAGTGTTTTAACGCATTGTGCGAAAATTTACAAGCAGTTCTTCACTGCTGCTACCGCGAACGGTACATACAATCCTTGTACAAGACTCTACCGCTTGCAAGGATTTGTTAAGACTTTTCGGGGATAGTAACGCGTGTGACGCATGACAATTGATTTTATATCTTTACACACGATATTAATATTGTAGTATTACGTGTGTAAGAAGTGAGTGTAACTGTATCACTGTGCGAGATTTTCCGCAGTGACAGTATCATTAATTGTTACGCAATAGTTCCATCAAGACGTTTCCGTGCTAGTGCAAGATTTCCTCATAGGGTGGTCTGCTGATCGCGGTAGACCTTGGTATTCGCGAGAACACTTGAAGAAGCCGGAGAGGTATAAGCTCAATATACCGTTATTGATTAAACTCACTGTCACCTGAGATATTACTTGGTCTTAAACTCTATATAAGTTTTGCGAGTAATAAAATCCGTAGTACCGTTGTGTGCGAAGTGTCGGATTCATCGTGGGAATTGCAGGACATCAGCCCAGCTGTTATAGGACATCAGCCCAGCTGCTACAGGACATCAGCCCAGCTGTTATAGGACATCAGCCCAGCTGTTATAGGACATCAGCCCAGCTGTTATAGGACATCAGCCCAGCTGTTATAGGACCAGCCCAGCTGTTACAGGACGCCAGCCCAGCTGTAAACGTTTCTGGTGAAACGTCTGTCATTTGTAAGCCACACCTGACGAACCATCTATACCGCAAAGACCGGCCCTTCTCTTCAACAACATCATCGTGGGAGTCTTCTTATGTAATGTATCACGTCTTGCATATGAACATTATTTAACATTTTGAAAGAAAGACTCTATATCAAACATTACATTCTGTACATTTCAAATATACCATATAAACTATAACTTGTGTTTGTACAATAAATAATCTTAAACCCTCCAATATAGACTTGTAATTTGAAATACACATACTATCATATCCTATGCGCCAATAATTTAGTAATTTGTGTTGTCGCATAGAGATATTTTGGCGCCCAACGTGGGGCTCGTAAAATAGCGGTAATTGTACGCTATTATATATTTGTCTATGAATATAAAATTTGTTGGAAAAATCCGACGTATAATTATAATTAACGTAATAATTGTATGTGTATAGTTCATATGAAAATCTGAGGATATATTTTTTCAATTGTGCATATTCTCTTGTATATCATATATGAACAGATTTTATCAGTATATTGGAGGTAGATTATTAGTTGTTGTATGTTAGATAAGGTATTTACATGTTGATGTTTTGAACTGCTTTCTGTGTGCATATAAACTGGTTACAATACGTTCTAATCTTGTGATAATAATAACTTGCTTTGTGTATAAACCAATAAATTTAAATTTACTAAATTTTAAACTGAAATTTGGTCACTATGGCGGAGTCAAAAGGGATAGAGAATCTTTTAGCGGCCGTATTAGCGAAGATGGAAACATTGTCCGAAGAAATGAAAGCCTGGCGTGAGGAGATGAAAGCCGTGGAAGAAGAGATGATAGCGGATATACAAGGAGTTTCAGAGGAAAGTAAAGCCAGGGATGAGGAGATGATAGCCATTAGGCAGAAATTTTGGGAAGAAATGGACGCCGATAGAGAGGAGAGGATGGCGAAATTACAGGAAATGTCAGCTGATATTGAAGTAGGTTTAACTGTTGAGAATATTGTACCTTATGATAATTTTGAAGTACCAAATGTTCTGATTGAACATACTCTCAACGAAAGTAATATGGAAGTTAACCAAGATGTGACATCTGAAGGATTAACGGAGAACAGTAGCGTAGCAGGTGAACTTGAAAGTGATTATACAGAAACCACCTTATTAGGGCCTAGTAGTTCATATCTCGGTAAAGTCGAGTATTTAGATTCTGCATTAAATTGTAGTGAAGATAACAGAAATGAAATTAGTAGTAACAACACTATTAGTCTGGAACATACTTCAGGTAAGTGCTATGATGAGGTGATAGTTTATAGTGTAACAGATATAGCATGCGAGAACCGTGAACGTATGATAGAATCTGAAGCTATCATGGATGTGGACAGTGTATGCATAACACATAAAAATCCCGAACCAGTAGTAGAGCCTGGAACTAGTATGGATACTAACGGTGCAGGTATTTATGACACATGGCCAAATGATGAGGTACTAGATGAATCTATATCAGGTACTGAGGTGTTTACGGAGGATGGAGAGGTAAATGATACGGGTGACAATAAGGTGACAACAATTATGATAAATAATAATGAACCGCCGCGTAATCAGTTTCATGTTCAAACACCACAAAATCAGCCGCAATCACAACAACATAAAAATACAACTCAGCAGATTAATACCAACTTATTAGCGACAGTTACTGGAAATGATTTAGTTGAAAAGCAGTTCAATCAATCAAGTATGAAAAATGTTAGTTATAAGAATGAAACTGTTATGTATGGCCTATATCCTGCAGCAATTAGGGATAATTTAATGTATAATAATGATAATAGTAGTAGATATGAGGGTAATATTAATATTGAAAATTGCACCGACCTTGTTGTCGAAGCAAAAATCAGTGGTTATGTTGACGAGATATTGTTTGACAGCGGCACAGGAATATCGCTGTTGGACGAGCAGTTGCTAAAGAGGTGTAAAACCCACTTTATACAAAGGCCGATTCTGCCGGTATGTCACACAAGGATAAAATCAGGAGCGTGTGAGTCGCAGGTAATTGAAAAACAGGCAATTAAAACAAAATACGAACAGGGTACGGAAGTAGATGCGACCGTACTTGGAATTAGAAAACTCGGACATAATATTATTTGGGAAGTTGATAGATTGAATAAACTGCATGCTGCATTGGAGTGTCAGAAAGAATTATTGCCAGCTAAAGTTGATTGTCGACCTCACGTTATCAGACTGGGACGCTCGAAAGATAAGATAACGTATAACTCACCGACCCCCAAGGTTCAGTTAATGAGTTGCAAGATAAGGTAATTACGGTGTATATTAAACAAATTCAAATCTGTATTTCCAAGTAAACGTGTGCGTTTCAAAACTGAGAAAAATTTATACAAAAAACTCAGAAATAAATGTCAGGATATAGGGGTAAGAATGTGTAGTGATTTAAATATGTCAATTCAGGTTTAAATGTTGTATGTAAGATGGCTCTGTGAATGAACAATAATCTAGTTTTGATAAGGAATGTTGTCTGTGTACCCTATGACCCTGCATAAGATGTCGTTATCTGTGTGTCAAGAACATGTGTGTTTGTTTTGGTTTGAAGGTTACCACGTGTCTTTTGATTTGATGCTTCTGTCAAAGTGACAGTTGGAAATGTTAGTATTAATTGAGGATGTTTATTTGATTTTAGTTTGAGGGTATTATTATTATTTCAGGATTAGGAAGTTGTTTTGGTTATATTGAAAAAAAAAAATTTTTTATTTTTTGTTAGTTAACTAAAGAAAAAAAAAATTTTTTTTTTTGTGCGGGAAGGAGTTAATCCTGCAACGAATCACAGGATCATGATAGGCGGGGCAAGTTCATATATTACACAGACAATGGACATTCATATTATATTGGTAGATGGTTAAGTTTGGTTGTTATCAATTGTATTTAGTAAGGTTAAGGGTTTAGTTTAAAAAAAACTGTGCATTATTATTTATGGTTATTCATGTACTGTGTTAGTGGAAATGTGCGCGCGTGCGCGATTGGGAAACGTTTCCCGGGCGGTGCGTGAAGTATTATCGTTGTTTTGACATTAGCTGAACTGAGACATGTGTATCGCTACAATCCCTATACCTGTCGGACTATTGTTTACGTTCTTGTATATTATTAGTATGTAGGCAGTCATGCATGAGATACGAGTAGTCTGATTACCGCTATGCATGCTGTTACAAAGTAAATGCACTCTACTGCATGAAAAGTGCATGGTCATTTATACTAACCATGTGACTTCCATCCACCAATAGAATGCTGACTGGTGGTTGGAAATTTTCTTAAGCCTGTCGTTACACAGGCAGTTCTTCTACGCCATCTACCGCGAACGGGTCGTGCACTCCTTGTACAAGAATTCTACCGCTTGCAAGGTGTTGTAAAGACTATTCGTCGATAGTGAAACGGGAAGGCTCAGAACTGTGTATGTAGTACATCTGCACGCAGGAGTGTTTAAACGCATTACGCGTATAATTACGACAGTTCTTCTACGCCATCTACCGCGAACGGAATGTGCACTCCTTGTACAAGAATTCTACCGCTTGCAAGGTGTTGTAAAAACTATTCGTCGTTAGTGAAACGGGAAGACTCAGAACTGTGTGTGTAGTACATTTGCACACATCAGTGTTTTAACGCATTGTGCGAAAATTTACAAGCAGTTCTTCACTGCTGCTACCGCGAACGGTACATACAATCCTTGTACAAGACTCTACCGCTTGCAAGGATTTGTTAAGACTTTTCGGGGATAGTAACGCGTGTGACGCATGACAATTGATTTTATATCTTTACACACGATATTAATATTGTAGTATTACGTGTGTAAGAAGTGAGTGTAACTGTATCACTGTGCGAGATTTTCCGCAGTGACAGTATCATTAATTGTTACGCAATAGTTCCATCAAGACGTTTCCGTGCTAGTGCAAGATTTCCTCATAGGGTGGTCTGCTGATCGCGGTAGACCTTGGTATTCGCGAGAACACTTGAAGAAGCCGGAGAGGTATAAGCTCAATATACCGTTATTGATTAAACTCACTGTCACCTGAGATATTACTTGGTCTTAAACTCTATATAAGTTTTGCGAGTAATAAAATCCGTAGTACCGTTGTGTGCGAAGTGTCGGATTCATCGTGGGAATTGCAGGACATCAGCCCAGCTGTTACAGGACATCAGCCCAGCTGTTACAGGACATCAGCCCAGCTGTTATAGGACATCAGCCCAGCTGTTATAGGACCAGCCCAGCTGTTACAGGACGCCAGCCCAGCTGTAAACGTTTCTGGTGAAACGTCTGTCATTTGTAAGCCACACCTGACGAACCATCTATACCGCAAAGACCGGCCCTTCTCTTCAACAACATCATCGTGGGAGTCTTCTTATGTAATGTATCACGTCTTGCATATGAACATTATTTAACATTTTGAAAGAAAGACTCTATATCAAACATTACATTCTGTACATTTCAAATATACCATATAAACTATAACTTGTGTTTGTACAATAAATAATCTTAAACCCTCCAATATAGACTTGTAATTTGAAATACACATACTATCATATCCTATGCGCCAATAATTTAGTAATTTGTGTTTAATAAGTATTTAATAGAACAGTAAAATAGAACAATAAGAATGTCTGATAACGAAAAAGAAATTAATTTGATAGACTCGGTTATGAGTGAGAGTGGCCTTGGGTCAATGAACCCGTCACCGAGTGTGAGTGAATTAAGTCGGCCAATGCCAACAGCTGACTTGAGCATTCAATCAGTAACCTAACCGAGTCAATTATAATCAATAATGCAGAAGCAAAATCTACTCATGTAGTGACAAAAACAAAAGAAAAAGAATGGTCAATGGACGATATCATGAATTTTATGAGTAAATGTTTTGATAGTAGTGACGATAAAATAAATAAACGTTTTGATGCAAATGACGAAAAATTTGATACCAAATTTGACCAATTAAGTAATAACATTAAAGAACAGAAAATAAAATGTGAACAACAGAATATTAAAAATGATACTAATTTCAAAGAACTTAAAGAACAAAATATCAAGTTTGAGAAGAGTATAAGTGTAAAGTTTGATGATCTAAGTAATGCATTATGTAAACGTATTGATGAACGTTTCCAGCTAGCTATAAAACAAATACAAGATGATGTAGATAATGTTACAAGAAATACAGGTAAGTGCAGAATAAATGAAAATAACAGAGATACAAGTGGTAAGAATAAGGGTGTTAGTTTAAATGCAAAACCGGTGGTAGTAGACAAGGTGAGTAATCATGATAATTATAGTAATGAGTTAACAAGTAATAGCAAAATAAAAAGTGATAACAACGTGATAATTAAAAATGTGTTAGAAAATAAAGTGAATAATAATAGTGGAGATGAAGTTTTAGTGGAAACAGAAAGTAGTAATAAGATAGTGGTTGAAGAGAGGTTGGGTTTACAATGGGCAAATTTTCCCCGTGATTTAAATGGAGTAAAGACTCCAATAGTGAGTTCTGAGGACAGAGTTTCCTCCCGTAGTTATAGAGGCAAGGTGTCTCTAAGTAGGTCCCTTCTGTGTATCATGAGTTCCCTGAAAGAATCAGGATGGGTTATGATAACGTTATGTTGCCTTTTGTGTGGAGTGATAGAGACAAAGTGAGATGGTGTCATGATGAGAGGTATTGTGAGAGAGTGGTAGAATTATTCACATTGAGAGAGAGAGAGAGATAATATTATTTGATGTTGTTAGAAGTTACGAAGAGCTACTAGAGAAAATAAAGAGACAGAGAAGTAGTAATATTGTTGACTTACCTTGTTATGAAGATAGTGCAGAAATAAGTAATAATAACGTTGATAATTATATTGAATGCTTACCTGTGCATAGACGTGGAGTATTAATAATAGATGATTCTGAAATTGAGAGATTAAAATACTTAGGGGTGATAGATAATAATACAGATGGTGACAAGACCAAAATCAATTATGTAGACAGGTTATATGATTTAATAATAATGTGGATAGTCCAGTAAATTATTATGTGGGTTTTACGGAACAAGTTGAAATATTAAGGAATTATTATATAAATAATAATAATGAAAGGAGTGTAATTAAAGATGAGAATTGTTATATGAAAGTAAGGATAATTTACGACGATGGGGGTTAAATAAACAATAAGGGAATGAACATTTTATTATTTTAGTTTATGGTGATGACCTGGCTGACTTAGGAAATGAGGTGTGGTAAACAGAAAAATAATGACAAAAAAAAAATGTAAATAAATTTATAGTGAAATTAATTGTGTTTGTATTGTAAAATGTATTTATGTAAACAATGTGTGTATGTAGTAGAAATTGATTTCATAATAATAATAATAATTTCTTAGACTAAATAAATAATGAGATTTTGTAATAAATGAATAGTAATTGTTTTGGAGTAAGGTAATTAAAATAAGTTGTGTTTTAAATAACTGATGGCATTAAAATAATTTGAGATGAAGTAATTGATTAATTTAAAATGTTGTATAAAGAGATTTTGATGATGAATTTAAATTATTTTTATGAGATTTGAACTTGATAATAAACAGTAATTGAATAAATGTAAAATGTATTTAGTTGTGGAATCATATGATTGTTATAATGTTTCAGAAGGTACATATGGTTGTAGTTGTGGAATCATATGATTGTTATAATGTTTCAGAAGGTACATATGGTTGTACGTGATATTGGTGGTGATGAATTGTTTATAATTTTGTGTCAATAACAGGAATCATGTGTTTTGAGTGATGTACTGTAAGTATGAAGTTTATCGTGCGATTTAAATAAAATAAAATGTTTAATGTTTGAATAATTTTAAATTTTAAATGAGTTTCAGAGGTTTTAAGTTAAATAATAAATTTGTTGTAACATATAATGGTTTTTACTTTTTGTGAATTGTAGTAGCAATGTAATTGTAAACGAATTGTATGTCTTTTTTAGTAGATTCCTCACTTTCGGGCGGTCCCGGCCTTACCAGCCCAGACCGTGGTTTTGGATGACAATCAGCTGTGGGTAGAATTATTGTAAACTGACCACAGTTGGTTGCCTGTGAAATTGGTATAACTTAGAAATTAACCGGAGGGTTACTCAGGGGAATCTACATAACTATGGAACAGCGGCTATCATCGAAGGTGGTGATAGTGCCGTGATAAGGGCGTATGAATCATTATAGTAGGATTACTGGTGTCCTCGGACATCAGTAATGCCAAATTTTTATATAACGCTGAAGCAAGAACGGGGTGGGCAGCGTCTACCCCCAATAAAATTCAGTTCTTGTGGAAGCAACTGGACGCCACCGTCCAGGGGGGAGCCATAGTGTGTGTGGTAAGGAGGTTACTCAGGGGAGTAACGAATTAAACCCTTAAACTGATGTAAACTAAATGAGCTGATAAGCTAATTAAATGATTTTATTCTTGATCCAAGAGATGATTACAGTAGATAATTTGTATGAAAGTAATTGATTTAAATAGGTGTGGCTCTCTATGATATTTTATAAATGAATTTATTGATTTTGAAAGGATTATTTCGAGGAGAGAAGGTGTTTATTATGTTTTGTTTAGTATGTTTTATTATGTTATTATTTTACTATGTTAGAGTGTAGGAATTGTAAACATGTGATGTATCTTACATTGTATAATTTTTTTTGGAGTGTGTCTAGGGTAAGGTCATTCACCTGACCAGGAGACATCAGCTGATGACTGGTAGTAGATATGTAGTATATTCCTTCTAATTGATTTGTAGATTTTTTTTGTTAATCAATGTAATTAAATAATTTTGTTGTTTTTGAAATCGTTAAAAGAGATATTTTGGAAATTAAATTTTTTTGAAAAAAAAAAATTGTTAGTTTGAGTGAAATGCAGATTGTGGTCAATATATCTTGATTGTGTGTATTGATAATGTATTAATTGATTCGTAGTGTCCATATTATATGTTTTGTAAACAGATGTAGTGATAAGAACATTTATAATAGAAAGCAGTTGTTCATTTTATTTTGTTTATTCTGATTGTTAGTATCTAGATAAGAGTGAAGAAATATAAGAGATATAAAATAAATTCATTTGAAGGCTTTTGGAGTTTTAAGAATTATGATTAAGATCAATTAATTGAAGTAGATAATATGAATTATCTTAAAAGGGAATCTTTGATAAGGGATTTGGGTTTATTGCATTATCAAACAAAATTTACATAATTGAGTTGATTTGAACCGTAACGTACAGCCAATTAAATTGAAAAATGAAATTGAAAATAAAATATAAAAATTTTTTGTGAATTTAAAATCAAGGAGTAAGGTGGAGAGGTTGTGTTTAAGAAATAATAATGAGTATGTGTAAACACCCAGTATTTTGCTAAAGGCAACCCAGTATGTATGTAAGGGGAGACATATCGGTTGAGGATCTGGTATGGTATAAGGCCAGTTTTTGATTTTTGGGTGGAATGATACAAGGCCAGGTGGTACTGTGGTGAGTGTCTGTCCGACTTTACGGTGATGGGATCTCGCACAGAGAAGTCCAGTGATGTCGTTCAGGTGCTGCCATGGTAGCTGAGCTAGGGGGATAGTTTACCCATGATGTGGCAAGTATTAAAGGGGGGTTGTTGCCGCCATATCCTCACTGATCCTCTTAGGGGTTAGCAATGAGAGTTTTTCTATTTTGGCAGAAAACCTCTCATTGGGGGGGGGGTATTGTAACGGTACACACCTTTTTTGCAACCAAGTATGTGTGGTGAATTGACTTTTGCATCGAGACTGGTACGGCTCGGCCCAGGAATGTGAAATTGGTAACGAGGGGGCGTACGTGCCTCCACACGCGCACTCAGGCGGCGAACGTTCTCACGCTAACGGCACGAACAGGTACATACTTTCACAGTGTGTGCGCAGAAAACTGTTTGTTGCATCCCAGCAAGCGGACCGCGTGGTTCTCAGTAAAAGGCCTGCGGGCCAAAACTTATTAAAACTTCCAAAATATGGACTAGAGAGTGATACAAATAAAGGTAGAAGCAGTGCTAATTCAATGAAGTAATAATTTTAAACGCAGATTTTTTTTGGACAGAATACAGTGAAAGTTTAAAGTGAGAACATGACTAAATTTTAATTACGAAAACTTTTTTGGACAAAACAGTAAACCATCAAAATGACAGAACCACAAAATTTGGCGTCTGGATCCACATTAAGTAGCCACACGTAAATCCATTTTAATTGATTATAACTTTTTTTTTTGTAAACGAGCTCATTAATATAAATGGGGTGTAACGGAATGAGTGTGTGAGTGAGCAAAAAGCTGGGTTGTCTTTAATTAATTTGTTAATAATATAATCTAGATACAAGGAGTAAAATATGTTAAAATTTGTTGTTGATTAAAAGGGGCTTCACCTCAATATTGAATATAGTTTAATTTAAATGTTGGAGAATCGAGTGAGAAGTCATAATTGTAGTTGATTAGAAAGAAAGGAGAACAAAGAATGTCACAACATAAAATAATAAATTAATATTTTATTTCACTTGATATATGTGTGTTAGAATAATCATTTCAAGTACCTAATTTCATTTTCTGTGCTGGTAAATTCGCTATACGAAATAGGGTTACACCACTAGACGATCTGGCCAGAGAGTTAACAAATTAAAGGTAAGTTGGGAGTTTGTGATTATTTAATTATTTAAAAATAATAAAACACGACATAATGTGTAATACTAAATTAATTTACTACACTCACGAGATTTTTCACAACACTTAAAAGAATTAATGCACAATATCCAACTTGGTTCAAACACTATAAACACTGAATAACTATTGAAATATAAAATAATCATTAATAAAAGATTATTCAAATTCATTATTAACACTTTGAGAAATAAGAAAAGATTTATGCACAATTTCTAACTTAACCTATGTTTATAAAGTGAACTCACTATTGTTTTAAAACCTAAGAAAACTGCTGTAAAGAAAGATCATAATATTTAATTAACTTGATGTCAGGATTGTACTTTCAAAAAGCATTTTGTATCTTTTTGCCGTAATCAAAAGAACTTTTTGACTGAATAAAGCAGTGAAAACATTAATAGGCTTTCAGTTGAACGGCCCAAGCCAGCATAGCAAACCGCTGAGTTGCAATTTATTTATAACCGGAGCATAAAAAGCAAAAAAGTAATATATTTTTATAATTTCATGTTATAGTAATTATTAACAGCAAAACTGACCATTAATAAATAAACCAATACTTACTTTAATACCTGTTCATTATTTCAATTATTAATCTTTATGTGTTTACTTCATTAATATAGCGCCGTAAAAATTTTTCTACAAGAATAACAGGTTGGTACGACTATTGCGGGAAAGCAGATTTTGAATTTCTCCGACGACAAGCGGCGAGAGATACGGTTATGTTAAGCGAAGGAATTATAAAACTTTTCAATTGTTTTGAACAAACAATTTGGCGCCTAGAAACGGGAAAATCACAATTAAGTGGAACAGGTAAACAGGTATTGGCGAGGTCAAATACGACGCAAGTAGATCGTTACGAAAATACGACGCAACTGGGACATTAACGAAACATTACACTTTTATAGTTACAAATTGACGACAATAACGTGTGGCTTAATACACATACAGAATAGATTGTTACAATATGCACACACACACACACACACACACACACACACACACACACACACACACACACACACACTACAGTCCTCACTTATCTTGACTTATCATACTAATATATAAATCTCTTTGTTTGTTTGTTAATTAATAACTCGACACCTAATGCATATATATTCATGAATCTTTCATCATTTTATTCCTTTTGCTTCAGAGAATAACATAGGATACAAAAAAAGTCCAGGAAATCATTATATTTCTAATGTTTTTATGAGTTTTTAACATATTCATCGATTTCATCAAAAATCAAATATTATGTTGTTTACTTAATAACTCGATACCTAATGCATATATCTTCATGAATCTTTCGTCATTTTATACTTTTTGCTTCAGAGAAAAACATAGGATACAAAAAAATCCATGAAATCATTATGTTTCTAATGTTTTCATGAGTATTTATCATATTTCTCGATTTTATCAAAAATCAAATATAATGTTGTTTCTATTTTTTAATCATTTTGTTCATTTTACTCCATATTAAAAAAAATAATAAAGAACAAATTCATATAGTTATGAAATTATTTCAAAATTTTAAGACCTTTCATACAATTTTAACAAAACAATTACATAATTAAGGAAATATTTTTGACACACTATATACAACAACAAAAATACTTTGTGGCGAATCGAACCATCGAACTTCAGCTTTGTAGACTACCGGGTTACCCACTATTCTATCGAGCATATTTGACTGTTTACACTCTTATTCAAGATACATACATATAGTGCCGTATCACATTGTTTACACATCCCCCCTCTATCCAACCTTTATCACCTATACATATGTATCTTTACATTATATTAGACTAAGCCCAACATTCATTCGTGCATTGAGTCGTGGCACCGAGTGGACGTCGAATTTTCTGTGCAAAGCAATTTTTAACAATCTTCGGTTTTACTTTGTTATTCTCCATAATTCATTGTATTCTGTACATTCTATAAATCGGTAAGTAAAACATATTGTTAGTTACATTTTGAATATTATTTTATTCATGTAATACCGTATTTGATTTATGTAGATTAATATCATACCACATGATACCTATGATAATTTTATATTATAATAAAAGATCACAGGTTCAAATCCCATTCCATGAAAACATTTTTTCCCCCACAAAAGCTTTATTTTAAATTTATAATTTTTTCTCGCATACAAAGCATACTACGATCTTAAAAAATCAATATATTTTTTTATTTATACATTGATGAATATTACAATAAAATAAATACCTTCACATTTATTTTAGAAACTTCTGTTTCCATAAACAAACCTAAACTTTCGTTGGGCCATCAAGATTGAGTCAATTCTTAAACACTTCATCTCTTGCTAACAGGTTAACTAAAATATATTTAATAATTATTTCAAACAAATCATAGATGAATCACTAAAAATACCATATACATATGTAACAGGACAAGTCAACCCAAACAGGGATATTTTGGTAAAATTGTAACTATATTTTTCTATTTATATTACATTATATTACATCCTACGGTCACAGAACCATTGTAACTATTTTATTCACTTTGATATAATAATTTAAACTTTCACCTACCTTGAATTCTTCTATGATTTGGCTGGATCTCTAGTGGGGAACTTAACCCATTTCGTACGACGAACTGACCAGTGCAGCAAATGAAATGAGGTATTTGAAATCATTATTCACACATTTATCAAATGAAATAAGGTAATGGATTTATTATTTCATATTGTGACATTCTTTGTTCTCCCTTCTTTTTAACCAACTACAATCATTACTTCTCGCTCATAACCCCAACATTCTGATTAAACTGTATTCAATATTTAGGTGAAGCCCCTTTTTACCAATAACAAATTTTGGTACATGTTAACAAATTTTATTCCTTATCTCTAGATTGTAGATTCTATTATTAACTAATTAATTAAAGGCGACCCAGCTTGCTATTCTCTCACATTCATTCTGTCTTACTTCCCCATTATTTTATTTCTTTAGGCCTCATTAAATGAAATTATTTATGATATAATTGATAGTCGATTACTTAACTCCTGGTGTCATCGATGGTCACGCGCCGCACCGATTATACGTCCGACAGTTTACCACATTTTCACTTCTCTGTCTGCACTTTACTCACTTCGAGCTGAGAGGTTGATTTGTTGTAAATTTTAGTTGATTTAAATAAAATTTTTACACTTCGTGGATATGTTAGAAAATTTTGTAGTTCGCGAACTTTTTTATGAACCCCGGCCGGGGAGGAGTTACTTCGGCGACTATTGAGACAACGGCTAATAAAATCCTCACCTTTTCTGGCTGCTTCTGGTAACACACACTGCCTTTTGGATTACAAAGTTTTCGTCACTGCCTGGTAACATGGGTTTGCATTGTGCCCAGGTGTTTGACAATGCCAACCTGCGAAAATATTGAGGCTGTGGAAGGCGTGGCCTCTCAGTGTATCCGCCAGCATCAGACCGCATGGAAATAAAATTTTCGCCTCTCACCATTTTTTGTGGCATTGTTTGGAGTCTGATGTACGTCGTCTATGCGCGCATGTTCCTGTTGCGCGTCTTTGTACGTGCTGAAATGCTTAATTACCCTGGAGTTACACCCAACATCGCATTCCATTACCACCTCCCCATTCACAATTTCACCTCACTGTTCCTTTGTTTGACGACAACTTTATTTAGCATGGGACTGGCCACACAGATGGAAAACAAATTTATATTTATTTTAATAAAATAAAACCCCCTCCTTTTAGCCCCGTTACAATACCCCCCCAATGAGAGATCTTCGGCTGAAACAGAAGAACTCGCACTGCTAAACCCCTAAGAGGATCGGTGAGGATATGGTGCCAACAACCCCCCATTAATTCTTAACGCATCATGGGTAAACTACCCCCCTAGCTTGGCGACCATGGCTGCACCTGTACGAGATTACTGGACTTCTCTGTTCGAGATCCCAACACCATAAACTCGGACAGATACGCACCATAATACACCTAACCTTCTAACATTCCACCCCAAAATTTCAAACCTGGCCTTGTACCATACCAGATCCTTGACCGATATGTTCCCCCTGACATGCATACTGGGTTGCCTTTAGCAAGTACAGGGTGCGTACACATACTCCTATTATTCTATTATAAACAGACTCCATATTTAAAATTTACAAAATGTTTTATCTTTTAAATTCTCATTTCTTTTCTCCAACTGACGTTGTTTTCAAATCAAAAAAATAAAGCAAACAAATCAAATTTTAATCATTTGACCTTTGTTCAAAAATGACTCTAAGTCTCATATCAAGGATCCATTAATTTACTTATTTCTTTCTATTTAATCTCAAAATCTTAAAATCTTTTAATTGAGTTCCTCATTTTTCTTAATCGTCTACTAACAGTCATACAAACAAAATAACCTGAACTACTTATTGAATCCTAAGTTCCATTACATCTTATCTAAATTATAACACATACTATGAAAAATATAAATAAATTAATACTTCAGCGATACCCATAATCGACAATACATCCCGTTCACTAAAACACGCTCGGTATTTCCAACAGAACAATTTTTTTTTCCAAAATAATTTTAATAAAATATAATAAATTTTATTAAACCACTCTTTGGACAATCAAAGAAAATTATCAAAGAAAATATAACTTGAATTTATATGAATTATTAAAAGAACATAAGAATTAGTTACACTGACCATGAGGCAGTCCATCAGCTGATCTCTCTAGGGCAGGTGAATGACCTTGCTCTATATACACTACACAAAATTATACAATACAAAACATATGTTGATAATTCTTACATTAACGCAGTACAACATCCTACAGCATAGTACGTTCATAATTAACATTGCTGTATGCCTGTAAATAAACCATTCACCTTTTAAAATTTACCAAAACTACACAATTTACAATTTAATTTTATTTCCTAATTTTTATTAAATTCTTCACTTGTTTCGATTATTATTACTAGGGGGCGGATTTCTATGACCTAAAAATGTAGGAAATATGCATGCATTTATGACCTAAAAAACATTAAAACATGACCAATAAAATCCAAAATATGACTTTATTAATGACATGTATGTGTTACATATTGTAACGTAACATATTCGAGGTCCCCAACGTTACATAAAAAACAAAGCAAATATAGTCTAGAACAATACCCAAAATATTAAGGTTACTAAGTAATTAAGACATCTGAAGTGTACCTAAATATAAAAGATGTAATAAATAATATGGGATGCAAAACATAAACATTGTATCTAATTGGAGGAGTTTAATATGTAGTAATGAAGTATAAAATACTATCCAAAATTTTATTTAATGTGTTGCAAATTGTACTTGTTATTATGCTGTAACATGATATAGTGTTTACAGAATATTTATCTTATGTTTTGTGGATAGTAGGAACGGAGTTGTCGTTTTAAAGAAATACTTAGTCAGTGGTACTCCTTTTGTTTATGTTAAAATGGTATTTGAATAATTAAGTATAAGTACATGGGTTAGGTATTATATTATGTTGAATGTATTTATTGTAATTGATTAATGAAGATGTTTGAATTAATGTTTGTAAACTTGGCCAGGAAGGCAATAAGTGTTTAAAAGTTGGCAAGTAGTTATTATAGTTATGTTATAAAATAATGAAGGGTTCAAGAATGAACTAATTAATATAATGAATTAAAACCAGGAAATAAAAATTAATGTAAGTAACCATGAACCAGTAACTATTTGTATAGTAGGTCAGGTAAAGAAAAATTAAGTTAAAAACCAAACAATATTATAACAGTTGTAAGAAAAACTATAGGCCTAAATTTAATATTTGTAAAAGGAAATTAATACCTTTTTAATAAGTCCAGTCCAATGAAACTATAGTAAAATATATACGGTTCAATAAGTTAGATTGGGTGAGAGTTTTAGATAATTTGGTATAATTCCAAGCATGGAGTATTTTATTAAAAAAGAGTAGTAATATTTTATAATTCTGGCTCTAGGATATCAAATATCATCCAATGACAGAAAGTAGTGGTTGTTAGGGTAACTAAAATGTAAAAAATGTTGTTGATTTTCAATTATTCAATTGTTATATGCTTATGGGTGAAGTTGAATTCGTACAAAATACAGAAAAGAATTTATAAAAAGACTTTAATATATTATTCGAAAGTAAAAACCAATTCCTGTAAACTAAACCGATAAATAATCAATGAATTAGATTTCAAAAATATAACCATATACCTCCAAAAGGTCGAGGAATCCTTATTTCACTCGTCAAGATAATTCCATTGGATTTAGTATTGAACCCGATTTCACATCTAACCAGGAGACTCATTGATGGAACAAAAAAGTCTGAATTGATGGAATTATAGAAAAAGTATACTCAAGGATCTTTGTTTCTGAAGAAATAAACCTCACTTTCAAGAAAGAATTTATAATACGACACCAATTCCACCGGGGCCGACAACCACAAGGATCGTGAAGGAGAACGAAGATTAGAAGAGTTCCCGTTGCCTTCCAGGACAACATCCCTTTAATTTTATTAATAATCGGAACAATTTTTCTGGATTAACGTAACCTCAACTGTAAATCTTCAACCGTTTGCAAACGAGCAATGCTGCCTTGAGAATCGTCCAGTACGGTAACACCAGCTTATACATAATTTTAATATAGTAAGAACTAATAACATTTTGTAATACTAAGTAACCTTAATTTTGCATTACCTGGCCTTACTAATTGTTCAAAGAATCAAACGTACCCTGGGATAAGAGATAATTAACATTATATTTAATTTGTATAAAATAAAAAGGTAATAGTCAACTAACTAATCGATCCATAATTATACAATCGATTTAAATATATTGTAACCATGAAGAGCACTGTTAGAAGTTGAATTGAAAGGTAATACAAATAAAGAATCCTTCTTGTATATGATAATGTTTTATATTATTGTAGAATAGGCATTGTATGTTGTGTGTGTAGTAATTTACAGGTAAAAAGGGTGATTAAAATCTGGCGAGCAAGCTAACCTAGAGGCGCAAGTCAATTACGAATAACAGCGCTTATAGTCGACAGCTGGTAGAACGTGAGATTACCGAACTAGCGTGTTTCCTGCACCATTTTTGAATTGATTTACACAATACGGACTGACTAGGGTTGGAGAGAATTCTCAATTTATTCATTAAATGCACGAAATATAGAAGTAACATTGAGTAAACATTGAGTAATTAGGTAAAACCGTGTTATGGTCTACATAAAAGTTGTAATAACAAAATAATAAATATTTTCATTAATAACAGATTGATTAAACCCCCAGTACACACATTATAAATTGTTTTATTTCAAATTTGCGCATACCAACGTGGAGTTTGATTAAACCCCGAAACCTAAAATAAATCTTATTGACTCTGATTAATTTGTTTTCTTTACAATATTTATTTTATTTGTTAAATATATAGATAATCCTGTTAATTATTATTTTTATTTATCTACTTCAAATGAGTGTCTTTAAGATAGTCACACAATGCAGCATTCACGAACTCATTTAACTGCATTCTGCAAAACAGCACCAACCCTGTAAGGGAGAGAAAAGTAATTAAATAATTTTACTTGCGCATATACCATTTAACACCCCTATTAAAAATATTCATACCTGCTCTCAGTCTTCATTATCAGCTGAATTGTTGCATTTGATGATGACATGCATTTTCAGGTTGTGAAATGAAAATCCTCTCCTGTTGTCGCTGCGAATGGTCTTGTAGCAAGAGAAACTTCTCTCCACATCACAGGAATTAATGGGGGCGTGCGTAAATAAACTTAGGTCAAATGATGAAAATTCATTTTCGAAGTCTGAACCTGGCTCATTTCCGCACAAAATCTCACTTATGCCACACAGTTGCAAAAATCCAGTATTCTTCTCCAGTACACTCACTAATTTTGCACAAACCTTGGCTGCTACTATTCCTTTTGCACGTTTTAACTCTTGTTCTGTGTATTTTACAATATTCAGAGCATCACTTAGTTCAGAACCTGAAGTTTCTAGCTGGGTGATTTTGCTCGGTAAGAAACCGAAGTTGGATTTCAAGTAAGCCAGGTCAGTTTTTATAGTGCAACATGAAAACAAATCTTGCATTATTTTCACTGACAAAGAATTTGTAGGGTCCCAGGAGTTCATGATCTTCTCCAGGGTGTCATAATTGTTGCAGTAATATACCGCAGCTTCAATCCAGGTACCCCAGCGTGTTATGACAGGCTGGGGAGGAAGGGGCAATGAAGGAGCTGCATCTTTAAATGCCTGCAGGAGGAGTGGTGACTTCTTAAAGGCTTTCTTTCCATTTGATATTAATTTATCCACTTCCGGGTAGTTACTGCGAATTACTTCGGCCACTCTATGTAAAGCATGCGCGAGGCATGTTACATGTATCATCTTCGGATATAACATCTTTAGTCCCTTGGTTGGGTTCATCATATAAGGAGCCGCGTCAGTAATAAAGAGAAGAACATTCTCTCTTTTTGCCCCATTTTACAGTATATTCAAAGAATCGTCGAATAAGACAGCAATACTTGAATGATTTGTCCTCTCTAGCATTTCACATGCTAGGAGGAATATTTCTCCAGGTCTTGTTAACTCTCGCCTTTTACACACAAACATTTATATTTATGTAAATACAAATATTACTATAATATTGTAAACACGTGTACTTACCGATTTTGCGTATGTATGAGTACTTGATTTCTTTTACTGTTGATCTCTCTCTAAGAGGCCAGGGTTCATTCTCAGCGAGATTTACATTCAAAAAGGTGATAGAAATGATAAAACTGCTTTTCGATTGAGTGTAATTATTAGTTTTTAATTTCCGAAATAAAATCAACATATATTAAATGGTGCCCAAAATGGCGTCACATATTATGACTAAAACAAAATGGTGGTTACATTTCTCCAAACTTATTCAATCGTAGTTATTATGTGTTATTTTGAATCTTGTTATTATTTCTTTTATAATTCTTATCTCTGGCTGCAGCACTAATACTATAATTAATTAGATGATAATAGGTTTCACAAACCAATGCCCGCTGTATGCAGAAGCATGGCCATGCGTTCGTTCGCTCGCTCACTCATTCACTCTAGTTATTACAAATGCATTTTATAGAATTTATGGGATTACTTAATGAGCTCATTATTTAGAAATAAAAGTGATAATGGTTGACTTCTCTGAAAGCTGGGTAGTGTCGCTCCCTCGCTGGTATTAGATGTTTTCCAGGAGCATGGCCGGTGTTCGCCTCATGGTTATCGATTCTAAATCATCTTGCAACTGACTCTACATTTAATGTTTTTACTGTGTACTGTTACTTAAGTGTTTTCTAACTTCACTATCACATTTCTTTAATTTTAAATAATAATTTTTACAACTTTTGTATCAAAACTGGGTCGACAGCGATACATCGCTGTGGACTCTTTGGTGTGCTGTGCTGAACTGAGACAGATGAATATGCAGATTTGTTCTTGTGTGTGTGCATTTGACGTCATCAGGCTTTGTTAGATGGGACAACGCCTAGTTGCAGACGTTGTGGTTCATGCGTCATTGTCTTTTGTTATGACGAAACAGCTTTATGAACCAATCACAATGAATATTTATAGTCAGTCATCCTAAACACCGCCATTACCTCAACCGGCTCTTGCGCGTCCAACGGTGACCTTGGCTTTGTGCTACTCTTACTGAATCTGCGTTGTTCCTGTTTTCAGAGGGACAATGGACCTAACCATTCTGTATTTGACAATTATACAATAAAACATTGAAAAAATAACCTCAGATCCCATAATTAAAGTATTGGGTCTTTATGTACTGTTACAAACCCCCTCAATGAAAGATTTTGTGTCGAGACACAAAAACTTTCATTGACTCATTCACACTTTTCTAAAAGGATCAGTCTAGATGTCACCACAACCCCCTGTAATGTTACTATATAAAAATTTATCATCACTTACCCTTGGTCCAATGATGCTGATCGCACCCTCTGACCTTACTGGACTTCTCCGGAGAGATCCCTACACCATAAGGCCATGAGGCTCTCTACGCTCCTGTTCTGACGCTCCAGCCAGCCCAGGACCGCGGTCACAACACCACAAAACTCTGAAACATTGAATACAAAAATTTAAAATAGTGGTCTAATATACTTCCATATCTACAACTGATATGTTTCCCTCTAGATGCATTGGTTTGTGTCTGGGCATTGGTTTTTTCCAATTTAAAAAGTTTCAACATAACAACAACAAGACTTCAACATATACTGATTTTTTACCACCACCAAACT
The DNA here is from genome assembly GCA_034769895.1 of Magicicada septendecula. Taxonomy (NCBI): domain Eukaryota; kingdom Metazoa; phylum Arthropoda; class Insecta; order Hemiptera; family Cicadidae; genus Magicicada; species Magicicada septendecula. The sequence goes on along the minus strand of CM068370.1, from coordinate 274,999,843 downwards.
CAATCTCTTCCTTGTAAGAGAAATATATATATATATATATATATATATATTCCTACAAATAACACAATACATAAACAATTCTTTAATATTCCCCAAAACACCTTCACCTACCTATTACTATCAAATTCAGCCTACAACTACTACGGCAGACAAGTTTATTATTCAAATTTTATTACTCAACTTCATAATTATTTCATATCTTTTGCAACTGACATCATACTATATTTTGCTCAACTCCATTTCTACCTTTACTCTTTCAACATTTAAAATTTACTATCTTTCAACATTTGTTACCGTCGTTACCCCTGTAACGATCTCCTAACCACACACACTATTGTACCCCCCAACCGAACTGTAGCACTCGGGTGCCTCTGCAAGGACTGTAATTGTGGAGGAATTTGTCATCTCCTTTGTCCTTGCTTTGGCTTTACATTGAAATAACAAGATATCATAATATCTAGACTTATATAATCACACGCCCTTAAAACGGGTCTACCACCTGGCTTTGCTGTTCCTCCTCGAACAGAGTGGCAGCCGCTGTTCCATAGTTCTGGGGGATTTCCCCTAGTTTCACCCCCCTGTTAATTTCTACTATCAACCAATTTCAAGACAGCTATGGTCAAGGGACTTAATTTATGGCCATAGCTGACCGCTAGCCAAAGCCACGATTAGTGCTGGTAAGGCAGTAATCGCCCGAAAAGTCAGGGAAATCAACTTCATTATCCTGTTTTACACTCTAACATCATTGATACACTGTACTGTTAAAATCACATATAATATAAATTATATTCAGGGTGCACAGTGTATTTACGCCTACGTGACGCCTCCGATGATGGCAATGTTCTATGCGTTGCTCATCAACCCACTTCGCTAGCCACAGTAGTACATGCCACTACTGTCCTAGCCAATTAATTCTAATTTAGCTTCCCATACATCAGCTGTTCTCACAGTCCAATTTTGACTTATATTTTACTAACACCAAATAACTACAAAAACACCCTTCACTCTTGCTCAAAAACAAGTTCGTTAATCATTTAAAATTTTCACATAGACACTTTACAAGTTCGAGCTTCCTTTTTTTTTCACAACTATTTTCACTTCTATAACAAGATAGGAACTACAACAATGGATCACCTGCTCTGTTTACCTTACACACATATATTTCCTTGTTTTCAGAGGGAAAACAAGCAACACTAATTTCCTGTAAATTACAACAATTTTCACATATTTTACTTCACATCCTTCAACGAAACTACTCGTGTTAATGGAATACATTCATTTTTTTTTTTTATGACTTTACTTTCTCTTTCCAATAACAAAATTAGTTATCATTCACACATCTAATTAAGTACCCATTGTTCCTTTCTACGCTGTCCAGTACAACTTCAAATTAGTAGCATTTTGTGTACCTACTATTTCCTTAGTCTCCCTATCCTGTAATACATAGGCATTCTGCATTTTAACTTCAATTACCTCATAAGGTCCTTCGTAGAGCAGGAAGAACTTCTTAATTTCCTTCTCCTGTGCATTTGACAAATCGTGCCTCTTCACCAACACCAACTGTCCAATTTCATACTTCATCCATTTACCTCTTGCGTCGTGCCTACGCTTCCGTCTTTCTCCTTTGCTCAACAGGTTCTCATTTGCCAAACGAATCTTGATGCTCACGTCCGTAGGTGCACTCTCAGGTGGGTAATTAAACAACTGTTCCATTATTCTCGGGGGGGGGGGGTTCCTTTGATCAGCTCATGAGGTGTACAGCCGGTGGACTCGTGGGTGGTACTGTTCAGCCAACTCTCTATCTTCTTGACGTACAACGGCCACTCGCTGTGTTTAGCATGACAATAGGCTCTAAAGATCCTGCCTATCTCTCTCATTACACGCTCAGCCTGGTTGGACTGGGGATGGTACACAGCCGTATGCTTCGTGACGATTCCTTCCCATCCTAACGTCTGACGCCATCTACCACTGATGAATTGCGGCCCATGATCTGACAAAATTATTTTCGGCTTACCCACTTGTATCATGTAATCTTTAGTCACTTTTTCGCTCAATACCTGACTGGTAGCTCTTTTTATACTATACAGCCTCACATACTTAGAAAATGTATCTAACATTACAAACACATACTGTACTCCGCCTCTACCCCTCGGTAACGGTCCAAACAAATCCACTGCAACTAAATCAAATGGTCTCTCCACTTTTATAAAATTCATCTCCCCTTCGACCCTATAGTTTACTACCTTTGATTTCTGGCATAAATCACAACCCTTTAACAACCTTCTAACCCTTCTCTCCATGTTTCTAAAAACACATGACTCCTTCAATACACACACACACTTCTTCGCTCCGAAATGACCATACCTTAAATGACAATCCCAAATAACCTTCTCAACTAACTCTTCTGGTACTAATTTCCAAACACGCTCACCCCCTACTATCCTCTTAAACAACAACCCATTATAAACTTGAAAATACTGACTATACTCTGATCTACTTAACTCCTTTTCTAAACTCTCTATAACCTTACCTGACTTACCATCTGCTCGCTGCATGGTTTTGATGTCTCTCATCTCCTCTCCAAAAATTCTATCCTCTCGGCTGATCTGAAAAATCTCGATTTCTTTTAAATCCCTACCTGTTTTGTTGTACAGCATGTCTATCCTTGACAGAGTGTCCGGTACCTTGTTTTCCGATCCCTTGATATATTCCCACTCAAAATTATATTCCTGCAACACAAGTACCCACCTGGTTAGACGGCTATGAGCAAGTTTACATGTGTTTAAAAATGACAAGGCTTTGTGGTCCGTCCTAATTACTGTGCGATTTCCTAGAATGTATGTTCGAAATTTTCCAACGGCGAATACTATACTCAATAACTCCTTCTCCGTCGTTGTATAGTTCTTCTCTGCCTGTATTAACGATCTACTTGCAAATGCTATTATCCTATGTTCCTTGTCCTCGCCTTCTTGGTACAATTCCGCACCGATGGCCACATTGCTTGCATCCGTTTGTAAATAAAACACTCTCTCGAAGTCTGGGTGGTTCATCATCACCATTTGGCTGAATTTCTTTTTAATCTCTTCAAATGCTTTACACTCCATCTCTCCCCACTTCCATTGTTTGGTTTTCTGGAGTACTGATCTCAATCTTGCGGTTAGATCTGCGTAGTTTTGCTGAAATTTTCGATAGAAAGTACATAACCCAAGGAAACTTTGCAATTGCTTCACATTCCTCGGTTCAGGGAAACGCATGATGGATTCGACTTTGTCGGGGTTCGCTGAGATCCCTTCCGGCATGATAATAAATCCTAAAAAATTGATTTGTGTCTGCAGAAACGTCAACTTGTCCCAATTCACTGTAAGTCCTCCTTCCTCTAGTCTAGCCAATACATATTCCAAGTGATCTAAATGGTCCTCGAAGGTCCTGGATGCAATCAAAATATCGTCCACGTACACCGTCAAAAAGTCTAAATCTTTGGGCCTCAAAATTTTATCCAAACACTTTATAAAGCTGGCGACGCTGGTGTTCAATCCGAAGGGTAGACGTCGAAACTGGTAGTTCTTGCCATTAAACAAAAATGCTGTATACTTTCTACTAACCTCTGCTAGTGGAACCTGCCAATATCCAGCTGTTAAATCCAACGATGTCACATACTTCACTCCACTGAACTTCTGGAAGATCTCATTTATAGGCTCTGGTGACTCTCGGTCGGATATTATGATCTGATTTATTCTCCTAGCGTCCAAACATAAACGTACTCGTCCGTCCTTCTTAATTACTACTACTAGTGGATTAGAATAATGTGATACTGACCGTTCGATTATATCTGTTTCCATCATCCTGTTGAGTTCTCTCTGCACCGCTCTTCTTTTGAGTAAGGGACGGGGTAGCTCCTTTGCATGAACGGTGTGTTCCCTTATTTGCAATACACATTCATACTCTCTTGCCCTTCCTGGAACCTCGGCAAACACTCCTCTATACCGCTCTATCACTCGCCATAACGCTGCACGCTGGCCACTCCTTACCACCTCACCTTCACTACAAAATTCATCCGCCCTTAACTCCCATACTGCATCATTAATATTACTCTTTTCACTCTCCAACTCACTCATATACTCTGCCTCTATACATGCACTTACCCTAGTATCTATACTATTCTCACTTACACCCTTCTGTAGTATTTTAACTCTGCACGTTCTAAATTTATCTATTATCTGTTCAAATTTTACTCTTACCGACCAGTCACCCCCTTCTAATTCTATCACCTTCTCTCTAAAATTTATGACAGCTTTCGTCCTTTGCAAAAAATCATTACCCAGTATGACATCTAAACTTAACCCTCTTACTACCAAAAATGTGTTTACAAATTCTATATTCTCTATTAGAAAACTCAAATGTATCTGTTTAGTCACTCTCTTGCTGCGTACACCCGTAACTCCTATCACCGTCACTCCTGCTACTGGCAAAACTGGAATATCTTTGTTAAACTCTCTTAATTCTACTAAAATGTTTTCTGCTATCACGGAAATTTCGCTACCCGTGTCTATCAATGTTCTAAAAGTCTTATTTCCTACAGTTACCTGAATTTCTGTCAGTCCGGCTCTCACCTCGCTGTTGGCATTATTCTCTTCTTCCATCAGGTCGGCTACAATATCTGCTTTAATTACGTTGCTGTGTATCTCCTCGACTGGTTGGACCTCCTGCGTTTCCCTGAACAGTGGTCGGGTCCTGGCTACCACTGTCGATTCTAGTTTTCCTGGTGTCTGCTGGTGGTGGGGCCTCGGTGTCCCTTATCTGGCCTCTGGTTACTGTTCACTGCTCCTCTCATGTCCGGTGTCTCTCTGCCTTGTGGTTTGTCTTGTCTCGTCTCCTCTCTCCTCCATTGTACTTCTCTCGGCAGTCTACACTTGAAACACTGTAAACGGAATGCAAAATTCTCCTGTTGACACCTATAACATCTCCACTCACCTGATTTATAATGATTATCTTTATTCCTCACATTATGTTCATTGTAATTATTTCTTTGTGAATTATATCCTACATGGTTTGGTTTATAACTACCTGGTGGTAATCGCCTATTCACTTCCCTATCACTAATACTCTGTAAAATATCAAGTACTTTCTCAAGTTCACTTAAATTTGCTATTTCCTTAGTCATTAATGTTATTTGCACTTCCCGAGGTAGGTGTTTACTAACATACCTTACAAATGATTTGAAGGGAATTTGGGGTTCTAAATATTTAGCTTCGTTGTAAAATTGGGTTACATATATTGTTATATTATTATTTGGGTGGCTCCCAAAACTGCCTGTTCCCATTATTCTACTCCTCAATGCTTCTTGTTCCTCTTCTGGCCAATACTTTCCCTTAAAAGCTTGTTCAAACATCTCATAATTACCCCACTCTATTCTGTGTGCTTCCGCCCATACCGCTGCACTACCCTTAAAACATTTGATTATCTTGGTTAATTGTATCTCCCAATTACTGTTACTAAAATGGTGGTACTCCCTGGTTTGGTTGATAAATCGCATGGGGTGTATTGTTTGGTTTTCATAACTGAATAATTCTAATTCTATCTCGTTGTAAAAATCTCTCGTAATGACAACCCTTTCCATGGTTCCCGTTAATTTTTTGTTAATCTCCCCCCGTAACTCATTTTTCATCTTTGTTAAATCACTCTCAACTAAGTTATATCTATCATGCACATCATTATAATTTTGTATATGTAAACTATCTATTTCTTTAATTCTACTCTGTAACATACTTATTTTATCGGTTGTATTGTTTTCATATTTTGATATAGTGTTATCTATTGTTTGAATACCTTTTGTTAGGTCTACTACATTTAATTCATATTGTTCTAATTTGTTTTGTAAAATATGAGTTCTCAATTCTAATTGTTTACTTATCTCATTCTTATTTTTAATTTCTAACTGTTCTACTGTCTCTACATATTTATTTTCTACTTCTCTACTCTGGGTTTCTATCTGGTTTCGAATGGTTTCATTAATTTGTTTGACTCTATCATCTAAATTACTTATCTTAGTCTTAACTTGCTCATTTACGATTTCTGTTTGTTTTTTAACATCATCATATTGTGTCTCTATTTTACTAATTTTCTTGTTAACCTCAATATTTTGTTTATACATTTCATTTTCAAATTCTTCAAATTTCTCCTCTACTTGATCTAATTTTACATTTTGTAAGTTATTTTGTTTCTTGAGCTCATTCTCGAAACTGTCTAACTTTACATTAAACGTACTATTCATTTGGTTAAATTTGTCCTCGAATTTAAGATTCTGTTGTTCAAATTTGTCACTAATTAATGTAAATAAATCTTCCAACGAGATTTTATTTTCAATTGTTTTGGGTGTTGAGCTGGCATTTCTTTCTAATAAAATAGATTCTGTATCTGTATTATCCATTTCTAAGCTATTATTACTTTCTGCCATTTTGGTAATTTAACTATTTGGATGACTATTTAGTTCTACTTGTAATTAGTTACACAATTACTACTTACTCTGTTTTGTCAACATAACCTCTCGTGTACTAGGTTATACCCCGTTCTATCACCTTCTTTGTTTCTAAATCTGGCCTATATCTTATATAAAAATGGCTTTATATAAGTCCCTGTTCAGGCGCCATTTGTTAACTCTCGCCTTTTACACACAAACATTTATATTTATGTAAATATAAATATTACTATAATATTGTAAACACGTGTACTAACCGATTTTGCGTATGTATGAGTACTTGATTTCTTTTACTGTTGATCTCTCTCTAAGGGGCCAGGGTTCATTCTCAGCGAGATTTAGATTCAAAAAGGTGATAGAAATGATAAAACTGCTTTTCGATTGAGTGTAATTATTAGTTTTTAATTTCCGAAATAAAATCAACATATATTAAATGGTGCCCAAAATGGCGTCACATATTATGACTAAAACAAAATGGTGGTTACATTTCTCCAAACTTATTCAATCATAGTTATTATGTGTTATTTTGAATCTTGTTATTATTTCTTATCTCTGGCTGCAGCGCTAATACTATAATTAATTAGATGATAATAGGTTTCACAAACCAATGCCCGCTGTATGCAGAAGCATGGCCATGCGTTCGTTCGCTCGCTCACTCATTCACTCTAGTTATTACAAATGCATTTTATAGAATTTATGGGATTACTTAATGAGCTCATTATTTAGAAATAAAAGTGATAATGGTTGACTTCTCTGAAAGCTGGGTAGTGTCGCTCCCTCGCTGGTATTAGATGTTTTCCAGGAGCATGGCCGGTGTTCGCCTCATGGTTATCGATTCTAAATCATCTTGCACTGACTCTACATTTAATGTTTTTACTGTGTACTGTTACTTAAGTGTTTTCTAACTTCACTATCACATTTCTTTAATTTTAAATAATAATTTTTACAACTTTTGTATCAAAACTGGGTCGACAGCGATACATCGCTGTGGACTCTTTGGTGTGCTGTGCTGAACTGAGACAGATGAATATGCAGATTTGTTCTTGTGTGTGTGCATTTGACGTCATCAGGCTTTGTTAGATGGGACAACGCCTAGTTGCAGACGTTGTGGTTCATGCGTCATTGTCTTTTGTTATGACGAAACAGCTTTATGAACCAAACTCAATGAATATTTATAGTCAGTCATCCTAAACACCGCCATTACCTCAACCGGCTCTTGCGCGTCCAACGGTGACCTTGGCTTTGTGCTACTCTTCTGAATCTGCGTTGTTCCTGTTTTCAGAGGGACAATGGACCTAACCATTCTGTATTTGACAATTATACAATAAAACATTGAAAAAATAACCTCAGATCCCATAATTAAAGTATTGGGTCTTTATGTACTGTTACAGTCTGTCTTCTTTTAGTGTTCCAACAATCACGTTTGCAACATACCTCCCATCAACATCTGTTGTTTTATCAATTGAAACCCATATTTTACAGTCCCCCACACTACATCTTATTTTATCCAACACTTCTTCGTAACACCCAGTCAGATAGTTCTTCCTCAGCGTCGATTCATTTGGAACTGGATGTTTCGTATATTTCTCCATAAACTGTCTCAAGCTCTGATTGTTAAGCTTTTTCAATGGGATGTTGAATGAAATCATCGCCCTACAGCGATCATTCGTAAACTCTGAAGTGTTAGAAGATGAAGTTGAAGTACTAGCAGATTTTTCGAATAACAGAAATTGTCTACTTTCGACTGCTGAGTGTCTTTTTAAGAAATTTTTATGTTTTGCCGTATTACAGTGTTGCTGCACAGTGAAACGTTTCTCAGTGGCGGCTTTAACTTCACACAACGTACAAAATAAATTAGTGCCATCGGTACTAAATATTTTATCACCAAATTCTCAAATAAAACCGCACAACTTTTCATTCACCGAACTCTTTATCATAGGCGTGATGGAAACAAACTGCGGACACACTGAATGAGTGAATGACCATTACAGAGGAGGGTGAAAGTTAAAAGCACTTTACAAAATGTAAGAAAAACCCTCCCCCTCCCTTCAGTTCTGCCCGCTGGCTTCATCGCTCACGGAGGCAAACAATAGAGGCCTAACGGTACTTGAAAATCCATATTCCAAAGACATTTCACACCTTATTAACCATTTCTCCGAATATATAGGTATTTTAAGGACATTCTGAAAGATGCTTTTACTACTTTAACACACCACAATTTGTTACTGAACGAATAAATGCATTTTCGCGTGAAAAATACACGTAAAATGCCATTATAATCCATTTTCACTGTAAATATGCTGCAAATCTTCATAAATGTCTAAATATGCATACAAAAAGTCAAAAAATATAACTTAAATATGCATTTTAGTGCTAAATATGCTACAAACCTTAAAAACTACCAAAATATGCAATTATATGCACAAGAAAACACTATCAATCTTCATCAGAATACTTGGAATCAAGTTTAAATCAAGCTGAAACCTGAAATAATGTCAAGGAAAAAATATGACGTATCATAGAAATCCGCCCCCTAATTATTACCATTCAATTAAGAGTTTCCATTTAACATTTTCATCATTTTTTAGTTTGGGTGATTCTCAGTTATTCATAATAATTCACTTTATCAACTTGGCATTTACCTATAATCTTACCCCTTTTATGACTAACACAGACTAACAGATTTATTTATCTATTTTTTTTTCTTCTAGTATGGCACCCATCTCTCAAAATATTTACCTTTACCAACAGTTCTCTACCAGCTTACTACTCTAACTCATTTCGAATCATTATACCCTTATAACAAAATACTCTCTACCCCTTTGTACTCAAGATGTGTGTTTCCTTCCCTATGCTCATTCCCTTATTTGGTTCCTGGACCCTCCCTAGGTAACCCTTTCCGGCACATATCGGTCCCCTCCAGCTACAACGCTTTTCGTAGAGGACTCCTTATCACACCACCCCCCCTTACAAAATCACCATCAACTAATTACTCTCCTATTACATCACTTTCATCTACAAAATATCTCCATTCCTATTTAACTTACCTCAATATATCACTCATTACTCTACATATTTTCCCCATAGCTACTGTATCACTATCAATACTCAAATTCTACATTACGTTTATTCACAATAATATTGTTCTCTCTAACACCCCTTCAAAATTGATTTGATTGGCTTAAATGCCCTACTTAAAACATTATTATCACCCAAATTCTACCTTTTACAAACCATTTAAAATTCTTAACTATCTCAAATTACTCTCACTATTGTTTAAATCTTTATCCATATTGAAATCTATTATGCAAACATTGAATTATATTGACAAACTCTGCAAATCCATTATAATTGACATACTACATATATAACATCCGTAATCAGCTGATGTCTCCCGTCATGTGAATGACCTTTCTATAGATATATTTCAAAATTATATAAAGTACACATGTTTATAATTCTTACCACTAACATACTGCATACAATTAACACAAATACATAAAATTATATAGTTATCATCCCCTGGCTTGTAACGGCCAGCTCCTTTTCCACACACACTATTGTTTCCTGAGGGTGGACTGTGGCGTCCATTTGCATCCCCAAGAACTGAAGTTTACATTTATATGGTATAGACGCTGCCTATACCGTTCTTGGTTCAGCGTTATATAAAATTCGGTATTACTGATGTCCGAGGACACCAGTAATCCTACTAAAATGATTCACACACCCTTAAAACGGCACTATCGCCACCTTCGACGATAGCCGCTGTTCCATAGTTATGTAGTTCCCCTGTTACCCCCCGGTCAATTTCTATGTTCACCAATTTAGAATCTACATACATAAATCCACGGTCAGGGTTCGGTGAAACCATGACCGCCCGAAATGTGGGGAAACTACCAAAAGACATATAAGGCTCACACTGACACCGTTACTACAATTCACGGAAGGTCAACTCTTATATGTTTGGTTATTTATTAATTACTTTTCATGTTTAAATTTTTAGACTCGTCTACATTTTCAACTTTTAAACATCAAACATTTATCTTATTTAAATTACATTATAAATTTCATACTTACAGTACATCACTCACATACTGTCATAGACACAAAATATAAACAACTGTTACCACCACATCAGGTACACAACTCCCTTTATCTTCTGAAACATTTTAACATTCATAAGATTCCATAACTAAGTACATTTTATATTTACTTATTTCTTATTTATTATCAAGTTTAAATCTCCTAAAATCATTTAAGTTCATTATCAAAATTTCTTTATACAACATTTTAAATTAATCACTTAATACATCTCAAATTATCTAGTTCAATCAATTCTTGAAAACACAAGTTACTTTAATTACTTTACTCCAAAACAATTACAACTCATTTATTACCTTCATAATTATTCTTGTTATTTATTTAGTCTGCCAAAATAATATTATTATTACAACAATTTCTACTACATACACACTGTTTACTTCAAACACTTGTTACAATACAAACACAATTAATTTCACTATAAATTTATTTACAAATTCTTGTCATTATTTTTCAGTTTACCACACTTCATTTCATAAGTTAGCAAGGTCATAACTATAAACTAAAATATTTAAAATGTCCATTCACTGATTTTATATTTACCCTCCATCGTCATATAATAGTCTCATTTTTATATAACCCTTATCATCTTTACTCACACTCAATTCATGATTATTATTTATATAATAATTCTCTAATATTTCAAATTGTTCCATAAACCCACATAATAACCTACTGGATTATCCCACATTATTATCGAATCATATATCCTGTCTAAATCATTGATTTTGGTCTTGTCACCATCTGTATTATTATCTATCACCCCTAAGCATTTTAACCTCTCAATTTCAGAACCATCTACTACTAATACTCCACGTCTATGCACAGATAAGCATGCAATATAATTATCAACGTTATCATAATTTATTTCTGCACTATCTTCACAACAAGGTAAGTCAACAATATTACTAACTCTCTCTCTCCTTATTTTCTTTAGTAGCTCTTCATAACTTCTAACAACATCAAATAATATTATCTCTCTCTCAATGTGAATAATTCTACCACTCTCTCACAAAACCACTCATCATGACACCATCTCACTTTGTCTCTATCACTCCACACAAAAGGCAACATAACGTTATCATAACCCATTTTGGCTTTTCCAAGGAACTCATGATATACAAAAGGGGACCTACTTAGAGACACCTTGTCTCTATAACCACGTGACATAACAGAGTTTCCTCACGTGGTTATAGAGACAAGGTGTCTCTAAGTAGGTCCCCTTTTGTATATCATGAGTTCCTTGGAAAAGCCAAGATGGGTTATGATAACGTTATGTTGCCTTTTGTGTGGAGTGATAGAGACAAAGTGAGATGGTGTCATGATGAGTGGTTTTGTGAGAGAGTGGTAGAATTATTCACATTGAGAGAGAGATAATATTATTTGATGTTGTTAGAAGTTATGAAGAGCTACTAAAGAAAATAAGGAGAGAGAGAGTTAGTAATATTGTTGACTTACCTTGTTGTGAAGATAGTGCAGAAATAAATTATGATAACGTTGATAATTATATTGCATGCTTATCTGTGCATAGACGTGGAGTATTAGTAGTAGATGGTTCTGAAATTGAGAGGTTAAAATGCTTAGGGGTGATAGATAATAATACAGATGGTGACAAGACCAAAATCAATGATTTAGACAGGATATATGATTCGATAATAATGTGGGATAATCCAGTAGGTTATTATGTGGGTTTATGGAACAATTTGAAATATTAGAGAATTATTATATAAATAATAATCATGAATTGAGTGTGAGTAAAGATGATAAGGGTTATATAAAAATGAGACTATTATATGACGATGGAGGGTAAATATAAAATCAGTGAATGGACATTTTAAATATTTTAGTTTATAGTTATGACCTTGCTAACTTATGAAATGAAGTGTGGTAAACTGAAAAATAATGACAAGAATTTGTAAATAAATTTATAGTGAAATTAATTGTGTTTGTATTGTAACAAGTGTTTGAAGTAAACAGTGTGTATGTAGTAGAAATTGTTGTAATAATAATATTATTTTGGCAGACTAAATAAATAACAAGAATAATTATGAAGGTAATAAATGAGTTGTAATTGTTTTGGAGTAAAGTAATTAAAGTAACTTGTGTTTTCAAGAATTGATTGAACTAGATAATTTGAGATGTATTAAGTGATTAATTTAAAATGTTGTATAAAGAAATTTTGATAATGAACTTAAATGATTTTAGGAGATTTAAACTTGATAATAAATAAGAAATAAGTAAATATAAAATGTACTTAGTTATGGAATCTTATGAATGTTAAAATGTTTCAGAAGATAAAGGGAGTTGTGTACCTGATGTGGTGGTAACAGTTGTTTATATTTTGTGTCTATGACAGTATGTGAGTGATGTACTGTAAGTATGAAATTTATAATGTAATTTAAATAAGATAAATGTTTGATGTTTAAAAGTTGAAAATGTAGACGAGTCTAAAAATTTAAACATGAAAAGTAATTAATAAATAACCAAACATATAAGAGTTGACCTTCCGTGAATTGTAGTAACGGTGTCAGTGTGAGCCTTATATGTCTTTTGGTAGTTTCCCCACATTTCGGGCGGTCATGGTTTCACCGAACCCTGACCGTGGATTTATGTATGTAGATTCTAAATTGGTGAACATAGAAATTGACCGGGGGGTAACAGGGGAACTACATAACTATGGAACAGCGGCTATCGTCGAAGGTGGCGATAGTGCCGTTTTAAGGGTGTGTGAATCATTTTAGTAGGATTACTGGTGTCCTCGGACATCAGTAATACCGAATTTTATATAACGCTGAACCAAGAACGGTATAGGCAGCGTCTATACCATATAAATGTAAACTTCAGTTCTTGGGGATGCAAATGGACGCCACAGTCCACCCTCAGGAAACAATAGTGTGTGTGGAAAAGGAGCTGGCCGTTACAAGCCAGGGGATGATAACTATATAATTTTATGTATTTGTGTTAATTGTATGCAGTATGTTAGTGGTAAGAATTATAAACATGTGTACTTTATATAATTTTGAAATATATCTATAGAAAGGTCATTCACATGACGGGAGACATCAGCTGATTACGGATGTTATATATGTAGTATGTCAATTATAATGGATTTGCAGAGTTTGTCAATATAATTCAATGTTTGCATAATAGATTTCAATATGGATAAAGATTTAAACAATAGTGAGAGTAATTTGAGATAGTTAAGAATTTTAAATGGTTTGTAAAAGGTAGAATTTGGGTGATAATAATGTTTTAAGTAGGGCATTTAAGCCAATCAAATCAATTTTGAAGGGGTGTTAGAGAGAACAATATTATTGTGAATAAACGTAATGTAGAATTTGAGTATTGATAGTGATACAGTAGCTATGGGGAAAATATGTAGAGTAATGAGTGATATATTGAGGTAAGTTAAATAGGAATGGAGATATTTTGTAGATGAAAGTGATGTAATAGGAGAGTAATTAGTTGATGGTGATTTTGTAAGGGTGGGTGGTGTGATAAGGAGTCCTCTACGAAAAGCGTTGTAGCTGGAGGGGACCGATATGTGCCGGAAAGGGTTACCTAGGGAGGGTCCAGGAACCAAATAAGGGAATGAGCATAGGGAAGGAAACACACATCTTGAGTACAAAGGGGTAGAGAGTATTTTGTTATAAGGGTATAATGATTCGAAATGAGTTAGAGTAGTAAGCTGGTAGAGAACTGTTGGTAAAGGTAAATATTTTGAGAGATGGGTGCCATACTAGAAGAAAAAAAAATAGATAAATAAATCTGTTAGTCTGTGTTAGTCATAAAAGGGGTAAGATTATAGGTAAATGCCAAGTTGATAAAGTGAATTATTATGAATAACTGAGAATCACCCAAACTAAAAAATGATGAAAATGTTAAATGGAAACTCTTAATTGAATGGTAATAATTAGGGGGCGGATTTCTATGATACGTCATATTTTTTCCTTGACATTATTTCAGGTTTCAGCTTGATTTAAACTTGATTCCAAGTATTCTGATGAAGATTGATAGTGTTTTCTTGTGCATATAATTGCATATTTTGGTAGTTTTTAAGGTTTGTAGCATATTTAGCACTAAAATGCATATTTAAGTTATATTTTTTGACTTTTTGTATGCATATTTAGACATTTATGAAGATTTGCAGCATATTTACAGTGAAAATGGATTATAATGGCATTTTACGTGTATTTTTCACGCGAAAATGCATTTATTCGTTCAGTAACAAATTGTGGTGTGTTAAAGTAGTAAAAGCATCTTTCAGAATGTCCTTAAAATACCTATATATTCGGAGAAATGGTTAATAAGGTGTGAAATGTCTTTGGAATATGGATTTTCAAGTACCGTTAGGCCTCTATTGTTTGCCTCCGTGAGCGATGAAGCCAGCGGGCAGAACTGAAGGGAGGGGGAGGGTTTTTCTTACATTTTGTAAAGTGCTTTTAACTTTCACCCTCCTCTGTAATGGTCATTCACTCATTCAGTGTGTCCGCAGTTTGTTTCCATCACGCCTATGATAAAGAGTTCGGTGAATGAAAAGTTGTGCGGTTTTATTTGAGAATTTGGTGATAAAATATTTAGTACCGATGGCACTAATTTATTTTGTACGTTGTGTGAAGTTAAAGTCGCCACTGAGAAACGTTTCACTGTGCAGCAACACTGTAATACGGCAAAACATAAAAATTTCTTAAAAAGACACTCAGCAGTCGAAAGTAGACAATTTCTGTTATTCGAAAAATCTGCTAGTACTTCAACTTCATCTTCTAACACTTCAGAGTTTACGAATGATCGCTGTAGGGCGATGATTTCATTCAACATCCCATTGAAAAAGCTTAACAATCAGAGCTTGAGACAGTTTATGGAGAAATATACGAAACATCCAGTTCCAAATGAATCGACGCTGAGGAAGAACTATCTGACTGGGTGTTACGAAGAAGTGTTGGATAAAATAAGATGTAGTGTGGGGGACTGTAAAATATGGGTTTCAATTGATAAAACAACAGATGTTGATGGGAGGTATGTTGCAAACGTGATTGTTGGAACACTAAAAGAAGACAGACTATAAAGTGAGTAATAATAGTGAAGATGCATTTTTAGTGGAAATAGAGAGTAGTTATAAGAAAGTGGTTGAAGAGGGGTTGGGTTTACAAAGGGCAAATTTTCCCCATGATTTAAATGGAGTAAAGACTCCAATAGTGAGTTATGAGGATAACTGTCCTCATAACTCACTATTGGAGTCTTTACTCCATTTAAATCATGGGGAAAATTTGCCCTTTGTAAACCCAACCCCTCTTCAACCACTTTCTTATAACTACTCTCTATTTCCACTAAAAATGCATCTTCACTATTATTACTCACTTTATTTTCTAACACATTTTTAATTATCTCGTTGTTATCACTTGTTAACTCATTATTATAATTATCGGTACTCACCTTGTTCTCAGTTACTTCATTCATTACATTCCCACTACCGGTATTTCTTGTCACGTTATCAACATCATCTTGTGTTTGTTTTATTAGATTATCAAACATTACATTAATCTCTTTAAAATTAGCGTCATTTTTAATATTCTGTTCTTCATATATTATTTTCTGCTCATTAATATCTTTACTCAATTGGTCAAATTTGGTATCAAATTTTTCGTCATTTGCATCAAAACGACAATTTATTTTATCGAAATTGTTCTTGAGTTCACTAAAATTGCTACACATCATACTATACAAGCGTGTCAACATATCATCACCATTCGATTGCTTATTTTTGTTTGTTAAAACTGGAGTTAATTGAATTCCAGAATCAACAGCTAACTCGCTTAATTGCATTTGAGTCGCAATTGGGGTGGAATGAATTATTACGTTACTGCCAACAGCTGTTTCCATAACAGCGCTTGGACCAGCTGTCCGCATTTCACTTTCAACCAATGACTGTGGTTCAAGGCCACTTTCGTTCATATCTACGTCTGTTAAACTACTTTGTTTTGCGTGCTCAGACATTTTTAACTGATTTATAATTTATTTTTTACTTATGTTACAACTACAATCGGTAAATCTTCCCTTCAAAATAATATACCATAACATACATAAAATAAATCTTATACCATAATTACGTAAATTTTTACGTAAATTATTGTGCTTTCACAACCGTATTTCACTTCCTGCACTGTCAAAATAGGCCGGTATAATATAAATTTTTATTATATTACATCCTGGTCACACCGCACCATTGTAACTACATTTTTATTTATATTACATCCTACGGTCACGGCACCATTGTAACTACATTTTTCTATTTATATACATTATATTACATCCTACGGTCACGGAACCATTGTAACTATTTTATTCACTTTGATATAATAATTTAAACTTTCACCTACCTTGAATTCTTCTATGATTTGGCTGGATCTCTAGTGGGGAACTTAACCCATTTCGTACGACGAACCGACCAGTGCAGCAAATGAAATGAGGTATTTGAAATCATTATTCACACATTTATCAAATGAAATAAGGTAATGGATTTATTATTTCATATCCTGACATTCTTTGTTCTCCCTTCTTTTTAACCAACTACAATCATTACTTCTCGCTCATAACCCCAACACTCTGATTAAACTGTATTCAATATTTAGGTGAAGCCCCTTTTTACCAATAACAAATTTTGGTACATGTTAACAAATTTTATTCCTTATCTCTAGATTCTATTATTAACTAATTAATTAAAGGCGACTCAGCTTGCTATTCTCTCACATTCATTCTGTCTTACTTCCCCATTATTTTATTTCTTTAGGCCTCATTAAATGAAATTATTTATGACATAATTGATAGTCGATTACTTAACTCCTGGCGTATCGATGGTCACACGCCGCACCGATTATACGTCCGACAGTTTACCACATTTTCACTTCTCTGTCTGCACTTTACTAACTTCGAGCTGAGAGGTTGATTTGTTGTAAATTTTAGTTGATTTAAATAAAATTTTTACACTTCGTGGATATGTTAGAAAATTTTGTAGTTCGCGAACTTTTTTATGAACCCCGGCCGGGGAGGAGTTACTTCGGCGACTATTGAGACAACGGCTAATAAAATCCCCAACTTTTCTGGCTGCTTCCGGTAACACACACTGCCTTTTGGATTACAAAGTTTTCGTCACTGCCTGGTAACATGGGTTTGCATTGTGCCCAGGTGTTTGACAATGCCAACCTGCGAAAATATTGAGGCTGTGGAAGGCGTGGCCTCTCAGTGTATCAGCTAGCATCAGACCGCATGGAAATAAAATTTTCGCCTCTCACCATTTTTTGTGGCGTTTTTTGGAGTCTGATGTGCGTCGTCTATGCGCGCATGTTCCTGTTGCGCGTCTTTGTATGTGCCGAAATGCTTAATTACCCTGGAGTTACACCCAACATCGCATTCCATTACCACGTCGCCGTTCACAATTTCACCTCACTGTTCCTTTGTTTGACGACAACTTTATTTAGCATGGGACTGGCCACGCAGATGGAAAACAAATTTATATTTATTTTAATAAAATAAAACCCTCTCCTTTTAGCCCTGTTACAAAATGTAAAGTATTATTTGAAAATGTGATTGTGGAAAATAATATACACGAATTGACTCAAGGTCAGCAGTTTAACGGCATGGAGGTAGTTATTTTTAGCCATCTGACCTCTGAACTATGCATGTTAAACAAAACAACATATGACGTCAGGAGCCAAACCCAACCGACGTCACGTAGGAATGCGAGGAGTGTCCGCGGCGACAGCAGTCTGAACTTGATTTAACAAAGACAGTCATCATCCAACATCCAGCGACGGCGGACGCGGGCCGTGTGCTCGCCCGTTTCGTATGAACTGAATTGAAACTACAACAATTCGGGGACGAATTACGGGCGCACGCCCAACACCAAAAGGTGTTAAAATGTGATTTAAAGAATTCGATACATTAATTATATCAGAATAACGGTTTTGGTTTGAATAGAAAGTGAAAGACGAAATGTGCGGAGTGAACAAAGTTATGTAAGAGACTGGACAGTTGCGGATCACCAAAAAATGAACAGCTAAGTAACCTTCGGGGTATTACAAAAATTTAAATCAAATATAAAATTTTATTATGGAAAGAAATGTTTTCTAATCACCAAAAAATGAGATCTCAAGGGCCTGGGGTGTATATGATGTGTGTGTGAATGAAGCGCTGGTTTGCGTAAAATTAATTTAATATTTCTGTGTTTTAATTATTTCTATTTTGAATTTAGGTACTATCAGTGTATGAAATCATGTAATCATTGTTATTGTTTTATCGTTAAAAATCACATCAGAAATAAGAGAAAGAGAAGGAATAATTTTTTGGTTAACGATGGGAGTCGAATGACTTTAAATTTTTTTGTTTTGTAATAAAAATTAATTTGAATTTAAATGCATAATAAAAGAGATCAAAAGATGTATACAAGTAATCAATCTGTTTTACTGAAATAACCATTCTGTTCTCCAGTTCATCTAACCGAACCCTGGTGAGTACAAAATTTTTTACAGTTGGCAGTAATGCAATATGGCGTCCAGAATATGGATGCAAATATAGCTGTTTGTTTGTCAACTAAGGTAAACCAAAATTTAAAGTAGTAATTAATGTTACATTGGCGCTATCCGAACAGGGACATTTACATAAAACTTATTTATGTAGATTTAGGCCTACTTTGGAGGACAGAAGGGGTTATTTAAGGTAACTAAATGAAATATAAATAAGAGATAAACAGACGCATGTTATGGGGTTATGTTTTGGTAATGTGATGTATTTGGTGAATTATTTGCTTACTTTAATATATTGGTGTAGATGTATTGTAGTGGGTATTGTGAGATAATATGTGTAACTAGTGCATATGAGGAGGGTTGTAGTTTGTTAAGGAGTATAATATAAATAAATTTGTTAAACATGGCCGAAGTAGGTCCATCAGGGGACGATATGAGGAATTTGTTGCAAATGATTAAGAAATGTTTAGATGAAAGGGAGGAACTGATGAATAAGGGTTTTAATATGATGAATAAACGTAATGACGAGTTAATCACAAAATTAGATGAAAGGGAGGAACTGATGGATAAGGGTTTTAATAAACTAAGGGAGGTTATTAATGGTAACATAGTTGAAGAGGTAGTGTCGGAGATTAATTGATTAATGATTATAATGATGAGAGCGTAGTGGGGGTAGAAAATGGTACAGATAATAAGGTAAGTGATGATTTTAATATAAATGATAATTATAATGATGAAATAATTACGAATAATAATCAAGTGATAGTTGACAAGGTAATTGAGGTTAATACAAGTGTAATGTTGAATAATAACAGAGATGTAGTTGAAAATGAGGTATCTATGTGTGACACATTAAGCAATATTAGTGATAACGAGAGTGGAAGGTTAGTTGGGGTTAATAATGGAGTGTTAGTGAGTGTTAATGAATTGAAGAAAGAATGGAGAGAGAGTAATAGGTGCAGTAGAAGCTTCACGTGTGTTTAGCAAGAACAAAGGTTTCTTGCAGGTGTTTTTGGTAGATGAAAGATCTACAAAGAGTTCCCCTGTGTATTATGATTTCCCTGGAAAAGCCAGGATGTGTTATAATAATGTTGTGTTGCCCTTTGTGTGGAATGATAGAGAGAAAGTGAAATGGTGTTATGATGAAAGGTATTTTGAGAGAGTGAGAGAGATAGAGTTGTTCAAGTTGAGAGAGAGAGAGAGAGAGAGAGAGAGAGAGAGAGAGAGAGAGAGAGAGAGAGAGAGAGAGAGAGAGAGAGAGAGAGAGAGAGAGAGAGAGAGAGAGAGAGAGAGAGAGAGAGAGGGGAGAGGGGGGGGAGAGAGAGAGGGGTGGTGTTGTTTGATGTTAGTAGAAGTTATAAAGAATTATTAGAAAGAATAAGGGTTGAGAGAGTGAATAAAATAAAACACTTACCTTGTGAGGATAGTGCAGCAATAGATGATGAGAGCGTTGATAATTATATTGAGTACTTACCTGTGCATAGAAGTGGGATATTAATAACAGCAGACTCTCATAATAAGGAGACGAGAAAATGCTTAATTGCAACAGATAATAATACTGATGGTGACAAGACCCGAATTACTGATGTAGACAGGTTATATGATAGAATAATAATGTGGGATAACCCAGTAAATTATTATGTGGGTATGATGAAACAATTTAAAATAGCAAATAGTTATTATAATAATAATAACAAAATAAAAATAATTAAATATCGGTATGGAGAACCATACATGACTTCCATATTCTAAGATTTATATTTAAAATCATTTTCAGCCAAACAGCCAGGGAAGGAATTTTAACAAAAAAATACTTCTTTGTTGCCAATAACGTAGTACACATATAAAAAAAAATTATCCCCTCCCCCTTCAACTATAATTTTGATTTATAGAAAATTACCCCCAGCCCGTTCAACTAGCCTCTTCATTTATAGATATTTCATCTACGTTTCTACAGTGGATTATTAAGATCTTATCAGGATACTTTATCAAAATTACGTACTTTACTCATGTTACAACAAAAAATGTTTCAGGTAAACTGCCCTTTCCCCGTAACCGATCTTCACCAAAATCAACAGACATTGAGTTCTCTATAGCTCAGGCACATATGTAAAAAATTATTTGATTCTGTTTGAATTTACGGCAGTTATGGTTCGTCATATAAAAAATTACCCATGTTAAAACATAAAACATGAGATTTATAAAACATATCTAAGATTTATATTTAAAATCATTTTTGAAATAAAATATTTTCATAGAACCTACTAACGCTGGGGAAATCTGAGGAGCCAATCAGAGTTGGGCCTACCTGTCACTCTGCTGAATTTGGTGGAAAGCCCTGTCACTGTCGTCAAAGTATCAGCCTTGACAGGGTCCTCTTTTTCTGCAAAATGGGAGAGGCTTGAGATGGAGTGAGTGACATGGTCCCCACCTCAATGAAGAACCCATTGTTTTATAAAAATATATTTAAATTTTGAAAACTGAAAATTCTTTTCTTGTAAATATTTATATTTTATAATCAAAATGACTTTATTTTTGTTACCTGGCAACAAAATTATTTTATTTTCAACAATTACCATTGTTTCAAAAAGTTTAAATAAATTTTCAAGTACTTTACTCTTGTTAAAACGTAAAAGGTTGCAGGTAAACTACCCCTTCCCCTTAACCGATCTTCACCAAAATCTAAAGGCCTTGAGTCCTCTACAATTCACTGACGTATGCAAAAAATTATTTGATTCTGTTTAAATTTGCGGCTGTTATCGTTTGCCATAGAAAATACGCTTGATAAAAAACGTTGCAGGTAAACTACCCCTTCCCCTCAACCGATCTTCACCAAAAACAATAGGTCTTGAGTACTCTACAAATCAGGGCTGTATGCAGAAAATTATTTGATTCTGTTTGAATTTGCGGCTGTTATCGTTTGCCATAGAAAATACCCTTGTTAAAAAAACGTTGTAGGTAAACTACCCCTTTCCCTTAACCGATCTTCACCAAAAACAATAGGTTGTGAGTACTCTACAAATCAGGGCTGTATGCAAAAAATTATTTGATTCTGTTTGAATTTGCGGCAGTTATTGTTTGCCATAGAAAAAAAATCTACACACACACAGACAGACAGACAGACACACAGACAGACACATACACAGACACTTTTCGGAAAACGACTTTTTTTCATGTTTTGAGTGTAGTAGAATCAGCTCGAACACGATTTTTTTTGCCATCACCATACTTCCATTCCTTAAGGAATATGGAAGTAAAATGAATTGTGTTGTAATAAAATAACAAGATTAATTTTCGATGACGGTGGTTGGATATACAGTGAATGAACATTTAATTATTTTAGGTTATGGTAATTACTTGGCTAACTTATGTAATGAGGTGTGGTAAACAATAAAATGATATGACGAAAATTGTAGATAAATATGTGTTGATGTTAACTGTACTTATAGTACGAGATCCGACTGCGTGATTACTACGTCCATCTGTTTTTACTTCCATGTTCCTTAAGGAAATGGAAGTATGGTGATGGCAAAAAAAAATCGTGTTCGAGATTATTGCAGATTCTGATTGTACTACACTCAAAACATGAAAAAAAGTCATTTTTCGAAAAGTGTCTGTGTGTGTGTCTGTGTGTCTGTCTGTAGATTTTTTTCTATGGCAAACGATAACACCCGCAAATTCAAACTGAATCAAATCATTTTTTGCATACAGCTCTGATTTGTAGAGTACTCACGACCTATTGTTTTTGGTGAAGATCGGTTGAGGGAAAGGGGTAGTTTACCTGCAATTTTTTTTTTAATCAAGGGTAATTGTTTTCTATGGCAAACGATAACAGCCGCAAATTCAAACAGAATCAACTACTCTTTTGCATACAGCCCTGAATTGTAGAGTTCTCAAGACCTATTGTTTTTGGTGAAGATCGGTTAAGGGAAAGGGGTAGTTTACCTGCAACGTTTTATGTTTTAACAAGGGTATTTTATATGGCAAACGATAACAGCCGCAAATTCAAACAGAATCAAATGATTATTTGCATACAGCCCTAAAGTGTAGAGTTCTCAAGATCTATTGATTTTGGTGAAGATCGGTTAAGGGGTAGTTTAACGGCAAAGTTTTATGTTTTAAAAAGGGTATTTTATATGGCAAACGATAACAGCTGCAAATTCAAACAGAATCAAATGATTATTTGCATACAGCCCTATAGTGTAGAGTTCTCAAGATCTATTGATTTTGGTGAAGATCGGTTAAGGGAAAGGGGTAGTTTACCTGCTACGTTTTATGTTTTAAAAGGGTATTTCTTATGGCAAACGATAAGAGCCGCAAATTCAAACAGAATCAAATAATGTTTTGCATACAGCCCTGACCTGTAGAGTACTCAAGACCTATTGTTTTTGGTGAAGATCGGTTAAGGGAAAGGGGTAGTTTACCTGCAACATTTTATGTTTTAAAAGGGTATTTTTTATGGCAAACGATAAGAGTCACAAATTCAAACAGAATCAAATAATGTTTTGCATGTAGCCCTGATTTGTAGAGTACTCAAGACCTGTTGATTTTGGTGAAGATCGGTTAAGGGAAAGGGGTAGTTTACTTGCAACGGTTTTTTTTTTAAACAAGTGTAATTTTTTTCCTATGGCAAACGATAACAGCCGCAAATTCAAACAGAATCAAATATTGTTTTGCATATGTTCACCAATTGTAAAAGACTGAAGGCCTGTTGATTTTGGTGAAGATCGGTTAAGGGAAAGGGGTAGTTTACCAGCAACATTTTATGTTTCAACAAAGGTAATTTTTTCTATGACGAACGATAACTGCCGTAACTTCAAACAGAATCAAATACTTTTTTGCACACCTTCCTAAATTATAGAGTACACAAGGTCTGTTGACTTTGGTGAAGATCGGTTAAGAGAAAAGGGTAGTTTACCAGCAACGTTTTATGTTTTAAAAGGGTAACTTTGTTTTTATGACGAATGATAACTGCCGCATATTCAAAGAGAATCAAATGCTTTTTTGCATACATTCCTGAAGTTTTAAGTACTCAAGGTCTGTCGATTGTGGTGAAGTTCGGTTAAGGGAAAGGGGTAGTTTACCTGCAACGTTTTATGTTTTAACAAGGGTAATTTTTTCTATGACGAACGATAACTGCCGCTCATTAAAACAGAATCAAATAATGTTTTGCATGTATCCCTGAATAGTAGAGGACTCAAGACCTATTGATTTCGGTGAAGATCGGTTAAGGGAAATGGGTAGTTTACCTGTAACATTTTATGTTGTAACAAGAGAAATTTTTTCATGACGAACGATAACTGCCGTAAATTCAAACAGATTCAAATAATTTTTTACATATGTGCCTGAGTTGTAGAAGACTCAACGCCTATTGATTTTGGTGAAGATCGATTATGGGAAAAGGGCAGTTTACCTGAAACATTTTTTGTTGTAACAAGAGTAAAGTACTTAATTTTGATAAATAAAGTATCCCGATAAGAAGATCTTAATAATCCACTGTAGAAACGTAGATGAAATATTTATAAATGAAGAGGCTAGTTTAATGGAGTGGGGGTAATTTTCTAAAAATGAAAATTATAGCTGAAGGGGGAGGGGATAATTTTATATGTGTACTACGTTATCGGCAACAAAGTAGTAGTTTGTTGTTAAAATTCCTTCCCGGGCTGTTTGGCCGTAGTCCAATGTTTTCTGCAAAACCAGACGTTTCGGCACTGCTGTCGACTGCCATCGTCAGTGAAAACGAGTGAGATAACGTGTGGTGGTATACGTTAGTGACCACAGTACTGTGGTTAAGGCTGAAGCAATAAGTGGAAAGCTGTAGTTTCTATGGAAACATCTCATTTCGTAAATGATTTTAAATATAAATCTTAGAACATGGAAGTCATGTATGGTTCTCCATACTGATATTTTAATGAAAATTCAATTTTTATAGTTAATTATTAATGAGGAATACGTTTCTGCCGGGTTGCCTATCAAAATATGGCCGCAAGTACTTTTAATTAAATTTTTATTAATTAATTGTTTTTTAAACAATTTCGTTCACTTGTTTTTAAGATAAATTATAGTTCATTTCAAATAGAGATATGTAAAGAACTGAAAAAGTTTGGGTTGCCATTTCTCACTTGGCCGCAACCTCTTGGCAACCAGGTGTAAACATGTATTAATCCGTTAAATTTATACGTTCATAACGTATCTTAATAAATTATATATCAAATTAAAGCTAATTTTTTTCTCTACATGATGGAATACGGTTGCCTATGTAAAAGTGGCCACAAATAGGGGTTGCTAACTGTTAAAGATACATAAGAGTTAGCGCACCACACCATCCATCAGACAAGGACGCAGTGTGTCAGCTGTTCGTCGTTTTTAAACTATTGTGCATGCGTCAATACGTAGAGTGTGCCACGTTGGTTTATTAACAATCAACAATTACGTTTGTTGAAGTAAAATTGACATATAAAAAAAATGAAGCAGTGTTTTCTTTCATGTAGTGAGAAGCAAAATGTGCTTGACTTTAGTGATGTATCATTTAAAAAGTGTTTTTAATGTTATTATTTTGTCATAAAAAAATTTTTATGTACCATGACATTGAATTAACAGTGGAATTTACGAACATTAAACATGATATTTCTCATTCTTTGGAAAAGAATCGAATTGAGAAAGACAACAAAACTCTGGTCAGTATTCTTGAAACAATAAAGAAAACAATGAATCCTTTCGATGAAAACCTAGATAAAAATATTTTATTCAACATGTCAACTGGTAAAGCGGCATCCTCAAATGTTGCTGATTTTTTGCTCAACATCAAGTCATTAGGTCACGAGCAAAAATTGCGTTTCTTTTCGGAATGTTTTGAAGATCCTACAAGATTTGTGAAACCCATAAAACGAAATAATATTTATAACTTCGCATCAGATTGTGTAAAAAAAACTATTAAGAGTAAGACCAGAGGCAACCAAGCATTAATTAAAATGGAACGAGATATTTTTGGGCGGCTGTTAGCAATTGCTATTGATAAAAAGGTTGATATTGAGTACTGCTTATCATATCCTCTTGCACCTGTACCTCCTGCACTTTTCCACTGTACTGGCCACATGTTCAAGACGGACACGTCTACTTTGAGTAAACAATTGAAGTCAAAGATTGAACCAGCTAATCCCGGACAAATTGACATAGACATAATTGATGGTTTCTACTATATGTATCATATTGGCTCTACTTTGCCACAAACATTTGGAAAGCTAGCTTTATCGATACTGATAAAGCTTTGTTCAACAAATGTCCATGAAGTACATATCATATTTGATAGATACCTAACGCTTTCCATCAAAGATTGCGAAAGACAGAATCGAGAGAAAATTGATATTCCCTACACGATTAATGGTCCATTGCAACCTAGACCCAGAGATTTTTCATCAAGTTTGAAGAATTATCGTTTTAAAGAAGCCCTGGTTAAATTCTTAGCTGATCACTGGGGCGACGACTCTTTTGCTTCAATATTGAAAAACTAAAAAGTCTTTATTACAGTTGGAGAACTGTGTTTTTCATATTGTTCAGTTGGAAACCGCGTTGTAAAAAAAGAAGAAACTGAATTAGCATGTCAACGTGAGGAAGCTGATACACGAATTATATTTCATATAAGCAAAGTGCATCAAGACTCGAAAATTCTGGTGAAAGCGACCGACACTGACGTCCTAATAATTTTGCTAGGCAATTTGCACAAATTTCCCAATTTACAAATTTGGTTGGCAAACAGTACGTCAAAAAACGTTAACAATAAAGACCAAACTTGTATAAATTGTACGGAATTGGCAATGAAATTAGGTCCGACTTTATGCCTTGCGCTGCCAGCATTTCACGCATTCACAGGTTGCGACTATACGGCTGTGTTTTTCAACAAAGGGAAAGTCCAGCCCTTCAATATATTTTCAAAGAACCAGAAAATTCAGCAGGTTTTCGCATCATTGACTAACCCACATGACATTTTTGACGATAACAAAATTGAAGTAGTCCAGGAGTTTACTTCTCTTATGTATGGAATCAGAAAGTGTCATAGTGTAAATGCTGCAAGATATTTTATGTTCAACAAAATGTACGCAATGAAAAAAAAAAATGAAAAATTTATGAAAAAATTGAAAGGCTTCGACTCAACCCATATTCCACCATGCTGGAAATCCTTAAAACAAAAATTGTTGCGGACGATCTTTGTTAATTCGATGTGGCAAAATGCCACTGATCCGGATTGTATAAAGTTTAGCGCTGAAAATAGCGGCTGGATTTTAGATGGTTTTCTAAAACCAACATGGTTCGTTGGAGACTCGAAGATGTGTTGTGTGATTCAATGAAAGAATGTTCTGAGAATGCGGATGATGATTCTGATATTTGTAGCTATGAGAGTGAGAGCTTGGATGAATCGGAGGATGAATGAATGGCAAGAAAATGTAATATAACTTTTATTAATTATTTAATCATTTTTTCAACGTTTTGTTTAATTTCTTTTATAATGTATCATAATAAATAAAGTAAATAAAATATCATTAAAAAATTCATATATAAATATCATATATAAAATTCTATTATTATATTGTCTTCATTTTGTTATTGAATAATTAACTATTGATGCATGAGTAATAGGTTAAAAACGACGAACAGCTGACACACTGCGTCCTTGTCTGATGGATGGTGTGGTGCGCTAACTCTTATGTATCTTTAACAGTTAGCAACCCCTATTTGCGGCCACTTTTACATAGGCAACCATATTCCATCGTGTAGAGAAAAAAATTAGCTTTAATTTGATATATAATTTATTAAGATACGTTATGAACGTATAAATTTAACGGATTAATATATGTTTACACCTGGTTGCCAAGAGGTTGCGGCCAAGTGAGAAATGGCAACCCAAACTTTTTCAGTTCTTTACATATCTCTATTTGAAATGAACTATAATTTATCTTAAAAACAAATGAACGAAATTGTTTAAAAAACAATTAATTAATAAAATTTTAATTAAAAGTACTTGCGGGCATATTTTGATAGGCAACCCGGCAGAAACGTATTCCTCTATTAATAATTATCTATAAAAATTCCATTTTCATTAAAAAACAGATGGACGTAGTAATCACGCAGTCGGATCTTAAGACTATTATGTAGTAAAATTATATTGTTGTAATGATAAGGTAACAGAGAATACAATGTGTTGTATGAAGTATACTCAACTTTAATAATTGACAAGTGAGTCTTTGTGTGTTTTGTTAAAGTAATTAAAGCAATTTGATGATTAAAGTAATTAAAATGTGTTTGATAAAATAGTGAATTAATTTGAAAGGAGCTAATAAATGAAATGTTGTATAAGATGAATGTTGGTGATAAATTTAAATTTTTGGAGAATTTAAGTGTATAATAAATGATAAATAATTAAAGGTGGATTATTAAAAAGTTCAATAGAGGGTCAAAGTTGGAAGTTGTAATGTTTGTAATTTTGAGGCAATTTTAAAGGTGAGATGTTTATTTTAATGTAATAATGTTAATGTTCAATTTGAGTGTTTATTATGTTGTATTATGTTGATTATGTAATTGTGTAGGGATATAAAACATGTATTGTATGTTTTAAATGTGATTCCCCAATTTCGGGCGGTCCCGGCCTTACCAGCCCAGAACGTGGTTTTGGATGACAACCAGTTGTGGGCAGATTTATTGTACACTGACCATGGTTGGTTGCCTTTGAAATTGGTATAATTTAGAAATTAACAGTTGGTAAATCAGGGGAATCAACATAACTATGGAACAGCGGCTACCACCGAATGGGGTGATAGACCGTATTAATGGCATATGAATCATTTTGGTAGGATTACTGGTGTCCTCGGATACCAGTAATGCCTAATTTTATATAACGCCGAAGCAAGGACGGGGTAAATAATGTTTACACCCTAGCCGAACCAGTCCTTGTGGAAGCCACTGGGCGCTAAAGTCCAGCCATGGGGGGAAATAGAGAGATGGATGGCCGGTGGCAACATTACATGCTGCGAGGGAGAAACTTCATTTATGCGAGTTGTAACGTAACAAAGTTAAGGTTCCCGATGTTACATAAAAAACTTTGTCAAAATAACTGAAAACAATGCCCAAAGTATGCCATAATTAAGTACAAGAGGGCCAATCTCACCTAAAAAATGCATTGATGATACCTAGTAAGGTTACTAGGTAATAAAACATTGAAGGTGTACCTAAATATAAAATATGTAATGAGCAGTGTAAGATGTAAACTATAAACACTGTGTCTAATGGTATGAGTTTACTGTGTAGGAGTTTGAATATAATATACTGTTCAATTAATATTTAATGTTTTATAAAATGTACTTGTTGTTGTACGGTATCATGATATAGTGTTTACATGATATTTATTTTATGTTTTGTGTGTAGTAAGTGTGGAGCCATTGCTTTAAGGAAGTACTAAGTAATGGGTACTCATTTCATTCATGTTAAACTTGTATTTAAATAATTAAATACAAGTATATTTATTATGTATGGTATTATGTTAAGTGTATTTACTTTAAATAATTAAATATTCATGTTTAATATGGTAACCAAATCACTTGTACGAATTAATAAATTAATTACCTTAATTATCCGCCGTGTGATTTCCTATGCTTCGTCTATGACGCGTTTCGGAGCATATACTCCATCATCAGATATTAAAAGTTAAAACAGTCACTCATACGAGATCGTTAAAAAGTTAAAATGTCAAGATATGCATATGAACCGTACGCGGATTTGGGTGCGCACCCGTTCAAGTTCATTCTGCTACTGAGCGGTTGCTACCTTATCGTAGCCCCAGCGAGCAGATTCAAGGCAGTATCGTACAATCGGTTGGATACAAAGTTCAGGTGGTCATTTAGCACGATATCGCGACTCATTGGGTTTGCATATGCACTGTAAATTTCAAATTCCTCCAAGGCATTCATGAAACGGCCCTTATTACACACATGTAACGGTATTAAATTGGAATTAAAATCTGTGTAATTATGATTGTGTGAAGTCAGGTGTCGGGCGTAATTTGATTTGATGTTGTCAATATTTCTTATTTTCTTGGGTAAATGTTCTCGAAATCGTTTAAGGAAACCTCTCCCAGTCTGTCCAATGTAGAAGCACTCGCAATCATTACATGTTAACTTATATATGCCAGTTTTTTCTTCTGGAGGCATGTACATTGGACAGACTGGGAGAGGTTTCCTTAAACGATTTCGAGAACATTTACCCAAGAAAATAAGAAATACTGACAACATCAAATCAAATTACGCCCGACACCTGACTTCACACAATCATAATTACACAGATTTTAATTCCAATTTAATACCGTTACATGTGTGTAATAAGGGCCGTTTCATGAATGCCTTGGAGGAATTTGAAATTTACAGTGCATATGCAAACCCAATGAGTCGCGATATCGTGCTAAATGACCACCTGAACTTTGTATCCAACCGATTGTACGATACTGCCTTGAATCTGCTCGCTGGGGCTACGATAAGGTAGCAACCGCTCAGTAGCAGAATGAACTTGAACGGGTGCGCACCCAAATCCACGTACGGTTCATATGCATATCTTGACATTTTAACTTTTTAATGATCTCGTATGAGTGACTGTTTTAACTTTTAATATCTGATGATGGAGTATATGCTCCGAAACGCGTCATAGACGAAGCATAGGAAATCACACGGCGGATAATTAAGGTAATTAATTTATTAATTCGTACAAGTGATTTGGTTACCATATTAAACATGAATATTAAATTAGAGCCTAGCCAAGCAAGCATGGTATTTAAATTCCAAAATGTCAAAATTCAGTTATTAAAAACTAACTTGCATATCAAGTTCAATAAAATTTGTTTACAAAAGAACATAACTCCTAAGTATGCTACTGTGAAAATTAATTGCTCCTCCAAGGCCGCGAAACTAACACAACAATACGCTGAACGATTTCGCGTCAAGGAAGAAATTAAAGCTTTATACATTAAAAAATCTCTCCTCAACACTCGTTTGCTTAAACTGCATTTGCAGATTCTTAACAATATTCATCCTGCCTTAATCGATAAAGTTTTAGATTCCATACACAGATACATATATGATATTGTACGTCGTACACATTTTAGTCAATCACGCAAACTTCATATGCTAGAACAAAAACATCGCCAAGAGTCTGCCATTGTTTGTAAACACACATTTTACTCTAGAGTCATGAACTTAACTACAACAGTCTTTGATGATAACGAAATGAAGCTTTTAAATAAAGGGATAAATTATAATCTCCCACCTATCGGTAAAAACAAACTTATTTATAAAGTCGTTGAAGCGGAGGCAGCCGTCAAATCTATTCCAGACCCACACTTACAAAATGAAGCACGCGTACTTATAAATAATAAATTCAATAGAGCCATTAAATTAAACAATAGTCTACCTCTTGTTTCACGTGGTCAGTCTAGGTACTCTAGTGAATATAAAACCTTAAAACGCATGAAAACAAAATTAATCGATAACAATGCCCTTATCGTTAAGGCAGATAAAGGAAATACGCTAGTCATCATGGACACTGATTCATACAGTCATAAAGTTCATGATTTTATTTCTAACAATAACATTAATATATTAAACTCTGACCCCACTGATTTGTACGTCAGGGAACTTAATAATTGTATTAATAAATGTACCTATTTATTCAATGAAAGCACACGACGTTACTTAAAGCCCATCAATGCTAAAGCCCCGATATTCACAGGACTACCTAAAATTCATAAACAAAACATACCTATCAGACCGCTCGTGAACTTTACCACTGCTCCTGGCTTCAAAACTGCAAAAGCACTAGTTCGGTTGATAAAAGATAATTTACAATTACGTAATAATCATGGTATTAAGAACAACAGTGATTTTATTAATGATATTAAATCTGTTGAACTGCAACCTAACCACAAATTGGCGTCGTTCGACATAACTAATTTATACACGAACATCCCAATCATAGATACATTACAGATTTTGAGAAACAATTTATCTGACAATAGTTGCATGAACACACAGACAATAAATGAGTTAATTAATTTACTCGAGGTTATTTTGAAACAAAACTATTTCACTTTTAATGGTTCTTTTTACATTCAGAATGATGGCCTAGCAATGGGCTCACCCCTTTCCGGCCTACTGGCTGATATTTATTTAAATTATTATGAGAATACTCACTTGTTGAACAATAATATATATGCAAATAAAATAATATTTTATGCACGTTATGTAGACGATACGTTTTTAATCTTTGATGGTACTATAAGACAAATCGAATTATTTAAAAACTGTCTAAATAAAATAAATAGAAACATCCAGTTTACTCTTGAAACAGAGGTTGATAACAAGATAAACTTTCTAGATTTAACCATCACTCGACAGATGAATAAACTAAAGTTCAACATTTACAGGAAACCGACTACCACTGACACCACAATACACGCAGACTCTCATCATCCTCTTTCACATAAAATGGCAGCGTACAATAGTTTCATTCATAGATTATTAACGATTCCTTTGGATGATAATGACTTCCGTGATGAGCTAAATGTCATAAAATATATCGCGGTTGCCAATGGTTACAGTAGTTTAACCATTGACAAATTGTTGAGAAAACATGAAAAAAGAATGCTTAAACCCCGAATAAACAGCAACACGCAAAAAATTTTTATATCTACTAATTACACTAGCTTTATGCCTAAGGTTTTGTGTTCTATATCGAATAATAATAGTTTCACTATTTCATTCAGGACTAATAATAAGTTACTGGATATTCTCAAACCGAAAAAACACACGCCTCCAGAAGAAAAAACTGGCATATATAAGTTAACATGTAATGATTGCGAGTGCTTCTACATTGGACAGACTGGGAGAGGTTTCCTTAAACGATTTCGAGAACATTTACCCAAGAAAATAAGAAATATTGACAACATCAAATCAAATTACGCCCGACACCTGACTTCACACAATCATAATTACACAGATTTTAATTCCAATTTAATACCTTTACATGTGTGTAATAAGGGCCGTTTCATGAATGCCTTGGAGGAATTTGAAATTTACAGTCCATATGCAAACCCAATGACTCGCGATATCGTGCTAAATGACCACCTGAACTTTGTATCCAACCGATTGTACGATACTGCCTTGAATCTGCTCGCTGGGGCTACGATAAGGTAGCAACCGCTCAGTAGCAGAATGAACTTGAACGGGTGCGCACCCAAATCCGCGTACGGTTCATATGCATATCTTGACATTTTAACTTTTTAACGATCTCGTATGAGTGACTGTTTTAACTTTTAATATCTGATGATGGAGTATATGCTCCGAAACGTGTCATAGACGAAGCATAGGAAATCACACGGCGGATAATTAAGGTAATTAATTTATTAAATAATTAATGAAGATGTTTAAAATAATATTTTTAAACTTGGCCAGGAAGACAATAAGTGTTAATAAGTTGGCAAGTGGTCATTATAATTATGTTAAAAACCAATGAAGGGTTCAATGATGAACTAAATAATAATAATGAATTGAAATCAGGAAATTAAAATTTATATAATTGGCCATAAGCCAGTGACTCTTTGTGCAGTAGGTCAGGTAAGAAAAATTAAATTAAAAACAAAAAATTATAACACCTGTAATAAAACTAATAGGCCTAAAAAAATAGTGTTTTGTAAAAGGAAATTAATACCTTTTAAAATAAGTCAATTAAGAAGAAAATGTAGTAAAATGTATACGGTTTAATAAGGCAGATTAAGTGAAAGTTTTATGTGATTTAATGTAATTCCAAGCAGGGAGTATTTTATTAAATAAGTGTAAGAATATTTCCTAGTTCTGGCTCTAGGATAACAGATATTATCCAATGACAGAAGAAGCAATGGTTGTTAAGGCAACAAAATGCAGGAAATGTTGTTGATTTAGACATTCAATTGTTATATGTAAACGAGGACAGTTCAGTCATTAAAAATCGCCAGAAAACCACAAAACCTCATGAATAAAATTATTACAAATCAATGTTAAAATATAAACACTAATTAAAAAGACGGATTGGACAACTTCCTAAATTATCATTTTGAGAATAAACAACCTATCTACAAAATTCACATCAAAAACCTTAAGAAAAATGAACTAAACTTACCACTAAATGAGTTTTAACAGAAACCATAAATAAATGAAGATAATCCAGACTGGGAGAAGTCGAATTGAATGAATACCATACAACAAAAATTAAAGAGAATTAAATTTACCTATTGAACCTCACTTTTGACTGCAGAGCAAGAACTTAATACTACACTAATTCCATCGGGACCTGTGACCACCAGAAACGAAAAAATCAGCGAAGATCAAGAACTGAACTTTCTATTACATCCTGGGACACTAACAACAACTTTATTGAGAAGCTGGAGGTGAATAAATTCTAGCCATTCTTCATCACCCGTCGATCTGACATTGTTAGTGGAACACGGCCTGAATGAGTATCTGGTGAACGCTTGGTAAAAACCTGCTTATGTTAATACTTTATATAATAAGATTTTAATTTAAATTGTAATACCTAGTAACCTGAATTTGCATTACCTGGCCTTACTAATAGTTAAAAGAATTACATGTACCCTGAGATAATAGATAAACTGAAAATTATAATTAAATTGTAAAATAAACCACGAGTTCAATAACAAATCGATTCGGTATTGTATGATCGATATGATGCTTTAATAACCAAAGAAAGCAACTGTTGGAAATTTAAAATAATATAAAATAAAGAATCCTTCTTGTATTTGACGAGTCTGTGTTATTGTAGAATAGTTATTGTATTTCGAATAGGGCATAATTTACAGGGAAAGAAAGTGATAAAAGCGTCAAGTGGAACAACTTAACCTATAAGAACGGGTCATTCGCTAATAACAGCGCTCGATTGCAGACAGCTGGAGAATACGGGAGAATAGAGAACTAACTTATTCTCTTCACACTCCGCTCTTTTCAATTTAGATAATACATAGTGACTAGGGTTGGAGAAAAATACTGAATTATTCATTATAATAACCTTAGTATAGCGTTTTTCTCGGGTAAGACACTTGATAATTAATTAACACAGGTCTATAATCAACAACCGAATAATATCCACAACATAACAAATATTTTTCCTTATAAACAGATTGAATTGGTAACAAATTGGTGAATTCAACGTGGGCTGAATTAACGATAAACTCACAACTGTATTACACTCGTAATAAATAATAACAACAAGAGTTATTTGTTACAAATTGGCGAATCCAACAGTGGGACTTTTAAACATCCTCAAATATAGATAATAAAGTAACAAACAGATTTATTTGTTAAAAAATTGATGTTCACAACATGGGAATTAAAGTTGATACACGGGAGTCACATATAAAGAAATAAACGTAATCGTTTAATAGGTTACAAATTGGCGCTCAACGAGTGGGCTTTAGTTAAGTAAAAAAATTCGACTATATTGCTATTACTTAACTGGAGCAGGCAACTATTAGAGGCACAGGAATGCATACAAGAGGTGTTTCTAAAAGGATTGCGAAGGACCAGGAAATGGAAGAAGATAGACGGGAAGAAGAAGCGGAGATAATTACAGACACCGAAATGCAACAACAAGCGAGCGATAAAGAGGATGCACAAGGCGAACAACCAGATAAAGCGGTAGCCAGAGAAGAACCAAATTGGCAAGACATGATGAAATTTATGGCAGAACAATTTAGGAAACAGGAGGAAAACTCAAAGCAAACCAATGAGGAAAATAAGGAGAACTTTAAGAAACAAAAGGAAGAATTAAATAAAAAATTCGAGGAAAATTCAGAGAAGCTGGAAAATAAAATAGACAGTATAAACAAAAATTCAGCAAAGCTGGAAAATAAAATAGACAGTATTAACGAAAACTCAAAGAAACAAAACGAAATTTTGAGTGAGAATTTAATCAAACTAATGAATGAGAAGTTTGACAAAAATAAAGAGGAAACTGATGAGAATAACCGGCTGATAAATGAAAGATTAAACCAAATTAACAAAAGGCTTGACAGGAACGACGAGAGCTTAAAGCAGATTCAGGAAAATACCAAACAAAGAGACGAAAGAATTGAAAACAATAATAAGGAGTTGCGGCAAATCATCAATGAACAAAACCAAGCGTTGAGGGAAGTCATCAATGAAAGTATGGCAATTGTCAATGAAACACTTAGCAAAAGAGTGGATAATTACGAAAAGGAAGTAAGACAGCAAATAACTGAAACTAAGGTAGGTCTAGAAAAGACGGATGAAATCATCATACAACTCAGAGTGGAAGTAGAGACCAAAATAAACCAAATAGGAAACCATAACGATACTAGAGTAAAGGAGATACAAGCGAAAACCGAAGAAAAATTAAACAAAGTACGAATCAACATAGCCGGAAGAATAGAACGGGTTAACAATGAAATGAAGACAATGAAAATAAGGCAAAAACGTCAAAGGAAATTAATGAATACACGGGAAGGATTGGAGATGATTAAAAGGGGATTAGTTAAGCTGCATAATATACCAATTATGAAACCAAGAGAAGTAAGGCAATTAAGAAACTCTAAACGAACCACAATTGAGTTCCCAGATAGAGTAGAAGGACCGAAAGAACCAAAACTAACCGAGGAGCATGGAGGACTTCTGGAGATTATGTATGAACCATTCGAACGATTAAGAAACAGTACGGAAGAATCAGCTCGAAAGACGATGGTAAACTTTATCATAAATGAAAATGTATAGCGACAAGATGGAAGAACCAGATGATAGTGAGATACATCACAAGGACGGAAATAATTCTACACACTAGAGAAATCCGAACAATCAGTACACAGGAAATAATGGACCACGGTTAAACACATTCCAAACAGAATATAGAGAAAAGGGACGGATTTTATGGATACAGGATCAAGCAAATCCAAGGAAAATAATGAGAAACTAATTAAAATATATTAAACCAACTATTCAATGAAATAAACTAATTACACGATACTTCAGAGAAATTATGTGGAATTAATTTAAAAAACCACAAAATTCAAAAATATGTAAGAACACCTTACTATATAATTCAGAAGAAACTACTTTAAACTAATAAACATAAAAAAAAGAGAAAGAAGGGTTAGAAATAAGTTAAATGAAGGAAGAATATGCCATACAATTTATGATAAGGAGGAGATTCAGTGGTTAATTGCAGAAGTAAATGGGAGTGAATTAAAAATAGTAAAATACGTATGCTAAAGAATAATTAATTGACAGCACGGAACTAAGAAGAATTTAAAATGAATATTGAACAGCTTTAACTAATATACTGGTGAATAATATGATAAATGGAACTACAGAACAACGAGATAAATAATTTAAGAAAAGTATTAGGATACCTCAGAAATAATAGTAATCATCCCTTGAATACAAGTTTGTAGCGAAGGAGCTACCTTATAGATAATAATTATATGTATTGTGTTGTGATCGTGCAACGTTTATTTTTTTTCTGGACAGAGATGAAGTTCCTCTGATCTCAGAAGATATAGTTAGGGAAACGGCAGAGTAATGGAAGCCAATAGTGCCCCTCTGATTCCGTACCAGCTATGATATTAGGGAAAAATGTTAGGGAAATATAGTATTTTAGGGATTATACACCAAGAGAGGTAATTAAATATAAAAATGATAATAAGAAATGATAGCGTAAAAAGCTAGAAGTTTTGAGTTCCAGAGAAAAGGACAGGTCTACAACTGAGGGAGGTACCAGTAGAGAATTAATGACCAGATACACAATGAGTATCAACACAGTTTTCCGGTGCAATTAAAAGTTTAAAGAATAGAAAGAGAAAATAAACCCAAAAGAACCCACTGAATTGCGGATTAAAACAGAAACAATGAAAGACTGAAACCATTATAAATTAATAATTTTATTAAATAAATTTTCCAAAGTATGAAGAAACTATAAGTTTATTTCAACTAAACTTTATTCAGCCAAAATAAACTTCTTTCGGAGGGGTAGTATTATGTGACGTAACAAAGTTAAGGTTCCCGACGTTACATAAAAACTTTGTCAAAATAACTGAAAACAATGCCCAAAGTATGCCATAATTAAGTACAAGAGGGCCAATCTCACCTAAAAAATGCATTGATGATACCTGGTAAGGTTACTAGGTAATAAAACATTGAAGGTGTACCTAAATATAAAATATGTAATGAGCAGTGTAAGATGTAAACTATAAACACTGTGTCTAATGGTATGAGTTTACTGTGTAGGAGTTTGAATATAATATACTGTTCAATTAATATTTAATGTTTTATAAAATGTACTTGTTGTACGGTATCATGATATAGTGTTTACATGATATTTATTTTATGTTTTGTGTGTAGTAAGTGTGGAGCCATTGCTTTAAGGAAGTACTAAGTAATGGGTACTCATTTCATTCATGTTAAACTTGTAACGGGGCATTTTGGGCCTAATTTTGGGGCAGTTTGTATTTTTGTTATAAAACAAATAACATTTTTTCGATAATAGGGACAAACGTAAACAAAGGTAAATTCAGTGGTGGCGACGAAAGCGACGGTGGTAGCACTGCTGTGTGACAATTATTCATTAATATTGTAACTAGACGAAACTTCCTCTCCTTAAAGTCCCGCGTTGGGTTCGTCAATTTGTAATTAGACGATGTGTCCGTCTATAATTTATGGTTTAAATATTATTATTATTAAATTGTCTCAGGGTTCTTTTACTGTTAATTGGGTCTTGCTCTCGGCTAATCGTGATTGTTCAATATCAAATTTTATTATTATTTTTACCGTTTAGTGACTTATTCCCCTCAATTCAACCTATTGTTGAATCCAGGATTGAATAACTCGGTACTTACTCTTTTTTCGTCGTATTAGCTGTCTGTTTAAATAATTTAATTTTGTATATTATATTTACTGTTAAAATTCTTTCACTTGACGTTCCGTTGACTCTTTGTAGATCAGCTGTCGTGAGGAGATCAGTTGTTTCTTCCTATACACTAACATACATAAACATAGATATGGTACACATAAGAACTCATGTATAGTATTATTGTATAAGATTGTAAGTATGTTGATCTGAACGGTTGTAAACAAAACAAGGAATCATTCAATTTGAATAATTCGCATTCTCAGTAAGGTACCAACCGCCTCGTTTTTCTCCTCTAAGCTGTAATTTTACTGTTACAAATAAAGTCAACTCTTTCACTGGTAAAAAACAATAATGGCAATTTATTCAAATAACACACAGTGAAATTCAATACAATAAGGAATTTTGCTCTTCTTTTTAGTTAACAATTAATACTTTTAAAGTAAACATGAACTCTAAAACAAATGATGAGCTCTAGTTGGCATGACTGCCTCTGGTTAGTAATACAATGTGTTTTGACAAATTTATAGGTTATGTCGGATTGTTCGACCTGAAAATTTAATAATGATGATAATAATAAAAATAGTAGGTTCTTTTAAACTGCAAAATACACTTTCTTGGAATAATAGCTACGGTTAGAGTCAACATAAAAATAAAAATTCAATGATTATTAATGAAAAAATATAAAATATGAACCATTGTTCATAGTTAGGCACATGCTTTATACATAGTTTAGTGCAACCTTATTTGGTTAGAAGTAGTGAATTATTTATTAATAATTAATAGTGATTGTTATAATCCAGTATCATGTACTGCAATCATCTATGAACTTGGATACTCCCATTTCAGGTAAATGTAATTTATTTATTATAGTTATCGCACTCCGGCGAAACTATTAATTGAATTTAATAACAAAATATTTATACTTCCATCTACTGATAGTATTAGAGTACATTTACTCTTCATTGATATCACAATGTCTTTGCTTATCCTAGATATTTACAGTATACAAATAGTTAAACTGTCATTACTCAGAACGTTCAATTTCAACATTGTTCATTTGTATTTATCGGTTCCCTTCTATTAAGGATAGGGAATTGAATTGTTTCTATATTTCAATCTTAATCGCTTTTAGCGTTCAATTATTTTGCTTATAGACTAATCATGACATAATATTGGTAATTAATAATACTTGCGTCTCTCGTCGGTTGAAGATTTACACTTTATTAATTATTGACACTTTTTAATTAATTAAAATTTAATTAATTAATTATTTAAACTTTATCACAACACTGCACACACTCCTATGCGCATAAACTCCGATTAGATTACACTTGTAAATATACTGCACTGATTCTTCTGATAGATAACTTATGTCTCAATTTGAGGTTAACATGGTTGATGCTGTTTTGCTGTCAAACGCACGTTTTTCTGAGGCGTCGACTAGCGTGCAGTCCGCTTCGCTGTTGTTCAAAGACTGTCTCCGGCTCCTGGGCTGGAATGATGAATTTCGGATTTTTTATGTGTTCTGATTGGTCAGTTTTTGCCAATTCGTTTATTTACGGTAGACTTCGTCAAAATAGACGCTATCATAAGCGTCAGTCTTTGGGGACAAGATTAACAAATTCTGGTTCACACGACTACGCGGAAGGGCTAAGCACAATGCAATTATTTTTAACAGTCTAATATCTTTCTTATAATTGCACTGAGAATGTTGTGCTTACTCTCATTGTTCGTGTTTTTGAAAGACGATTAATTTGAGTCCCCTTATCATATATTTCTGATAAGGGTTATCAGACTTAGCACTTAGCATTTATGCTTGGTGTCCATTAAACCATTAATTATTAACAATTCATGGTTTTTATGTTATTTTTTATAGTAATGTCTCACTCTTAAGCTACTGTACAAATTTCCCTTAAAACTATGTCCTATTATTAATACTATGTCCGTTTTCATAGCTTCACTCTTAAACTTATGGTCATACATTTTTGGTTTGCTCATTACTCAGTAATAAGAGTATTTAATTAACTTTTAACATGTTGTAATTAAATCTCGATGGGTTAAGTCACTACTGACAGTGTTCTTTTCCCTATATTATTGGTTTAATGCCTTAATTATCACTTATGAATCAGGCTTGCTATGCCTATATGGCGTTACTTGGTAGTATGCTTAATATCATAGACATTTTAGATGTATTGTTCTCTGATTGATAACTGAACTAGTCACTAGGACCTTATAGTTATTGTGATGCAGTTCACTCTGCATTTGACTCTGTTATTAGCAAG
Source organism: Magicicada septendecula (assembly GCA_034769895.1). NCBI lineage: Eukaryota > Metazoa > Arthropoda > Insecta > Hemiptera > Cicadidae > Magicicada > Magicicada septendecula. The sequence goes on along the minus strand of CM068370.1, from coordinate 274,958,522 downwards.
GTTTGGTTGCTGTAAACTTTATTTGCAGCTACAGTAAAGCCCCGGTTAACCGAACTCGGGTCAACCGAAACCCGGGTTATCCGAAATGCCTCTGAAAATCGCAAATCCAAAAAATAATACAGTACTGTACTGCACGGAAATAATTCGAGGGCGAGAGTGTGCTGGGCTATGGCTAGCGGGGAGAGGTGAACGCCCGACCTTGAGTTGCTTCCCCAGCCACCGGCTCACCAGTCTAAATATAGCTACACTGCCAACTCTCCAACCCCTCCCAAGACCATGACGCCCGCATCAGTCACTAGCTGTCAACACACAAGTGCGGATCTGCGATACAATAGTGCCTTCAAGTGGTTGTTTATTTCCGTTGTGTGTGTATTTTTGTGCTATGGTGACTAAGCGGAAGCGTGTTGTGATTACTTTCGCTGATAAATTAGCTGCTATCAAAGAAGTTGAAAAAGGAAGTTTATTGAAAACTGTTGCGGCTAATTACGGAGTTGGTGTTTCTACCGTTTCAGAATGGGTGAAGTCTAAATCTAAATTTCTAGAGCAAGCTGTGAAAAATCCTCATAGAACAACACTGAAAACATCCGACTTTGAAAAAGTAGGCGAAGCTCTTTATCTTTGGTTCACCCAACAACGAGAAAAAGACATGCCTTTGACTGGCCCGATACTGCAAGAAAAAGCTAAAATGTTAGCAGAGTTGTTAGGTGAGGAAGGAAAAGATTTTTGTGCAAGCTCTGGGTGGTTAGACAGGTTTAAAAACAGATACGGCATTCGGCAATTGAATGTATGTGGAGAAAAGTTATCTGCAGACCCAGACGCCGTTGCTGTTTTCAAAACAGAGTTTGAAGATTACACCCAAGGCTACACTAAGGACCAAATTTACAATGCTGATGAAACGGGTGTTAATTTCAAGATGTTGCCTACAAAATCCTTAGCTTCCTCAAAAGAAACGTCTGCCCCAGGACACAAAATGCAAAAAGAACGGATAACTGTTCTTTTGGCATCAAACGCTTCTGGCACACATAGACTGCCCCCAATGTGTATCGGGAAGTCGAAAAAACCTCGGGCCTTGAAGGATGTTGCCCGAAATGCGCTACCAGTTTTTTATAGAGCCCAAAAAAGTTCTTGGATGTCTTGTGAACTCTTTGCTGAATGGTTTAGTGATCAGTTTGTACCGAAAGTTGAAAAGTTTATAACTGAAAAAGGTCTGCCTAAAAAAGCGATCTTATTAATTGACAATGCGCCTACGCATCCTTGCGAGTTAAAAAGTGGCGATATTGTTGTGCGTTTCCTTCCCCCAAATGTTACCAGTCTAATTCAGCCACTGGATCAGGGCGTAATAGCGACATTTAAACTGCACTACCGTGGGCTATTTTTGAGAACCATCCTGCAAGATAGTGACATGCAAAACAAAAACATGAATGAAGCGCTGAAGGCAGTAAATATGAAACACGTAATTTATTGGTGTGCGCAAGCCTGGGATAATGTGAAAGTTTTGAAAACTTGACAGAAATGGTAAAAATAATTCCCGGATGCGAAGACATGGATACGTGCGAGGTGGATGAATGGGTTGTCGCGGACGATTCGCAAGAAATCACGGACCAAGAAATTGTAGAAACAGTGTTGCAGTCAAATGCTGACGCGATCGAAGAGACCGAAGTAGATGACGTGGATGACGCAGTGACAGCTGACAATGGTTTTCGAGCACTAGAGGTAAGCCTAAATTAAGAATTTCTTATCTTTCAAAACCTACTGGGTATAGTATAACACAAAAATTACAGTACAGTACATGTGTTGTTGTTAGGTTGCCCTAAGATTTGTTGAACAATGCAGTGAGTCAACGCCGGCTGACGTCCTTCTAATGAAAAGGTGGCGGGACATCGCTGCTCGAAAACGTTAGGGACGCAAGAAACAAACAAAATTACTGAGTTTTTTAAATGAGTAGTAATTCATATGCTCCAAACTATTAAGTACAGTACAGTCATCCCCTGAGATACGTAACACGCGACTTACGTAAATTCGCAGTTACGTAAATGAAAATTTCAAAAAATGGAAAAATTTTTGAGTAGAGTAACATACAATTTTGCAAAGAATTACTGTACTGTATTCTATTTCAAGCATGCAATACTGTACCTTGTAGCGACTGCGTCAATACACTATTCACTCTCACTCTCTCTTTGTAAACAAACACACACACAGTCTCTCTCTCTCTCTCTCTCTCTCTCTCTCTCTCTTACTTTATTGCTCTGCTAATCCTTTACTTTTCGGTCTAAGCACGAACGCAAGCGTACCGGGCACTCTTTCTCGGAAACTTCTTCCACTCAGTGAAGGTTGAGCAGCGGAAGCGATCACATGTTTATCGCTCGTTTTTCTAGATGTATTGTTTCACGTCATTAGTGTAGCTTGCCGCGAGTGATTTGTTCGTACTCATGTATGTACGTACATACCCATACATATGTCTGTATAATAATAAGTACGTAGGTACACTTAAGCAATGTTCAAATTTGACTTACGTAAAATTAGAGTTACGCAAAAGTCTACGGTCTGCATTAATTACGTATCTCGGGGGATGACTGTATACTGTATAATAATGTACTGTAATCCTAAAAATGTAATTTTAACTTTAATAAAGAACATAAGTGTAGCCTACAAAGAGATTTTTGAATTCATTTGACCTTCAAAACCTTTAAAAAATACGTACTGTAATTACAATGCAAAATACTGTAGTATTAGATGTTCATGGCTTAACCGAAAAAATTGTTATCCGAAACGGCTTCCCCCCCTTTAGTTCGGTTAACCGGGGTTTTACTGTAGTTGTCATAATGGTTGAGTTATAATTACGTTTATATAAACTATTTAAATGGTTATTTTGGTTACAATTGCTCATAGGAATAGTATTCTGTCCGACACCAAATCATTAATTGGGTTACTTGCTTTGTACAATGTGTTTATTACATAATTTTGGTTGCATAGTGTCATTTTGCCATTACAAGCATTTGGTCATACTTGTATTACTTAAATATAGCTTTTATATACTATTATACTATTAGCTATCGTATACAAAACATTCCTTATATGCTCTATTTACTTCCTAGCTCATTACATTTTGGTCTAACATTGTTTTGGTTCATTTTTTATCAAGTTTTATTGAAAACTGGATGCCCAGATTAGGTTATGTCATAGGTTCAGTAAACATTGAAGTGTTGTTTATGGCTGTATATTTCTATCTTAAACTATTCGACTGGTTTTCATTTCATGTTTGTACATTGGTTATTGGTTATCAATAGTTCATATTTAGTTTACTACTGTATTATCTTATTTGTTGTTAATTAGTGGGTTTGTGTGTACATCATTCCCACTGTACAATTGGTCATTCTCTATTTTGGTTGCATATTCCTCTGTTTATTCTATAACTACACATCATTTAGCTATCATAAACTCATCTTGTCCTTAATCAGTTTGCTTGTGACTCTTTATTTACAATATTTAATACTTATTTACAATAATGTGTTTCATATAAACAATAAATGTGTTCATTAAATGAGTTGTTGTCAATGTTGACTTTGCCATACAGCTTAGGGATTCATATCATATAATTAACTAACACTTCTTCCTTCTTCTTAATACAAATATTCTTTCAAGGTTTATGTTAGTTTGTTTTACTTCAATTTTCTTCCCTTATTCTTCTTGTGTTTGCTCTGGTGATCTTCCTTCTTCTTTCTTCTTTCTTCACTGATCTCCTCCTCACTATTGTTCATTTTATACATGATGTGGTTTTCACTTGTCTTCTTCACACTGGTTCTTCCTTCTTCTTTCTTGAAGTTGTCCTTGTTGTGTTCTTCTTCCTGACTCTTCTTCTTTTGTTGCCTTGTCCTCCTCACTGATTTTTCTTTCTTCTTTGGTTGTGTGGTGTCCTTCTCACTGATCTATTGGGTATAGTATGTCGGTCGTCTCATCTTTATTCTTCTTTTCTTCTTTCTTGGTGCATTTACTAGTGAATTCCTTTCAATGATGCTTCACTTATTCTAACTTATGGTACTTTTCTTTAGTATACTTGGTGGTATTCTAGACCTTTTAATGTATTTTTTCTAGTGGTGGCCTTCAAATTAATTTTCAGTACTTAGGTGGATGTGGTAACATATGTACTGTTACAATATTAAAACGAGTAAACAAGCTGGGATTGTGCCAAGGTCAACCAGTGAAACACAAAACAGCGTAAACAAGTTATGTAATGGAACATCAGACCATATTACGTCAGAGCCTAGCCTAACGGTGGAATGCAGTTATGTAACAAAACAGTCTGCTGGCGTAGTGATACAAAGTTAAAAACAATGAGAATTGGTAATACAACAACGGCGACTTTATAAAATAGTGCCGGTGGCCTATGCCCAGTCTAACTTTACCACTCGCGAGTGGCATACGTAAAAGTTCCGGAACGTAATTGCGGGCCCGCAACACACCAAAAAATGTGAATTTATATATATATTTCAAAATACAATGTGAAATTCTAACTAATATTACAAATCATCATAATAATAATCAGAGACTAATTACAGTAGAATGACAGTTTCGGCCATAAAAATGTTAAAAGTGAAAACAACAAACAGTGCATGCCACAAGGATGAAACCTACGCATCATTAAAGGAAAGTAAATATAATTAAATACTGGTATTTTTTAAATTGAGCTCGCTAAAAAAGAAATGTAGAAGTGTGCGTGATTGAGTGAATGAAAAAATATAGGCCTAACAAGAAGTGCTGGTTGCGCATATTTATAAATTTTTTACAATTAGTTGATAATTAAATAAATAATTAGTGGTTTTATCAATTGAGCCTCGTGGCCAAATATGTTTAAATGGTTTAAAAGAAATAAAATGTACAACTGTGGGAGTGAAATAAGAAATAAAAGGAAACGTCTTTTGGTAACAAATAGATAAATAAAGTTTTCATTATTTCGACAACCATTCTGATCTCCTGTTCGCCGAAAAGAACCCGATAAAAATGGTAAGTACAAATTACACGATGGCGCCCGAAGAAATTCTCAAAAGTAAATAGTGAACAGTAGCCCATTATCAATAAATATAATTATCAATAAAACGATACATAACATTGGCTTCTGAACAGGGACAATTTTATATAAAGAAATTTATATAAAATACGGCCTACGGGGAGAGCAGAATGGTTGTTTAAGGTAACTAAAAAATGTGTAAACATAAGTAGTAAGGTTATAATATGATTTATAGATGTGTATTATAAATAAGTAAGAATTAAATAGAAATGATGAATACTAATGAAAATAGTAACAATGAAGTCAGTTTCACGGATAGTCAAACTGAAAGTCAAATAAATAGCAATTTAAGCGAGACTGAATCGAGAATAATGGAAGGCGTAACTAGTCAGTCGACGCCGACCTCAGTTAAGAAAGAGAATAATAGTGATATGATGAGTATCATGCTCAGTCAATTCGAGAAAATGAATAGTAATTTTGAGACCAAATTTAATGTGATAAGTAGTGATATGAATAGTCGTTTTGACATGAATGATGCCAAGTTTGAAGTATTAACTAATTCACTGTGTAGCATTGATGACCGAATGAATGAAATACGTAGTGAAACAAAAAGAGAAACAGATGAATTGAGAGAGTATGTGTGTGTGGTAGACAGCAAAACAAATATGTTAGAATCCCATCAGAAAGAGATGGGACAACAAATAATTACAGTAAATGACAAATTAGAAAATTTTGTAAGTAAGGTAGATGATAAAGTTGAGAGTATTGAAAGTGAGATGCAGTGCTTAACTAACACAATACATGTTATAGATAACCGTAGCAGTGAATTAGAATCACAAATAGCAATAGTAAAAAATGTTAGTAAGGAGGTAGAAAGTAATTGCAAAACAGAGATACAAGTTATACAAAATACAGTAAATACTATAGATAAAAATAATAAACAATTTGAATGTTTAAATAACAATAAATATGTGTCAATTGAGCAGAGTATAGTTAATGTTAAGGATGAATTGAATATAGCTATAAACGAAAAACTTAATAGAGTTACTGAACACATAGTCATTGCTAAAGATATGAATAGTGATATCGATTTGGAGGTATTTAATTGTGAAAACAGGGGGGTGCACCCTATGCAGTTTTTGAATAGAGTCAGAGAATTTAATCAATTTTGTAGAAGTAGCTGGGAGGTACAATTGTTAAAAATCATGAAATGTTTTAGAGGGAATTCCGCGGTATGGGCGGAGGTGCATAAAGTAGACTGGGTAAATTATCAGTGTTTTGAAACGGCGTTTAGAGAGAAATATTGGTCGGAGGAGGAACAAGAGATATTACGGAGTAAAATTATGGGACCAGGTAATTTTGGGAACCAAGGGGGTAACGTAACTATGTATGTAATGCGACTATATAATGAGGCAAAATATTTAGAGCCACCGTTACCGTTTGGGTCATTCGTCCGTCACATAAGCAAGCACCTACCGAGAGAAATACAAATTACATTAATGACTCGAGAGATTGTAGAAATCACGGAATTAGAGAAAATCTTAGACATATTTCAGAATATAAGAGAACGGGATATGAGTAGGCGGATAAACACACCAGTATCACATATAAGTGGGAATCATAATCAACCAAGGGGAATACACAATTTTCACAGGGGAGCGCGGGGAGGAAGTTTCGATAATAGGGGCGAGAGTTGGAGGTGTAGAGACTGTGAAACTGATAATTATGCTAATCGAACAAATTGTTTTAGATGTCATCGAAACAAGGAGTGCGCCAGGAACGAGAGAACGAACCCACCACCAAATCAACAGTCGAGAGGAGGAGAATTTTATAGAGGAGCGCCCCGAGGAGGAGGACATTATAATAGAGGAAGAGGAGGAAATCATCCGGCGGTAGCAGGCCCATCCACGGAAAACTAAGGAAGACAATGGAGAGGCGGGCCCAACCATTGTCAACGGAGAACCGGGTCCAAGTAGTCAACGAATACGCAAACAACGTTATCAAGATGGACATGGCGAAAGAACTGTTAGAAGAAGAGGAGAACAAGGTGATAGAACGCAGAGCAGGATTGACTGAGGTGACAATTAACATTGAAGGTAAGAATTATAAAACTTTAATTGATACCGGTAGCGAGATCTCAGTAATTTCTGAAAATGTCATGGGTGAATTAAAAGAGTTAAACAAGAATATACCGTCATTACCGGTTGCAGGGGTTACAGTAGTGGGGGTAACTGGGGTGAGAAGTAAGAGAATAAGCAGACAAGTACAATTAAATATTTCAATAAATGAAGTTGAATTTGAAAACGCTTTCCTGGTAGTTAAAGGGTTGAGTCTAGATGTAATATTGGGAAATGATTTTTTGGAAAGAAACGGAGCAGTAATAGATTTTAATAAACAAATAGTAAAATTTGAAAAGGGGAATAAACCAGTCAGAATAGAGTTTAAGAAAGTAGTAAATGAAGCTACAGTCACGGGAATAAAAATGTTATATAAGCAGATAAGCGATAGAGAAATAGAGACCAAGATAAACATATGTCTAGAGAGTGATAGCCTAGAGAATAAGGAGGGAGAAATGCATGAGAGTAATGAGAGTGTGTGGGCAGATAGAGCCAACAAATTTTTTAATGAAGATACAGTTGTAGGAAATTCTCAGCGAGAGGAGCTGTGGGCAGTTGTGGAGCGGTTCAGAGAGGTGTTTGATGAATCACCAGGGAAAGCGAAGGACTACATCTGCGAGCTGAAAGTTCGGGACCACGCACCATACATGCAGAGGAGCTACCCGGTGCCGTTTTCGAAGAGGAGGGCTGTACAGGAAGAACTAGACCGGATGATGCAGGGAGGCATAATTGAACGCTCAGTATCACCCTACTCAAACCCTTTGGTAGTAGTGATCAAAAAGGATGGCAAGGTAAGGTTATGTTTAGATGCTCGGAAAATTAATCAAATTATTATACCTGACAGGGAATCTCCGGAACCCATAAATGAGATTTTACAGAAGTTCAGCGGAGTCAAATACATGACGTCATTAGACCTGACAGCGGGATACTGGCAGGTGCCATTAGCGATAGAGAGCAGGAAATACACAGCTTTTCTTTTTAACGGTAAGAATTACCAGTTCAAACGCTTACCTTTTGGATTAAACACCAGTGTTGCCAGTTTTATTAAATGTTTAGATAATATTTTACAACCTAAGGATTTAGACTTTTTAACTGTATATGTCGATGATATCTTGACAGCTTCTAGAACATTCACTGAACATTTAGAACACATAGAATATGTATTAGATAAGCTGCAAAGAGGGGGTTTAACAGTGAATTGCGACAAGTCTAAGTTTCTGCAGACAGAAATACATTTCTTAGGATTTATTATTACACAGGAGGGGATATTAGCCAACCCTGACAAAGCAGAAGCCATAATGCGATTCCCCGAACCTAAAAACATTAAGCAATTACAGAGTTTCTTAGGCCTATGCAATTTTTACAAGGAAATTTCAGGAGAACTACGCACACACAACATCCAAACTGAGTGCTGTACTGCAGAAGAATAAACAGTGGAGATGGGGCGATACAGAACGAACTGCGTTTAATGAAATTAAGAGAAAGTTTAGTCACATGGTCATGATGAATCATCCCGATTTTAATAAAACTTTTTATTTGCAGACCGACGCTAGCAATGTAGCGCTAGGGGCAGAGCTCTACCAGGAGGGTTGCGACAAGGAACACCTAACGATCGCCTTCGCCAGTAGATCGCTGTTGTCAGCTGAGAAAAATTATACGACAACTGAAAAAGAACTTCTAAGTATTGTGTTCGCTGTGGGTAAATTCCGGACCTACATCCTCGGTAATACCACAATAATCCGGACGGACCACAAGGCATTGTCATTCCTTAATTCATGTAAGCTGACACATAGCAGATTAACCAGGTGGGTATTAGCCTTACAGGAATATAACTTTTCCTGGGAGTATATAAAGGGGTCAGATAATAAGGTGCCCGATACACTTTCTAGAGTAGATATTATAGATAATAAAACTGGTAGGGATCTTAAAGAAATAGAAATTTTTAGATTAACTAGAGAAGATAGAATTTTTGGTGAAGAATTAAGTGATATTAAAAACATGCAAAGATCTGATAGGAAATTGGGTAAAGTAATTGTTAGTTTAGAAGTAGATGTAGAGGGATCTGAATATAATGAGCGATTTCAAGTATATCAAGGCATTTTGTTTAAAAAAGTAGATAGTGGGGAGCGTGATTGGAGGTTAGTTATACCCGAGGGGTTAATAGATAAAATTGTTTGGGATTGTCATATAAGGTATGGTCATTTTGGGGCGAGAAAGTGTGCTAATGTTTTGAAAGAGTCATGTATATTTAAGAATATGGAGAAGAGAGTTAGGAGAGTGCTGAGAGTGTGTGATTTATGTCAAAAATCGAAAGTAGTGAATTATAAAGTGGAAGGAGAGATGAATTACATAAAAGTAGATAAACCTTTTGATTTAGTTGCAGTAGATTTATATGGACCATTACCCAGAGGTAGAGGGGGTGTGTTATATGTATTTGTAGTTCTAGACACCTTTTCAAAATTTGTAAAGTTATATAGCATTAAGAGAGCGACGAGTAAAGTACTCAGTGAGAAAATAGTGAAAGACTACATGCTTAATGTTGGAAAACCGAAAATTATATTATCTGACCACGGTCCACAGTTTATAAGCGGCAAGTGGCGGCAGACGCTTGGATGGGAAGGCATCATACCCAAGCATACGGCAGTGTATCATCCTCAGTTGAACCAAGCGGAACGGGTGATGAGAGAGATTGGTAGGATATTTCGGGCGTACTGTCACGCCAAACACACAGAATGGCCATCCTACGTGAAAAAAGTAGAGGAGTGGCTGAATTGTACCACCCATGAGTCCACAGGATTTACGCCGCATGAGTTGATTAGGGGAACAAGGCCGCCCAGAATATTGGAACAACTTTTCAAATACCCACCAGAAGGTCAGGTTTTGGACAGGAACATGAAAATTAGATTGGCAAACGAGAACTTACTCACGAGAGGAGAGCGAAGAAAACAGAAACATGATGCCAAGGGTAAATGGACCAAGTATGAGGTAGGTCAGTTAGTGTTAGTAAAAAGGCATGGTTTGTCCAGCGCTCAAGATAGAGAAATAAAGAAGTTTTTCTTGTTGTATGAAGGACCCTATGAAATTGTAGAAATAAAAATGCAGAATGCGTATGTGCTGAGGAACCCAGCGACGCAGGAATAGTAGGTACGCAAAATGCGACGAATTTAAAATTATATCGGTCACTTTAATTATGTTATGTTTATAAATAAGATTTTAAATGTTGTTGTATGTTTACAGAAGGGATCCTCCCCCATTTTCGGGCAGTCACGATCTTACCAGTCCTGGCCGTGGAATTCGGAACTCGGAGGCGGGCCATGGTTGGCGGATCTTCCTTCGGGCGGTGAAAACAACGATGGTCCGGCTCCACCAAAATTGGTATAAACTAGAAAATTTAACCACACATTTGAACAGGGAGGGGGACCCCAACAGGTACGTGACACGAATTAAATTTTTTTTAATACACTCCAGGTGCAGCGATCTCGGTGTACCTGTCACGTGCCTGCACTGCCTTAGAGTGTTGTACATAATGAAGGCTGCACCTAAATATAGGGCAGTGCATACAAACTTAAATATTTTTTAGTCTCAATGGCAAAATTCAAGTTGAGCCATTGACAATAGTTTTTGAATTTTTTTTGAAAAAAAAAACCAAAGTAATTTTGGATGTGCATAATTTTAAATTTAAATAAATTTTAGAATTAAGTGACCAAATATAATTGTCAAGTTTTAGTATCAGTGAGTATGGGAGCGTTTTGAAAAGATGTGTAATAAAATAAAAACTTGTTATCAATACAAGATGTGGGGATAATTATGGGGGGTAGATTGGTGCTCAAAGAAGTGATAGAACAGTGGAGTGTGGAACTGCAATGGTAGAAAGTTTAGTTTTCAATTTTAATTAATTAGTTATTAAATTGCTGTTGCTGGGGTGGCATGTGCCCCAGTAGATAGCGGAAAGTGTTGGGGGTAACAGAGAGAGTTACCTCCATCGGAGGCCAACATGGCGAAAATGCACGGCACACCTTCTGTACAATTTTATATTGTAACTTGATAAATTGCCGTGCCGTGCAAAATAATGATGACGAATACATGCTTGAAGGAAGAGATGATTTCCCCGACTTTTCGGGCGATTACTGCCTTACCAGCACTAATCGTGGATTTGGCTAGCGGCCAGCTATGGTCATATCAAGTCCCTTGACCATAGCTGGCTTGAAATTGGTCTATATTAGAAATTAATGGGGGGCGAACTAGGGGAAATCCCGGCACTATGGAACAGCGGCTGCCACTCTGTTCGAGGAGGAACAGCAAAGTCAGGTGGTAGACCCGCATTAAGGGCGCATAACTATAGACAAAGATATGTTGATATCTGTACCTTTTAAAATGTAACGCAGAAGCAAGGACACGGAGATGTCAAATTTCTCCAAAATTTCAGTCCTTGTGGACGCAACTGGACGCCACAGTCCAGGGGGGGTCATAGTGTGTGTGGCAGGGAGGTTATCCAGGGGGGTAACGAATTAGAAATTTGTTATATTTTAATAATGATGACTCGCTACTAAATAATTTTGTTTTGATTTGCAAAATAAATGCACTAGACACTTCCTATATTGTTTTTATTATGTCTTATTGTGTTAATTGCATGTAGTATGTTAGGAATAAGGATTATAAAAATATAACAATATGTTTTTAATGTGTTTATAGATTTTAAATAAAATGAAATAAAGTTGTGATAGTTAAAATTTTCAATGGGCTGCAAAAGATAGAAGTTGGGTGATAGTAATTGTTTAAGTAAAACATTTGAATTGTTTAAGTAAAACGTTTGAGTCAGTCCAAGTTGAATATATTGGGGTATTAAAGAGAATAAGAGATGAAATACAAGTAATAGAGAATTTGAGTATAAGTGGAGACACAGTAGAAATGGAGAATATATGTATAGTTTTGAGTGATATATTGTTGTTTATAATTGATGTTGTTATTTTGTTGCAGTTGTAGTAAGGTAATGAGATTGAGATTTTGGGGATGGCAATTTTGTAGTAGGGGGTAGTGTAATGTGGGAGTCCGCAACATAATGATAAGTTGGGACGGGATTGGTACCGATTTAGTGGAGACGGGGTTGCCTTAGGTAGAATCCAGGGGCCAAATAAGGGAATTGAGTTTGGGGGGGGAAACACGTATCCTATGTACAAAGAGTTAGAGAGTATTTTTTTTTTTTATATATTGAGAGAAGGTGGCAAATTGAGTTAAAGTAGTAAGTAGTTAGAGGTAGAGAAGGGTTAGTAGATTTTGATAGAGGGGTGTCATACTAGTTAAAGATTTTGTAATGGAGCGTTAGAGTAATAAAAGGGGTAAGATTATGAGTAAATGCCAAGTTGATAAAGTGAATTATGATGAATAACTGAGAATCACCCAAATGAATGAAAGGGAATAATAAATGAAATGATGTGTAAAACGAAGATTGAAAAAAAAAATATATATATATAATAAATTTTGAGAAACGAATTAATAAAAGTTAAATTGAGATTAGAATGCAATTTTTATGATTTTATATGCAAATTGAATGATGTAAAGTGTGTAACATTTTAAATACAAATTGTTTATTTTAAGATAATAATAACAATGTGAATTGCGAATGTACTATGTTTTCTTATGTTATATTGTGTTGTTAGGTGTTCTGATATATGTTAGAAATAAGTAAAACAAAACCAGTGCTTCTTAGCGCAAACCAGCACCGCTAGGGGGAAACAGATCAGTTGGGGATATGGTGTTGTATAAGGCCACTAGTTGATATTTTAATTTGTTGTTTCAGTGTCTGGTGATGCTGTGGCGGTGGACCTGAGCTGGCCAACGCGTCAGAGCAGGGGCGTTAAGTATCTGTCTGACTCTACGGTGTTGGGATCTCGCTAGAGAAGTCCAGTATTGTCATTCAGGTGCGGTCACAGTCACCGGACCAAGGATGAGTTGATTTTTTTTTTGTAAACCATACAGGGGGTTGTGGCGACATATCCTGGCTGATCCCTTTAGCAAGTATGAATGTGTCAATGAGATTTTTTATGCTTCGGCATAAAATATCTCATTGAGGGGGTATTGTAACGGGGCATTTTGGGCCTAATTTTGGGGCAGTTTGTATTTTTTTTATAAAACAAATAACATTTTTTTCGATAATAGGGACAAACGTAAACAAAGGTAAATTCAGTGGTGGCGACGAAAGCGACGGTGGTAGCACTGCTGTGTGACAATTATTCATGAATATTAAAACGAGTAAACAAGCTGGGATTGTGCCAAGGTCAACCAGTGAAACACAAAACAGCGTAAACAAGTTATGTAACAGAACATCAGACCATATTACGTCAGAGCCTAGCCTAACGGTGGAATGCAGTTATGTAACAAAACAGTCTGCTGGCGTAGTGATACAAAGTTAAAAACAATGAGAATTGGTAATACAACCACGGCGACTTTATAAAATAGTGCCGGTGGCCTATGCCCAGTCTAACTTCACCACTCGCGAGTGGCATACGTAAAACTTCCGGAACGTAATTGCGGGCCCGCAACACACCAAAAAATGTGAATTTATATATATATTTCAAAATACAATGTGAAATTCTAACTAATATTACAAATCATCATAATAATAATCAGAGACTAATTACAGTAGAATGACAGTTTCGGCCATAAAAACGTTAAAAGTGAAAACAACAAACAGAGCATGCCACAAGGATGAAACCTACGCATCATTAAAGGAAAGTAAATATAATTAAATACTGGTATTTTTTAAATTGAGCTCGCTAAAAAAGAAATGTAGAAGTGTGCGTGATTGAGTGAATGAAAAAATATAGGCCTAACAAGAAGTGCTGGTTGCGCATATTTATAAATTTTTTACAATTAGTTGATAATTAAATAAATAATTAGTGGTTTTATCAATTGAGCCTCGTGGCCAAATATGTTTAAATGGTTTAAAAGAAATAAAATGTACAACTGTGGGAGTGAAATAAGAAATAAAAGGAAACGTCTTTTGGTAACAAATAGATAAATAAAGTTTTCATTATTTCGACAACCATTCTGATCTCCTGTTCGCCGAAAAGAACCCGAGAAAAATGGTAAGTACAAATTACAAGATGGCGCCCGAAGAAATTCTCAAAAGTAAATAGTGAACAGTAACCTATTATCAATAAATATAATTATCAATAAAACGATACATAACAAACTTGTATTTAAATAATTAAATACAAGTATATTATTATGTATGGTATTAAGTTAAGTGTATTTACTTTAAATAATTAATGAAGATGTTTAAAATAATATTTGTAAACTTGGCCAGGAAGACAATAAGTGTTAATAAGTTGGCAAGTGGTCATTATAATTATGTTAAAAACCAATGAAGGGTTCAATGATGAACTAAATAATAATAATGAATTGAAATCAGGAAATTAAAATTGATATAATTGGCCATAAGCCAGTGACTCTTTGTACAGTAGGTCAGGTAAGAAAAATTAAATTAAAAACAAAAAATTATAACACCTGTAATAACACTAATAGGCCTAAAAAAAATAGTGTTTTGTAAAAGGAAATTAATACCTTTTAAAATAAGTCAATTAAGAAGAAAATGTAGTAAAATGTATACGGTTTAATAAGGCAGATTAAGTGAAAGTTTTATGTGATTTAATGTAATTCCAAGCAGGGAGTATTTTATTAAATAAGTGTAAGAATATTTCCTAGTTTTGGCTCTAGGATAACAGATATTATCCAATGACAGAAGAAGCAATGGTTGTTAAGGCAACAAAATGCAGGAAATGTTGTTGATTTAGACATTCAATTGTTATATGTAAACGAGGACAGTTCAGTCATTAAAAATCGCCAGAAAACCACAAAACCTCATGAATAAAATTATTACAAATCAATGTTAAAATATAAACACTAATTAAAAAGACGGATTGGACAACTTCCTAAATTATCATTTTGAGAATAAACAACCTATCTACAAAATTCACATCAAAAACCTTAAGAAAAATGAACTAAACTTACCACTAAATGAGTTTTAACAGAAACCATAAATAAATGAAGATAATCCAGACTGGGAGAAGTCGAATTGAATGAATACCGATGAATAACGATCTTGGACGATTAGTTATACTACCTTCTACTTTCGTCAATAGTCCTAGATACTTACATGAATATACTCAAGATACATTCACATATGTACGTGCGTATGGACGCCCTGACTTATGCATTACATTTACGTGTAATCCCTCTTGGCAAGAGTTTCAAGAACAACTACATGATGGCAAAAATGTACATGACAGACATGATCTTATAGTATGCGTTTTCAGACTTAAAGTTAAAAAATTAATGGATGTCATACGAAAAGGTAACATTTTTGGCGAAACTTTATGTTTCATATACTCGATAGAGTGGCAAAAACGAGGATTACCCCATGTTCATATTTTACTTTGGCTAAAAAATAAAATACGACCAAACCATTATGACCAAATAATAAGTGCTGAAATACCTAATGGCGATGACAACCCACTTCTTCACAAAATCATCATTTCAAATATGATCCATGGACCATGTGGAACATTCAATCTATCATCTCCCTGCATGAAGGATGGAAAATGTACAAAACACTATCCGAGAAATTTTCTTAAAGAAACACACACAAGCGAAGATGGTTACTCTTTATATAGACGTAGATCACCCGAAGATGGAGGCAGAACAGTTACCATTAAAGTAAGACGAGCTTATGATTTTGAAATTGATAACAGATGGATTGTACTGTACTGCCCACTTCTTTCAAAAATTTTAGATTCCCATATCAATGTTGAAATATGTAATTCAGTGAAGGCCATAAAATACATACGCAAATATATCAACAAAGGTAGTGACAAAGCTATTTTCAACGTGGCAAACGACCACCACAATAATATCAGTGAAGTAAATACTTATCAAGCAGGACGATATGTAAGCAGTAATGAGGCTGCCTGGCATATTTTCAGTTTCCCCTTACCTGAAATAGATCCATCTGTTACTCATCTAGCTGTTCACTTGGAAAGTGGACAACGAGTATACTTTAATGAGACAAATTTTAACGAAAGAATTTCTAATCCTCCAGATACTACATTAACAGCGTTCTTCAAACTTTGTCAAACAGATCCTTTCGCTAAAACTTTATTGTATTCAGAAGTGCCACGATATTATACATGGAACATCTCGAAGAAGGAATGGAACCGCCGTAAAAGAGGAACGCCAGTTGAAAGTTGGCCTAATGTCAGATTACATAATATTATTGGACGTGTATACACTGTACGCATTAGTAATTTTGAATGCTACTGTTTGAGATTACTATTGCTTCACATTAAAGGACCTACAAGATTCATTCATCTCAGGACTATAAATGGAATTGTTCATGACACGTTTAAACAAGCATGTGATGCATTGAATTTATTAGAACATGATAACCACTGGGAATTCTTGATAACCATTCAAGAATCCATTTTGAGTAGAAATGCTTACCAAATCAGAGAGCTCTTTGCAATTTTATTAACAACATGTGCTTTAAAAAATCCCAAGGAACTATGGATAAAGTATAGAAATGATATGTCTGATGATATAGACATCGAATACATGACAGTCAATTACAATTCAACGATTCTATTTATAATGAGGCATTACTTTTGATAGAACACGATGTTATTGCGATTTCTGGGAAAACTATTGATAACTTTGGAATACCACGACCACAATCTACTGATGCATCCAACTTCAATTTACAACGTGAATTGGATTATGACTTCAATCAGTTGAGAATACAAGTCAATAATGAACTTCCTACCCTTCTTCCACAACAAAGAAAGATATTTGATTTAGTTATCAATAAAATCGAAAATAATGAAGGAACAGTAATTTTCATTGATGCACCAGGTGGGACAGGAAAAACATATTTAATAAATCTATTATTAGCATACATTAGGCAAAATCGCCAAATTGCCATAGCGGTTGCTTCATCTGGAATAGCTGCTACACTTCTAGATGGAGGTCGTACAGCTCATTCGGCTTTAAAATTGCAATTGAACTTAACACAACACGAACAACCTATGTGCAATATATCGAAAAATAGTAATGAAGCTACTCTTTTCAAACAATGCAAATTATGGGATGGAGTTACGATGTCTCATAAAAAAAGCTTAGAAGCTTTAGATAGAACTTTACAAGATATAAGAAGTAACAAATCATTAATGGGTGGTTTAACTGTATTACTTGCTGGTGATTTTCGACAAACACTACCTCTGATTTCCAAAGGTACTCCCACAAATGAATTGAATGCATGCATCAAAGCTTCGTATCTCTGGAAAAATGCAATCAAAGAAAAACTAACTGTTAATATGAGACTCGCTATGCAAAATGATAATTCAGCAAAAAAATTGCAAATGATCTTTTAAAAATCGGAGAAGGAAAAAAGGCATACTGATAATCATGGCAAAGTACATTTTTCAAAAGATTTTTGTAACATAGTACACTCCACAGAAGAACTAATAATCAGCGTTTTTCCTAATATACAACATAATTATACATCTCAGCAATGGTTATGTGAAAGAGCATTATTGGCTCCAACCAACGAATTTATTGATATGATGAATAATATTATTTTAGATAAGATACCTGGTAATTCTATCACATTAAAATCATTAGATACTGTGATTAATGACGATGACTCCACATCATATCCTACAGAATTCTTGAATTCAATAAATATGTTAAGTATACCAACGCATGAAATCCATTTAAAAGTTGGAGCACCCATCATTTTAATGTGCAATTTAAATGCACCAAAACTATATAATGGAACAAGATTACGTACAACAAACATTGGTAGCAATCTTCTCATGGCTGAAGTATTAACAGGATCGGTTACAAGACAACAAGTTATGTTACCAAGGATCCCAATCATCCCAACAGATTTACCTTTCCAATTTAAAAGGGTACAATTCCCAGTAAAGTTAGCATTCACTATAAGTATTAATAAATCACAGGGACAAACTCTCAAAGTTGTTGGTGTTAATTTATTAAAATCATGTTTTACACACAGACAATTATACGTCGCATGCTCAAGAATAACAAGTAATTCGAATTTGTATATATTGGCACCAGATGGAACTCATAATATTGTTTATGAAAGAGCATTAAAATAATGCATACTTATTTTATAACTATTTCATTATGGCTACGTTCAGTTTAATAAAGATATACTTATGTTTCATATTACTTTGATATTTCATTATTTTCATTCCCATTTTCACTGTTCAAAAACAATGTAACGGGACAGATTTGAGGGGTTTTCTTTTAATCTATATATATATAAAAGAGAAATACCACAGACTCACTGAAACCACGAAATCTCCGAAACTATAACACCTAGAAACTTGAAATTTGGCATGTAGGTTCCTTATGTGATGTAGGTATCCGCTAAGAAGGGATTTTTAGAAATTCGACCTTTAAAGGGGGAAAAAGGGGGGGAATGTTTCCCTGACTAACTGACATAGAATCAACGTAGAGCAAAAACTACTGAATGGATATCAATGAAACTTTGAACATAGCTTCATCATAGGTCTTAGGTGCTCACTAAGAAACGGTTTTAAAAACTTTCACTCCTAAGGGGCAAACCCCCCCCCCCTATTGTATGTATGTATCTATGTACGTATGTTCCACATCTCCTCCTTAACCACTGGACCGATTTCAACCAAACTTGGCACAAATATTTTACGCGACGGGAGAACCAACATAGGTGAGGTACTTTTTTCGATGGGGTCCTTTGGGGGTTCTTTGGGGTCTTCCACATCTCCTCCTAAACCACTGGACCGATTTCAACCAAACTTGGCACAAATATTTTATGCAACGGGAGAACCAACATAGGATAGGTGTTTTTTCGATGGGGTCCTTTGGGGGTTCTTTGGGGTCTTCCACATCTCCTCCTAAACCACTTGACCAATTTCAACCAAACTTGGCACAAATATTTTATGCGACGGGAGAACCAACATAGGATAGGTGTTTTTTTCGATGGGGTCCTTTGGGGGGTTATTTGGGGTCTTCCACATCTCCTCCTAAAAAACTGGACCAATTTCAACCAAACTTGGCACAAATATTTTACGCAACGGGAGAACCAACATAGGATAGGTGTTTTCTTTGATGGGGTCCTTTGGGGTCTTCCACATCTCCTCCTAAACCACTGGACCGATTTCGACCAAACTTGGCACAAATATTTTACTCAACGGGAGAACCAACATAGGGTAGGTGTTTTTTCAATACGATCCTTCGGGGGGTCCTTTGGGGTCTTCCACATCTCCTCCTAAACCACTGGACCGATTTCAACCAAACTTGGCACAAATATTTTACGCAACGGGAGAACCAACATAGGAAAAGTGTTTTTTCGATACGATCCTTTGGGGGGTCCTTTGGATCTTAAAAACTATTAGATCTGGTTACTACGGCAACCCAATAGAATAGATTCTGGTTACCATAGCATCGGTGGAAGTCTCCCGCGTAGGAAATAGCGCGGGAGTCGTCCGACGGGCCTTCCCCGAAGTTCATCCATGGAACCCGGGGAGTCTTAGGTCGGATCTCGCGAAAGACGGTGGGGCCAGAGTCCACGGTTCTTATATATAAAGATATAGGTTATGATATCAAAGGTGGTGTATGCATCTTAAGAAACTTCTTAATAGTGTGTGAATTCAGAGTTGTTTCAGTTTGAATTTAAAAGTGGATAAGTTAAGATCGAAGTAAGTTATAAGCGAGTATAAAAAACAAAGTTTTGATAGCAAATGTATTCAGATCATAGTGTTCAGACAATATAAATGCACTTGCTTCAGTTTGAATTTAAAAATTGATAAGCTGAAATCTATAGAGGTATTGTATTGTTAGAATAAGTTTAGGAGACACTAATTTAACAAATGCCTTATTTCAACATTAACACAATGAATTATAAAAGACAGTAAATACGCAGCGCGTGCAAGTACTGTAGACATTTTATTGAAAACTAATTTAGCTGTTCGCCCTCTCCCAGAGTTAGAAATCAAGCAGGAGCATCACGCGCAACAGAATTCTTCTCCAGATATAAGAATACAGTTTATGACATGTTCTTAAACAGGTGTGCTACAGAGTATTCCTCCAGTGAGAATACGAACGTAACAATATAAGGAAGATTATACAATATACAAGTAATATAACGTTAGAACAAGAATAGGTGCCTATGAGCTGAATAAATTATGAACCCGAGCAACGCTGGGTAAATCGACTAGATATAGATATCTATATAAGCCAAATACCACTGACTGACTCACTGATCACGATATCTCTGAAACCACTGAATGGATATCAATGAAACTTTGAACGTAGCTTCATCATAGGTCTTAGGTGCTCACTAAGAAACGGTTTTAAAAACTTTCACTCCTAAGGGGCAAAAAACCAAATAATGAAATTTATCGCGGGAATTGCATACTTTGTAAATGAAGTGGTTGACATCTCAGTTTATTGGAAACCCCGAATACATTTAGTTCTGAATTTTTAATCATTGTTTTAAATTGAAAAACTTTGTTGTTTGCAGGTTCTTATAGTCGAGAAAATTTCGAAGTTCAATTAATTAATAAATGTATGTCCTTTTTTCTTTTTTTTCTCGGAAACGGCTCTAACGATTTTCTCGAAATAAATAATAAATAGCTGTTGCTATGAATGTAAATAAACAAACTAAGAGTTGAGAATTTCTACAATCTATCTAATCCTATACTATTAAGCGAGCAATAATTGTACAATTACGTACAACGTGAAACTCCGTAGCGAAGCACGGGTATTTTGCTAGTAAATAATAAATGGTAAAGACGGGGATTTGCCCGGACAAGGCTTCAATTTCAGAACAGCGTTCACTTGTGAGACACTCAGTTGCACGTTGGCTCAGTTCGCTTGGCCAGATACGTCATTTCCAGGTGCTGAGGAATGTGAAAGAGCGCGCGTATGCTTGCGCGAACAGATGAATTGTCACGTATGCGGTTCGCTAGTCAGCCAGAGCGAATCTACAGTAATTAGTGTGGCCTAATGAGATATCACGTGACGCACGTTCAGCCTATGCCAAAGCAAGCTGGTGAGCAGGCGAACGTTTTGGCCATCTTGGAAGCATCATTTTTGGCGTCTGTCGTCCTATAGCTTCGGAACCGGCCGGTTCAGCGTAACAAGGCTAGCGAGCCGAAATGCAACCAAATTATTAAAAATGTGCTTAAATCATGTGATACAGTAGTGAAAAGACAGTGGGAGTTCGAATAAACGACAGTAATCAGAAATTTAATCAGTGCAAACGTTTTCAGACTACAACAAGTGACTAAAAAAATATAATCAGTGCAATACGTGGGTCTGCAGGGACGCCGACAGAGAAGTAACAGTAAAATATAAACTAACAAAATATGACCATTTGAATTAAAAGCACAAAATCTAAATTTAAAAATGGGTTAAAAGATGTGTGTGTGTGTGTGTGTGTGTGTGTGTGTGTGTGTGTGTGTGTGTGTGTGTGTGTGTGTGTGTGTGTGTGTGTGTGTGTGTGTGTGTGTGTGTGTGTGTGTGTGTGTGTGCAAAACGCTGGGTCGCCTTTAATTACTTTAATAAATAATATAATTTAATTATAAGAAGTAAGAGATGTAAGTTTGTTGTTTTGGTCAGATGGGGTCGCTACCTCAGTATTTAATTTTGTTTAATTGAAATGTTAGAGAATAGAGAAGAGAAGGTATGATTTTAAGTGATTCATAAAAAAGAGCATAATAAAAAAGAATAATAAATGAAGTTGAAATAGTTAACAGTAAATGAGAGTAATTATTACGACGTAAAACCCTAAATCACTTATAGGTTGCGAGTTCATGTGACGACCTTGGGACCCGATGAAGGTAAGCAGTGTGAATAATAAATTTTATTAAATATTATTTGATAGATTGTTTGGACTATCACAGTTGGCGCGACGAAACAGGAACAGTTTGTACAAATTTAAATTTTGTACAGACCACGTTTACTCGTAAATATAATGTGATTTAGAGGTAAGTGTAATACGTATAAATTACGTACAGAAAATGATGTTAGGTTAAGTGAGTGATAAAATAATTTTGAGTTAAGTGTAAGATGTTTTATATGTAAGTTAAGAAAATCATTTAACCGAAAACCAGTAAATTTATAAAAAAATGGCAGAAAATAACGAAAGCGATATAATTGACATAAATGACGTTAATGAATCAGCCATTATGAGTTGGCTTGAAATTCATTCAACCCCGAATGCAATTCAAAACAGTAAAATAGACGACTCAAACGTCACAGATGATTCGGGGATTCAAATAACCCCAAAATTAACTAATAAAAATAATCAACCTGACAATAGTGATGTGATGAGGTATTTGTGCGGCATGAATGCGCAATGTTGTGTGTCAAATTCGATGAACAAAATGTTAAATTTCATGAGTTACGCAGTGATGTTAATGAATTGAAAGAACACAATAAAGAAGTAAAGAATGATTTCGATAAAATAAATAGTCGCTTTGACGTAAATGATACCAAATTTGATAAATTAAGCAGTGATGTTAGCGAACAAAATATACAGCTAAATAGTTGTTTAGATGTCATGAATACGCAAAATGTTAAATTTGAAATCAATATAAATAAACGTCTGAATGAGATTGACGAACGTCTTAATACAATTAAAGAACAAATAATAGAATCAATAAATACAGGTAAGTGCAGTATAAACAAAAATAACGAAGAAATAATTAACGAGGTAGGTGATAGTTATAAAAATAGGTTGACAAGTAGTGGTGATGAGAATATAGTAGTAGTTGAAAAGGTAAGTGAGAATAACATGATATAATTAAAAATGTGGTGCTAGAGAGTAAGGTGGTTAATATTGAGAATGATAATGAAGTTTTTGTTGAAGTAGAATTGGATAACGAAGTGTTAGCGAGCGCTGATGAAGTTGTGAGAGAGTGTGAAGAGAGGTTAGACAAGCAAAGGGCAGATGTTCCCCGGGTATATAGTGAAATAGGATTTTCACAAATGTATGAGGACAGAGTTTCCTCCGGTAGTTATGTGAGAGATGAGGTGTTTCTAAGTAGGTCCCCAGTGTATTATGAGTTCCTTGGAAGAGCCAAGATGTGTCATGATAACGTTATGTTACCCTTTGCATGGAGTGATAGAGACAAAATGAAATGCAGTGATGAGAGATATTTTGAGAGAGAATGATAGAGGTATTTAAGTTAAATAGAGGTCATGGAGAGTTGATAGAGATAATAAATGGGGAGAGAGTTAGT
This sequence comes from Magicicada septendecula, assembly GCA_034769895.1. NCBI lineage: Eukaryota > Metazoa > Arthropoda > Insecta > Hemiptera > Cicadidae > Magicicada > Magicicada septendecula. The sequence goes on along the minus strand of CM068370.1, from coordinate 274,935,093 downwards.
GATATTGTCGACTTACCTTGTGCAGTAAATATTGATGATTATTTTGATGATACCACTGTAGATGATGAGCACTTACCTTACGATATAATTGATATAATAGATGAATATGATGATATAAATTACAGGGGAATAACGATTAATATTAAGGGAGACCGGACAAAAATAGCTAATGTTGACAAGGTTTATGAGATAATAATACGGAATAATCCTATAGATTATTATGGTATAATGAATAACACAGAGTTAACGGGGCATTATATTAATAATAAGAATGTAATGTGTGTAGATAATGATGAGTTGTGTTATAAAAACATCAGACTAATTTACGATGATGGTGGTTAAATAAACAGTGAATGAACATTTAATTATTTTAGTTTATGGTAATGACTTGGCTAACTTATGTAATGAGGTGTGGTAAACGATAAAGTAATATGACGAAAAAATTGTAAATAAATTTATAGTGAGGATAATTGTGTTTGTGTAGTAGGTTAGGATGTACTATGTATTTTATGTAAACAATGTATGTATGCAGTAGGAATTGATTTTAATAATAATAATAATAATAATATGTTAACAGACTAAATAAATAACTGAAGTTTATAATGCAAATGAATTGTAATTGTTTTGAAGTAAGGTGATTAAAGTAACTTTGTGTTTTAAGAAAAAGCTTGAATTAAATAAATTGGAGATCAATTAAGTAATTAATGTTGTATAAATAGATTTTGATAATGAATTTAAATAATTTTCTGAGCATTATACTTTATAATAAATAGTAAATGAGTAAATGTAAAATGTGTATAGTTGTTCAGTCATATGGTTATTATGATGTATCAGAAAGTACATATGGTTATGTAAGTTATATTTCTGGTAATTAATGTTTATATTTTTGAGATTATGACAGTGATCATGTGTTTATTTGATTGAATGATTGACCATATGTAGGTAGGAATTTTATAATGAAATGGAAGTAAAGTAAAATGTTTTAATAATGAAAGTAAATGAGTTTAAAAGGTTTTAAATTAGGTGATTCAATTAAGGTGAGGTAATTATGAATTTTCTAGTGTAATTTTCAATGATCGTATTAATGAAAAATGTTGTAAAAGATGGACTTTGGGTGATAATTATTTCAATAAGGCATTTGAGCCAGTCAGAGTTAACTTTAAATGGGTGTTAGACAAAATAACAAATTTTTGGGGAATAAAAGTAATACAGAAACGGGTCAGTAGTAGGGACACAGTAGCGAGAGTGCATGTATGTAGAGAAAGTGAGAGTGATGTAAATGGAGAGTAAAAGGTGGTGGTGAAATTTTGTAATGAGGGTGGAGGTGTAAGGAGTCCTCAACGCAAGGCGTTGTGGTGGGAGGTGAATAGTTTTAAAGAGGTTTGGCGGAGTTACCTGGGAGAGGCCAGGAACTAATAATGGAATGAGTAAAAGGAACACATGTCATGGAACACACATCCTAGGTACAAAGAGGGTATCAGGTATTTTGTAATAAGAGGAGAATGATTTAAGTGGAGTTAGAGAAATTAGTGGAGGTAAATATTATTGAGAGATCAGTGTCACCCTATGCAAGTCCATTAGAAGGTCGTTAGAAGGAAGAAGGTGGGTAAGGTTATATCTAAATGCCCATTCAATAAATCAAATCAGTGTGGATGACTGAGAATCACCCAAACCAATTGAGAATAAAAGTACTTAATAGAAATTCATAATTGAAATGTAATAATAAATGTAACAAGTTAAAGAGTCGATAGAATTTGAAACTAAACTTAAAGTTGAAATGTTTGTAAATTGTATTCAGATGCAAATGAGATGTTTATTTTAATTAAATGAGGTTCATGTTCATTATGAATGGTTATGTTGTGTTATGTTTACTATGTTAGTGTGTAGGAATCTTAAACATATATATATTTTGCTTGTGATTCCCCATTTTCAGGCGGTCACAGTGTCACCGAACCCTAACCGTGGATTTGGATTATTGGTAGCAAGCGTGGTTAGGCAGATTGTATCCTAACCATACTTGTTATTATTTTCAAAATTGGTGAATTTAGAAATTAACCGGGGGGTAAATCAGGGGAATCACCAAACTATGGAACAGCGGCTACCATCGTAGGGGGTGGTAGTGCCGTGTTAAGGGCTTATGAGTAATATTTAGTAGGATTACTGGTGTCCTCGGACATCAGTAATGCCGAATTTTTTATAACGCTGAAACAAGAACGGGGTAGGCAGCGTCCACACCCTAATTAAACTTCAGTTCTTGTGGATGCAAATGGGCGCTACAGTCCACCATCAGGAAAAAATAGTGTGTGTGGAAAAGGAGCTGGCCGTTACAAGCCAGGGGCATAAACAATAGAGTGTTTATGCAACCAGGTAAATACTTGATCCGGTTTACCCAGCAGGTGATTTACCTAATTGTAACTGGGTTAAAGGGGGGGTATAATAAAAAAAAAGATGATGTAGAAATAGGAGGTAACTGAACATTCAGTTAAAATGATAATAAACCGTAACCACGGTGCAATTAAGTTTGCTTGGCTGAGTAAAAAGGTGTGTATTGTTGACTCACTGTTATGGTAATGGTTACTCTGTGCTTTATAATTCAATGATTAGTGATAAACATTCACTTATGAGAATTAATGATTTAAAGACTAGACTCAATATTGTAATAATTTTATATCTAACTAGAACATTTGATAACTGCAATTGTATAATTTTGTGTATTTGTTTTACTTGTATTCACTGTGCCTAGAGAAAGGTCATTCACCTGGTAATGAGACATCAGCTGATAACTGGTGTTGAATGTGTAGTATGTTTCTTGTAATTAATTTATAGGTTCTTTTTATTAATTAATTTGATTTAGTAATTTTGTTTCTTTTTATTAATTGTCAAAATAGATATTTCTGGAAATTAAATTCCTTAAAAAAAAATTTGTGGTTTTTTCTTTGAAGTAAAGAGTGTATTTTATTTTGATGTTCGCTATAGGTTGGGAATGTGTCAGCTGATTCATAATGTTTATATTATATTTTGTAACCAAGTGTAGTTGTATTTGAGTTGATGCTAGTAATAAGTTGTTTAGTTTACCATAATTGTTAGTATGTAATTATGAGGATTTATAAGGAAAATTAAATTCATTTAAAGATTTTGAAATTTTGAAAGTTGCAATTATAAGGATTAATTCAAACAAATGACGCAAAATAACTTACATGTGAATTCTTGGTAATGAGTTTAGATTTATTTTAATCAATGAAGGAAATTTAAGTAATTTATTTTCGTGTTGAAATGATAATGTCAAATAAACAAATAAAAGTTGAGTAAAGTAAGGGAACTGTATTTATATGTAGAGATGAAATGTTCTTGTTAATTGAAAATGATTATACTTGCTTTGAGATTAGGGTTTGGTATAGTGAGGGATGTTTAGTTGATTTAATGTGTACTAATTTTAAGATAGTAGGGCTCACATGTACGCACCCAGTACTTTGCTAAAGGCAATCCAGTATTTATAAGGGGAGATATATCGGTTGAGGATCTGGTTGGGTATAAGGCCAGTTATTGAATTTTACTGAAATGTTACAAGGTTAGGCGATACTGTGGTGAGTGCCTGTCTGATTTTATGGTGTTGGGATCTCGAATAGAAAAGTCCAGTAGAGTCATTCAGGTACAGCCATAGTCGCCGAAATAGGGGGGTAGATTACCCATGATTTATTAAGGAATTAAGGGGGGTTGTTGGCACCATATCCTCACTGGTCCTCTTAGGTTTTAGCAATGAGAGTTTTTCTGTTTCGGCAGAAAACCTCTCATTGGGGGGGGTATTGTAACGGGACAGTTTGAGGGGTTTTCTTTTAATAAATAATAAATGGTAAAGACGGGGATTTGCCTGGACAAGGCTTCAATTTCAGAACAGCATTCACTTGTGAGACACTCAGTTGCACGTTGGCTCAGTTCGCTCGGCCAGATACGTCATTTCCAGGTGCTGAGGAATGTGAAAGAGTGCGCGTATGCTTGCGCGAACAGATGAATTGTCACGTATGCGGTTCGCTAGTCAGCCAGAGCGAATCTACAGTAATTAGCGTGGCCTAATGAGATATCACGTGATGCACGTTCGGCCTATGCCAAAGCAAGCTGGTGAGCAGGCGAACGTTTTGGCCATCTTGGAAGCGTCGTTTTTGGTGTCTGTCGTCCTATAGCTTCGGAACCGGCCGGTTCAGCGTAACAAGGCTCGCGAGCCAAAATACAACCAAATTATTAAAAATGTGCTTCAATCATGTGATACACTAGTGAAAAGACAGTGGGAGTTCGAATAAACGACAGTAATCAGAATTTTAATCAGTGCAAACGTTTTCGGACTACAACAAGTGACTAAAAAAATATAATCAGTGCAATACGTGGGTCTGCAGGGACGCCGACAGAGAAGTAACAGTAAAATATAAAATAACAAAATATGACCATTTGAATTAAAAGCGCTAAATCTAAATTTAAAAAGGGGTTAAAAGATGTGTGTGTGTGTGTGTGTGTGTGTGTGTGTGTGTGTGTGTGTGTGTGTGTGTGTGTGTGTGTGTGTGTGTGTGTGTGTGTGTGTGTGTGTGTGTGTGTGTGTGTGTGTGTGTGTGTGTGTGTGTGTGTGTGTGTGTGTGTGTGTGTGTGTGTGTGTGTGTGTGTGTGTGTGTGTGTGTGTGTGTGTGTGTGTGTGTGTGTGTGTGTGCCAAATGATGGGTCACCTTTAATTAATTTAATAAATAATTTAATTTAATTATAAGAAGTAAGAGATGTACGTTTGTTGTTTTGGTCAGATGGGGTCGCTACCTCAGTATTTAATTTTGTTTAATTGAAATGTTAGAGAATAGAGAAGGAGAAGGTATGATTTTAAGTGATTCATAAAAAAGAGCATAATAAAAAAGAATAATAAATGAAGTTGAAATAGTTAACAGTAAATGAGAGTAATTATTACGACGTAAAACCCTAAATCACTTATAGGTTGCGAGTTCACGTGACGACCTTGGGACCCGATGAAGGTAAGCAGTGTGAATAATAAATTTTATTAAATATTATTTAATAGATTGTTTGGACTATCACAACACATATTTCAAATATAGCTAGAATTTTTTATAATTCTTTATAATTTTGACTCATTACATTAACTATATATATATATATATATATATATATATATCAACACAACATTCATAAACTCTATCTTTTATTCTCATTTAAGCTCACACATACCATAATCCACGCGGGCGAAGCCGCGGGTAACAGCTAGTGTACAATAAATTAAATTCAAAAAAATTGACAAGCAAACCAAACATTTCAAAATTTATGGTAATGGTAAAACCAAGTGAAAATCAAGATGTGATTACAAATGAAGAAATAAATAAAACTGTTTATCACTCTGTATCATCAAGAACAAATTTATAACTGAGGGAAAAATAAATATATTTTATATTTTTAATACTACAGTATAAACAGACCAGTGTTTATAAATAGATGTGCATTAGGTATTCTTAAGAGGGATAGAGAGTGGAGTACAGGACTTAACATAGGATATTAAGTTATGTAGACTGAAAGAAGTGACCAAGAGACAAAATAGAGGTCACAGAAATAAGAGAAGAGCCCACTTCCAGACTGATACTAGAATATGATTACTCTATTCTAGGCAGTTGAGGTGTGATAGCATATGAAAAAAAAGGAAAGATAGATGAAATTATATAGGATGCTATATAAGGTGGGTGACATAAAGAATATTGAGATAGTGCTATCATAAAATAATATGAAGAGGGGGCATGACAGTGGCAGCAAATGCAAAAACTCTGGCCAAGGATAGAAAAAAGTAGTCAAAGAATGGAACTTGGTACTACAAAGCTGTGTGTGTGTGTGTGTGTGTGTGTGTGTGTGTGTGTGTGTGTGTGTGTGTGTGTGTGTGTGTGTGTGTGTGTGTGTGTGTGTGTGTGTGTGTGTGTGTGTGTGTGTGTGTTGAGAGGGGGAAGGGGGAGGGGGAGATGGATTGGGATTACCTCAATATCAAAATGGTACTCAGAAAAGTGTAGTCACAGAAACCTTTTTACATCAAACGGACTAACTTACAGGCTACAATGGAGTTAGCCTAGAAGGCAGAAAATCAGGAGCTGATAGTAGTTTAAAAAAAATCAGTATAGTAAATGTTGATTTTTCCCTTACCATTCTGTTTTTAGTTATTTCTGCAGTATACTGTATCATCTTCACAAATATTGTTTGATCACCTTAAAGGACTAATTATAGAAAGAAATAAACTAAAGCATGATGCAGAAGTTTTGTAATAAAAAGTTTTGATCTGAAGATGATTATATGGTTAGCCGAAATCTATCACCAATGGTGTTTTAGTGTGAGCTGATTGTGTTGTGTAGACGTAGATGAGTTCTTACAGTGTTTAATGAAATGTATAATCAGTATAAAAATACTGATTAACACTGCAGCTTTAGTAGTCAGTAAAAATACTGATTTATTAATAGTGCAGCTTTTTTTAAATATGCAAGGCCTATAGCAGCAGTTCACTGTCAATGCTTGACCTTAAAAAATATGAAACGAACTTTATTAAACAGTAACTAGACTTATAACTAGACTCTGTTAAAGCAATTAGACTTCATTTTATATACAAAAAAATAATAAACAACAAATGAAAACAAAACAAAAAACAATTATTTACCTGGTATGTCACCAGTTTTTCTTTTATGTGCTAGCTGGTTATGTAAATCTTCAATTTCATCCAAAAGACTTTGGTGTCTTTGTGCTTCATCTTCACCTTGGCGAGCAGCTAAGTTATCTATTTCATTCAGTAATGACTCAACCTACATACAATTGCATTTCAGTTAAAACTGATGGATAATGTACGTATAAGTTACTAACTGTATTGATGGTATACACATAAAGTCTACTCCATTTTAGAACAAACATACCTTACGGCAAAAGATTCAGATTTACAAATTGGATCAACTTTGTTACATTTTGAATACTGGTACATTTAATTACTAGAGGGGTATCAATTAATTAGCAAGTTTTATTAAGCATTAAGTCTTAACAAAACAATTTATAATTTTATTTCTTTAAACTTGTATTTAACAATCATTATATACTATAAATGCTTTAATTACAGTAACAACAAATTTAATTAATTCTAACAAGCAGCAAATAAAGGGGACAAAATAATTTTGGGTGAAAAGCTTTTTTTTTTAATTCTATGAGAGATATTTTTGATTGGTAAAAATAAAAAGAATCATACTATACATAATGAAAGCCATTTCAATTAAACACTGCCTTAAAATCAATTCTGTGCTTGCATTTTTCCATCAGGCTATGAGTCCTGTTCAAAAAGAATTGGAACATATTTTTTTCTGAAATTATTGGAATGTGAGAGGTAAAACTTGACAGAGCATAGCAACAGTATCTAACACACATGCAATTTTTTTATAACCTCGTATAGCATGCCAGTTGCCATCAGCCATGTGTGTGTTGGTGTAACAAGAGTTTGTCATATTTTTACTTTGTGCATAATGACAGAATACAATGAACAAAGTTACTACAAGATCTGCAAGAGTTTGGTGATACCTAATGCAAAATAGTTCATAACATTAAGCTGGCTTTCAGAGTTACACATCTGAAGTTACACTAACTAAAGAGTAGTGAAAGTGTTTTCAAAACAACTAAACTTCAGTTGATAGTGACATAACAGTCGGTTGTCCACAAACTGAAATCTAAGTGCCATTAACAATGTATGCAGTTTGACAATGGAAAATCGTCGGATGATCATCCAAGAAACTGTCAATGTCACTGGAATTAGAGATGGTTCTGTATACATGATTTTAGCAAGTAATTTGTGTACGCACAGAGTGGTCATAAGTTTTGTGTCAAAGATGATTTCTCTTGAACAGAAAGAGATCATTTTCTCTTTGACATTGCACAAGACACGCTGGAGTGTGCCAACAGTAATCCTGACTTCCTTAAGACCATGTTAATTGATAACACATCTTAGGTATGTGGGCATGACCCAGAAAACTAGGCTTAGTCACCATAGTATCAGCTGTTATTGTGTCATAATGTCATAATCTCCTCGATGCCAAACAAAGCAAGTGAAGTGAGGAGCAAAGTGAAAGTGATGGTGACTAGTTATTTTTTTTTTGAAGTTATACTTCTTTAGGCGCATTGAGGGTGAAATTTTAGTATGTAATGAAATGCGCGCCACCATGCAACGGAAACAGGATGATTAACAGGATGAAGTTAGCCGTGGACGAGCCTGAGGCCAAAAAATCAAAACATTTCGGTCGCGGCCCCGATGGACCTGCTGCTGCTGATCGTGAATGGATATATAATTAAATAACTTTATATACATTGTGCTGTGAAATATTTTTCGGTGACAAAAATTGTGTAACCAAACAAAAGTGTTTAAAAATATTTGAGGTTAATTTTTATTATGATGTGTGAAAATAATCATGGAACTGTTGGGTCGTGAGTGTCTATTTTTATTCAAACCTGAGAAGTTGCTATATAAAACAAATCATTACACCATGTAAAACAAGTTTCTATACACTTTGTAAAAGGCTATAAATGTCAAATATATTTAATTTTTGTATTCAGCATATACAAAACTTTGTTTATACATTTGTTATTTCAATCTTTTTATTATAAAATAATATCTATCAGTTTGTGAATTTTAATGGTACAAACTAAGTATGGAGTCTTTATTTGTTTCTACTCATAAACAAAGGTCCTTACTGTAATCAGTTTTATGCAAAATACACTCTTTGACATCTTTTAAAAATGCAATATAGGCTAGTCATTTTATATCGGTTTCAAGTGGTTCTTCCCATTTTTTTTTTTTTTATTAACTTAGAGCAACATAAAATTCCACAATAACCAATTACTAATAATTAATCATTTGCATATTGATAGAAACTTGCACATTGGTTTTTATTGCATTAGGCTGAAGTGAGGATTTTAATGTACTTCTTTCGTTATAAATTAGATTTACTTAAATTCGTCTTTGTAAGGTAATAATGTGCTGTAAATGGGAACTAGGTTATAATTTTGGTCCAATAAATTCAGAACAAGAAAGGAAACTGAATAACAATTATGCTTTTAAAAGGTGAACAGGAAAATCGCCATTGAACATATCAACTTTCTTTCTTACAAAATAATGGAAACTGCATAAGAATTATACTGGAAGAGAATGGTAATAGGGAATCATGATTCAGCATGGTCTCAGGTTCAAAAGTACAGCCGTTTTTTGTACACTAATTACGGAAATTTTTGTTAAAACGTACCGTTTCTTCTAGTACCAACTAATCATTTATTTTTCGTAAGTATTAATTTCAAAAGTCTTTTTTATATTAAATGAATAAAAGTTTCAATAAGTATTCTATCATTATGTTTGCTTTAATCCAATAATCTAATATATATTTCTATATTTTAAATTATAGATCACACTTAATTATTCAAAAGTCTATCGAAAAGTAAATCCATTGCTGTAATACACTATTGGTAAGTATTTTGAGATATTTGATGAAAAATTAATTTTTCTCTACTAAATTATTATAATACTGAATTTACATTAATTCAGCTGAATTAAATTTTTATCTTTTAGTGTATAATAGTCATATTAATTTTATTTTATGCATATATGGGTCATTCTCCCGAAAAGGTACAATTTGCTGTCACTGCAACTTTTTGTAATGAAATAAATAAATATTTCATGAAAAATTGTAGTAAGATTAATATATTTTACTCTGGGTTCATGAATATGTTAACAAAACTGAAAAATAAATTCAGTTTCCAATAAAAAATGTGGCCACAGAGTGACATGTCACGTCCGTGGAATGTAACTGACCTGACTTTTGGTTCTTATTTAGGCTGTTAATGCAAAATGGTCATCATTTAATAACCTACAACGTATTATTTCTTAACACAATATATTTAAGTAGCCCTAGGCATAAAAAATCTGTAAATAATATCATTATAGATAATGCTATGATAGAAGAAATGCCTGTCACTGAATTTTCTGTCACGTCCGTGGAACTAGTTGGTATTTCAAATAAAATCCTCCAGGAGGCACCACAAGACTAGCTTGACTATTGTTCTCATTCTGTGGCATCCATTTTGTATTGAGAGCTACTTTGATTTGAATGTTTGTGTTTGACTGCTGTGCTAAGAGTTCTTAAAGTTGCAAGTTGTGCTTTTGTCGAGATCATCTGGTCACATCTGTGTTCTATAAATCTAGGTAAGTCTCAACAATAACAATAATTTTATATTATATTAGAGTAAGTTAATCTCTCTAGTTTTTACTTTTACAAGCAACAACTTCATAACCTCAAAATAGCATCAACTAATAGAATGTTTCCAATGAATTTGTCACGTCCGTTGCCATGCAATGTCCACGGATGTGACTGTTAGGTAACGGATGTGACTCACATTGCTTGTTTTGTTTCATTGCTATATAACTGGAACTTTATAATATTTTTTCTGAAAGTAATAATTCCTAGTGAGTTTATTGGGTTCCTTATTGCAATATAGGAACATTGCTTAAAAATCAAAATCACAATATCCAACTGTATCCATAAGTTCCAGATTTACTTAAAACAAACTGTGTGAGCACAATTTAATAAACTAGGTACAAAGTTTATTACAAAGTAACCTTTTTACATATTGATGGGCCATAATTGCACAATTACAGTACGGTAACACATTGTTTAACTTGAAACCTTTAAACATTGTTATTCTTTTGTTGTGGCTCAACTCAGTTGTGATCACTGAGCAAAAGTGTGGCCACAATGTGAAATATGAGTAGTTTTATCATTATGCTATATAAAATTTATGATTTTATTTCAAAGTAGGCCTAGGCCTACTTTCAGGGCTAACACAGCAAATTCAAAAACCAAGTTAAACATAAAAAAATTGTTGAAAACTAAAGGTTTTTTTACTTTCAGGTTTTACAAATAGTAAAATGAAGAAAATAGACAAAATACGAGAAGCAAAAAAATTAAGCATGAGGAGAGCTAGGGAAAAATTAAAGAATGATCCAGAGAAATACGAAGAACAGAAGCAGAAAGACAAAGAACGTAAAAGGAAAACTAGGAAAAATATTTCTGATATGTATGAAAGAGAAAAGAGAGCAATCAGAAAAGGATGGAAGGAAAGGACCAAGAAAAGTCGTGAAAATAAAAAGAATATAGCTAAAACTCTTCAAAACGTAACAACACCACCTCCTAGTCCACAAATAAACTTGCTTCCTGCCAGTCCAGATCCAGAAGAAGTTCTTGAGCTTCCTGGTCCAAGTAGACCTTCTAGTTCTAGAAGTGACAGTGGTGAAAAGAGACGGCAAAGAAATAGGCAGATTCTTAAAAAACAGTTACAGAATCTAAAGGATGAGAATATAAAATTGAGAGAAAATGCTACAAAATACAAGCAAAAATACTACAGGCTGCAGGCTACAAAAGAGGATACACCCCGTAAATTAGTCCAAAAAATGTTAACAGGCCAGAAATGTTCCCAGCAAGTCAGGAAACAGCTTACTTTTAATGAGGTGTTAAAAAAACAAATAAATTTAAACTACTGTACAGAGAAAGGTTTAAAAAAGAAAAGGGAATTTGTAAAAGTTATAACTGGAAAAATTGTAAAAAAATACAGGCTAATGAATAGTTTGCATTCTCTCACTTCCCGTAAAATTATGAACTTTCATAAGTCTGGTGATCGAACTAGGTTGATTGAAAATCATAAAGTTAAGAGAGCTGTGAAAGATTTCTTTGAAAGAGATAGTAGCAGGAGATTAACTGCTGGAAAAAAGGAAACTATTACAAGGAATAAACAAAAGAAACAGAAACGCTTGTTAAATGACACCTTAAAAAACCTTTACAAAGAGTTTATTAATGCATTTCCATGCTACAGAAACACTTCATATGCTGCCTTTTGTAAACTCCGTCCATTTTGGGTTGTAAAGCCAGATTATAAGGCAAGGGATACATGTCTTTGCATGGAACATGCCAATTTCTCTCTGGTTTTGGATAAATTAAACATGCTGAAGATTATAGATGAGAAAAATCTAACAGAATTATTGAAGAAACTTACATGTGAAGGTAAGCTTAAAGAGACATGTCTTGAAAGAGTGTGCACAGTGTGCCAATAATGATATTGCAGTTAATGAATATGAGGATGAAGATGTAACATGTTATCAGTGGAAGATGAAGAAAGTTGAAATCAGAGTCAAAGGCAAAATGAAGTTGTGCCAAAAGACTGCCAAGGAAGAATCAAAAAATGAGCTTTTATGTAAGTTTAAATCATCAATGATTGGTAAATTTATGCAACATGTTTACAATATAAAACACCAATATTCCGTAACCACTGACATTAAAGAAAACTTGTCTGCAAATGACATTCTTATTCACTGTGATTTTTCTGAGAATTACAATTGTAAGTATTCTCAAGAAGTACAGTCACTTCACTTTGGTGGGTCCAGAAACCAGCTGTCACTGCATACAACTATAGTGTATTATCACTCTGAAACTGAAAAATCAACAAAATGCAAATCATTTTGCACTCTCTCAGAAGACAGACGCCATGATTATGTTGCAATATGTGCACATTTGAAACTAGTAATAGATGATATTAAAACAAATGTTCAATTAATGCCTCTTAAAAATGTGCACTTCCTCAGTGATGGTACTTCGCAACAATATCGCAATAAGAACATGTTTTACCTTGCTGCAACATTTTTCCAGCAGGAACTTCAACCAGAGACTATTTGCTGGCACTACACGGAAAAGGGGCATGGTAAAGGAGCACCAGATGGCATAGGTGGATGTGTAAAACGAACCGCTGACAGCCTAGTTTCGCAAGGAAAAGACTTAGCAGATATTGACACTTTGGTCAAAGAACTGAAAGAGAAATGCAAAGGAATCACTATCTATAAAATTTATAGAAAATTTCACTACATATGATGATTATGTTCCAAAGAAACTTAGAACATTCAAGGGAACACTAAAAATCCATGAAGTCAGCTGGAGTAAGAAAATAAAAAAAGAAGTACATGCAAGAAGATTAAGTTGTATTAAGTGTGCAGCTGGAGAAAAGTGCCCACATTACGGAATTGGAAAGATAGAAATTCCAAAAGATTCCACCAATGATCTTCAAGATTGTATCCTTTTGAACGTTATAAATATTAATTGCTATATATCTCACGTAAAACATATTTTCATCACAAAACTCACACTCCAAAATAATCTCATACATACATTGTACTCTGCACGTAAGCATCTAGCTCAGTTACTGACTAATAATACATTAAATTTATATTTAATGTTGTTGTACATAAAAAATTGTTATTTCTTTCTATGTATTTACACAATTTCCTTAACACGAACTTCAGATCCAACAGTTGGAATCAAAACAAGACTTTCACACGAAGACGTGTATTCAGACTCGGAAAGTGAAAGCCTTGATACTACAAATAAAATGTTCCCAAAAGAGAATTCCCAAAAGTTTCAAACAAATGACTTTGTTATTGTCAAAATTGCTTGGAAAAAAAACAATTAAACATTACATTGCACTGATATTGTCAGATGCTGGTTGGAATGAGTTCAACATAAAATATTTAAAAAGATCGGGTCGGGACAAATTTGTGTTTCCCAATGAAGATGACAGCGTGTTTGTTGTTGATGCACTGGACATTGTTACAAAACTAAAACAACCTCTCTTAAATAACAGAGATCAATATATATTTAAGGAATGCTTAGAGTTTAACAACCTAGAGTAGATTTTAGAGTTTTTTGTTTCTTTATTTTTTACGATCCTCTGAAACTACTCGTGTTACATCTTTCATCCTTTTATGTCTGAATTTGCATTGTATTGTATGTTAAGTAGGCATATTGTATTTTGTATACAATATTAAAAACAATGTGTGCCTTGTCCTAGATATTTCATTATTTTCTTGGTACAGAAATCTTATCCAACCAACTTTAGACTTAATTGTCATGTCCATGGATATATATGTCACATCCGTGGACTAACAAAAACTTTAAATTTTTTTATTGCCAAAATAATATTCTATGATCTTGACAACTATTATTTCTGTGTTAGATAAGTAAAGATCTACTGAAAATCCTGTTCATTGTTCATTTATGTTATTTTTAATTTTAGAAAATTTTCATATTGAAAATGTACCCTTCCAGAAGAATGACCCATATATTATAACTGTGGTCGTTGTTTATTCGTTGTTATTTATTTATTGAACCAGTTAAACACTATACAATAAGATATATTAAAACAAATTGCTTAATTTGAGTTGCAACTTTAATTTGAGTGTATATAAAATTCATATAACATTACTGTAGTTTCGTGTATTTATAATTGGAGTTTAGGTGTAATCATAATAAGAGTAGTCCTTTTGTGAATCGTAACATGTTTTCATTTCTTTATTCAAACGAAAAATAAAAATATAATAATATTTACTTCGCCATAAAATATTCATTATCAATTGTTTCAATGTTTCTTTGTTCCCATACATTCATCATAAAATAAATCTTATATCTTATATTAGCAAAACTCTATGTTAAACATTTCTTCGTTACACTATAAATTCTCGACTACTCAGTCTGAATGTGTGCTTTATAAATTTGTTTTTATTTACATTATTATTCTATGCTTGGCATACATCTTAAGGCTTTATAACATTTTAAATAAACTAATCGAATCGTTAGTCTTCTTCTATATTTCCAACTACAGTACTTTACTTTATACGCTTTCAATGAAAAATTAAAATTATTAAATCAATTGTTAATCCTCCAAGCAAGGATTTAAATTATCTTTAAATTAATTGGTCATCATTAAAGAAAATTCTTACTACAGTTAAATTACATTCTCTTATCTCTATCTACATAATTTTTCTTTAATTTAAAATTTTTTTTAATTAATGTCTTTTCAATATCTCTTTTATAATTATAAATTGGTTTTTCGTCACCTCAATTCTGCAGATTGTACCCATGTCCTCCGGTGATCTGTCGGTCCTCTCCTACTGGATGTCCTCTTGCGTTTTCCGGTTCCACTGGTCGTCCTCCAGTCACTCGTCCTTCATGGTCCCATCTGCTGGCTGTAGAATGGAATGATGTGTTGCTCTGAATCAGCTGCTGTTGTTCTAGTAACCGCCTCTATTGCTCTGCATATCATTCCTCTGCTTGATGTTCTCTCGCCATTTGTCTAGAGTGTTGATGTTTGTAGTTGTACACTGTTTGTAGACGTCCGATTTGTAGTTACTGTTTGTTTTTATTACTTGAACTAACGTATTGTCCGTTAGACTTTACAGTTTATAAACAAAAGATCTTGTCGATATTGGACAGACGCTATGTCTGAAGTAATTAAAATTCGTGTATCTGACGGACAGAGCTTACCGCTCCAATTGAAAACTGATTGAAGAGTATTAAAAATTCTCGTCGCTGACGGACATAGCGTACCGCCACGACTGAAGACTGATTGAAGAGTAAATTTGGCTCTCCTGGGCTCGTATTTATATTCACCAAAAAAACCACACTTGTCGTCACAGGATTCTGCAGGTCAGTAGCTGTCCGCGGCGTCAGTTCCCCCACCATCGTCCAATTCCACATATTCGCACATTTTTGCCAATTGCAATGTCTAATGTGGATTTCAAAGTGATCTAACATTGTATGATTCAATTACACATATTATACGTAATTATCATAATGATCGCATCATTAGTGCAATTACTATGCTCTAATATGTGCTGCGCACAGAATTCGCACTGAACATCATAACCACATAGAATTCGCACTGCACATGTGTCTGATTTTTATGCATTTTTAGAAGTCTTTACAATCTTTCTAATATTTACGGTTTGCTTATAATTAAATAAAACTTTAATTTAATATCTATTTGGGGTGAGATTGCAAACTTTCAGGCTTGAACAGGCCTCACGCACACACACTATTTACTCGTGTACACGCTCTCAGCGGCAATCACGTTATCTTTCCTGTTGATTCCTGTCCATAATTCAGCTTTCAATTTCACACCTGCTTGTCTATTACATATTACTAAAATTAATTTAAATATTTATTTTATTTAATACATGCACATCACAGCATATGCTTGTATTGTCGCAATATATTATATACGAAAAGAAGTATAACTTCTAAAGCGCGTACATAAGTACACGCGCCCAAACATTTTTTTTTTTTTTTTTATGTGTAGCAGTGAGCGTACAAATACACACCAGAAGCCCAAACTGTACTACCTGATTTCATGATACAGTTCAGCACAAGAACCTGACCTGTGGGGATCATACAAGTGGCAGTGGAACAAAAATTATCCAGGATTCCTCAGGTTCACCAGGCTCCTTGTTATTTCTGGGCATTCCCAAACTTAAAACATCACCATAATGGTGCTACTTGACAGCTAGAAGGATATAATGATGGATATGAAAACACAGCTGGTAGCCATACCAAAAGAGGGTTGTGAAAAACATCTCCAGCAGTGGAAAAAAGCCCTCTGGGTTAAGCATGTGAAGTCGCAAGGGGACTACTTTGAATGATTGGAAACCAGTAGTTAAGTTATTTTATTTTCAGCAGGACTAAAGTCAGTTAACAAACCTCGTATAGCATATGTGATTGTTAATATAAAGATACAATATTAGAGAATTATTATTTTTTCAAAATAAGTTGTTTCAGTTAAGCTTTCATTACTGTTCAGCCTACAGTTCAGCTTAACTGTTCAGTTAAACTGTTACTACAGTTCAACCTATGCTGCAACGTGCTAAAATTATAATTAACAATGTCATTATACATGTTAATTACAGAACTGATCTGATTTAACTGTTATGCTCATTATCATTATACCATTCCTGGCATTTATACTAAAGACCTGACATTTATTCCTTGATTTTAATAAAGTATGTACAATATTTTGGAGAAGTAGTACAAAATAACTAAGCCTGTATTATTTAAAAAAAAATCTTTATGTGTAGTCTGCCATATCCACCAAGAGCTTTCTATGGGTTTGCAGTTATTGTACTGCGCTGAACTGGTATCAATTTTGTGTTCTAGATCTGTCATTTTCACATTCTGTGACTATAATAAATATACTAATATATTTTTAAACTTATAACTACCTTCTATACATATTTTTAACTTACAAGCAATCGCACAAGGGATAAACTATGTAGGCCTAATTAATGTTACCTGCATGAATTTCAAAAAATAACTTGAAATTTTAAAATGTTGCAGATTTACTTTGAAAGTATCCCTTGCCAGCCAAGCATCTTCACCCTAATTTTATTTATTTATTTATTTTTCATCTTCTGACTTCTTACATTATAATGATACACGTCAAGAGTTCATGAACATCATCTTATTACATGTCAAGGATTGATTATAGAATTGCCTAGTGTATGTTAACCATATTGAACGGTTTCTAATTTAATACAATATACATGTTTTATTCTTCGTATTGTTTAAATTAGCAGCCATCCTTACTTTTCTTTTATAAAATTGCTAAACTGCTATAATTGTTTTTATTATTTAGACAAAGCTTTTCGTCATTACTGACATCTTCAGGTCTTAAACAACTTCAGGTTGTTTAAGACCTGAAGATGTCAGTAATGACGAAAAGCTTTGTCTAAATAATAAAAACAATTATAGCAGTTTAGCAATTTTATAAAAGAAAAGTAATACAATATAGCCTTTAATGTTTATAATTTATTCATTATAATGAATATTGCATAACATACAAATTTAATCAATACTACAGACAGGAAAAGAGTAATAAGTTTGAATGCAAAGATTACATGTGAGAATAAAAAAAAAACTTGGATTTCGTTTGAAACTTGGCAGCCTCTGAAGAAGCTTTTTAAAAGTGAAAACCGGTTCAGGCTATAAGGTAAAACTTTAACGTTTTTACCTGTAAAAAACTTTGTGTTCCGAGTCAGTAGTGAATTAATTAATAAAAAAAAAAGAAACAACAACAAAACAGGGGCAACTAGTGTTCTTCGTTATTTTTGTGTACATAAACCTTCGCTCTTTTGTACACATTTACTTCCTTGTACAACTGCTATTTTTCTGTAGACTGGACGAAAAATCAAAATAATTATCTTCGCTAATCTTGCCTAAAATTCCTTGTTTCTTATGTTCCTATTTTTTTAACTACCGGTATCAAGTTTTAAAATCAACCTGGAAATTTATTTAAAATAAACACTGACTACACTAAACCTTTTCATTTTTCTATGTATATTATTTTTCTGGACAACCTCAGAAAAAAATTATTATTACAGAAACTATTGTTTAATTCACATCACATGGTATGAGGGCATCTAGATTAAATAAAAAAATAAGGTAAGTTGGTTAACGTTGATGTATTTTAACTGGGATAATTTAATAACATTTTACAGTAGTTTTGTATATAAATGAACTACTTAAAATGTCTTTTTAATACATAAAGTAACAAATACATTTAATATTACATTCTACAATGCAAAGTTCAGGCAGTTGCATAGGCTAGGGACTGTATTAATGTAAAAGCAGTAACCAGTTTGAATTAAAGAGAATCTAAAACGCACAGACCGAGTCACTGATTTTAATTCATAAGTACGACATACCCTCACATAATACATTCATATATATATACGTAAAACCTATGGCATCCGAATAGGTAACGCTTCTTCATGGAATTATGAAAGAAAAATTAAATCTGTTTACACAGACACTATGCAGGGAATCTAACCTTTCAGAGATATTACAGTAAAACACTATTCAATCTGTTAGTTTCCTGTTTAATATTAATATATTTTTTTGTAAGAAAGTTTTTACTTTCGATATTTTAAGATACAATTTCTCATTACCTGTTCGCCTTTGTACTTCAGTATTTCTTGAGCAATTCTGAATATTGCATTTACATGTTCCTTTGACCTCTCTGGTTCTATTTCATACCATATAACGCTATCATATAGATCTTCTTTATCTTGTTCTGCTAAATCGTCAGGAGAAACTGTTAATATTTTATTCCAGTCTAGATTGACCATTGTGAACGGTCACACTTTTCACATAGATTACGGATAAACTTATGTAGTTTAAAATTCACAATATACAATCTCTTTCCTGTGAAACTGTATTTGGGTATTTACTCATTTAATTTGAAACTTACTCATAGACACTTCTGCTTGTTTGTTTACAAACGCTCAACTTTCAATTGACTTCCACTGCTAACTAAATTTTATAATTATAAATACTTCACTACTGACTCGGAACACTAGTCCGATACGATGAGTTTTTTTACCGTACATGTACGTCCAGACACATAATTTTTGATGATTATACAATTCGTACCATTTTCACAAGTTTCTTGAATATGATTTTACGGATCTAGCTTACGATGGGGATATTGGATCTAGCTACCATACCAACGATGGTACGGCAAACTCAAACTTCCGTCTCCTCGTTTGTACTTACTTTCCGTGTCCAGATTTCTACTGAATGTGTATTATTCACTAGTAACTAATGGCAGATTATGGAGGTTATGTACGACAATGTAACTTAAATAAACTTTACTTTGTTAGTGTACATTAAAAAGATATATTTATTGGAAGTACAGAAATTAGTTTCCATTTACCGCACATAATTACGGTACCGAGACGATTTTTGGAGGTTGTGTCTACGTTTAACAATGGAACAACCTTTTAGATTTTTAAAATTAATTAGACTTAACAAACATTTCCTTAGTTAGTGTGCATTAAAAGGCTGTTTTTATTGTGTGGATAAAAGGCTGTATTTATTCGAAGTACCGGAATTAAAACCTATTTCCAATTTAGAACGTATAACCTAGTACGTTATTGGTACATATTTTATTGGGGTTTATTGATACATATTTTATTAAAAGGCTGTATTTACTGGAAGTACAGAAATTAATTTCCATTTATCGCACATAATTACGGTACAGAGACGATTTTTGGAGGTTGTGTCTACGTTTAACAATCTAATTTAACCTTTTAGATTTTTAAAATTAATTAGACTTAAAAACATTTTCCTTAGTTAGTGTACATTCAAAGGCTGTAGTTATTGTATGGATAAAAGGCTGTATATAACATTAAAGGCTGTATTTATTCCAGGTACCGGAATTAAAACCTACTTCCAATTTAGAACCTATAGCCAAGTACAATCTAACATATAACCAAACAAGTACATTCAAATCCTTTTTTCAACATAATGCAATAAAAAGCAGTGTGCAGTTTCTGTTAACACGCAAATGATTAAGTATTAATAATGGGTTACAGTGGAATTTAATGTTACTACGGTCTGAATTAATGCAAACAAAATTGGAGAATCTCGTAAACATATTAAAGAATGCTTGTATATTACACACAAAATTATTACAGTACGGACCTTTGTTAATGAATAGAAACAAATAGGACTCTATACTTTAGTATGTACCAATAAAATTCACCTTTTTTCAAGTACAGTATCTATTGTATTTTCATACTCTTAAAAAAAGGCCATTAACAACATTTTAGTTACTTGTGAAGAAAACAGATATAACATTTCCAAACAAGAAATCTTCAATTCTCTCCCTATTTATTTTATAAAAACTGGAGTTTCTACTGCAGGTTTTTAAGTCCACTAACTACTTAATTTAATATACATAATTGTTCCTGATCTTGTTGGGTAACATTATATTAATACATCTACTCCCTACTCATATCTCAAACAATGTTTTTAATGGTCGGTCCTAAACATCTTTAAAATTTAGACAAAGTCTAATGAGCAATTAGACCTAACCTGAATTACTACACTACATATAAGAATATCTTATTCGGTCATTTAGCTTTATTTATACATTTAATGCATCTTAATTAGCACATTAACAGAACTGCTGTGACTTACAGTAACACAATACGTTACACTAACTGTAAAGAATTTCTTGTTTTCAGTTTAAAAAAGTTGAAATTGTGTATTCTTTTCTTTTCCATTCACTTTTTGTGAAACAACCTACATTAATATGTGTATGCTTACTATATTGAAATCCAGTGTTCACTATCCAATAGTTAAAAATTTTGTGGAATTGTGAAATTAGTGACACTATGTACTAATGTGTGATTATCAGTTGAATTTCTGAATTCCTTTGATTCATTAATAAATTTTACTATTTTGTTTCTTTATGTCTATTGAATGATTTCTTATTAGTTTTTAATCTTTGCGTTTTCATTATTCATTTGTAAATTGTTGGATTTTGTTGTCCATGACATGTCCATTGGTTAACTAATTATCATTAAAACACACAGAGGATTGATCCTCTTTTGCAAGATCACAAGTATGTTTCAAGACCATTTGCAGGTCAGGTATTGTTCTGTCTGTTCACTTTCTGAAAGGGGTTGAGGAGCAAGGGGGAAGATGTCTCCATTAAAACACACACACACACACTAGCAGCACACAATTCCTTTTTTTCTTTATTTAATTTGAATTCTGTATTAGAACAAATGTTTTCAGAGTTCACAAGTTTTTTTTTAAATTTCTTGGATTAATTTTTTTTAATTTTATGCAATGTGGACACATACAGAGGAATGTTTTTTTCAATAAATAAAAATGAGGGGGGGAGAGAGAGAGACCAAAAATGACACGTACAGAAATTTCATCAGAACTTTTCCTGATATTAAAAAAATAACTAAATAATGAATGGCAAAGAACATTAACAAAATTAATGGAAATTATAGTTAAAATTTCTTGTCTAATGAGCAGGTACTAGTAATGGCTTCATATACTTCACATCTTAAATTATAAACCTATTACAAACATATTTGGTATACTCAGCTTGAAACAAACGTTCAGACCAACAAAAATGGTTTAAATGTTGCCATGCTGCATTATTAGTAGGTACTGTTGAAACAGCAGGTTGATTATAATTGTTTTTAGAACAGACTTCTGGAATGTTGTGTGCAAGTGTATTGTGTTCAAGTAGCAAGTTTCCACTACTTTATAAAACATATCCTAGAAGCAAACTTTGACATCCAGTTGCTGTTGCTGCGAAACCTTACTAAGGGACTTATAAAAAAAAGAAAAACAATAATTACACGCTTGCTCTTTTGAACATCTGATGAAAAGGTTTTGTAAAGTGTACCTAACCTAAAAATGTACAATCCTCGACTTGTCTTTGTATTCCATACTTCTAGCAGTTTTACATGATGTATTGCTAACACGAATAAGAAAAGTTTAAATCTGCTGAAGGTCTAAACGAGTGATAGTTATTTCCAGACTGACAGGGCCATAAAATAATTCTGAAAGAATTGTTGTTTTTACAACACCATCCTTTATCAAGTGACTACTCAAATCTGCCAGTTTTTCACAGCAAACTGAAGTTTGATGATTTGATCCATCATGACCTAGTGATGGTCCAAACATTTCAAGGATTCCCCTAGCCTTAAAAAACTGGACTGGCATCATTGAGTGACTAATGTTAAATTTACTTTGGGATACTTCCAAACATAATACAGTTTACAATAAACAAACAAAACTTTATGCCTGTCTAATTTTTCCAGAACTCCATACACATAATTTGATCTGGATAGAACATTAATTAAACAATAATACTATTCAATGCAAATAAATAAAATATCAGTATGGAGAACCATACATGACTTCCATGTTTTAAGATTTATATTTAAAAACATTTTAGAAATGAAATATTTCCACAGAAACTACTTCTATCTTCAGCCTCAAGCACAGAATTGTGGTCACTAACATATACCACCTCACGTTAGCGCACTCGATTTTCACTGATGATGGCAGTCGATGGCACTTCTGAAACGTCTGGTTTTGCAGAAAACATTGGACCATGGACAAACAGTCTGTGAAGGAATTTTATCAACAAACTACTTCTTTGTTGTCGATAACGTAGTACACATATAAAAAATTATCCCCTCCCCTTCACCAATCATTTTCATTTATAGAAAATAATCCCCTCCCCCTTCAACTTCCCCCTACCCCTTTTCATTTATAGATATTTCACCTACCTTTCTACAGTGGATTATTATGACCTTCTTTTCAGGATACTTTATTTATCAAAATTAAGTACTTTACTCTTGTTAAAACATAAAACGTTGCAGGTAAACTACCCCTTCTCCTTAACCGATCTTCACCAAAATCAACAGACCTTGAGTCCTCTACAATATGCAAAAAATTATTTGAATTTGCGGCAGTTATCGTTCGCCATAGACAAAATTCTACACACAGACATCTTTCAAAAAATGACTTTTCTTCATGTTTTGAGGGTAGTACAATCAGAATCAGTACTTATCTCGAACGCGATTTTTTTTCCATCCATTTCCTTATGGAACATGGAAGTAAAAACAATATCCTTCTTTTTATAATATGTATTGCACTTGTTTTCTACCATGGGACACTAATTATTAGATAAAATGGTTACCTTCATTTAAGCCAACTTCCACTGTGTACTTTCTCAGAGGCTATAACATGTTCTTTTTAACGTTGCCGAACATAAACTGATGTTAAATTAAAAATAAAGTAAAGGCTTAGCACCTGAAGTTTGCAACGTCCAAGTTGAAGAATCTATTTAATTATTGCACTTGACTTGATATAAGTACTGATTACATTTCAGGATTATTATTTTCAGAAATAATGTATGTAAACCAGTTTTCCCCCATATGAAGTTAATTAAAATTCTTTAATGCATAGCATTACAGGCCTTTATGATAATAGATTTGTATTATTAAATTTGAATTTACACAAACAATTCTCTTTGATTAACCAGAGTTACACACACAAACTAAATGTTGAGTGTCCTCCTAGTGTATAAATTCAGCTAAAACACTATTCCAAAAACTTACCTTGTTACTAGAACATGTGACATGATGAACTTTTCATGTTAAATAGTTTAAATACTTTGTATTGAGAATTAAGCATTTTAATAATTTCTATTTATGCAGGCGTATAGCAAAATCTGATCATCATGAAAAAGGAATAAGGCATTTTGTAATAGCAATTAACTTATTAGTAACTGCTGTATTACCGACTCATATTACAAGACCAATTTTTATTTAATTGAAAAGATATATTATTATTGTTTCGTTTGGTGCAATCTGTAAATTACATGACACACACTGTTACGATACAATTAAGCCAAATCCCGTACCAGTGATAAAAAAGATAATTCTTAATATAAAAATGCTTCATATAAAATAAAATGTTTAAAAATGATTAAAATATTAATATTATGACACGACGTACAACGATATTACCCAACCCAAGTGATTGATCCAACAACATAAACACAAAGAAGGGAACCACGAACCATACTCAAGAAAAAAGGTGACAGACCAAACAATTATGAACTAACAAAGGAAGATATGAACCCATAACTAAAGAAGAATCCAAGGAAGAGAACAGACCCCTACGATTAAACAGAAGGCAAATCAGATGAGAAGAGGAGAACTGAACCAAGATGAAGACTATTGAAGAAGATGAAGATGACGAAGAAGAGGAAGAATGAAGAGGAGACCGATTAAACCCAAGGGGAGACTAACACACATAAAAAGGGGAAAAATAGTATACTCCAGGATAGAATACTGTGAATAAACCCCAAATAATTATTTATTGTTGAAACAAATATTATTGTTATAATTGAATTAACCTATGTACCCATTTTAAAGACAATACGATTGTAAAGTAATGTAATGTAGAAAAAGTACACTAACACAGTTAGAAAGGTTAGATTTAACAAGAAACAACTAACCTTATATTATTAATAATAAATATTATGCTAGAAAGAAATAGTGAGAAATGATAGGAGAAAGTATAGGGATTACCCATTAAATAACACTCAATACAAACAGTGAACCAAAGTGAAGTGCATAGTGAAGTGTAAGTACCCTAAAAATAATGAAAGTGTATGTTAAGCACTAAAAATGTAATGATAAGTAAGAAAACACTTTGTAAAACAGTGATGAACAATCAATGATTGGAGTGACCTAGTACACATTTATATAATTAAAATAATTAAAAATAATATTCCGGAAGCATGTAATGTTATCCAGGGAGAAAGCCCAGACAAAAGTAATTTGTGTTAACATGGTATAGTAGAATAGAAATAAAGTTTTGTTGTTAAAATTAAGACTACAATGAATAAAACACCCCATGTTGAAAGGGGAATTAACTTTCATAATTTTATAAGAAGTGATGATGTTTATCACCCTAGATTGTAACAAAAGAAAGGAATCAATATTAGAACTAACAATAAATAGTAACTTGTAAAGAAAAGTTTAGTTCAATGTTATGAAGGGGATATGGCTGAAGAGAACCTACAGTCCATACACCTAATTATTATATTTTAAAATATGTGTAATGAAAATGTATGTTGAATAGTAGTTAAAACACGAACAAATATGATAACTAAGTGAAGCCCATCAGGCTGAATTCAAAATGTAATTTAAAAGAGATACACCAAAAAACCATCATGGCTAATCTTAGCTATGAAAACATCTAACTGTCAGAAACACTCAAATGTAAATTGCAACAATTTTGCAAGAAACTTTACTAATCTAAGACCAGTAAATGGCCAGTAATTATATGTCAATCATTTTAAAACAGAAATGTTATTATAAAAGTTTAATTTAAGTAAGATATGTAATTTATCAGATGTCAAATATTTAGACTAAAGTTAATGTATAACAGAATATGACCTTATGAGGTATCATTGTAAACCTTGAAAGGAAAGAAAGATAATAGTGATATCATTTATTACCCCAAAGGAATTATAAAGGAATAAAACCATTAGGAAAATACTTAATAAATTTGAATAAAAATTCAAATATCTTAACAATGTCTTTGAAGGAGTAATTAACCAATCCCAGGATTGCTGTTACTATGGTAACGAGCCGTTGAAGGCTTATTTTCCGTTAAATAATTGAGACTCGAAAAAACGACGCGTGGGTAAGCGGCACGCAAAATTGGAATGATTGAAATTTTAATTTAAATAGTTACTACAAGTTTCGAAAGTGAACCAAGATGACCAAAGACGAATAGATGTCAACCTACCAAGAATTAACGATGTCCTGGAACCAAATTAAATAAATTAATTATCAAAAAATCCAAGACGAGATTGAAAAAGATGTTGGAAGCTTAAAACCAATCCAAATTGGCCGAATATCCATTACCCCGTTGACTACACATCTACGCAATCTGAACTGATAAGTATCGAATACATTCCTTAATCCCAAAAAACCAAATTACTTAAATTATTTTCCAAATGATAAAATTTCTCACTATTGAACAAATATTATTTTCTTTCAAAGGTGTTAATGCATAATTTACTTACATAAAAACATTTTATTAATCAAAATATAACCTCGATTAAGAGGATCATGTTGTAACAAATATACGACACTACCGAACAATTTGTAAAAACACATTATACTTTCTAAGTACGTATAAGGTATGGTAGTGTACTTTTTTAATGTAACCAACGTTTATGTCTTATTTCATAATCCAAAGAACTCCAGATTTTAAACATAGTAAAATATTGTATGAACTGACGCCATATCGGCAACAGAAAGTGTTTTAAAATCAATTTTGCCAACTCTGAGATATTTTTGTGTTTCGTGCTGTAAGCCGGAGCTATTTGTTATCAAATTATTTACAATCCTTTTGTTATATTAATTAATGATTGAATTTGTATTAAACTCACAGTACTGAGTATTACTATCTTTTTATTTCATAGGACGTTGTAGAGTATATGTGTGTTAGCAAGTTTTATTCATTAACCAACTAGCGCTCATCACGAGTGGTCGAGACGGCAACCTGTATAGCGGCGGGAACCATTCGAACGCCACAGCTGTCCATGCTAATAACACCTATTATCTTAGAATTTAACTATTTTAATTGTTTTAATAGAAACAATTTGGTGCCACCCGGGATTCGCAACCTCTATGAATTAACAGGTAGGTTGTACTGGTAATATTGACAACGCTACAGACTCCAGTAGTGACGTCGATTTATGTAAAGACCGGTGTGAGGCAAACACACTACATTCACACTAATACACAAAATAAACAAGTGTGACACATTTTAACAGGTACGACCTCAGTTTATTGTTACATATTGACGAACCCAACGCGGGGCTTTACAAAAGAAGGACGTACACCCTCAATTATTGTTACATATTGGCGCCCAATGTGGGGCTAGAAAGAATAAATAGCGGCGGTTATGAATAGACACAGTATGGTTACGAGGAGCAAAGGGAAGGAAGCATTAAACCAAGAAGGAAACCAAGAAGAAATGGAAGAAGTGGAGGAAGTAGAAGTTGAGGAAACGACTGGAGAATTGTTGGAAGAACATCCACAGGAGGACCAAATGGAAAATCCAAACCCACCTGAAATAGAACCGGAAGTGGAAATAATAGTCGACAACCAACTTGAGAAACCAGTTCAAGATAGTGAGAGAGAACAACGGGCTGGAGACCATGAAACAGCAAAGGGAGGTCCGAGCATGCAAGACCTGATGAATTTCATAGCAGAACTCTCGAGGAAAGACAAGGAAGATTTGAATAAAAAATTAGCATCAGACAAGGAAGAGTTGAATAAAAAACTGGAAAAACTGGACCAAAACAGTGAAGAATTGAAGAAGCAAATGAAGGAGAGTATAGAATTCCTGAATGACAAGATAGAGAGCAACCATGAAGACTTGAAGAGAAGTCAGGAGGCATTGGAAAGGAGGAGCGAAGAGCTGAAGAAACAGATCAAGAAGGATCTGGAGATAGTAAATAAAAAGATGGAAAATAATAATGATATTCTCCAACGGAAAATCGAGGAAGAAAGTGAGAAGAACAGAGAAGAATTGAGATTCATGTTTGTAGAGTTTCGTGAAGAAGACAAACGGACGAAAACAGGGATGAATAAGAGATGGGAAGAAACAAGTTACCCAGTAGATCAACTTCAAGAAACAGTAGTTAGTGGTTTCAAACAATTGAATGAAACACTAGACAGCACTTCTAAAAGTATCAAAGAAACGTGGAATGAGAACATGTAACCGGGGAATCAGAAAATAACACAGAAGGAGATGGTCAAGGAACTGGAGGAGAGGCACCAACAACTACAAATAGATAAACAGTCGCATGAAGAAGAATCGAATCATTACGAAGATTAAGAAAACAGAGGAATTAAGAAAGGTATATAAAAGGAAACTCATCCAAACACGAAAAGAAATGGAGATGATGAAGAACGGCCTCATCGATGTATTTAATTTACCCATTACTGATCAAAGCAGATTAATAAAGTATAAAGATTGTAGGAGGACTCTGAGGGAAATTATAAAAGGAATTCACAACCAACCAGTGGATTTAAAATTCAGCAAACCTATGCCTAAATGGGAAATACAAGAAATAGGAAGGACCCACAACAGAATAGTGTGTCACAAATTACACAGGTTTCCAAAGCACAGAAATCCACCAGCATTGGAAATACAAAATAAAAACTTAATGATAACATTAATGAGGGAGGTACCATTCACTCCTTTGATTTATAAACCACATCATGAAGTGAACGATGGAACCATGGACACAAATGAACAAATGATGTTAGAAGAAGTCTGGTACAAGACGGAGGAGACCTATGTTGTAAGAAAGAAAGCAGTTCTACACGCCTGAGTTATCCGAACCATAAGGGCAGAGGGACTGATGGACCAGGGGTAAACTAAGTGAAGATACCACACACCAAGAAAAGGGACGGATCTTCGAATTACTGACCAAGCAACCCAATGGAATAGAAGGAGATATTAAAATTAAATAAAGCTACTAGACAATCACCAAGACAAGAGGGTACAAGAAACGACTAAGACAAATTAAATGAGAAAAAAATAAACCATAATTAATAAATAAATTTAATAATATCATCCAGAATAAGTGTGACTATCAAACACTTGAAGGAGAAGAGGTGCAGAATAACGAAGTGTCGAACAAAAAGAAGAAGGCAATAATAAGGGAAAGAAAAGGAGAAGTCAACTTACAAAAATATAAATAACAAGGACCGGTATAAAGCAATATGATTAGAACAATTATGTATATCATAATAATCCGTATATCATCACAAAAGATAATGGTAATAATACTTACCAGATAAGCAATATCAATACAAGAAAAATAAAGCGAGTTTATAACCAAACCTCGATAAAAAAGTTTTATGAAGAAGAATAAAACCATTGTGAAATGAAACATATTTCCAAATTCCAAAAAAGTTTGTAAGAGCAACTTACTACTTTATTTAGATGATATATGCGGAATAATAAAAAGAATTAATATAATAATGAAAAAAAAAACAAAGGAAACAGTTACACAAATTCCTTTCAATTTAAATCAATTTACAGTCTAATAAAAGATTGAGATATGAAGTATGAAGTAAAAAGTGAGATAATAAGGAATAAGTTACACACATTCCTATATAATAAAAATGTAAGAATCACAAACTTACTATTATGATTAAACAAAAAACAAATAAAAAGGAATACGCTACAAACATTCCTTTAAGGTAAGACAATTAACTTACCAAAGAATTATCAAAAATGATATTGAATACAGAACAAGATAAACCAAAAAATAAAATCAAGCTCAAATTACTGAGATAAATACCTGAAATCATACTGAATCAAAAGCATTCTAAGAAAAAAAAAATAAATAAAAGTTTAACTGGTACAAGGAGAGAGGAAGATTATGTATAAAACCAATATACAGATATGGCTAAAGCAGAATCTTGCTAAATGACTAAGAAAAGAATGAAAAATGTCTAAGACAATTAAAATGATCACAACGAGCATTGAAAACAAAATAATGAGATGATGAAATTAACATATGAATAAATATAAAAACAATCAAGTGTATGAGTAGATGATAGTGTATAGTTAAGGTATAGCGGAAGGAAGAATGAGTAAAGGGCCAAAGTGATCTAAAAACAAACCACAAGGTGGACAATCCCAAAGTATATTATATTATATTATTATTATTATTATTATTGATTTAAGTCACAAGTTGACAAAGAAGGTATTTAAGATTGACTGTTGAAAAGTCCAGCAATCCAAATAAGCTGAGCAGAGATGATGTGCCTCTGATCTCAGAAAAATGAGTAGTAATGGGAGAAACCAACTACTATAAAGTTAGGGAAAAATTTGTGTATGAGGGAAAATGCACCAATGGAAATAAATAAAAACAGATCCAAATAAAATGGAATGAATTAAGTAAGAAGAGAAATGAAGAATAGAGAAACAAACAAGAAAGAAAAGGAAAAAGGTTATCTATAACTGATAATTTCATAAAAAACTATGCTAGTGTTTTATTAAAATGATCAATTTTAGAGGAGAGGCATTATGTTACGATACAATTAAGCCAAATCCCGTACCAGTGATAAAAAAGATAATTCTTAATATAAAAATGCTTCATATAAAATAAAATGTTTAAAAATGATTAAAATATTAATATTATGACACGATGTACAACGATATTACCCAACCCAAGTGATTGATCCAACAACATAAACACAAAGAAGGGAACCACGAACCATACTCAAGAAAAAAGGTGACAGACCAAACAATTATGAACTAACAAAGGAAGATATGAACCCAGAACAAAAGAAGAATCCAAGGAAGAGAACAGACCCCTACGATTAAACAGAAGGCAAATCAGATGAGAAGAGGAGAACCGAACCAAGATGAAGACTATTGAAGAAGATGAAGATAACGAAGAAGAGGAAGAATGAAGAGGAGACCGATTAAACCCAAGGGGAGACTAACACACATAAAAAGGGGAAAAATAGTATACTCCAGGATAGAATACTGTGAATAAACCCCAAATAATTATTTATTGTTGAAACAAATATTATTGTTATAATTGAATTAACCTATGTACCCATTTTAAAGACAATACGATTGTAAAGTAATGTAATGTAGAAAAAGTACACTAACACAGTTAGAAAGGTTAGATTTAACAAGAAATAACTAACCTTATATTATTAATAATAAATATTATGCTAGAAAGAAATAGTGAGAAATGATAGGAGAAAGTATAGGGATTACCCATTAAATAACACTCAATACAAACAGTGAACCAAAGTGAAGTGCATAGTGAAGTGTAAGTACCCTAAAAATAATGAAAGTGTATGTTAAGCACTAAAAATGTAATGATAAGTAAGAAAACACTTTGTAAAACAGTGATGAACAATCAATGATTGGAGTGACCTAGTACACATTTATATAATTAAAATAATTAAAAATAATATTCCGGAAGCATGTAATGTTATCCAGGGAGAAAGCCCAGACAAAAGTAATTTGTGTTAACATGGTATAGTAGAATAGAAATAAAGTTTTGTTGTTAAAATTAAGACTACAATGAATAAAACACCCCATGTTGAAAGGGGAATTAACTTTCATAATTTTATAAGAAGTGATGATGTTTATCACCCTAGATTGTAACAAAAGAAAGGAATCAATATTAGAACTAACAATAAATAGTAACTTGTAAAGAAAAGTTTAGTTCAATGTTATGAAGGGGATATGGCTGAAGAGAACCTACAGTCCATACACCTAATTATTATATTTTAAAATATGTGTAATGAAAATGTATGTTGAATAGTAGTTAAAACACGAACAAATATGATAACTAAGTGAAGCCCATCAGGCTGAATTCAAAATGTAATTTAAAAGAGATACACCAAAAAACCATCATGGCTAATCTTAGCTATGAAAACATCTAACTGTCAGAAACACTCAAATGTAAATTGCAACAATTTCGCAAGAAACTTTACTAATCTAAGACCAGTAAATGGCCAGTAATTATATGTCAATCATTTTAAAACAGAAATGTTATTATAAAAGTTTAATTTAAGTAAGATATGTAATTTATCAGATGTCAAATATTTAGACTAAAGTTAATGTATAACAGAATATGACCTTATGAGGTATCATTGTAAACCTTGAAAGGAAAGAAATATAATAGTGATATCATTTATTACCCCAAAGGAATTATAAAGGAATAAAACCATTAGGAAAATACTTAATAAATTTGAATAAAAATTCAAATATCTTAACAATGTCTTTGAAGGAGTAATTAACCAATCCCAGGATTGCTGTTACTATGGTAACGAGCCGTTGAGGGCTTATTTTCCGTTAAATAATTGAGACTCGAAAAAACTACGCGTGGGTAAGCGGCACGCAAAATTGGAATGATTGAAATTTTAATTTAAATAATTACTACAAGTTTCGAAAGTGAACCAAGATGACCAAAGACGAATAGATGTCGACCTACCAAGAATTAACGATGTCCTGGAACCAAATTAAATAAATTAATTATCAAAAAACCCAAGACGAGATTGAAAAAGATGTTGGAAGCTTAAAACCAATCCAAATTGGCCGAATATCCATTACCCCGATGACTACACATCAACGCAATCTGAACTGATAAGTATCGAATACATTCCTTAATCCCAAAAAACCAAATTACTTAAATTATTTTCCAAATGATAAAATTTCTCACTATTGAACAAATATTATTTTCTTTCAAAGGTGTTAATGCATAATTTACTTACATAAAAACATTTTATTAATCAAAATATAACCTCGATTAAGAGGATCATGTTGTAACAAAAATACGACACTACCGAACAATTTGTAAAAACACATTATACTTTCTAAGTACGTATAAGGTATGGTAGTGTACTTTTTTAATGTAACCAACGTTTATGTCTTATTTCATAATCCAGAGAACTCCAGATTTTAAACATAGTAAAATATTGTATGAACTGACGCCATATCGGCAACAGAAAGTGTTTTAAAATCAATTTTGCCAACTCTGAGATATTTTTGTGTTTCATGCTGTAAGCCGGAGCTATTTGTTATCAAATTATTTATAATCCTTTTGTTATATTAATTAATGATTGAATTTGTATTAAACTCACAGTACCGAGTATTACTATCTTTTTATTTCATAGGACGTTGTAGAGTATATGTGTGTTAGCAAGTTTTATTCATTAACCAACTAGCGCTCATCACGAGTGGTCGAGACGGCAACCTGTATAGCGGCGGGAACCATTCGAACGCCACAGCTGTCCATGCTAATAACACTTATTATCTTAGAATTTAACTATTTTAATTGTTTTAATAGAAACAATTTGGCGCCACCCGGGATTCGCAACCCCTATGAATTAACAGGTAGGTTGTACTGGTAATATTGACAACGCTACAGACTCCAGTAGTGACGTCGATTTATGTAAAGACCGGTGTGAGGCAAACACACTACATTCACACTAATACACAAAATAAACAAGTGTGACACATTTTAACAGGTACGACCTCAGTTTATTGTTACATATTGACGAACCCAACGCGGGGCTTTACAAAAGAAGGACGTACACTAGGGTGGAACGAAAAAATCAAGTTTGGATTTTTAATTTGTAATAGCGCGGAAAAATTGCCTTTTGGTGTAAATAAGATAAAGAAAAGATATGAAAAATATTGGAGCACGTCTTGAGGTGCCGCAAGGACGATAAATTTTCATAAAATTGCAATTTTCGCTACATTTTTAAGTTTTTTTAAGAAGTTGTCAAACATTTTTTTTTTTATTTCAAATACTGTCAAAAAAGCAGTTTTTATATAAAAAAAGACATACAATTTTTTTTTAACTTTTTGGATTATGTCTTGAGGTGCCGCAAGAGGGGTAAAGTTTTATAAAAACACACTTTTTGTAACTTTTTCAAAGAATTTTATGTGTCTCGATTATGCAATAAAAGTTTCAAATAGGCGTTTTAATATGAATAGAAAGATAAAAACAGTTTAACTATTGCATTGTTTTTTGATGGAAGAAGAGACAAAACAATTCTTCAAGAAAAGAAAGGAATTAAGTTGTACAAAAAAGTTATTTCAGAAGAGCACGTTTCACTAATAGAGGAACCAAACTCGAAGTTTTTAGGCCACGTAACAACTAAATCTGGCACTGGAAAGGCATAGCAGACAGTATACAGGAGTTTCTTGAAGATAGAGAACACAACGAACAACTTTTGAACTTTACTGCTATTGGGTGTGATGGAACCGTTGTAAACACTGGACATAATAATGGTGTGATTTCTTTGATGGAAAATGAAATAGGAAGACCTTTACAATGGTTAGTTTGTTTGTTCCATGGAAATGAGCTACCTTTGCGACATCTTTTTTGTCATTTAGATGGTAAAACGAAGGGACCGAATGAGTTTAAAGGCGAAATAGGTCAGCAGCTGGAAAACTGTGCTAATCTTCCTGTGGTTACTTTCTTGCCAATTGAAAATAACCTTCCTCTTTTGGAGAACATAAATGATTTAAGTACAGATCAGAAGTATTTATTGGATATGTGTATCGCTGTGTCAAGTGGAAATTGCTCACTAGATTTATCTTTAAGAAACCCTGGAAAACTTGCTCACTCCAGGTGGCTTACATTAGCAAACCGTATACTTAGATTGTATGTGGCAACTGAAAATCCAACTGAAAACCTTAAGACTCTGGCTGAGTACATTGTGAAAGTGTATGCACCTGTGTGGTTTAACATTAAGTTAAAACCTTCATGTACTTATGGTTCCAAACATCTGTTTAAGCTTATCTCATATTCACGCTATCTCTCTGATGATTTCAAGAACGTTCTAGACCCGGTTATTCAAAGAAATGGGTACTTTGCTGCTGCAGAAAATCTCCTTTTGTCCATGCTATGTGATCAGCGCAAAAATGTAAGAGAACTTGGTTTACGACGTGTTTTAAAAGCAAGAACAGAAAGTAGAGGCGGAGTCAGGAACTTTAAAGATCCAAAGATAAACTTTGACGCAAAGGATTACATCGACATGATCTCATGGGCTGAAAATGACGTAACTGAACCCCCCTTGGTAAAACATGTTTCCATTGACTCTCTCAAAGACTTTATACGGAAGACATCTGAAGCTCAACCAAATAGTAAAGTGGACCCGCTTATCGACTTTCCCCAGCTTCCTTGTCACACGCAAGCAGTGGAAAGAGCTGTGAAACTGGTGACCGAATCGGCTCAAAATGTCTGTGGTTCAATCGCAAGAGAAGGATATATAAGAGCAAAAATTGACTCACGTGAGAACATGCCAAAATTTGATACAAAAAAAAACAGTTTAATGTGTCAATGAAGTAGAAACAAACATTTTGCAGCTGTAACATTTGTAATTATTAAGGGTTTTTTAAATCATAAAAAATGAACTTTCAATGTCTTTAAAAGTGTATTATGATATTTTTTTACGTGTGCTCTAATAAAAAAAAATATATAATTGATTTGACGAGCTTTTATTTCAACCTTATTTACTACTATTTGTAACAACCAAAATGTTCGCAAAAGTTTCAAAATTAGCAAAAATACAAACTTTTTGACATTAAAAAATATTTTTTTAATATTATTATATTTTGTAATTAATAATTTTTTCCAATTCTAATGCTTATATATGTATTTACAACTATCTTTTGTAACATTATATGTACGAGAAAACCATAAAAAATTATTTATCAAACTTTATAATTTTTCAATTTTTTTAATTTTCTTACAAATTTTAAGCTCTTTGCGGCACCTCAAGATGTTGTAGTATAGCAACCAAATTTTTTTTTCTTCTTTTTGAACCTAAAAGGCAACTTTTCCCCACTATTACAAAACTAAACAAACAAAAAATTAAAAAAAGGCCATTTTCGTTCCACCCTAACGTACACCCTCATTTATTGTTACAACATCCATAAAGGTTTGAAAATATGCTTATTGCAGGATAGGAATAAATTCTCAAAAAACTAATACAAATCTGTTATAAAATTATCTTGTTGTTGTATCCTCTTCGTTCACTTTATTAATTTAATAATATATATAAAACTTTCACTAATGAACTTACTGTTGTCACTTCCCAAACGTTTCGAGATGTTGTTTCTCTTCTTCAGTGGGTGTAATACTGACTGTCGATTACAGAATAACCGTTACGGAAAAATGGTGTGTGTGGTGGGGGTTGATGGTGGGAAGGGATTGGCGCTGAGGTTCGAATTGTGTGTGTGGATCAGTGTGTCGAATAGTGTATGTGATTTATAATGTATTTGTTCATTAATATGTTGTTTGTTTGTAGTGTGTGATATCTGTATATTTCAAATTGTTCAGCTGTGTTTAGTTTTCTACTTTTAGGTAAGTAGTGTAATATTTCCATGTTGTGTTCTATGTTTGTGTAACTGTGGTTTTCGTTATGTAAATGTGTGGCAAATGTGGAATGTATGTAGTTAGTGGTGAGGGCTTTAAAATGTTCAGAAAATCTGGAAGAAAAAGATCTTCCCATCTGGCCAATGTAGAATTGTTGGTAATCTTTACAATTTACGAAAACTCAACACAACCGAACAATACGAAATGTATAAACACCACACAACACAACCAAACAACATACTCAATGATCAATTACAATATAAATCACATACACTTTTTGACACAATTTTACAAAAAACAAACATCAAGTTGAATCCCTGCGCCAATCCCCTTCCTCCACACACCACCCCCACTACACCTTCCACACAACAACCGTTACGAAATGATGGCAGTCTGACTAAAAGCTGAAGAAGGCGGATACGTACGCCGAAACGCGTCCGACGAAAAAAGTAAGTTTTCACAAGAAAAAAGTTCATTTTTAGATAAGTGTTAGTGCTGTAAAAGAAGAGATGAACAATCAAGACAACTACATTACAATTTAATTTATAAACCCCTGTTTTGCTGTATGTGTCAATGTCTTTGTTAGTATTATTTATGTTTTCTAATGGTGTTGTTGGTTCTGTAGGCTATTAATAGTAATTAATTAATTAATTTTGTTTGTAATTAATTAAATATGTGGTTGTAATGTTTATATCAGTACTTCTAAAGACTCTCAATCTGAAAGTTTTAATTTGTTAGACATTTTTATTAGATAACATGATGTGTAATGATGATATAGTATGTATTCAGTGTAACATGATAAAATTGTATGTCTGGTTTATCATGTATTCACATTTGGTGGTTGGTTATTTACTATAGCATCTGAATTGAAAAGTCTTGAAATTGAATTATAAGAAAATAGTAATCATAATAACTCAGTAAGGGCATTGTAAACCTAGTTGAATCTTCGCCTCCTGAAGTTGTCTTTCAAACAGTTTGTACCCATTGGAACAACTTTCTAATTGTGTAATTCACTAATTCAAGGATCTGGGTCCACAGGCCTTCCAACATTTCTTTTACATTAAGAGTTTTTCAGGAGGATACATTCTCAAGTGTTTCTCTCAAATATGACGACTGCATGTTTATTATTTTTGTTGTGGTGAAGCTGCAGTAGCACTGGGATGTCTTTTTTTAAAAGAAAGTCGTAGTTGCTCTTGTCATTAGTTTAGATCAACAGTTTCTTTCCATCTGAAATTAGGATCTGTTAAAAAGTAAAAATTTTTCATATATGTATTGTAACCCGACCGCTGTATGCCGGTCGTTACAAAAAATAAAATGTAGATGGAAAATTTTATAAAAATAAAATTTTCAAATAATACAAAATTTTGTTACGTTTATTAATGTGTGTATATAAGAAATAAATCTGTTTTAAAAGGTTCTTGTAAAAATTTTGATAATCAGGCAGGTATTTATTAATTATCGAGCACTTCTGGAAGATTTGAACCAAGTCTGGAGTTAAATAGATTAACTCCAGTCAGCAATCGATTGGTGATTCTTCTTGCTGGTCCAATATCTCACTCAAATAAAATATTTTCTTCTTCTTGAAGTCCCTCAGCCTTAATAAATAATCTTAAATTAGCCTGTGAAATAATAACAGATAAGAAATAATGGAAATATAAGGATTTATTTAACAATTTAATAAATAATCGATTTTTTATCGATGGAGAACAATTATCGACTCCGTCTCAGGGAATTATCGATTGTGCATACAGAACAAAAATTATGATATGTATTATATAAAAGACAGGTTCTTTGAGCGATTAAAATTAATAGTCAGAGAAGGGTGACGAGAAAGTATAACATTAACAATTAAAATAAATACAATAATTATTATTCAATAGTATTTAAATAATTCTGATATGTAATATTTATGAAAGTTGTCGTCAAACCATATGCAGACTATGACGTCACAACGATGTAGAAGGCAGGATGGTAAAATTAAAAGATGGCCGCTACTATTTCTGGCGTAGTTACTGCGAAATCAACGTGTCCGAAAATCACAACAAAATTACCTTCAGGAATGTTTGAAATTTTCCCGCACTGGTGTAATATGTCTGTTAAGTTATTTGGTGTATTCTGACGAAGTGTTCCGTGTAAACTTGTGTTAATTAGTTTATTTTGTATGTGTTCACTTCTTTGGGTTAAAGTTCTCAAGATATGGTTAGGATTTGTAGAGTGAATTAGATTAAATATATTGTTTTACTGTTTTATATCACTCGTATCATGAAGTTAGGTGTTTGTTTTCACTATTGTCGTGAACGTTTTGGTAGATTTAGTTAAAAAAGTGTCTAATTCGTCTAACTCTCGATTCACTTATTTAATGGCTAACTGTTAGTACCATTTCCGACTCGGTTTTAAAGGAACGTTTTTCACACAACTCTTCAGCTTGATATTCAACAAAAGACTAATTAACTTGGTCAAAATTTGGCCCAGTTAATCTTTGAAAAAGTATTGTTAACATATTTCGATTACTCATACACATGATACAATATTACATTATATATGGAATTTATTTATTTTATTCATCACTTTCATGAATTATGAATCTTATCATTGGTTTAATCATCTCATTCCCTTTAAATTGATGTATTATAGTCCATATCTGTAGACATTTTGTGGAAATTAACAAATTTCTTCCACTTTTTGGAAATATAGGCTCAAAATTGGATTTCCGTCTTTATACAAATTTCCTCCATTTTAATTATTATTAATACTATTATAATAAATTTTAATTAGTCATATTCCTCTTCCTTTCCTTAAATACATATAAATTAAACCTTTAAACTGGTTTTTTGTGTTAATCTCTGAATTTGACATTGCTCTTTAAAATTAATTAATTTATATATTTTGAAAATTTACAATATTTTAAGGTATATTTCCTTATTATTATTTTAACTCATAGGATCATTCCCAGTAGTGGTTAACTGATTTACTTTATCTAAATCTGGCTAGTTTACAGGATTTATAAGTGAATTATACTGGTTTATATTGTTTCTGTGAATTCACCAAATGGCCTAGAGTTTAGAATTTTATATTTCTGTCTTTCTCAAATAAATTTAATCCTAACTCCTACTCTGACTTTACATAGTTACTATTACATGAAAATAAAATGGTTTATAACTTATTGTGAGGTGTAGTATTTAATTAACACTACTGTTATTAAAATAAATAAGTATGAACATTATTTAGCAATCTGCACAATTGAACATATTGCTGATATGGTTTGAACATATACTTTTAACTATTTTTGAGTTAACATAGCATACCTATTGAAACATTATTAATGGTATGTATGCTATTATTTAGCAAATATTATTCATTTTAAACACATAATATAAATCTTATTTTCTAATAACTCTTACAAACACATTGATTTTATCGCTGTGAAACAACAGTCTATTTCAACATTTTAAACCTATGAATACTAAATTAATGCCAGTCCTTTCTGGTCTAAACCATTGCTATTTATGATACCCTTCATCAGTAAACATGACCACCCATACTCTAGTTATTAGCATTTTTTACAAATGTCTTGTAAACAAAGAGTTACATTAAAATAATAAAATACTGGAAATCTTCCATTTTATTATTTTATTATGCTGTTTATTATTGGATATTAAAGTTGTTATATAGAATATTGATAAGTCATAGTATCACTAACTTTAAGTTTATTGCGTTTCTAAAAAACACTTACACAAACTCACTTTCACTGTTGGTTCTGATATTTTGAGTCTTATTATCTCAGACCAGACCTTTAGTAATCATGGACTGTTAAGACTTGCTTATTTTCTTATCACACAATAGCTTTAGTCGGTTCACTTCTTATAATACTATACAGCACTTTAGTTTTCTAAATAATTACATTCTTATAGGATTTTGGTATGTTATACTTTCTTTTTAATCGTTTTTGTGGGTTTGGGGTTGATGGTAGTTAATAATAATAATAGGTTTTACAACGGTGTTTCTTTCATACTATTTCTTCCTCTCCTCCTGTCTTCTTTCTTGTCCTTCTTCTTATCTTCTTTCTTGTCTTCATTCTTGTCCTTCTTCTGGTCTTCATTCTTGTCCTTCTTCTAGTCTTCATTCTTCTGGTTTTGATTTCCTTAAATCTCCTTCAATATTATTTTAACATATGTGGTGTAATTAAACTTTATGATTTCATATGACTTAATAAGTAGTGGATTTTCTGTCACGCTACAGAATGCCCTTCTCCAGAAGTAATTTTTCAGACTATACTTGCTTTGTCTGAAACAATTGCTTATGATAATTATTCTAGGTTTGTTATTATTCTGGACTTCCTTCCATTTTAAAAATTTTCTTATTTATATTTGAGTTTATATCATTCTCACTTGATCTTCCTTGATAGTAATAGTCATCTGAGTTCATATTTATTATTTCATTTTCATATTTCTTCTTAGTATTTTCTCCTTGGGATATTTCCTCCCTATCGTTCCCTACTTTGTGAGATGGTTCAGTTCAGAGAGGCACTGTACGCTACTTTCCTCTGCTGTCCAATACTTCACACATATTTGAGTACAGAGGCAAATCATCTCTGCTCAAAAAACATATTAATACTGCTGGAATTATCTACAGACAGATTAAAAAATTATTCAGAATAGTACACATTTGTTACTATTTAAAAAAAATATCTTTGGGATACTTCACTTATTACTTATTATATTTCTCAGAGATTTTAATATTCCTATCTCAGTTGTTCTTCTGACTCGTTAACTGGATGTTTCTTTCATTTGATATTATGGTAGGAAGCTCTTCTATTATTACATTTTTCAACTTTTCTTATCATATAATTCTTTTGGTTATAAATTCTTTATTACCTTCTGGTTTTTTTATTATAATCTGCATTGTTTATAGTAGCATATCTTTATGACATTTTTAGACTATTTCTTTGTTCTTATTATTTCCACTTGTTCTATTTTCTAGAACTGTTTATAACTGTCATTATCATAATTGACATTTAATTCATAAATCATTTTGTATTAATTCGTTTAATTACATATATCTTTGATATTATTCTCACATTATTCCTGTTATGGTTATTATACTTTCGAATGAATGTTTTTTATTAGTTTCATAATGAGGTCATAATTTCTCCTCATACCACTTCAAAGTTTTATTATCTCATAATTCCAAATAAGTTTTTGTACTTTATTATATTCAATCACTCAAATCGTATCAACTCAAATCGTATCTTCTCAAATTGTATCTCATTTTCCTTTTAATTTCCTTTGGCATCATTTTATGGAAAGGTTTTTACTCTTCATATTGAAATTAGACATGATCATACTGTCCAGAATTATTTGTTTTAATTCTAAAGTCTGTTTCCTTTATTCATCCCATTATGATCCTGTATTAACATGGTAATTATATTTTATGCTTACCATAAATATGGTATTAAATCTCTTCTGTTTATCTCACCAAAGTGTTTTATTAATAATTGGTGGTAAGTTGTACTTACTCTTGGTTTGGAAACTTGATTTATACACAATTCACTCTTCTTATATTATTCCACAAAGTTTTCTCAAATAATTTGTATGTAAGTTGGGCTTGCTTTTCTTTTTAGAACTTATATTATTTCAATCTAAATTCTGTTTTATATTTATCCCTTCAAAATGTTTTTTCTCAAATTCTTGGTTAGTAAGGTGAACTTACATTTTTTTTTTTTTTTTTTTTTTTTTTTTTTTAGATGATTTCTTATTCTAAATTCTTTTTATATTCTTGCCATAAAGTTTCTCTTCAAATAATTGTTATGTAAAGTATTACTTTGTTTTTGGAATTTTGAGTTTTTTTTCTAAATTCTTGTTTTCTATTCTCTTCCAAAATGTTTATTTCAAATTCCTGGTTAGTAAGATGGTCTTACCTTGTTTTAAAATTTGGATGATTTTAAATTCTTCTCTTATATTCTTGCCATAAAGTTTTCTTAAATATTTTGTATGTAAGGTGGGCTTACATGTGTTTTAGAATTTGGCTGGTTTTAAATTCTAACTTCTTCTTATATTATTGCCATAAAATTTTCTTCAAATAATTTTTGTGTAAGGTGGGCTTACATGTGGTTTAGAATTTTAATGGTTTTAAATTCTAACGTCTTCTTATATTATTGCCATAAAATTTTCTTCAAATAATT
Organism: Magicicada septendecula; assembly: GCA_034769895.1. Classification (NCBI taxonomy): domain Eukaryota; kingdom Metazoa; phylum Arthropoda; class Insecta; order Hemiptera; family Cicadidae; genus Magicicada; species Magicicada septendecula. The sequence goes on along the minus strand of CM068370.1, from coordinate 274,892,723 downwards.
TTTATGTAAGGTGGGTTTACTTTTGTTTTAGAATTTTGGGGTTTTAAATTCTAACTTCTTCTTATATTATTGCCATAAAATTTTCTTCAAATATTTTTTTATGTAAGATGGGCTTACCTGTATTTTAGAATTTTGATGTATTATTCATAAAATTTCTTCATGGATGCCTGGTTAAAGACACCCTTAACTTTATTTGAACTCATTTCCTTTATTTCGTATGTGTTGTTGTTATTGTCCTTAGAGACAATATAGGGACCAGTGTACAGAAGCAATAATTTTTTTGTTATCCCCTCTAAGGAACTGGGTAATTCCCTATTCTGGGCCCATCGGTTCCCTCTGTGTTTTTCGAGGTATTCCTCGATGCGTGCCAAGAACTCCATAGGCTTCCGTTTATATTGCTGGAAATTGAGCCATTCTCTGTTCTCGGACATGGGGAAATTATGATATCCAGATGGTCTGTTCCTTATCAACTCTATCTCCTCCTGGCTCTGACGCACCTGTCTGGTTATGTTCGACATAGCGGCTTCCACGCCGTCGCATCTTTCGGTTACCTGTGTCCGCACTTTATTCACTTCTTCCAAAGCAAATTTCTTAGTCTCCTCCATTTTCGTTTTCTGTTGTTCTTGGACCTGAGTAATCTCCTTAGTTATCACTTCCCGGACTTCCAGCACTTCGTTTTCTGTTTGACGACACCTTTCGTCTACTTCTCTGATCTGCTGGTTAACAACCACGACTTCCTGTTCTAACTTCTTTACGATGGATTTCTTCGTCTCTGTTATCTTTTTATTCAACTCCTCTTTAGCTAGCTCAATCCTCTCGTCTAACTTATTCATGTTCTCTTGGTTAACTTCCCTTAGTTCTTCTCTCAACCTTTGATTATTCTCGTCCATCTTCTCCTCCATTTTCAGATTATTTTCCTCCAACTTTTCCCTCAGTTGCTGATTGTCGCTTTCTATTTTCTTACTGGTTTCTTCCATCTTCTCTTCTAAATTCTTATTATTTTCTTCCATTTTCCTTTCCATCTTCCTACTAGTTTCTTCGATCCTCTTATTAGTATTTTCTATCTTACGGCCCAATTCTTCCTTTGTGGATCAGTTATCTTCCTTCAGATCCTCTAGTTTTTCATTTAATGAATGGTTGTCTTCCTTCAGATTCTCTAGTTTTTCATTTAATGAATGGTTATCTTCCTTTCTTTCCTTACTACTTTCATCCATCTTCTTATGCAGGTCTTCCTTTAATTCCTGATTCATTTTCTTACTGGTTTCTTCCATGTCTTTACTCAATTTCTTATTATTTTCATTCATGTCCTTTCTCATCTCCATCATCACCTTGAACATCTCTTGTAGTGTCGTTTCCTCTGGTTGTGAGGGTTTCTCTTTCTCTGGGACATTGACTTCCCCTGTTTGCGTTGTTACTTCGGGTTGTTCCTCTGGTGGTGTGGGTTGTTTCGATTCCACCTGGGTTAGTAACACTTCCGGATCCTCCACGGGTGTTGCCTCCTTATCCCCCATGTCAATCTCTTTTTCGGCCTCTGCCGCCCTCTTTTTCGAAGTAGCTCGTCTTTGCATTTCTCTCTCTTCTTTTTCTATTAATTAATCGCTGCCAGGCTTATCTTATCGAGCTCTCTAAGTTGGACGCCACTTTGTAACCCGACCGCTGTATGCCGGTCATTACAAAAAATAAAATGTAGATGGAAAATTTTATAAAAATAAAATTTTCAAATAATAAAAAATTTTGTTATGTTTATTAATGTGTGTATATAAGAAATAAATCTGTTTTAAAAGGTTCTTGTAAAAATTTTGATAATCAGGCAGGTATTATAAAAGAAAACAGGGATCTATAAATTAATATGTAATAGTTGTGATGCTTTTTATGTGGGCCAAACGGGCCGTGGTTTTCTCAAGAGGTTTGTTGAACATAAGCCACCCACTTATTTTCATAACACAGGAAATGTAAAATCTAAATTCGCTAAACATCTTATTGATGAAAATCACAACTATACTAATTTTCATACCAACTTGATACCCCTTCACTTTTGTAATAAAGGACGTTACATGAACGCCCTTGAGGAGTTTGAGATATATAGAGCGTATAATAATCCTGTTACCAGGCCACATGTTTTAAATGATCAGCTGAACTTTAAATCTAATGTTCTGTATGATACTGCGTTGCGATATTGTCGCGACACGAGTCAAATATGAACCAGTGCGCTGTCGGTTACCATGTGGTGTACACCAAAAATTGTTGTGTGCGTACTTTGTGTAGTGTAATTGTGTTTTGTGGATTTTAATATTTTTAATATATTGACGACTGTGCCATCGTATGATGGTATGAAGAGACTTTTTTAAATATTCTGATGATGGGACAAGTGTCCCGAAACATGTCAATTGTGTAAAGACATTTACTTAAGCCACAGACGGTGAGTTACATAGCGTTTAGTTGATTATAAAATACGTGGCTTGGACTATAAGCGGATTTATTCCATTAACAATATAAATATATCTGTTACTGGGAGTGGCGTGCAGTTGGCTTCTGTCAAAGGGTACTAGTTTCAAATACACCTTTCATTAGCGGGCACAATTTTTAGAAATGGAATAAACATAAACAAAGATATAAATAAATAATTTAATAAATTAAACAAAACAGGTAAAAATAATTAAGAAAAGACAGCAAATAAAATAAGTGAATAAGTAAGAAAACTTTACTTTAATTTGTATATTAGTGCATCCTCTTGTCACCTAGCTAAAGGAATTTCACATGTTGAAAGCATCATAGAAGTATCTCTGACTTTGCAGCTCATCTAGTAAGCCTTTTTCAATTGATAATAGGGAAAGTTTGGAAAGCCTATTCTCACACTGGGTATTGCACAGACATCTTTTAGGTGTTTAAAACAAGAGAAGGTGCACTCGACAGTGGAAGTGCTCACTGGTATTGTTGATACTAAACAACATAATTTATATGTTTCTGGAATGCTTCTTCTGCTGAACATGTTTGTTTCAAGATATCCATCATTTTAGTTGTTTGAAAAGGCTGTAAACTGACACTATTTCGCTCTGCAAATTTCCTAAATTAAATTCTTGGATTTCGTTCTCCATGACATGTCCGTTACTTAACTGAATATAATTATTTCACTACGACTCGAAACACAAAACTTTTTATGTAAAAACCTCTGAAGAAGCTTTTTAAAAGTGAAAACCGGTTCAGGTTATAAGGTAAAACTTTTACGTTTTTACCCATAAAAAGTTTTGTTTTCCTAAATTAAAAAAAAAAACACTAACTTAATTTAAGTGACAAAAAGAAGTTATAAGAAAATTGGGCTTTGAAGCACAGAAATCTGTTTGAATCTAACAGTTCAAGAAAGTGCAGCTAATCGAGGTCCTGAAATCTCACCTCCATTTATCTAATCATAGTTTAAATAATTTTACTGTAGGGATGCATATATTTGCTTTTTGGATTTAATGAGCATCTTCAGAACATCTCTCCTTAGTAGTTTCCAACTTATTGTCTTCTAATTTTTTATACAACTTCAAAATTGTCCCTAGAATCTCTGAGGTGATAGCAGTCTCTTTTCTATTCTTGATATATTGTTTCAAGTCAGACGTTTTGGTTTGAAGAATGTTGAATAGAGTGTCAGTGACAGAAAAAATATGGCAGACTGAAAACATAAAGTAAAATGCAAAATCGAAATCCTTCAGTCATTCAAAAACACAGCATTTAGCAGTTATGAAAGAGTCAGGGTCCCTTGGTTCAGATTCGGATTAAAATTGAGACCAAGGAATGGTGTGTGATCATAATTTTTGCTTAAAATGATGTCACCATTGCGTATATGGTGAATAGTCACTATGGTAAATATTTTCTTGTAATATACTGTTATGACGGTCTCGCTGATCGTCATATGGTACAGTGGAAAACAAATACAGACACCAGTGAAATCACAAATCAACAGCTTTAATTAATCACAAATAACAATTTATAATCAACATCATTCTCCTGTACAGTAATTCTAGTTAAATTTGTCCACACGCAATAATAATGTCAAGTATTACAGTTCCACACTAAATATAACACAATAACACTTCACCGCGTTACTTCGAAATGCACTTGAATAAATCACCACTTACAACTGACTTCTAAGCGGCAGCTGTCGCCTATGTATAGCCTGCAGGGTTCCAGACCAATGTTCCATAACATGCGTCCTTAACAAGCACATGAAAACTAGAGTATACTTGAGTGCGGCCTTGGCAGAAACATGTACCTGCTCAGCTAGCCTAGAAATGGGTAGAACGACACTCACAACTGTTCCATATAGTTCCATCGTTACAATACAGTATGTGGAGTTATAATGCAAGCCTTCTCTATCTCTCCCCCCTCTCTCTGTAATGATATCAACTTGTCAATTAATTTCATATAAACCTCTTATAAAGATTTATAATCAGACCTCATCATTTACTTCCAAAGTGACCTTGGCTTTATTATTTCCAAAGTAGTACAGATAATTTAACATACAGAAAATACATTTTATTGTTTAGAACAAAGCCTTTTCCCACTTTTGTCCTTTCATCCTTCACTTCCGAAACAGTTCTACTCAGTTTCTCACTATATAATTAGTGATTCAGGCTCTCCTAGTGACAGGCTGCTACTACTTTGAGTTTTTGTAGATAGCAGGGAGTGTTCCATTTAGTAAATACTTAGTTCACCTGTTGGTCCTTGTTCTAGTAATGTGTCCTGACCCATTCATCTCTTAGTAGTGTACTATGTCACTTGAACTACATCGTTTACTAAATAATTCTGCAGTTTTTTTTTTGTTCAATAGACCTACACATTTTAATTTTCTTGGCTTTAATGTTTCACCTATTCTGTGACGAGGCATTGTCAAGCTACTGAGGATGGGTCATTATAAAAAGGGTTAAACACTTGGTACTGAGAGAAATAAAATGTGTGATAAACACATTTTTTTAAATTGTAATTATAATAAATTATAATTAAATATAATTATTAATAATTAATAAACAAGAAAGTTGTTATTAACACAAAAGTTTACAAGCAAAATTACATAGTCTATATATTACTTTTTTATTTTAGTATTTGAATTGTTCAGTGACAAGCGTCTCAACTCTCAGTAATTTGCTTTATTAATTTAATTTTTATAAATTTTATACATTTTTATAAATTTTAAACCCACACTCGATTGACTCTATAAGTTTCCATAATTTTGAAAAGTAATGTACTGAGTATATATAGAAAAACTATGAACTATATTTTCAAGTAATTTAGATGTTATTAAGTATGGTCAGTATTAGTAGATAGATAAATAATATATTAGTATGGATGTAATGGAAAATTATAGTATAGTAGTATTTATAGCTGTAGCAATAAAATTTATCTATAAATGAAAATGATTGGTGAAGGGGAGGGGATAATTTTTTATATGTGTACTACGTTATCGGCAACAAAGAAGTAGTTTGTTGATAAAATTCCTTCACAGACTGTTTGTCCATGGTCCAATGTTTTCTGCAAAACCAGACGTTTCGGAAGTGCCATCGACTGCCATCACAGTGAAAATCGAGTGCGCTAACGTGAGGTGGTATATGTTAGTGACCACAATTCTGTTCTTGAGGCTGAAGATAGAAGTAGTTTCTGTAGAAATATTTCATTTCTAAAATGATTTTAAATATAAATCTTAAAACATGGAAGTCATGTATGGTTTTCCATACTGATATTTTATTTATTTGCATCGAATAGTATTATTGTTTAATTATTGTTCTATCCAGATCAAATTATGTGTATGGAGTTCTGGAAAAATTAGACAGGCATAAAGTTTTGTTTGTTTATTGTAAACTGTATTATGTTTGGAAGTATCCCAAAGTAAATTTAACATTAGTCACTCAATGACGCCAGTCCAGTTTTTTAAGGCTAGGAGAATCCTTGAAATGTTTGGACCATCACTAGGTCATGATGGATCAAATCATCAAACTTCAGTTTGCTGTGAAAAACTGGCAGATTTGAGTAGTCACTTGATAAAGGATGGTGTTGTAAAAACAACAATTCTTTCAGAATTATTTTATGGCCCTGTCAGTCTGGAAATAACTATCACTCGTTTAGACCTTCAGCAGATTTAAACTTTTCTTATTCGTGTTAGCAATACATCATGTAAAACTGCTAGAAGTATGGAATACAAAGACAAGTCGAGGATTGTACATTTTTAGGTTAGGTACACTTTACAAAACCTTTTCATCAGATGTTCAAGAGAGCAAGCATGTAATTGTTGTTTTTCTTTTTTTTATAAGTCCCTTAGTAAGGTTTCTCAGCAACAGCAACTGGATGTCAAAGTTTGCTTCTAGGATATGTTTTATAAAGTAGTGGAAACTTGCTACTTGAACACAATACACTTGCACACAACATTCCAGAAGTCTGTTCTAAAAACAATTATAATCAACCTGCTGTTTCAACAGTACCTACTAATAATGCAGCATGGCAACATTTAAACCATTTTTGTTGGTCTGAACGTTTGTTTCAAGCTGAGTATACCAAATATGTTTGTAATAGGTTTATAATTTAAGATGTGAAGTATATGAAGCCATTACTAGTACCTGCTCATTAGACAAGAAATTATAACTATAATTTCCATTAATTTTGTTAATGTTCTTTGCCATTCATTATTTAGTTATTTTTTTAATATCAGGAAAAGTTCTGATGAAATTTCTGTACGTGTCATTTTTGGTCTCTCTCTCTCCCCCCCCTCATTTTTATTTATTGAAAAAAAAATAAAAAACTGACACTCCTCTGTATATGTCCACATTGCATAAAATTAAAAAAAATTAATCCAAGAAATTAAAAAAAAAACTTGTAAACTCTGAAAACATTTGTTCTAATACAGAATTCAAATTAAATAAAGAAAAAAAGGAATTGTGTGCTGCTAGTGTGTGTGTGTGTTTTAATGGAGACATCTTCCCCCTTGCTCCTCAACCCCTTTCAGAAAGTGAACAGACAGAACAATACCTGACCTGCAAATGGTCTTGAAACATACTTGTGATCTTGCAAAAGAGGATCAATCCTCTGTGTGTTTTAATGATAATTAGTTAACCAATGGACATGTCATGGACAACAAAATCCAACAATTTACAAATGAATAATGAAAACGCAAAGATTAAAAACTAATAAGAAATCATTCAATAGACATAAAGAAACAAAATAGTAAAATTTATTAATGAATCAAAGGAATTCAGAAATTCAACTGATAATCACACATTAGTACTTAGTGTCACTAATTTCACAATTCCACAAAATTTTTAACTATTGGATAGTGAACACTGGATTTCAATATAGTAAGCGTACACATATTAATGTAGGTTGTTTCACAAAAAGTGAATGGAAAAGAAAAGAATACACAACTTCAACTTTTTTAAACTGAAAACAAGAAATTCTTTACAGTTAGTGTAACGTATTGTGTTACTGTAAGACACAGCAGTTCTGTTAATGTGCTAATTAAGATGCATTAATGTATAAATAAAGCTAAATGACCGAATAAGATATTCTTAGATGTAGTGTAGTAATTCAGGTTAGGTCTAATTGCTCATTAGACTTTGTCTAAATTTTAAAGATGTTTAGGACCGACCATTAAAAACATTGTTTGAGATATGAGTAGGGAGTAGATGTATTAATATAATGTTACCCAACAAGATCAGGAACAATTATGTATATTAAATTAAGTAGTTAGTGGACTTAAAAACCTGCAGTAGAAACTCCAGTTTTTATAAAATAAATAGGGAGAGAATTGAAGATTTCTTGTTTGGAAATGTTATATCTGTTTTCTTCACAAGTAACTAAAATGTTGTTAATGGCCTTTTTTTAAGAGTATGAAAATACAATAGATACTGTACTTGAAAAAAGGTGAATTTTATTGGTACATACTAAAGTATAGAGTCCTATTTGTTTCTATTCATTAACAAAGGTCCGTACTGTAATAATTTTGTGTGTAATACGCAAGCATTCTTTAATATGTTTACGAGATTCTCCAATTTTGTTTGCATTAATTCAGACCGTAGTAACACTAAATTCCACTGTAACCCATTATTATACTTAATCATTTGCGTGTTAACAGAAACTGCACACTGCTTTTTATTGCATTATGTTGAAAAAAGGATTTGAATGTACTTGTTTGGTTATATGTTAGATTGTACTTGGCTATAGGTTCTAAATTGGAAGTAGGTTTTAATTCCGGTACCTGGAATAAATACAGCATTTAATGTTATATACAGCCTTTTATCCATACAATAACTACAGCCTTTGAATGTACACTAACTAAGGAAAATGTTTTTAAGTCTAATTAATTTTAAAAATCTAAAAGGTTAAGTTAGATTGTTAAACGTAGACACAACCTCCAAAAATCGTCTCTATACCGTAATTATGTGCGATAAATGGAAATTAATTTCTGTACTTCCAGTAAATACAGCCTTTTAATAAAATATGTATCAATAAACCCCAATAAAATATGTACCAATAACGTACTAGGTTATACGTTCTAAATTGGAAATAGGTTTGAATTCCGGTACTTCGAATAAATACAGTCTTTTATCCACACAATAAAAACAGCCTTTTAATGCACACTAACTAAGGAAATGTTTGTTAAGTCTAATTAAAATTTAAAAATCTAAAAGGTTGTTCCATTGTTAAACGTAGACACAACCTCCAAAAATCGTCTCTGTACCGTAATTATGTGCGGTAAATGGAAACTAATTTCTGTACTTCCAATAAATACATCTTTTTAATGTACACTAACAAAGTAAATTTTACTTAAGTTACATTGTCGTACATCACCTCCATAATCTGCCATTAGTTACTTGTGAATAATATACATTCAGTAGAAATCTGGACACGGAAAATAAGTACAAACGAGGAGACGGAAGTATCAGTTTGCCGTACCATCGTAAGCTAGATCCTACGATGAAACGGCACAGTCAAACTTCCGTTTCCTCGTTTGTACCTACTTTCCATATCCATATTGCTCCTGGATCCGTTTTATTCACAAGTAACTAATGGCAGGTTATGGAGGTTATGTACGACTTAAATAAAATAATTTCCTTTGTTAGTGTACATTAAAAGGGTGTATTTATTGGAAGTACAGAAATTAGTTTCCATTTATGGCACATAATTACGTTACAGAGACGATTTTTGGAGGTTGTGTCTACGTTTAACAATGTAACTTAACCTTTTAGATTTTTAAAATTAATTAAACAACAAAAATTTCCTTAGTTAGTGTACATTCAAAGGCTGTATGTATGGATAAAAGGCTGTATATAACATTAAAGGTTGTATTTATTCGAAGTACCGCAATTATAATCTAGTTCCAATTTAGAACGTAGGCCTATAACCTAGTACAATGTAACGTATAACCAAACAAGTAGGCATACATTAAAATCCTTTTTTCAGTTTCAAGAGTAGTGTCAGTTTTTTATGTTTTTTCAATAAATAAAAATGAGAGGAGGGAGAGAGAGACCAAAAAATGTTATGCCTATCTAATTTTTCAAGAACATAGCAAAAATGGAATTTCTACAAAGTTTACATTAAATGAAAATGATGCAAGTACTGTTAGCTTTTAACAAATGTTGACAATTTTGCCCAATACAGAAATGAAGGAAATTGACAGACAAATTGTCTACGAGTTCCCTGGAAGTGATTAAGGTTCATCAGTTAACATGCAAATGATTAAGTATTAATAATGGGTTAGAGTGGAATTTTATGTTACTATGGTCTGAATTAATGCAAATAAAATTGGAGAATCTCGTAAACATATTAAAGAATGCTTGTATATTACACACAAAATTATTACAGTATGGACCTTTGTTAATGAATAGAAACAAATGGGACTCTATAGGCCTACTTTAGTATGTAGGCTACCAATAAAATTCACCTTTTTTCAAATACCGATATCTATTGTTTTTCCAAACTCTTAAAAAAAGGTCATTAACAACATACATTATGAGAAAACGTGGTTACAAATCATAACCAGCCATTAGTTGCTTGTGAAGAAAATAGATATAACATTTACAAACATGAAATCTTCAATTCTCTCCCTATTTGTTTCTTGGATTTCGTTGTCCATGACGTGTCCGTTACTTAACTAAATATCACTATAATATTGACGACTCGGAACACTAAGTTTTTTATAAGTAAAAAAGTAAAGTTTTACCTTACAGCCTAAACCAGCTTTCACCTATAGAAGGCTTCATCAGAGGCTCTGATGAAGCCTTCTATAGGTGAAAGCCGGTTTAGGCTGTAAGGTAAAACTTTACGTTTTTACTTATAAAAAACTTAGTGTTCCGAGTCGTCAATATTATAGTGATATTTAGTCCTATTTGTTTTATAAAAACTGGAGTTTCTACTGCAGGTTTCAAGTCCACTAACTACTTAATTAAATATACATAATTGTTCCTGTATCTTGTTGGGTAACATATTATATTAATACATCTGCTTCCTACTCATATGTGCAAACAATGTCTTTAATGTACGGTCCTAAAATCTTTATCAACACTTTATATCTTTAAAATTTAGACAAAGTCTAATGAGCAATTTGGCCTAACCTGAATTTACATGACCTGGCTCAGAACAACTTTATTTTGGCAAATACAAAGATGAAGACTGGTTGCAATTTCTTCAGGGCTCACACCTGCTGCCAGGCTTAGTTTTATAACATGATAAGGAAGGAAATCAGCCCGAACCTGCAACCACTGTGGGAAGGCTTTTACACCATTACCAAAAACATTAATGATGTCATCTAAGAATAACTCATTAGGGTACTTTGCTTTATTTATACATTTAATGCATCTTAATTAGTACACTAACAGCACTGCTCTATCTTACAGTAACACAACATGTTACACTAACTCAAAAGAATTTCTTGTTTTCAGTTTAAGAAAGTTGAAATTGTGTATTTGTTTTCTATTCCATTCACTTTTTGTGAAACGTGCTTTACATTAATATGTGTACGCTTACTATATTGAAATCCAATGTTCACTATCCAATAATTACAAATTTTGTGGAATTAGTAACATTATGTACTAATGTGTGATTATCAATCTATATTATCAGTTGAATTTCTGAATTCCTTTGATTCATTAATAAATTTTACTAATTTGTTTCTTTATGTCTATTGAATGATTTCTTATTAGTTTTTAATCTTTGTGTTTTAATTATTCATTTGTAAATTCTTGGATTTTGTTGTCCATGACGTGTCCATTACTAATTATCATTAAAACACACACACACACACACACACACACACACACACACACACACACACACACACACACACACACACACACACTTCCTTTTTTCTTTATTAAATTTGAATTCAGTATTAGTCATCTTTGCTGTTAACATGGACACATCTTCCAAATGTTCATTTCTTACAAGTTCTTCTCTTTACAGGACTAATAGTTTTGTAAAAAACTCAATTGTTTGTTATTACATTTTCAATTGTTACCCTTAACATTTCAACCTCATCATAAAATAACTGTTGAGAAACTGAGAGCTCTTTGTTAAAAAGACTTTTCATTAGTAAAGTTACTAATAAGTAGGCATACATTTGTACTCATAATATGAGGTTAAGAATTAAGAAAAGGTGAAACCAACTCGTTACACTGAAAAACTTCTAGGTATACTACTACTGATTGAAAAAGACAAGATAACTCATGGTGAACTTTGCTTTCAGACATTTGAACACCATGGATTCTGCGTTTATTCACAGTTACTTTGCCCTTTTTTACATTTTATCAACTTGTGTTGTAATGTGTCAAAATTGGGTCATTTTATTTATTGCGGTTATGGGGTCTTCGTATTTCATTTATTTTATTTTTGCGGGGTTTTGTAAAAAATATTGTGCAACGGGTTATTTCCATTGTAACAGACCACGTGGCAAGTAGAACAGTGTTAAGAACAAAGCAGCAAGACACAGTTTCTGTTGTGTAACCAGGCAAGGAATTTGCACCACCCTAAATTTCTCAGAACTTTGCATAAATGTGACCACGCACCCACGAGCAGTACAAGTCCGCGCTCGGGGGACGCCGTCGTCCCAAAAACCAAGATGTCTGGAGAACAAATCTATTCACCGTCTCCTTGGCCGACTTACAGGAAATGTAGTTAAGCCCCGCCTACTGCTAGTGACATCAGTCTAGCAGCGCCAAATATCGTCTACACACTGGGCTGATATAACTACAGTAGAGTCCCGGTTATCCGCCATAAAAGGGCTGGCAGAAGGGCGGATAATAGGGAGAGTTAATAAAACGCAAATGTATCATAAAATTACGTTGTAATTTTGTAAATGTAATTAATAAACATCACGTTTTACAACAAATCAATAGAGAAAACAATACAGTACTGTACAATTATATTACAAAATTATAGTAAAACGTTTTAGAGAACAAGCAACAATATTAAAGTTATACACTTACAAAAAAAGAGAAAACAATTACGCCTACTTTAGTACTTCACGCTTCAAGTTTAAGAATTCAGTAAATTTTAACAAGAAAAATTTCCTAAAAATAAATATGAAGTGAGAGTTCAGTTCATGATGAGTGAAAAAAATTAGTGATCTTCGACTGCCTCCCTGATGATTCCCGCTTCTTTGCTGCCAAATCTCGCCATCTTTGGAGCATCATTATGTCGACAACCCAGGCTTCCTCTTGCTGCTCAGCGTACTGAATGGCTGCTTCAAGAGCTTTAACCCCTTCTTTGTGTGTGATCTTTTGGGGCTCAACAGTTTCAGAGTCTTGATCTTCAACAACATCATCGCTATTAACAAGTGTTACAATTTCTTTGTCAGTTATTTCATATTGGTCGTCTCCTGAAAGCCAATTCCTTATTTCATCCAACGATGCATCCTCACATCCAGGGATACGTTGCACCAAGGGCAAAATACTTTCATGAAGTTCATCCATCATGCTTTCAGCCATATTTTCGTCCTCGCCCAACAGCTTATGCCACGACTTCGCAATTGTTTGTGCCCCGACGTCGGCCCAGGCCCTTGCGACCCAATAAGCGACATCCTTCAAATTTTTACTTTTCAACTTCTTAATCAAGTTTTGCCCATCTTCAATTTCTTGTATGACTGTTGACAGAAGCTTTCTTCGATAGTTTCGTTTAAGTGTTTCCAAAACACCCTGGTCCATAGGCTGACAAATGGCAATCACATTTGGTGGCAAAAACATAGCCTTTATGTCCCCATCTCTAAGTTCGTCTGGATCTGGGTGAGTTGGGGCATTGTCTAGCAGTAAAACTACTTTTCTGGGTAGGTTGTTGTCTTTTAAAAACTTCTCTGTAGAAGGAACAAACTCTTTAAAAACCATTCCTTAAAAATTTCACTAGTCATCCATGCACTTTTTTGATTGAAATATTTTACTGGAAGAGCATGTTTTGAAATGGTTTTAAAAGCCCTAGGGTTTTTGGACTTTCCAATCATTGCCATGTCCATTTTATGGTTTGCTGTGGCACTACTGCATGCTAAAATAGTCACTCTCTCTTTACTACGTTTATAGCCAGGGGCTGCAGCTTCAGTTCTAGCTGCAAGGCTCTTACTCGGTAACATTTTGAAATTAAGGCCTGTTTCATCACAATTAAATACTTGATCTCCTGTTAAGCTTTCAGTTTCAACAAAGTCTTGAAATTTTTTCTTAAACTGCTCCATTTCTTGAAAGTTTGATGACAGTTTCTCGCCGCAAATATTCAACTGACAGATTCCTTAACGCTTCTTCCATCTATCAAGCCAGCCAACGCTAGCTGTAAAATCTGCATCACTTTCGTTAAATTCTTTTTGAAACTGCAACGCCTTTTCTTTTAAGATAGGTCCCGAAATAGGCACCCCTTTCTCCCTGAACTGTGTAAACCAAATGTACAACGCTTCGCTAACTTTTTCATAATCACTATTAGTAGGGGGAAAATGCTGGTCCTGACTCACAAAGGAATGCCGCCTTTCTTAAAAAACATAAAAAACGCTAAAAAACAAGATCAAAGAGATGCCGCCGTTCCCGCGGTCCAAGATTTTTTCCCACGCTCTCCCCACCACCCTGGACCCGCAGTATCCGCGAATTTTCGCGAATATAATTTTTTATATGCAGCCTTTCGCGAGCCTAAATCACTTTCACTTTCTAATTTCCGCGAATATAATTTTTTATATGCAGCCTTTCGCGAGCCTAGATCACTTTCACTTTCTACTGGACCACAGCATCCGCGACTTTTTCGCTGATCTGTGTCAAGATCCGCGACTTTTTCGCGTATCTGGACCACAGCATCCGCGTTATTTTTTTATATGCCGCCTTTCGCGAGCTTAGATCACTTTCACTTTCTATCACTTGATGCATTATAGTGTATATATTAAATATATGATCAGGGTTACCAACCTTACATGAGTTCAAATTTGTTATAATGTATATTAAATCTATATGATCAGGTTTACCAACCTATGGTGGGGGGTTCCGACTTGATGCATTATAGTGTATATATTAAATATATGATCAGGGTTACCAACCTTGTATGAGTTCAAATTTGTTGTGCGTTATAATGTATATTAAATCTATATGATCAGGTTTACCAACCTATGTATGGGTTCAAACTTGATATGTGTGTGTATTATAGTGTATATTAAAATATATGATCAGGGTTACCAATCCTGCATTATTGTGTGTGTGTGTATAGAACAGATCTGCCAACATTTTTCTTCGGTGGGAAATTCAAACTATATTATAGTAAATTGTTGACGACGACTTCGATATCAACTCTCTCTCCCCTCCTCTCTCTTTGTCTCTAGACACAGTTGTCATCAGTTTTACATAAGCGCCGTGCTACTTATGGATTATTGTAATTAGCGATACTAAAATGTAATCACCAGGAAATATATTTATCGCCTACCTCATTGTGTTCTACTTCTAATTTTGGTACATGACAGTCATTGACTGTGATTTAGAAATTAATATACTGTCAAGTCTGTGTGTGGTAAAGTGTTACGCATAAAATATGAAAAAATATATAATGAGTGAGGCAAAACAAAACACATACAGCCGAGTTGCAGACGCGTATTTGCAGATTCACCTCTCTCTCTCTCACTGCAAACGTTGACAAGAATTCCCTTATTCAAACGATTTGTATGTGTGTACATGAACTTAAATATAGTTTACAGACGATTGTAATTTTAAAAATTCATTTTTTGCATTAAATATATATCGTAAACAATGAAATAATAATATTTCGTCATTGTAAGATTTTAATAAAACAATTATCAGTTTAAATAATAATTTTCATGATTGTAAGATACAACCTACAAATTATTAAAATGTCTCTCTCACACACATTTCTGATTACTATACAAATAATTGCATGCATATTCGGAGGTTTATAACGAAATAAATTAAAATAAACCATAATTTGTTTTAAATAATTAAATATATATATATTTTACAACACTGTACACAAACTTAAAATATAGTTTACAAACCGCTATAATACAATTATTCAAAAAATACATTTTACATTGATTAAATATATATATATATCACAAACAAACATTGTTATATATAAAATAAATACAATATTAATAATAATGTTTTAAATGATTAAATATATATTTACAGCACTGTACACAAACTTAAAATATAGTTTACAAACCGTTATAATACAATTATTCAAAATACATTTTACATTGATTAAATATACATATATCACAAACAAACATTGTTATATAAAATAATTTTTGACATTGTAAGATTTTTAAATAATAATTTCACGGCTGTAGATACAGTTCACAAGGAAGTTTATCTGTAACATAACAATACAGTCGATATTAGAATCACTGATACGATAATATTCAATTATCACATGCACACACACACACACACAGTTAGTGGAAAGAATCAAATGCGTTAAGTAAGTAAACTTATTCAAGTATATGTCATTTTTCATAAGTTAATGTACTTTCAAATAATTTCTAATCAAACCAAACCAAATATTATTCACTGGAAATTTGTAAATACTACTTAGAATCAATGATACATTTATCGCATAAGTTAATGTACTTTCAAATAATTTCTAATCGAACCAACTATTATTCAACGAAACTTGTAGAATCAATGATACATTTATCATGTACATACAAATTCAATTATTAAAGTGTTAAGTACAGAGAGTTGAAACTACACACACGCACACACACACACACACACACACACACACACACACACACACACACACACACACACACACACACACACACATCAATAAATTGTTAACACGATTGCTACTTACGACGTTAGGACTCAATCTCTACTTGTGTTGTTTGATTTCTCGTCCCTCGATACACTAAATGTAGTTCTTTAGGTTTGATATGTCTGAGCTCCTCATTCGTGAAGACACCTGCATACCTCTTGGGAAGATAGACACGATACTGACGGTCGCCATCCTCCAACGTAGCAAGCACAGAGTTCCCATATTTTGTGTCCACATTTGTTAAGACCATGATGGGATATTTTTTATTCACTGTCAATTCTGAACATCGTTTGTACTCGATAGCACTTACAGCATTAAACTTTACAAGAAACGACATTATTAGAAGACACTAGTGAACACGTCTGTATCAAACCAGAGAGAACCAAACAATGACAGAATATTCGACACAAAAGGACAGTAGAATGTGATAGTGGTGGTGGTAACGTCGGTGTCCCACTTTCATTTGCATGTATGAACATGTCCCACAGACGAAATTAGAGACACCAAAATATAACAATGTCATTAGGAAAGTCCATTTTCATAAGAAAATAGTCACTGCTTACAGCTATGCATGTATGTACATGTCCACAACAGAATGAGAGAGAGATATAAATGTCATCATTCGCAGTGACCTACTTTCTAAATTTGTTACATTAAAAATGTTTGTTTAAAGCAAAAATCATGAATCATCCATTCCCGAATAGCGTGCACCTTATAGTTGGCACAACGGTCAGAAGAATTGAAATGTCTAAGACATTCTGTTCCATGAATTATATACGGTATGTTTTTAGGACAACCAAAGTCATCGAGATTGATGATATTATTGTGTATTATCTTTGATTGCAAAAAACGTTTTTTCTCAAAACCCTTCACAAACACATATTTATATATACGTGTATGTGATGTTAACAATGAAACAAGATTGTCGTATGGTGTCTCTCCTTCGCTCCATCTAAGTCTATGATAATTTGTCGTTAACCAGTGGTTTGTCCTAACGTATTTGGGATTCGTAACGGATGTAGCAGGCGGTGTCAAAATCCAATGTCTACCAGCACATCTCAGAACGTCCATGATTGACAGTTCCTTCACAATATATTTTCCGTTGTCGTCGAAAAAGCACTGGAAGTCAATTATAACTGCAGTGTTATCCATAATACTGTAAGACAAAGAAACCACACACATTACAAACTCTATATATGTATATATTATGTTTAAACATACAAATATCGTTGAGATATTAATATGTGAACTTACGTTTACAGACGTCTGGACTGAAGCACCGAGAGACATCAACTGACGAAAGAAACAAGTGTTGAGGAGGGTTACTATACATGGAGACGAATTTTTTTAGTAGGTGGGGAGGTGTCGTCGTTCTCCATGTTGATGCGTTGTCGTATCCGATAATGACCGTATGCAAGCGTATCATGACCATTGTCTAATATATAACGCTTATCATCATACGGTGACAACGCTTGCTTATTTACACGCATCGTGTACAGCGTATGATGATCGCTACGTAAACAAAGCGCACTGGTAGAAAACTGACAATGATCAGTGAGACACTTGCGATACATATCGTGTCGCAGACTCCTCTTAATTGCAACTCGAGGCACACCTTTACATACACGTTTTTGACACTCTTGGGTGGGATCTTCGTGGGCCACAAGGAACGAATAACATTTCGCACGGAGACCCACGAATTCTCTAATAGGACGACCACACGTTTCATCCTTGAACAGACCGACAACCTTTTTGTTCTTAAGGCTATAACAAGGATGAGACGTAGGGTAATCCGATGTGTCAAAAACGTGTAGGTCCTTCTTCATGTCTGCATACAAGTCTGATGTTTGAATGCTATACATCAGACTGTCTGTATCTGTCATTAATAATTTAACGTTGCGGCCGTACTTGGCAACAGCATAACGATAATGAAAGTCGTACATTATCGTTTTGCTAACGTCAAGCACCGTGAAGCCGACATACACGGGACGGGAAAGAACAATGGATTTTGTACGGAGTGAGAGCCCCACCAGATCGTTCGTATAACGAATCATACGTTTTAGCCTAGGTGTGGAAACTAGTTTTTGAAGCCGTCGTTCATTCGAGACTAGTTCAAAGTCTATATGTTTCCGTACGTTCTCCAGCGACTTACCGTATACGGCGTTGTTCATCAGTTTGAAAAGGTCTTTTTCAAAGCTGTTGACGGCTGTTTGCCTCTTGCGGGTGTTGAAATCGATAAACGGTTTCAACCAAGCGCTTTGCTTAAAACACAACACCCTATGAGTCGCTTTCAGCTCTAAGGCAAGACTTAAATACAATTTCAAATTTCGATAATGGAGAACGTAATTTTGTTTGTCCTCCAAAGTTGTTAACAACTTCTCTACGGATGACCCTGATTCGTTATACGATGATCTGTATATACTCTCGTGTAAACGTTTGGAAAAGGGAGAAAGGATATCGGGTGTTATGCGCTGGCGCACAGGTGCAAGTGGGTAGTCGGAATGCAGGTCGTGTAAGGTATCAGGATAGTGTAGGTCGACTTCGAGGATGTACCCGATGTCGGAATCATCACTCACATTACGTACGTCCAAGGACTCGATTTCGTTACGATCGAGCCATCGGAAGTCTGCGTAAGGGAGCGGTTGCGACATGGCTGCACCGTATAAATTATTACAGTCTGTATACAGAATGAAGGAGGTCGGTTTCGATACATCGTACTGATCTGGAATCAGAGGATTGTTAGCGACTGCGTGACGGTTGGATATCATCGCGCAGCCTCCGCGGATCCCAGACTCAAGGAACAGATGCAGATTTATCTCTGTTAACAGCTCTAATTCGACCCCTGTCATTTTTAGCATCGCGTTCCAAGCGAGTCCGGGAAGCGAGTAAAAATGACACGGGTCCAAACAGTAATCGCGTAAGGCCATGTCTCGGAAACTTTCAAAGACATCGGCCAGCAGCATTACGTCTGTCAACAAATACAAATCGTGGTAATCGCCAAACGTACGCAGATTGAATGCACTCCACACGTTTTGTGCGTGCTCGTAATCTGCGTCCGAAATAACCGATTCCAACAACCGGTTATCAAAGTGTTCACGAGCGGGTAGACTTGTTTCGTTGAACCGATCAATGCTGTCAACGTACTCGTAAGGGTATACTCCCTTGCGTACGAGCAGATTGGTCTGTTCGTCGAAACCCCGTCTAAGCATTTCCTCTCTGAGCAAAGGAAATTGGCTCCCGGACGTGGACAGATTGGTAACGAGTGTGTCCAGAGAGCGATTAAGAAATTGAAAGGAGTCTACGAAACGCAAGGGACCCAGGGAGAACGACACGTAACGCTCACTGGATGTTGCAATGCAGGATACGTGTTGGTCCTCATATTTTCCTAAACCCTGCATTAAATGGTGACAGTCGTAGCCACGAAGGTTGTGAAAGAAGACAGGGATATGACGAGGCATCTTGTAGCTTAGATTACAGCTATTGTGGGCTGCTCCCAAGAATTTCCCCGTAAGATGACAATGATTGCGTACCTTGTCATCGTCTGTCAAAGGGCGCTCACACAAATGACAAACGGTGGCGTTAGTGAACGCAACATTGTCATCATCGGTCATAATTATTTGTACGTTATGTCGTACTACCTTCATCATATCCTCGGCGTCTTTCATCAACCACGAGAAGAAAGTGTCTACAACGTTTTCACCTCGATAAACTTTAGCCTCTCTCCAGACTCTATGTGTATGATCCACGATAGCATAGGAGAAACCTGACGGAATATGCATCGCTTCGTATGATGTGGACGATACAGGAGGAGAAGTTATTTTCTGACGGGCACCGTTGCTATCAACTGAGTAGAATTCGCCTAACTCGTGCACTGTCGTCGGGACGTTGTTACCAGGTGAACACGATTGAAGCGGAGTGATGAGAGACTCGAAGTCGGCGTAGACGGTAAAGGGTACTTTAAGACAGTGCGCGTAATTTTTAAATGACATAAACTTCTCCTCCTCTGTAGGCATTTTGGTTTTCTGCTCGCCGTGAGGTGTGCAGTAGGGGAGATGATCGGACAGACCATGTTCTGTGGAGAAACGATGCAGGCAGTAGTCGCAGTAAAATGATTTACGATTGACTTTTGTTAGGGAAAATAACAATTTATTAATGCTACTGATAAGACAGTAGTGTTTTCGGCTATTTGTATCGGACAGAAGCAAAAGATTAACGTGATGTAATCTGTCCTTATTGGGGGTAATTCTTAACGGATAAACCTCATTTTTTGATTCGTTTCTGATATTGTCTTCTATATCATAGCCGAAAACGTTTATAGAAATGTTGGGATTCTGTGTTTCAAATTTAGAAAGTGAGTTTATAGAAACAGGGTACTCGATACCGGTCATATTTATTGTGTTTTTGAATAAGAGGTATTTTGAAACACGTTCTTTATTACGTTCTTGAGGGTGTATGTGAGCTAGTACGGACCATAGAAAACACATTTCATCTTGGGAGTTATTGATGTTGACTACTGCCTTGGTGAGTGCAAGTTTTCGCGGGGTTGGAAGGTAGGAGGATGCTGCTAGAGGCTGGTACCGTCCAACAACTAGTTCCAGCTTCAGTACAGCATCCACCGACCATCCGCTCCCGTCACGGGTAAAATTGGATATGCTATTCATGATTTTATCGTAGGATTCATCGAGTAGACAGTTCAACTCGTCGTTGTCGTCCGTGAGCAACGTACGACAACGCCCGTGGAAGACGGCGTCTTTGGTTACCTCTTTTTCTTCGCCGCTGTCACCATCTAACACAGTTTTAGTGAAACGTATCCTGCATGCAATATGCCATTTGATACTGCGTAAACGTGCTTGTTCTGCCAGAATATCCTTGCGCAATAAAGGTCGCACCTCAGTCATTATCGGTACTATATCTTGATCTTCTTCTGTGTCCGTGTACACAGGCAGGTAATTAAAAGTTGTGAGACATCCTCTAATACTACTGTTTCGCACGATATAAAATCGTGTCATATCTGAAACAATAGAAACACATGTATTAGCTAATAGGAATGATGAATAACACACACACACACACATACACACACACACACACACACAAATTCATGTTTGTGGTAAATAGATAGTACACGTTAGTAATACGTTAGTTTATTGCAAACTGTGAAGATGGCAGCTACTCCTGATTTTAGCATTGAAAGTGAAAGAAGAAAATCGTTCAAGTATTGGGAAGTGACGTTTGTCAGCCCCGACGAGTTAGCGTTTGCCGGGTTTTACTACTATCCGCTAAATTATGATGTTTGTGGACATAGTATGTCATTCATAGACGATAGAGTTAAATGCTTTTGTTGTGGAATTGAATTAGTTCATTGGAGAGAAGGTGACATACCTATGGTGGAACATGAAAAATTTTCTCCGTCATGTAAATTTCTAAACGATGTCAAGAGACAATACATTGGGGAGAAGGTGACAAACCTATGTCAGAACATAAAAAATTTTCTCCGTCATATCAATTTCTAAACAACGTCAAGAGACTATCTTATACATGTTAATTCATATCAAACAAATTTGGTTTGCTACATAATTATAGAGAGAGACAATTGGTAAATTTTTACCTTGTTGAGGATGTTCCTGTTCCTGCTGATGTTCTGGATTCTGTTGAAGGTCAGACATGGTAATATTCAGACGTGAGAGTGAATACTGAAAAACAAAGAAACTGTTATAACGCTGGTATTATGTTAGTGTATCTTAAACGCTTTATATCTCACAAAGTAAATTAGAATATCAATTTGTAACATACAATTTGTAGCACAGTAGTGTTCAGCAACACGAACGATTGTGAAGTTCCCCGGTTATATATTGTGATGGCAGCGGTATGCGAACATCTGCTCTCCGGTACCAGCGGTGGACACAGCGAGCCAATCAGACATCAGCAGCCACCGAGACGTAACCAACTTCGTGTTCGGAGCTAGCCAATCAGCGATGCCAGTTAGTTAATAAAACCTGAGCCGACAGAAAATTTTGAAAGTTCCGCGTCAGCGATGGATTTCGCTGGGTCGGTAGCTGACTCTACAACCAGTGTCGGAAGAAGAGGAGGACTGCAGTACGTCGTGAACAGCAGGCGCAGCCGCCGAACATCTCAGCGCGGCACTACCAACATCGCCGTTCTCACAACTCGGTCCTTTTTAGGACCACCAAAAACACTAGAGTGTACGATTGGTGCCAGTTGTCATGCGGCAAGCCTTTTTGTCCGATGAAACCTTCCACAGTTGAAACCTGCTCTACAAAACGCTTCACACGAAGCGTTATGTTAAGAGAGAGAGAGAACGCGCATGTAAGTAGTTGACAACACACACGCACACATAGTTAATATTTGTTAATTATTTAATACAATGAAAAATGAAGTCAACGTTTTGACGATGAGTGAGAGAGAGAGAGAGCGGGCGTTGTAAGTACGTACACAGTTAATATTTGTCGAATATATATAAACTTTCTAAAATCATATACATGCGCGGTAATGACCACAGAGAGGAGAAACGGTTTGAACATAACGTTTGACAACGAGAGAGAGAGAGAGAGAGAGAGAGAGAGAGAGAGAGAGAGAGAGAGAGAGAGAGAGAGAGAGAGAGAGAGAGACAGACAGACAGACAGACAGATATAGACAGTCGGACGGATGGACGGACGGACGGACAGAGAGATAAATAGAGAGAGAGAGAGCGGGCGTTGTAAGTACGTACACAGTTAATATTTGTCGAATATATATAAACTTTCTAAAATCATATACATGGGCGGTAATGACCACAGAGAGGAGAAACGGTTTGAACATAACGTTTGACAACGAGAGAGAGAGAGAGAGAGAGAGAGAGAGAGAGAGAGAGAGAGAGAGAGAGAGAGAGAGAGAGAGAGAGAGAGAGAGAGAGAGAGACAGACAGACAGACAGACAGACAGACAGAGACAGACAGACAGACAGATATAGACAGTCGGACGGATGGACGGACGGACGTAACGAGTGTGTCCAGAGAGCGATTAAGAAATTGAAAAGAGTCTACGAAACGCAAGGGACCCAGAGAGAACGACACGTAACGCTCACTGGATGTTGCAATGTACGTTATGTCGTACTACCTTCATCATATCCTCGGCGTCTTTCATCAACCACGAGAAGAAAGTGTCTACGACGTTTTCATCTCTATAAACTTTAGCCTCTCTCCAGAGTCTGTGTGTATGATCGACGTTACCACCACCACCACCACCACCACTATCACATTCTACTGTCCTTTTGTGACGAATACTATCATTGTTTGGTTCTCTCTGGTTTGATACAGACGTGTTCACTAGTGTCTTCTAATAATGTCGTTTTTTGTAAAGTCTAATGCTGTAATATCATGCATTACAACACGGTATCAGAGAAAGCGACGAGGCGTTTAGAAAAAATTACAGACCGATTCTGGAACCGTTAGAAGCTATTTCACGAAAGTTAAGTGGTGATATAATGGAGGAGGGGAGGAGGAGAAGAAGAGCCTACACAACATGTAATAACTGAAAACGAAAGTGGCACGCAGAGTCATAACGCTTCTCATTTCAGTGACAATAGCGCATGGAACCCTAACACTTTACATTTCAGTGACGATTCATTAGCAAACAAATATATGCGTTTGTGCGAATCGGCTGACTGTAAACGGATTATAGATCGTATGTATGGTGTTCGATACGAAGGTGGTAAATTTATGATAGGTGTTTCAAATGTGAAAATCGAAAACATAAACAGACGGTGTTTGTTGACACGTAAACATTGCACACTTAAAATGTAAACATTCCGAGTTCGTTGACACGTAAACTATTTTTCCTTTCGTGAGTAATCGTTCGTTAATAAGATATGAATTAGCTTAATCGATTAAATGGTTAGACTAGTAATGGTAAATGTGAAGGTAAAGAAGGTAAGTATGTAGGTTCGATTCCTGTTAATTCATATTTTTGTTAAAAATCTTTTTTATAAATATTGAGGAGAAGGGATAATAACATATTCTTTTATAATTATTAACAACGTTGTTTGGTATTTGTCATTGTAAATTACAATCGGAAACCATGACGCCACTTAAATCTGTAATATTTTTTTTTTTTAACATTATGGACAAAATGTTTAACGGATAACACAACACAGTTTCAATTGGATTAGGTTAAACGTTACTTATATGAATATGGATATCTTTATACGAAAGATAAAACGTCATTGCAATTAGTAAATGATTCAGATGTTTCCAATGCCCTCCTTATATTTCAAGAATATTACAAATTACCTGCTGACGGCAAATTAAATAATGAAACTCGAAATTTAATGTTAAAACGTAGGTGTGGTAATACCGATATTCTTTCTGATTATAGAAAGAAATCAGCTAGAAAAACCACGCTTTGTTGTGTTAGCGTTTCAGACAGCAAGAAAAATGTACTGCCAGCACGCGCTGATGAATTTGATCACTGTAACGTGATCAATGTGAGACTGTTTCTAAACGACAAGTATTATCCTTACGATAATTTAAACTTGGATATTGGGAAAGACCGTTTTGCATTATTGTACAATATGTACGTCAGTTTTCAAAGTTCGTATTACCACCGTTTAGACGGCAGCCCAGTACTGACACCGGAATTATTCAAATCAAAAGCCCCGCTGTTTGTTTTCGATTGTAGCAGACAAGACGAAGCACTTAAGTCTTCAGCAGTTGATGTACGTTTAGAATTTGAATCGTCAACGAATTTTCCTACACAGACGACCGCCTACTGTATGATACTACATGATTCGCTTGTAGAATATACGCCATTGTCCAACACAGTACATAGTCGTGTTTAAGTCTTGTCGAATAAAGAGAGACATACACGCACAGGTAATTACATTATAAACTAGGAATTGCTTCCGACGTCTGCGAGCGAGAGAGAGAGAGAGAGAGAACGCGCATGTAAGTAGTTGACAACACACACGCACACATAGTTAAGATTTGTTAATTATTTAATACAATGAAAAAAATGAAGTCAACGTTTTGACGATGAGTGATAGAGAGAGAGAGAGAGCGGGCGTTGTAAGTACGTACACAGTTAATATTTGTCGAATATATATATATATATATAAACTTTCTAAAATCATATACATGTGCGGTAATGACCACAGAGAGGATAAACGGTTTGAACATAACGTTTGACAACGAGAGAGAGAGAGACAGACAGACAGACAGACAGACAGATATAGACAGTCGGACGGATGGACGGACGGACAGAGAGATAAATAGAGAGAGAGCGGGCGTTGTAAGTACGTACACAGTTAATATTTGTCGAATATATATAAACTTTCTAAAATCATATACATGCGCGGTAATGACCACAGAGAGGAGAAACGGTTTGAACATAACGTTTGACAACGAGAGAGAGAGAGAGAGAGAGAGACAGACAGACAGACAGATATAGACAGTCGGACGGATGGACGGACGGACGGACAGAGAGATAAATAGAGAGAGAGAGAGAGAGCGGGCGTTGTAAGTACGTACACAGTTAATATTTGTCGAATATATATAAACTTTCTAAAATCATATACATGCGCGGTAATGACCACAGAGAGGAGAAACGGTTTGAACATAACGTTTGACAACGAGAGAGAGAGAGAGAGAGAGAGAGAGAGAGAGAGAGAGAGAGACAGACAGAGACAGAGAGAGAGAGAGACAGACAGAGTTTGTTTAAAGCAATTTTTCAGAAAATTTGTAACAGACATAATAATTTGATCATACACACACACATGTATTAAATTCAATAACACGCTTGATAATACAAATAATTTTTACGTTTAAATAAAAATCTTCAGACAGCAAGAAAAAATGTACTGACAGCACACGCTGATGAATTCGATCACTGTAACGTGATCAATGCGAGACTGTTTCTAAACGACAAGTATTATCCTTACGATAATTTAAACTTGGATATTGGGAAAGACCGTTTTGCATTATTGTACAATATGTACGCCAGTTTTCAAAGTTCGTATTACCACCGTTTAGACGGCAGCCCAGTACTGACACCGGAATTATTCAAATCAAAAGCCCCGCTGTTTGTTTTCGATTGTAGCAGACAAGACGAAGCACTTAAGTCTTCAGCAGTTGATGTACGTTTAGAATTTGAATCGTCAACGAATTTTCCTACACAGACGACCGCCTACTGTATGATACTACATGATTCGCTTGTAGAATATACGCCATTGACCAACACAGTACATAGACGTGTTTAAGTCTTATTTTATACATATTTTGTAAATACTAGTTTTAAATATATATATATTTATTTTCAGAAATTGTAATTTGATCATACACACACGTACACACACACACACACACACACACACACACACACACACACATGTATTAAATTCAATAAATAATGCACTTGATAATTTTTACGTTTAAATAAAATCTATACACTTACCAAAGAAGATGTGTATACTGGAAGACACGTAAGCTGTACAGTATCAGCCAAACTAGTATGTGCGTTGTCTAAACTGAAGACGTACAAACAGTCTTTCAACTGTTAAAAAAGATGTAGAGATTTCACGATGTATCAGCACACGTTGGTGAGAAATTGCCACTATAAAAATACGGTAAGAATATATTTTCAGAAATTGTAATTTGATCATACACACTCACACACACACACACACACGCACACACACATGTATTAAATTCAATAAATAATTATGCGTTTGATAATGTTTTAATGCAAATAATTTTAGGAAAGTCTACATTCCGCATTCATAAGGAGATAGTCACTGCTTACAGCTATGTATGTCCACAACAGAATTAGAGAGAGATATAAATGTCATCATACGCTGTGACCTACTTTCTAAATTTGTTACATTAAAAACGTTTGTTTAAAGCAATTTTTCAGAAAATTTGTAACAGACATAATAATTTGATCATACACACACACATGTATTAAATTCAATAACACGCTTGATAATGCAAATAATTTTTACGTTTAAATAAAAATCTGCACATACATTAAAATTAAAATTAAATAAAATCTGTACAACTTACCAAAACTAGTATGTACGTTGTCTACACTGAAGGCGTACAAACAGTCTTTCAACTATTAAAAAAGATGCAGAGATTTCACGATGTATCAGCGATCAATGAGAAATTGCCACTATAAAAATACGGTAAGAATATATTTTCAGAAATTGTAATTTGATCATACACACACGCGTACACACACATGTATTAAATTCAATAAATAATGCACTTGATAATGTTTTAATGCAAATAATTTTTTTACGTTTAAATAAAATCTGTACATACAATAAAAATTATACTCAGTTATTAACGTATTCAAATGTTTCAATAATGCGCTTGATAATGTTTAAATACAAATAATTTTTACGTTTAAATAAAATCTGCACATACATTAAAATTAAATAAAATCTGTACACTTACCGAAAACTAGTATGTGTGTGTTGTCTACACACCCTTAATGATGAAAGTTGCGTATACTGAATGCACACAAACAGTCTTTCAACTATTAAAAAAGATGCAGAGATAGATTTCACGATGTATCAGCACATACACAAGCAGTCAAAATGAGAAATTTTCGCTAATTTTCTGTGCGTATATATATTGTACACTGGTAGTGGGAGAAAGCTTGCATGTCCGTTTTTAGAGTAATTACTGTCAGCGGTGTTAATGCTTGACAGGTGTCAAATTAGAAAGTAGAGTTGTCCGTTTTTAGAGTAAATACTTTATAATCCTAATTACTGTCAGCGCTGCTAATGACTAGCAGGTGTGAAATGTAGGACGTCGTACACAAGGTTAATGACCTCTGGTTTAATTTACCGAATAATAACTATATCTAATTCAGTATCGGATCAATGCTGTCAACGTACCCCGAATATGCATGCAATTATTTGTATAGTAATCAGAAATGTGTGTGAGGGAGACATTTTAATAATTTGTAGGTTGTATCTTACAATCATGAAAATTATTATTTAAACTGATAATTGTTTTATTAAAATCTTACAATGACGAAATATTATTATTTCATTGTTTACGACATGCGCGTTCTCTCTCTCTCTTATATAACGCTTCGTGTGAAGCGTTTTGTGGAGCAGGTTTCAAGTGTTACGCATAAAAAAAAATCTCCTTGAAATAAGGTATTTTCAAAAGTTTTGTGTACACGTGTAAAACTGATGACATAAAGAGAGAGAGTTTATATCGTGATCGACAACTGTGTCTAGAGACAAAGAGAGAGGAGGGGAGAGAGAGAGTTGATATCGAAGTCGTCAACAATTTACTATAATATAGTTTGAATTTCTCACCGAAGAAAAAAAATGTTGGCAGATCTGTTCTATACACACAATAATGTAGGATTGGTAACCCTGATCATATATATTTTAATATACACTATAATACACGCACCTATCAAGTTTGAACCAAGATGTGAAACGTAAAACGTAAAACGTAAGACGTAAGACGTAAAACGTAAACGTAAGACTAAGACGTAAGACGTAAGATGTGAAACGTAAAACGTAAAACGTAAGTCGTAAGACGTAAAACGTAAGACGTAGTGTGAGATGTGTACTGGAAGTAGCGAACTTTAAATACGGATGACGCGAGCGACGGCATACCAAGAAATCGGGCGTCCGCTAGTAACAGTCACGGTGAATCTGCAAATACGCGTCTGCAACTCGGCTGTATGTGTTTTGTTTTGCCTCACTCATTATATATTTTTTCATATTTTATGCGTAACACTTTACCACACACAGACTTGACAGTATATTAATTTCTAAATCACAGTCAATGACTGTCATGTACCAAAATTAGAAGTAGAACACAATGAGGTAGGCGATAAATATATTTCCTGGTGATTACATTTTAGTATCGCTAATTACAATAATCCATAAGTAGCACGACGCTTATGTAAAACTGATGACAACTGTGTCTAGAGACAAAGAGAGAGGAGGGGAGAGAGAGTTGATATCGAAGTCGTCGTCAACAATTTACTATAATATAGTTTGAATTTTTCACCGAAGAAAAATGTTGGCAGATCTGTTCTATACACACACACAATAATGCAGGATTGGTAACCCTGATCATATATTTTAATATACACTATAATACACACACATATCAAGTTTGAACCCATACATAGGTTGGTAAACCTGATCATATAGATTTAATATACATTATAACGCATAACAAATTTGAACTCATGCAAGGTTGGTAACCCTGATCATATAGATTTAATATACATTATAACAAATTTGAACTCATGTAAGGTTGGTAACCCTGATCATATATTTAATATATACACTATAATGCATCAAGTGATAGAAAGTGAAAGTGATCTAAGCTCGCGAAAGGCGGCATATAAAAAATAACGCGGATGCTGTGGTCCAGATACGCGAAAAAGTCGCGGATCTTGACACAGATCAGCGAAAAAGTCGCGGATGCTGTGGTCCAGTAGAAAGTGAAAGTGATCTAGGCTCGCGAAAGGCGGCATATAAAAAATTATATTCGCGGAAATTAGAAAGTGAAAGTGATTTAGGGTCGCGAAAGGCTGCATATAAAAAATTATATTCGCGGATACTGCGGGTCCAGGGTGGTGGGGAGAGCGTGGGAAAAAATCTTGGACCGCGGGAACGGCGGCATCTCTTTGATCTTGTTTTTTATCGTTTTTTATGTTTTTTAAGAAAGGCGGCATTCCTTTGTGAGTCAGGACCAGCATTTTCCCTCTACTACTATTTTTCATAGTTTTTCTATCTTTAAAAGCAGTCCCAGTAACTCGTGAGGAACACCATTTTTCTAATTCTAATCGTCTCTTCTTCCAATCTCCACCTGTGCGATGACTGACGCCGTAGTGGTCAGCCACCTTCTGCAGCGTTTCCCCTTTATCCAGTCTTTTTAATGCTTCAAGCTTGTCTTTTATTGATAAAACAATCTTCTTCCTTTTCGTAGCCATAATCGCAACACTATTAACAAGACTACACTACGACACTTTCACCAAAACTGCACTAGTCACTCACGGACACACCGCGTAAAAATAGCCTCACTGCTCACTACAGCACACAACAAGAAACTGCAGTCTACTAAGCGATGAGCATGTGAGCGATAGCGTTGGATGTTGGGGGTGGGGTGGGGTGAATGACACATGAGTCACAGCTAGGCTATAATAGGCGATGGGCAGTAGGCCAAATTCCTGCGGTACAGTCAGGAGCAATCACAAAGAGAGCACGTACACTCACGCCCGCAAACTATTGGCACACTATTTTCGTTGCAGTAATTAAAGAAAATATTTTTTACATTTACGTTTTTTTATGCCGCTTGGGTGGCGGATAACACGGAACGGTGGAAAATCGAAGGGCGGATAACCGAGACTCTACTGTACTATGTTTCATGCATAGAGCTCATAAGCCACAACAATTCCACCTTGAACGACGACGAAATCAAACGGGCCGTGGATACGAACTTCCTACCGCCCAAACACAGTCTACCTTAGGCAGAGACGCTAGGCAGTCCACGAAAAGCCGACTCAAGTAACAGACGTCTATATATTTTGTCTCGGGCCCGGTTGGTCGAGTTTCATAAGATGTAATCAGTTCCAATATATCGCTGAGACCGACCGGGACCCGAGGAAGTAAACGATATGATAAACGGTTACCGTGGAGTGACAGTGGAAGAGCAGTAACATTTCGGACAATGTAACTGAACGAAAACACGTGTTCGGTCGGCGGTGTTAATCGGGTTACCGCGAATAAAAAACAGAACTTCGTAAAACACAAATAAGGGGGAATATGTTAAATTGTATGAGTGTGTGTGAGAGCAAAGCTGGGCTGTTTTCTATAGTTTTAAAACGTATTAAAGGGAAAGGTATATGTAATGAATTCAAAATGTGTTTTGTAATATCTATTGTGTTGTGGTTTGTATCAAGGAATTCCAATCATATGTAAGTAAAAAGCATTTATTTCATAACCAAAACGTGTTAGTCTAAGTTATTTCGTCATTACCACTTTCTCATTTCTGTGTTGCAAAATTCGTCTAACGGTCCGGAATCTTTCTGAATTATTACTTGGGTGTGGTCAGATTGCAAAATTGTCGTTTTTATTTAAGGTGGAGTGTAAAGGTTTTCGATATTTTTCCTATAAAAAATAATCATGGCGACCCTGGTCTTCTGGTAAAATTTAAATAGGTAATTAGTTGCGGCTGTGCACAGGTAAGTCCTGGTAGGGTATTTTATGTATTTAATATATTTCGGCGTATTTTTTATAGTTACAAATGGCTCTCGCCTGCCAGGATTTTCGTTTTAATTTTATTTATACGAGATAGACCTATTTTAATGCACAGAAAATAGGATGTGGTAATAACGAATTTATAAAAATGATTTATCGTATATAATTACGCACGTAGGTTAGGTTTGTGTTATGAGTTACAGTTGTGTAAGTACCAGATAAAAAATGGCAGATGATAACGAAATAATAAAAATGATGCAGACGCTTTTTAATATACAAAATAGTAAGTGCGATGAGAAATTTAGTAACCTTGATGAAAAATTTAGCGAACAGAAAAATGAAATTAGAAATATCCAAAATAATCTTAACATGCAATTTGATGAAGTGAAGAAAGAAATTAAAGAACAAGGCTGTATTTACGATAAGAAATTGAGTGAAATAGAGACACGGTTAGGCGAAATAGAATTAGAAAATGAGAAAGTAATAAACAAATTAAAATCGAACAAAGATGACAGGGTAAGTAGTAGTGGAAATGATAATTTAAATAATGGGGTTACAAGTAATAACAATGACAATACAAATAAAAATAAGGTGTTAGAAAATGATTGTGTAGATGTTGATAGTGATGACGAAATTGTAGAAAGAGTAGAAGTTAATAAGATGTTTGTGTGTGATGAGTCAGAGAGAGAGAGTAGGAAGAATTTACAGGTAGGGTGGATGCAGGGGATAGATTTTTCCCGTAATGTTGTAGTGGGGGGTGAAGAAATGGCTTCACGTGAGTATTTGGAAAAGTATAGGTTTGCAGATAAATTTCCCTTGGTTTTTTGTGCACTTCATAGGTGGTGCCGTAATGATAAGTTAATGTCCCCTGCATGTTTTGACAGAGAGTGTGTAGCTTGGCATGATGGTGAGAAATATTTTGAGAGAGAGGGAAAGAGAGAAATAGAGGTATTTAAAGTAAAGAGAAATTATGAAGCATTAGTACAAAGGTTAGGCGTAGAGAGAAGTAATAATAATGATAATGAGTACTTACCTTACAATGACATTGAGATAGTAGTAGATGAGGTTAACAATGATAATATAACTCACCTGATTTTAACAGATAATTCTAACGGAGACTGGACAAGATTGACTAATATTGAACAGGTATATGAACCAACAGAAGTGATAATGAATGACATAGAAGTAAGGGATTATAATAATAATAATAATAAATTTGATATAAATAAGAATTATCTATGTTACAAATATGTTAGACTATTATTTGACGATATGGGGTAGTTGTTTATTGTTTATTGTTCATAAACATTTAATGATATGAATAATGTGGTTTTGAAGTGCATTGTCTTATGGAACGATTTGTGGGTAATGATAACAAATAATAAGTTGGACTGTATATTCTTTTATGTGTTGATGTCATTATGTTAAGTGTATTTGTGTACTACATTATAGTGTACTATATGTTATGTAAACAATGTGTATATGTAGGAGAAATTGATAACATTAATTATCAATTAAATTGAATTTGCAATTAACCAGTATAAATTAATAATAATTATAAAATTTGACAGACTAATTAAGCGATGAAAATAATTGTGAACTGTTAAATAATTGAATTAAATAATTGAAAAATAATTACTTAATTAAGGTCGTATAAAAGAAAGTTTGAGAATGAAGTTAAATGATTTTATGAAATTAAGATTCTATGATGATTGGTAGATGATTAAACAGACAATACGTTCAAATTGAGGTATGTTATTATAAGGTGAGAAGTGATGAATTTTCTAGTGTTATATCAAGGTGAAATGTTGTAAAAAGATAGATTTTGGGTGATAATGAAATAAGGCAGGTGAGTTAAGTAGAATTAAAGTTAATGGGAGTTAAAGGGAATAAGAATTTTGAAATACTAGTGAAAAACAAAGAGGGTATTTGATATTTTGGGGACACAGTAGTAGTGAGTATATGTAGAGAGGAGTAATGTGAATGAGATATAAACATATTTGTTGATGATATTTTGTAGTAAGGGTGAGGTGGTAAGGTGTGAGCAGCAATGTGCGGCGTGGCGAGAGACCAGCGTGCGGCGTTGTGGCGGGAATAGAGTAGTTTAAGGGAGTGTTTGCCGATATTTTGGAGGGGCATTGGATCGTATGTATATAGCCAGGTAGGGAACACACATCCTAGTACAAAGATGAGCGGTGCCAGAGGTAAGTTGGGTTTACAGATTGTTGGATAGATGTTTAGATAGAGATGGGGGTCATGTTAGTTAAAATTGATGAATATTAGAGTCAGAGGGAGAAAATTATATGTGTATACAGATCAAGTAGTACAGTAAATGAGAATAAATAATTCAGATCACCCACTGTAATGGAGAATAAGATTGTCAGGTAAAGAGAGAGATTTATAATAAAGATATAAAATTTTTTTTATTTTGAAACCAGTGACAAAATTTTGATAGAATGTGGAAATAATGTAAAATTAAGAATTGTTTATTTGAATAATTTAAATGTCAACTTGATTATTATTCATAATAATATTTTGTTATTTTAAATATTTTATTTTATTATATTTTGTGTGTCAAGACAGAATTTTACCGATGTTAAGTGTATTTTCCGATAGAAATTGTACATAACGTATGTGGGTCAAGGTTGTGGACTTGACCTAGTTTTGATCAGCTGAGAGTGAGGTCATATGAGTTAGTAGTAAGAAAGTCAATTCAACTTTTGTTTTCTGATCACTTTAAGGAAATTTTAAAATAACTTCTATATGTAAAGGAAACATTTTAATGAATTAAAATTTTTTTTTGAATTTTAAAATTTTTTGGGAAAATAATTTTTTTTTGAAAAAAAAAAATCTTGATTTTTCGCCTGCCAGCTAATGAATATTTTAAGTATTGATTATTTTATTATTTGTGTGCTAACCATGTTTATGATTATTGATTTATTTTGTATTGACTTGTATTGTTAGACACTAAGTATTCACATGTTAGGGTAAGGATATGTTTAATTAGAAGAAATGTTTAAATTAACTCATTTTAAATAAAACAGAAAATAAGGAAGAGAATACTTTAAAATTTATACAAAATTTATGAATCAATTTTACCTGAAAACAACCAATGGGTTGCCAGTTAAATAACTTTTGAAAATTTTTCAATTTTATGATATGTGATGTCAATAGGTAATGTGAGTGTGTGTGAGCCCAGTATCTGCTAAAGGCAGCCCAGCTTGCATAAAAGGGGAAACATATCGGTGGAGGATCTGGCGTAATCTAAGCCAGGGGTTGAGGATTTTGGGGGGTAGCATGTTAGAAGGTGAGGTGTGCTGTGGTACTTGTCTGTTTGATTTTTCGGTGTTGGGATCTCTTACGGAGAAGTCCAGTGATCTCGTTCAGATGCGTCCATAGTCGCCAAGCCGGGGGGTCGGGTACCCATGCAGATTAAGAACAAGGGGGTTGTTGGCACCAGTTCCTCACCGGTCCTCTTAGGGGTTTTATCAATGAGATTTCTTCTGTTCTGGACAGAAGAATTCTCATTGAGGGGGTATTGTAACGTGTCAAAATTGGGTCATTTTATTTATTGCGGTTATGGGGTCTTCGTATTTCATTTATTTTATTTTTGCGGGGTTTTGTAAAAAATATTGTGCAACGTTATTTCCATTGTAACAGACCACGTGGCAAGTAGAACAGTGTTAAGAACAAAGCAGCAAGACACAGTTTCTGTTGTGTAACCAGGCAAGGAATTTGCACCACCCTAAATTTCTCAGAACTTTGCATAAATGTGACCACGCACCCACGAGCAGTACAAGTCCGCGCTCGGGGGACGCCGTCGTCCCAAAAACCAAGATGTCTGGAGAACAAATCTATTCACCGTCTCCTTGGCCGACTTACAGGAAATGTAGTTAAGCCCCGCCTACTGCTAGTGACATCAGTCTAGCAGCGCCAAATATCGTCTACACACTGGGCTGATATAACTACTATGTTTCATGCATAGAGCTCATAAGCCACAACAATTCCACCTTGAACGACGACGAAATCAAACGGGCCGTGGATACGAACTTCCTACCGCCCAAACACAGTCTACCTTAGGCAGAGACGCTAGGCAGTCCACGAAAAGCCGACTCAAGTAACAGACGTCTATATATTTTGTGTCGGGCCCGGTTGGTCGAGTTTCATAAGATGTAATCAGTTCCAATATATCGCTGAGACCGACCGGGACCCGAGGAAGTAAACGGTTACCGTGGAGTGACAGTGGAAGAGCAGTAACATTTCGGACAATGTAACTGAACGAAAACACGTGTTCGGTCGGCGGTGTTAATCGGGTTACCGCGAATAAAAAACAGAACTTCGTAAAACACAAATAAGGGGGAATATGTTAAATTGTATGAGTGTGTGAGAGCAAAGCTGGGCTGTTTTCCATAGTTTTAAAATGTATTAAAGGGTAAGGTATATGTAATGAATTCAAAATGTGTTTTGTAATATCTATTGTGTTGTGCTTTGTATCAAGGAATTCCAATCATATGTAAGTAAAAAGCATTTATTTCATAACCAAAATATGTTAGTCTAAGTTATTTCGTCATTACCACTTTCTCATTTCTGTGTTGCAAAATTCGTCTAACGGTCCGGAATCTTTCTGAATTATTATTTGGGTGTGGTCAGATTGCAAAATTGTCCTTTTTATTTAAGGTGGAGTGTAAAGGTTTTCGATATTTTTCCTATAAAAAATAATCGTGGTGACCCTGGTCTTCTGGTAAAATTTAAATAGGTAAGTAGTTGCGGCTGTGCACAGGTAAGTCCTGGTAGGGTATTTTATGTATTTAATATATTTCGGCGTATTTTTTATAGTTACAAATGGCTCTCGCCTGCCAGGATTTTCGTTTTAATTTTATTTATACGAGATAGAACTATTTTAATGCACAGAAAATAGGATGTGGTAATAACGAATTTATAAAAATGATTTATCGTATATAATTATGCACGTAGGTTAGGTTTGTGTTATGAGTTACAGTTGTGTAAGTACCAGATAAAAAATGGAAGATGATAACGAAATAATAAAAATGATGCAGACGCTTTTTAATATACAAAATAGTAAGTTCGATGAGAAATTTAGTAACCTTGATGAAAAATTTAGCGAACAGAAAAATGAAATTAGAAATATCCAAAATAATCTTAACATGCAATTTGATGAAGTGAAGAAAGAAATTAAAGGACAAGGCTGTATTTACGATAAGAAATTGAGTGAAATAGAGACACGGTTAGGCGAAATAGAATTAGAAAATGAGAAAGTAATAAACAAATTAAAATCGAACAAAGATGACAGGGTAAGTAGTAGTGGAAATGATAATTTAAATAATGGGGTTACAAGTAATAACAATGACAATACAAATAAAAATATGGTGTTAGAAAATGATTGTGTAGATGTTGATAGTGATGACGAAATTGTAGAAAGAGTAGAAGTTAATAAGATGTTTGTGTGTGATGAGTCAGAGAGAGAATAGGAAGAATTTACAGGTAGGGTGGATGCAGGGGATAGATTTTTCCCGTAATGTTGTAGTGGGGGGTGAAGAAATGGCTTCACGTGAGTATTTGGAAAAGTATAGGTTTGTAGATAAATTTCCCTTGGTTTTTTGTGCACTTCATAGGTGGTGCCGTAATGATAAGTTAATGTCCCCTGCATGTTTTGAGAGAGAGTGTGTAGCTTGGCATGATGGTGAGAAATATTTTGAGAGAGAGAGAAAGAGAGAAATAGAGGTATTTAAAGTAAAGAGAAATTATGAAGCATTAGTACAAAGGTTAGGCGTAGAGAGAAGTAATAATAATGATAATGAGTACTTACCTTACAATGACATTGAGATAGTAGTAGATGAGGTTAACAATGATAATATAACTCACCTGATTTTAACAGATAATTCTAACGGAGACTGGACAAGATTGACTAATATTGAACAGGTATATGAACCAACAGAAGTGATAATGAATGACATAGAAGTAAGGGATTATTATAATAATAATAATAAATTTGATATAAATAAGAATGATCTATGTTACAAATATGTTAGACTATTATTTGACGATATGGGGTAGTTGTTTATTGTTTATTGTTCATAAACATTTAATGATATGAATAATGTGGTTTTGAAGTGCATTGTCTTATGGAACGATTTGTGGGTAATGATAACAAATAATAAGTTGGACTGTATATTCTTTTATGTGTTGATGTCATTATGTTAAGTGTATTTGTGTACTACATTATAGTGTACTATATGTTATGTAAACAATGTCTATATGTAGGAGAAATTGATAACATTAATTATCAATTAAATTGAATTTGCAATTAACCAGTATAAATTAATAATAATTATAAAATTTGACAGACTAATTAAGCGATGAAAATAATTGTGAACTGTTAAATAATTGAATTAAATAATTGAAAAATAATTACTTAATTAAGGTCGTATAAAAGAAAGTTTGAGAATGAAGTTAAATGATTTTATGAAATTAAGATTCTATGATGATTGGTAGATGATTAAACAGACAATACGTTCAAATTGAGGTATGTTATTATAAGGGGAGAAGTGATGAATTTTCTAGTGTTATATCAAGGTGAAATGTTGTAAAAAGATAGATTTTGGGTGATAATGAAATAAGGCAGGTGAGTTAAGTAGAATTAAAGTTAATGGGAGTTAAAGGGAATAAGAATTTTGAAATACTAGTGAAAAACAAAGAGGGTATTTGATATTTTGGGGACACAGTAGTAGTGAGTATATGTAGAGAGGAGTAATGTGAATGAGATATAAACATATTTGTTGATGATATTTTGTAGTAAGGGTGAGGTGGTAAGGTGTGAGCAGCAATGTGCGGCGTGGCGAGAGACCAGCGTGCGGCGTTGTGGCGGGAATAGAGTAGTTTAAGGGAGTGTTTGCCGATATTTTGGAGGGGCATTGGATCGTATGTATATAGCCAGGTAGGGAACACACATCCTAGTACAAAGATGAGCGGTGCCAGAGGTAAGTTGGGTTTACAGATTGTTGGATAGATGTTTAGATAGAGATGGGGGTCATGTTAGTTAAAATTGATGAATATTAGAGTCAGAGGGAGAAAATTATATGTGTATACAGATCAAGTAGTACAGTAAATGAGAATAAATAATTCAGATCACCCACTGTAATGGAGAATAAGATTGTCAGGTAAAGAGAGAGATTTATAATAAAGATATAAAATTTTTTTTATTTTGAAACCAGTGACAAAATTTTGATAGAATGTGGAAATAATGTAAAATTAAGAATTGTTTATTTGAATAATTTAAATGTCAACTTGATTATTATTCATAATAATATTTTGTTATTTTAAATATTTTATTTTATTATATTTTGTGTGTCAAGACAGAATTTTACCGATGTTAAGTGTATTTTCCGATAGAAATTGTACATAACGTATGTGGGTCAAGGTTGTGGACTTGACCTAGTTTTGATCAGCTGAGAGTGAGGTCATATGAGTTAGTAGTAAGAAAGTCAATTCAACTTTTGTTTTCTGATCACTTTAAGGAAATTTTAAAATAACTTCTATATGTAAAGGAAACATTTTAATGAATTAAAATTTTTTTTTGAATTTTAAAATTTTTTGGGAAAATAATTTTTTTTTGAAAAAAAAAAATCTTGATTTTTCGCCTGCCAGCTAATGAATATTTTAAGTATTGATTATTTTATTATTTGTGTGCTAACCATGTTTATGATTATTGATTTATTTTGTATTGACTTGTATTGTTAGACACTAAGTATTCACATGTTAGGGTAAGGATATGTTTAATTAGAAGAAATGTTTAAATTAACTCATTTTAAATAAAACAGAAAATAAGGAAGAGAATACTTTAAAATTTATACAAAATTTATGAATCAATTTTACCTGAAAACAACCAATGGGTTGCCAGTTAAATAACTTTTGAAAATTTTTCAATTTTATGATATGTGATGTCAATAGGTAATGTGAGTGTGTGTGAGCCCAGTATCTGCTAAAGGCAGCCCAGCTTGCATAAAAGGGGAAACATATCGGTGGAGGATCTGGCGTAATCTAAGCCAGGGGTTGAGGATTTTGGGGGGTAGCATGTTAGAAGGTGAGGTGTGCTGTGGTACTTGTCTGTTTGATTTTTCGGTGTTGGGATCTCTTACGGAGAAGTCCAGTGATCTCGTTCAGATGCGTCCATAGTCGCCAAGCCGGGGGGTCGGGTACCCATGCAGATTAAGAACAAGGGGGTTGTTGGCACCAGTTCCTCACCGGTCCTCTTAGGGGTTTTATCAATGAGATTTCTTCTGTTCTGGACAGAAGAATTCTCATTGAGGGGGTATTGTAACGTGTCAAAATTGGGTCATTTTATTTATTGCGGTTATGGGGTCTTCGTATTTCATTTATTTTATTTTTGCGGGGTTTTGTAAAAAATATTGTGCAACGTTATTTCCATTGTAACAGACCACGTGGCAAGTAGAACAGTGTTAAGAACAAAGCAGCAAGACACAGTTTCTGTTGTGTAACCAGGCAAGGAATTTGCACCACCCTAAATTTCTCAGAACTTTGCATAAATGTGACCACGCACCCACGAGCAGTACAAGTCCGCGCTCGGGGGACGCCGTCGTCCCAAAAACCAAGATGTCTGGAGAACAAATCTATTCACCGTCTCCTTGGCCGACTTACAGGAAATGTAGTTAAGCCCCGCCTACTGCTAGTGACATCAGTCTAGCAGCGCCAAATATCGTCTACACACTGGGCTGATATAACTACTATGTTTCATGCATAGAGCTCATAAGCCACAACAATTCCACCTTGAACGACGACGAAATCAAACGGGCCGTGGATACGAACTTCCTACCGCCCAAACACAGTCTACCTTAGGCAGAGACGCTAGGCAGTCCACGAAAAGCCGACTCAAGTAACAGACGTCTATATATTTTGTGTCGGGCCCGGTTGGTCGAGTTTCATAAGATGTAATCAGTTCCAATATATCGCTGAGACCGACCGGGACCCGAGGAAGTAAACGGTTACCGTGGAGTGACAGTGGAAGAGCAGTAACATTTCGGACAATGTAACTGAACGAAAACACGTGTTCGGTCGGCGGTGTTAATCGGGTTACCGCGAATAAAAAACAGAACTTCGTAAAACACAAATAAGGGGGAATATGTTAAATTGTATGAGTGTGTGAGAGCAAAGCTGGGCTGTTTTCCATAGTTTTAAAATGTATTAAAGGGTAAGGTATATGTAATGAATTCAAAATGTGTTTTGTAATATCTATTGTGTTGTGCTTTGTATCAAGGAATTCCAATCATATGTAAGTAAAAAGCATTTATTTCATAACCAAAATATGTTAGTCTAAGTTATTTCGTCATTACCACTTTCTCATTTCTGTGTTGCAAAATTCGTCTAACGGTCCGGAATCTTTCTGAATTATTATTTGGGTGTGGTCAGATTGCAAAATTGTCCTTTTTATTTAAGGTGGAGTGTAAAGGTTTTCGATATTTTTCCTATAAAAAATAATCGTGGTGACCCTGGTCTTCTGGTAAAATTTAAATAGGTAAGTAGTTGCGGCTGTGCACAGGTAAGTCCTGGTAGGGTATTTTATGTATTTAATATATTTCGGCGTATTTTTTATAGTTACAAATGGCTCTCGCCTGCCAGGATTTTCGTTTTAATTTTATTTATACGAGATAGAACTATTTTAATGCACAGAAAATAGGATGTGGTAATAACGAATTTATAAAAATGATTTATCGTATATAATTACGCACGTAGGTTAGGTTTGTGTTATGAGTTACAGTTGTGTAAGTACCAGATAAAAAATGGAAGATGATAACGAAATAATAAAAATGATGCAGACGCTTTTTAATATACAAAATAGTAAGTTCGATGAGAAATTTAGTAACCTTGATGAAAAATTTAGCGAACAGAAAAATGAAATTAGAAATATCCAAAATAATCTTAACATGCAATTTGATGAAGTGAAGAAAGAAATTAAAGGACAAGGCTGTATTTACGATAAGAAATTGAGTGAAATAGAGACACGGTTAGGCGAAATAGAATTAGAAAATGAGAAAGTAATAAACAAATTAAAATCGAACAAAGATGACAGGGTAAGTAGTAGTGGAAATGATAATTTAAATAATGGGGTTACAAGTAATAACAATGACAATACAAATAAAAATATGGTGTTAGAAAATGATTGTGTAGATGTTGATAGTGATGACGAAATTGTAGAAAGAGTAGAAGTTAATAAGATGTTTGTGTGTGATGAGTCAGAGAGAGAATAGGAAGAATTTACAGGTAGGGTGGATGCAGGGGATAGATTTTTCCCGTAATGTTGTAGTGGGGGGTGAAGAAATGGCTTCACGTGAGTATTTGGAAAAGTATAGGTTTGTAGATAAATTTCCCTTGGTTTTTTGTGCACTTCATAGGTGGTGCCGTAATGATAAGTTAATGTCCCCTGCATGTTTTGAGAGAGAGTGTGTAGCTTGGCATGATGGTGAGAAATATTTTGAGAGAGAGAGAAAGAGAGAAATAGAGGTATTTAAAGTAAAGAGAAATTATGAAGCATTAGTACAAAGGTTAGGCGTAGAGAGAAGTAATAATAATGATAATGAGTACTTACCTTACAATGACATTGAGATAGTAGTAGATGAGGTTAACAATGATAATATAACTCACCTGATTTTAACAGATAATTCTAACGGAGACTGGACAAGATTGACTAATATTGAACAGGTATATGAACCAACAGAAGTGATAATGAATGACATAGAAGTAAGGGATTATTATAATAATAATAATAAATTTGATATAAATAAGAATGATCTATGTTACAAATATGTTAGACTATTATTTGACGATATGGGGTAGTTGTTTATTGTTTATTGTTCATAAACATTTAATGATATGAATAATGTGGTTTTGAAGTGCATTGTCTTATGGAACGATTTGTGGGTAATGATAACAAATAATAAGTTGGACTGTATATTCTTTTATGTGTTGATGTCATTATGTTAAGTGTATTTGTGTACTACATTATAGTGTACTATATGTTATGTAAACAATGTCTATATGTAGGAGAAATTGATAACATTAATTATCAATTAAATTGAATTTGCAATTAACCAGTATAAATTAATAATAATTATAAAATTT
This sequence comes from Magicicada septendecula, assembly GCA_034769895.1. Classification (NCBI taxonomy): domain Eukaryota; kingdom Metazoa; phylum Arthropoda; class Insecta; order Hemiptera; family Cicadidae; genus Magicicada; species Magicicada septendecula. Next base: position 274,850,081 of record CM068370.1, on the reverse strand, counting down.
GACAGACTAATTAAGCGATGAAAATAATTGTGAACTGTTAAATAATTGAATTAAATAATTGAAAAATAATTACTTAATTAAGGTCGTATAAAAGAAAGTTTGAGAATGAAGTTAAATGATTTTATGAAATTAAGATTCTATGATGATTGGTAGATGATTAAACAGACAATACGTTCAAATTGAGGTATGTTATTATAAGGGGAGAAGTGATGAATTTTCTAGTGTTATATCAAGGTGAAATGTTGTAAAAAGATAGATTTTGGGTGATAATGAAATAAGGCAGGTGAGTTAAGTAGAATTAAAGTTAATGGGAGTTAAAGGGAATAAGAATTTTGAAATACTAGTGAAAAACAAAGAGGGTATTTGATATTTTGGGGACACAGTAGTAGTGAGTATATGTAGAGAGGAGTAATGTGAATGAGATATAAACATATTTGTTGATGATATTTTGTAGTAAGGGTGAGGTGGTAAGGTGTGAGCAGCAATGTGCGGCGTGGCGAGAGACCAGCGTGCGGCGTTGTGGCGGGAATAGAGTAGTTTAAGGGAGTGTTTGCCGATATTTTGGAGGGGCATTGGATCGTATGTATATAGCCAGGTAGGGAACACACATCCTAGTACAAAGATGAGCGGTGCCAGAGGTAAGTTGGGTTTACAGATTGTTGGATAGATGTTTAGATAGAGATGGGGGTCATGTTAGTTAAAATTGATGAATATTAGAGTCAGAGGGAGAAAATTATATGTGTATACAGATCAAGTAGTACAGTAAATGAGAATAAATAATTCAGATCACCCACTGTAATGGAGAATAAGATTGTCAGGTAAAGAGAGAGATTTATAATAAAGATATAAAATTTTTTTTATTTTGAAACCAGTGACAAAATTTTGATAGAATGTGGAAATAATGTAAAATTAAGAATTGTTTATTTGAATAATTTAAATGTCAACTTGATTATTATTCATAATAATATTTTGTTATTTTAAATATTTTATTTTATTATATTTTGTGTGTCAAGACAGAATTTTACCGATGTTAAGTGTATTTTCCGATAGAAATTGTACATAACGTATGTGGGTCAAGGTTGTGGACTTGACCTAGTTTTGATCAGCTGAGAGTGAGGTCATATGAGTTAGTAGTAAGAAAGTCAATTCAACTTTTGTTTTCTGATCACTTTAAGGAAATTTTAAAATAACTTCTATATGTAAAGGAAACATTTTAATGAATTAAAATTTTTTTTTGAATTTTAAAATTTTTTGGGAAAATAATTAAAAAAAAAAAAAAAATCTTGATTTTTCGCCTGCCAGCTAATGAATATTTTAAGTATTGATTATTTTATTATTTGTGTGCTAACCATGTTTATGATTATTGATTTATTTTGTATTGACTTGTATTGTTAGACACTAAGTATTCACATGTTAGGGTAAGGATATGTTTAATTAGAAGAAATGTTTACATTAACTCATTTTAAATAAAACAGAAAATAAGGAAGAGAATACTTTAAAATTTATACAAAATTTATGAATCAATTTTACCTGAAAACAACCAATGGGTTGCCAGTTAAATAACTTTTGAAAATTTTTCAATTTTATGATATGTGATGTCAATAGGTAATGTGAGTGTGTGTGAGCCCAGTATCTGCTAAAGGCAGCCCAGCTTGCATAAAAGGGGAAACATATCGGTGGAGGATCTGGCGTAATCTAAGCCAGGGGTTGAGGATTTTGGGGGGTAGCATGTTAGAAGGTGAGGTGTGCTGTGGTACTTGTCTGTTTGATTTTTCGGTGTTGGGATCTCTTACGGAGAAGTCCAGTGATCTCGTTCAGATGCGTCCATAGTCGCCAAGCCGGGGGGTCGGGTACCCATGCAGATTAAGAACAAGGGGGTTGTTGGCACCAGTTCCTCACCGGTCCTCTTAGGGGTTTTATCAATGAGATTTCTTCTGTTCTGGACAGAAGAATTCTCATTGAGGGGGTATTGTAACGTGTCAAAATTGGGTCATTTTATTTATTGCGGTTATGGGGTCTTCGTATTTCATTTATTTTATTTTTGCGGGGTTTTGTAAAAAATATTGTGCAACGTTATTTCCCCATTGTAACAGACCACGTGGCAAGTAGAACAGTGTTAAGAACAAAGCAGCAAGACACAGTTTCTGTTGTGTAACCAGGCAAGGAATTTGCACCACCCTAAATTTCTCAGAACTTTGCATAAATGTGACCACGCACCCACGAGCAGTACAAGTCCGCGCTCGGGGGACGCCGTCGTCCCAAAAACCAAGATGTCTGGAGAACAAATCTATTCACCGTCTCCTTGGCCGACTTACAGGAAATGTAGTTAAGCCCCGCCTACTGCTAGTGACATCAGTCTAGCAGCGCCAAATATCGTCTACACACTGGGCTGATATAACTACTATGTTTCATGCATAGAGCTCATAAGCCACAACAATTCCCCCTTGAACGACGACGAAATCAAACGGGCCGTGGATACGAACTTCCTACCGCCCAAACACAGTCTACCTTAGGCAGAGACGCTAGGCAGTCCACGAAAAGCCGACTCAAGTAACAGACGTCTATATATTTTGTGTCGGGCCCGGTTGGTCGAGTTTCATAAGATGTAATCAGTTCCAATATATCGCTGAGACCGACCGGGACCCGAGGAAGTAAACGGTTACCGTGGAGTGACAGTGGAAGAGCAGTAACATTTCGGACAATGTAACTGAACGAAAACACGTGTTCGGTCGGCGGTGTTAATCGGGTTACCGCGAATAAAAAACAGAACTTCGTAAAACACAAATAAGGGGGAATATGTTAAATTGTATGAGTGTGTGAGAGCAAAGCTGGGCTGTTTTCCATAGTTTTAAAATGTATTAAAGGGTAAGGTATATGTAATGAATTCAAAATGTGTTTTGTAATATCTATTGTGTTGTGCTTTGTATCAAGGAATTCCAATCATATGTAAGTAAAAAGCATTTATTTCATAACCAAAATATGTTAGTCTAAGTTATTTCGTCATTACCACTTTCTCATTTCTGTGTTGCAAAATTCGTCTAACGGTCCGGAATCTTTCTGAATTATTACTTGGGTGTGGTCAGATTGCAAAATTGTCCTTTTTATTTAAGGTGGAGTGTAAAGGTTTTCGATATTTTTCCTATAAAAAATAATCGTGGCGACCCTGGTCTTCTGGTAAAATTTAAATAGGTAATTAGTTGCGGCTGTGCACAGGTAAGTCCTGGTAGGGTATTTTATGTATTTAATATATTTCGGCGTATTTTTTATAGTTACAAATGGCTCTCGCCTGCCAGGATTTTCGTTTTAATTTTATTTATACGAGATAGACCTATTTTAATGCACAGAAAATAGGATGTGGTAATAACGAATTTATAAAAATGATTTATCGTATATAATTACGCACGTAGGTTAGGTTTGTGTTATGAGTTACAGTTGTGTAAGTACCAGATAAAAAATGGCAGATGACAACGAAATAATAAAAATGATGCAGACGCTTTTTAATATACAAAATAGTAAGTGCGATGAGAAATTTAGTAACCTTGATGAAAAATTTAGCGAACAGAAAAATGAAATTAGAAATATCCAAAATAATCTTAACATGCAATTTGATGAAGTGAAGAAAGAAATTAAAGAACAAGGCTGTATTTACGATAAGAAATTGAGTGAAATAGAGACACGGTTAGGCGAAATAGAATTAGAAAATGAGAAAGTAATAAACAAATTAAAATCGAACAAAGATGACAGGGTAAGTAGTAGTGGAAATGATAATTTAAATAATGGGGTTACAAGTAATAACAATGACAATACAAATAAAAATAAGGTGTTAGAAAATGATTGTGTAGATGTTGATAGTGATGACGAAATTGTAGAAAGAGTAGAAGTTAATAAGATGTTTGTGTGTGATGAGTCAGAGAGAGAGAGTAGGAAGAATTTACAGGTAGGGTGGATGCAGGGGATAGATTTTTCCCGTAATGTTGTAGTGGGGGGTGAAGAAATGGCTTCACGTGAGTATTTGGAAAAGTATAGGTTTGCAGATAAATTTCCCTTGGTTTTTTGTGCACTTCATAGGTGGTGCCGTAATGATAAGTTAATGTCCCCTGCATGTTTTGAGAGAGAGTGTGTAGCTTGGCATGATGGTGAGAAATATTTTGAGAGAGTGGGAAAAAGAGAAATAGAGGTATTTAAAGTAAAGAGAAATTATGAAGCATTAGTACAAAGGTTAGGCGTAGAGAGAAGTAATAATAATGATAATGAGTACTTACCTTACAATGACATTGAGATAGTAGTAGATGAGGTTAACAATGATAATATAACTCACCTGATTTTAACAGATAATTCTAACGGAGACTGGACAAGATTGACTAATATTGAACAGGTATATGAACCAACAGAAGTGATAATGAATGACATAGAAGTAAGGGATTATAATAATAATAATAATAAATTTGATATAAATAAGAATGATCTATGTTACAAATATGTTAGACTATTATTTGACGATATGGGGTAGTTGTTTATTGTTTATTGTTCATAAACATTTAATGATATGAATAATGTGGTTTTGAAGTGCATTGTCTTATGGAACGATTTGTGGGTAATGATAACAAATAATAAGTTGGACTCTATATTCTTTTATGTGTTGATGTCATTATGTTAAGTGTATTTGTGTACTACATTATAGTGTACTATATGTTATGTAAACAATGTGTATATGTAGGAGAAATTGATAACATTAATTATCAATTAAATTGAATTTGCAATTAACCAGTATAAATTAATAATAATTATAAAATTTGACAGACTAATTAAGCGATGAAAATAATTGTGAACTGTTAAATAATTGAATTAAATAATTGAAAAATAATTACTTAATTAAGGTCGTATAAAAGAAAGTTTGAGAATGAAGTTAAATGATTTTATGAAATTAAGATTCTATGATGATTGGTAGATGATTAAACAGACAATACGTTCAAATTGAGGTATGTTATTATAAGGGGAGAAGTGATGAATTTTCTAGTGTTATATCAAGGTGAAATGTTGTAAAAAGATAGATTTTGGGTGATAATGAAATAAGGCAGGTGAGTTAAGTAGAATTAAAGTTAATGGGAGTTAAAGGGAATAAGAATTTTGAAATACTAGTGAAAAACAAAGAGGGTATTTGATATTTTGGGGACACAGTAGTAGTGAGTATATGTAGAGAGGAGTAATGTGAATGAGATATAAACATATTTGTTGATGATATTTTGTAGTAAGGGTGAGGTGGTAAGGTGTGAGCAGCAATGTGCGGCGTGGCGAGAGACCAGCGTGCGGCATTGTGGCGGGAATAGAGTAGTTTAAGGGAGTGTTTGCCGATATTTTGGAGGGGCATTGGATCGTATGTATATAGCCAGGTAGGGAACACACATCCTAGTACAAAGATGAGCGGTGCCAGAGGTAAGTTGGGTTTACAGATTGTTGGATAGATGTTTAGATAGAGATGGGGGTCATGTTAGTTAAAATTGATGAATATTAGAGTCAGAGGGAGAAAATTATATGTGTATACAGATCAAGTAGTACAGTAAATGAGAATAAATAATTCAGATCACCCACTGTAATGGAGAATAAGATTGTCAGGTAAAGAGAGAGATTTATAATAAAGATATAAAATTTTTTTTATTTTGAAACCAGTGACAAAATTTTGATAGAATGTGGAAATAATGTAAAATTAAGAATTGTTTATTTGAATAATTTAAATGTCAACTTGATTATTATTCATAATAATATTTTGTTATTTTAAATATTTTATTTTATTATATTTTGTGTGTCAAGACAGAATTTTACCGATGTTAAGTGTATTTTCCGATAGAAATTGTACATAACGTATGTGGGTCAAGGTTGTGGACTTGACCTAGTTTTGATCAGCTGAGAGTGAGGTCATATGAGTTAGTAGTAAGAAAGTCAATTCAACTTTTGTTTTCTGATCACTTTAAGGAAATTTTAAAATAACTTCTATATGTAAAGGAAACATTTTAATGAATTAAAATTTTTTTTTGAATTTTAAAATTTTTTGGGAAAATAATTTTTTTTTGAAAAAAAAAATCTTGATTTTTCGCCTGCCAGCTAATGAATATTTTAAGTATTGATTATTTTATTATTTGTGTGCTAACCATGTTTATGATTATTGATTTATTTTGTATTGACTTGTATTGTTAGACACTAAGTATTCACATGTTAGGGTAAGGATATGTTTAATTAGAAGAAATGTTTAAATTAACTCATTTTAAATAAAACAGAAAATAAGGAAGAGAATACTTTAAAATTTATACAAAATTTATGAATCAATTTTACCTGAAAACAACCAATGGGTTGCCAGTTAAATAACTTTTGAAAATTTTTCAATTTTATGATATGTGATGTCAATAGGTAATGTGAGTGTGTGTGAGCCCAGTATCTGCTAAAGGCAGCCCAGCTTGCATAAAAGGGGAAACATATCGGTGGAGGATCTGGCGTAATCTAAGCCAGGGGTTGAGGATTTTGGGGGGTAGCATGTTAGAAGGTGAGGTGTGCTGTGGTACTTGTCTGTTTGATTTTTCGGTGTTGGGATCTCTTACGGAGAAGTCCAGTGATCTCGTTCAGATGCGTCCATAGTCGCCAAGCCGGGGGGTCGGGTACCCATGCAGATTAAGAACAAGGGGGTTGTTGGCACCAGTTCCTCACCGGTCCTCTTAGGGGTTTTATCAATGAGATTTCTTCTTTTCTGAACAGAAGAATTCTCATTGAGGGGGTATTGTAACGTGTCAAAATTGGGTCATTTTATTTATTGCGGTTATGGGGTCTTCGTATTTCATTTATTTTATTTTTGCGGGGTTTTGTAAAAAATATTGTGCAACGTTATTTCCATTGTAACAGACCACGTGGCAAGTAGAACAGTGTTAAGAACAAAGCAGCAAGACACAGTTTCTGTTGTGTAACCAGGCAAGGAATTTGCACCACCCTAAATTTCTCAGAACTTTGCATAAATGTGACCACGCACCCACGAGCAGTACAAGTCCGCGCTCGGGGGACGCCGTCGTCCCAAAAACCAAGATGTCTGGAGAACAAATCTATTCACCGTCTCCTTGGCCGACTTACAGGAAATGTAGTTAAGCCCCGCCTACTGCTAGTGACATCAGTCTAGCAGCGCCAAATATCGTCTACACACTGGGCTGATATAACTACTATGTTTCATGCATAGAGCTCATAAGCCACAACAATTCCCCCTTTAACGACGACGAAATCAAACGGGCCGTGGATACGAACTTCCTACCGCCCAAACACAGTCTACCTTAGGCAGAGACGCTAGGCAGTCCACGAAAAGCCGACTCAAGTAACAGACGTCTATATATTTTGTGTCGGGCCCGGTTGGTCGAGTTTCATAAGATGTAATCAGTTCCAATATATCGCTGAGACCGACCGGGACCCGAGGAAGTAAACGGTTACCGTGGAGTGACAGTGGAAGAGCAGTAACATTTCGGACAATGTAACTGAACGAAAACACGTGTTCGGTCGGCGGTGTTAATCGGGTTACCGCGAATAAAAAACAGAACTTCGTAAAACACAAATAAGGGGGAATATGTTAAATTGTATGAGTGTGTGAGAGCAAAGCTGGGCTGTTTTCCATAGTTTTAAAATGTATTAAAGGGTAAGGTATATGTAATGAATTCAAAATGTGTTTTGTAATATCTATTGTGTTGTGCTTTGTATCAAGGAATTCCAATCATATGTAAGTAAAAAGCATTTATTTCATAACCAAAATATGTTAGTCTAAGTTATTTCGTCATTACCACTTTCTCATTTCTGTGTTGCAAAATTCGTCTAACGGTCCGGAATCTTTCTGAATTATTACTTGGGTGTGGTCAGATTGCAAAATTGTCCTTTTTATTTAAGGTGGAGTGTAAAGGTTTTCGATATTTTTCCTATAAAAAATAATCGTGGCGACCCTGGTCTTCTGGTAAAATTTAAATAGGTAATTAGTTGCGGCTGTGCACAGGTAAGTCCTGGTAGGGTATTTTATGTATTTAATATATTTCGGCTTATTTTTTATAGTTACAAATGGCTCTCGCCTGCCAGGATTTTCGTTTTTAATTTTATTTATACGAGATAGAACTATTTTAATGCACAGAAAATAGGATGTGGTAATAACGAATTTATAAAAATGATTTATCGTATATAATTACGCACGTAGGTTAGGTTTGTGTTATGAGTTACAGTTGTGTAAGTACCAGATAAAAAATGGAAGATGACAACGAAATAATAAAAATGATGCAGACGCTTTTTAATATACAAAATAGTAAGTGCGATGAGAAATTTAGTAACCTTGATGAAAAATTTAGCGAACAGAAAAATGAAATTAGAAATATCCAAAATAATCTTAACATGCAATTTGATGAAGTGAAGAAAGAAATTAAAGAACAAGGCTGTATTTACGATAAGAAATTGAGTGAAATAGAGACACGGTTAGGCGAAATAGAATTAGAAAATGAGAAAGTAATAAACAAATTAAAATCGAACAAAGATGACAGGGTAAGTAGTAGTGGAAATGATAATTTAAATAATGGGGTTACAAGTAATAACAATGACAATACAAATAAAAATAAGGTGTTAGAAAATGATTGTGTAGATGTTGATAGTGATGACGAAATTGTAGAAAGAGTAGAAGTTAATAAGATGTTTGTGTGTGATGAGTCAGAGAGAGAGAGTAGGAAGAATTTACAGGTAGGGTGGATGCAGGGGATAGATTTTTCCCGTAATGTTGTAGTGGGGGGTGAAGAAATGGCTTCACGTGAGTATTTGGAAAAGTATAGGTTTGCAGATAAATTTCCCTTGGTTTTTTGTGCACTTCATAGGTGGTGCCGTAATGATAAGTTAATGTCCCCTGCATGTTTTGAGAGAGAGTGTGTAGCTTGGCATGATGGTGAGAAATATTTTGAGAGAGTGGGAAAAAGAGAAATAGAGGTATTTAAAGTAAAGAGAAATTATGAAGCATTAGTACAAAGGTTAGGCGTAGAGAGAAGTAATAATAATGATAATGAGTACTTACCTTACAATGACATTGAGATAGTAGTAGATGAGGTTAACAATGATAATATAACTCACCTGATTTTAACAGATAATTCTAACGGAGACTGGACAAGATTGACTAATATTGAACAGGTATATGAACCAACAGAAGTGATAATGAATGACATAGAAGTAAGGGATTATAATAATAATAATAATAAATTTGATATAAATAAGAATGATCTATGTTACAAATATGTTAGACTATTATTTGACGATATGGGGTAGTTGTTTATTGTTTATTGTTCATAAACATTTAATGATATGAATAATGTGGTTTTGAAGTGCATTGTCTTATGGAACGATTTGTGGGTAATGATAACAAATAATAAGTTGGACTGTATATTCTTTTATGTGTTGATGTCATTATGTTAAGTGTATTTGTGTACTACATTATAGTGTACTATATGTTATGTAAACAATGTGTATATGTAGGAGAAATTGATAACATTAATTATCAATTAAATTGAATTTGCAATTAACCAGTATAAATTAATAATAATTATAAAATTTGACAGACTAATTAAGCGATGAAAATAATTGTGAACTGTTAAATAATTGAATTAAATAATTGAAAAATAATTACTTAATTAAGGTCGTATAAAAGAAAGTTTGAGAATGAAGTTAAATGATTTTATGAAATTAAGATTCTATGATGATTGGTAGATGATTAAACAGACAATACGTTCAAATTGAGGTGTGTTATTATAAGGGGAGAAGTGATGAATTTTCTAGTGTTATATCAAGGTGAAATGTTGTAAAAAGATAGATTTTGGGTGATAATGAAATAAGGCAGGTGAGTTAAGTAGAATTAAAGTTAATGGGAGTTAAAGGGAATAAGAATTTTGAAATACTAGTGAAAAACAAAGAGGGTATTTGATATTTTGGGACACAGTAGTAGTGAGTATATGTAGAGAGGAGTAATGTGAATGAGATATAAACATATTTGTTGATGATATTTTGTAGTAAGGGTGAGGTGGTAAGGTGTGAGCAGCAATGTGCGGCGTGGCGAGAGACCAGCGTGCGGCGTTGTGGCGGGAATAGAGTAGTTTAAGGGAGTGTTTGCCGATATTTTGGAGGGGCATTGGATCGTATGTATATAGCCAGGTAGGGAACACACATCCTAGTACAAAGATGAGCGGTGCCAGAGGTAAGTTGGGTTTACAGATTGTTGGATAGATGTTTAGATAGAGATGGGGGTCATGTTAGTTAAAATTGATGAATATTAGAGTCAGAGGGAGAAAATTATATGTGTATACAGATCAAGTAGTACAGTAAATGAGAATAAATAATTCAGATCACCCACTGTAATGGAGAATAAGATTGTCAGGTAAAGAGAGAGATTTATAATAAAGATATAAAATTTTTTTTATTTTGAAACCAGTGACAAAATTTTGATAGAATGTGGAAATAATGTAAAATTAAGAATTGTTTATTTGAATAATTTAAATGTCAACTTGATTATTATTCATAATAATATTTTGTTATTTTAAATATTTTATTTTATTATATTTTGTGTGTCAAGACAGAATTTTACCGATGTTAAGTGTATTTTCCGATAGAAATTGTACATAACGTATGTGGGTCAAGGTTGTGGACTTGACCTAGTTTTGAACAGCTGAGAGTGAGGTCATATGAGTTAGTAGTAAGAAAGTCAATTCAACTTTTGTTTTCTGATCACTTTAAGGAAATTTTAAAATAACTTCTATATGTAAAGGAAACATTTTAATGAATTAAAATTTTTTTTGAATTTTAAAATTTTTTGGGAAAATAATTTTTTTTTGAAAAAAAAAATCTTGATTTTTCGCCTGCCAGCTAATGAATATTTTAAGTATTGATTATTTTATTATTTGTGTGCTAACCATGTTTATGATTATTGATTTATTTTGTATTGACTTGTATTGTTAGACACTAAGTATTCACATGTTAGGGTAAGGATATGTTTAATTAGAAGAAATGTTTAAATTAACTCATTTTAAATAAAACAGAAAATAAGGAAGAGAATACTTTAAAATTTATACAAAATTTATGAATCAATTTTACCTGAAAACAACCAATGGGTTGCCAGTTAAATAACTTTTGAAAATTTTTCAATTTTATGATATGTGATGTCAATAGGTAATGTGAGTGTGTGTGAGCCCAGTATCTGCTAAAGGCAGCCCAGCTTGCATAAAAGGGGAAACATATCGGTGGAGGATCTGGCGTAATCTAAGCCAGGGGTTGAGGATTTTGGGGGGTAGCATGTTAGAAGGTGATGTGTGCTGTGGTACTTGTCTGTTTGATTTTTCGGTGTTGGGATCTCTTACGGAGAAGTCCAGTGATCTCGTTCAGATGCGTCCATAGTCGCCAAGCCGGGGGGTCGGGTACCCATGCAGATTAAGAACAAGGGGGTTGTTGGCACCAGTTCCTCACCGGTCCTCTTAGGGGTTTTATCAATGAGATTTCTTCTGTTCTGGACAGAAGAATTCTCATTGAGGGGGTATTGTAACGTGTCAAAATTGGGTCATTTTATTTATTGCGGTTATGGGGTCTTCGTATTTCATTTTTTTTTTTTGCGGGGTTTTGTAAAAAATATTGTGCAACGTTATTTCCATTGTAACAGACCACGTGGCAAGTAGAACAGTGTTAAGAACAAAGCAGCAAGACACAGTTTCTGTTGTGTAACCAGGCAAGGAATTTGCACCACCCTAAATTTCTCAGAACTTTGCATAAATGTGACCACGCACCCACGAGCAGTACAAGTCCGCGCTCGGGGGACGCCGTCGTCCCAAAAACCAAGATGTCTGGAGAACAAATCTATTCACCGTCTCCTTGGCCGACTTACAGGAAATGTAGTTAAGCCCCGCCTACTGCTAGTGACATCAGTCTAGCAGCGCCAAATATCGTCTACACACTGGGCTGATATAACTACTATGTTTCATGCATAGAGCTCATAAGCCACAACAATTCCACCTTGAACGACGACGAAATCAAACGGGCCGTGGATACGAACTTCCTACCGCCCAAACACAGTCTACCTTAGGCAGAGACGCTAGGCAGTCCACAAAAAGCCGACTCAAGTAACAGACGTCTATATATTTTGTGTCGGGCCCGGTTGGTCGAGTTTCATAAGATGTAATCAGTTCCAATATATCGCTGAGACCGACCGGGACCCGAGGAAGTAAACGGTTACCGTGGAGTGACAGTGGAAGAGCAGTAACATTTCGGACAATGTAACTGAACGAAAACACGTGTTCGGTCGGCGGTGTTAATCGGGTTACCGCGAATAAAAAACAGAACTTCGTAAAACACAAATAAGGGGGAATATGTTAAATTGTATGAGTGTGTGAGAGCAAAGCTGGGCTGTTTTCCATAGTTTTAAAATGTATTAAAGGGTAAGGTATATGTAATGAATTCAAAATGTGTTTTGTAATATCTATTGTGTTGTGCTTTGTATCAAGGAATTCCAATCATATGTAAGTAAAAAGCATTTATTTCATAACCAAAATATGTTAGTCTAAGTTATTTCGTCATTACCACTTTCTCATTTCTGTGTTGAAAAATTCGTCTAACGGTCCGGAATCTTTCTGAATTATTACTTGGGTGTGGTCAGATTGCAAAATTGTCCTTTTTATTTAAGGTGGAGTGTAAAGGTTTTCGATATTTTTCCTATAAAAAATAATCGTGGTGACCCTGGTCTTCTGGTAAAATTTAAATAGGTAAGTAGTTGCGGCTGTGCACAGGTAAGTCCTGGTTGGGTATTTTATGTATTTAATATATTTCGGCGTATTTTTTATAGTTACAAATGGCTCTCGCCTGCCAGGATTTTCGTTTTAATTTTATTTATACGAGATAGAACTATTTTAATGCACAGAAAATAGGATGTGGTAATAACGAATTTATAAAAATGATTTATCGTATATAATTACGCACGTAGGTTAGGTTTGTGTTATGAGTTACAGTTGTGTAAGTACCAGATAAAAAATGGCAGATGATAACGAAATAATAAAAATGATGCAGACGCTTTTTAATATACAAAATAGTAAGTTCGATGAGAAATTTAGTAACCTTGATGAAAAATTTAGCGAACAGAAAAATGAAATTAGAAATATCCAAAATAATCTTAACATGCAATTTGATGAAGTGAAGAAAGAAATTAAAGAACAAGGCTGTATTTACGATAAGAAATTGAGTGAAATAGAGACACGGTTAGGCGAAATAGAATTAGAAAATGAGAAAGTAATAAACAATTTAAAATCGAACAAAGATGACAGGGTAAGTAGTAGTGGAAATGATAATTTAAATAATGAGGTTACAAGTAATAACAATGACAATACAAATAAAAATATGGTGTTAGAAAATGATTGTGTAGATGTTGATAGTGATGACGAAATTGTAGAAAGAGTAGAAGTTAATAAGATGTTTGTGTGTGATGAGTCAGAGAGAGAGAGTAGGAAGAATTTACAGGTAGGGTGGATGCAGGGGATAGATTTTTCCCGTAATGTTGTAGTGGGGGGTGAAGAAATGGCTTCACGTGAGTATTTGGAAAAGTATAGGTTTGCAGATAAATTTCCCTTGGTTTTTTGTGCACTTCATAGGTGGTGCCGTAATGATAAGTTAATGTCCCCTGCATGTTTAGAGAGAGAGTGTGTAGCTTGGCATGATGGTGAGAAATATTTTGAGAGAGAGAGAAAGAGAGAAATAGAGGTATTTAAAGTAAAGAGAAATTATGAAGCATTAGTACAAAGGTTAGGCGTAGAGAGAAGTAATAATAATGATAATGAGTACTTACCTTACAATGACATTGAGATAGTAGTAGATGAGGTTAACAATGATAATATAACTCACCTGATTTTAACAGATAATTCTAATGGAGACTGGACAAGATTGACTAATATTGAACAGGTATATGAACCAACAGAAGTGATAATGAATGACATAGAAGTAAGGGATTATAATAATAATAATAATAAAATTGATATAAATAAGAATGATCTATGTTACAAATATGTTAGACTATTATTTGACGATATGGGGTAGTTGTTTATTGTTTATTTTGTTTATTGTTCATAAAAATTTAATGATATGAATAATGTGGTTTTGTAGTGCATGTCTTATGGAACGATTTGTGGGTAATGATAACAAATAATAAGTTGGACTGTATATTCTTTTATGTGTTGATGTCATTATGTTAAGTGTATTTGTGTACTACATTATAGTGTACTATATGTTATGTAAACAATGTGTATATGTAGGAGAAATTGATAACATTAATTATCAATTAAATTGAATTTGCAATTAACCAGTATAAATTAATAATAATTATAAAATTTGACAGACTAATTAAGCGATGAAAATAATTGTGAACTGTTAAATAATTGAAAAATAATTACTTAATTAAGGTCGTATAAAAGAAAGTTTGAGAATGAAGTTAAATGATTTTATGAAATTAAGATTCTATGATGATTGGTAGATGATTAAACAGATAATACGTTCAAATTGAGGTATGTTATTATAAGGGGAGAAGTGATGAATTTTCTAGTGTTATATCAAGGTGAAATGTTGTAAAAAGATAGATTTTGGGTGATAATGAAATAAGGCAGGTGAGTTAAGTAGAATTAAAGTTAATGGGAGTTAAAGGGAATAAGAATTTTGAAATACTAGTGAAAAACAAAGAGGGTATTTGATATTTTGGGGACACAGTAGTAGTGAGTATATGTAGAGAGGAGTAATTTGAATGAGATATAAACATATTTGTTGCTGATATTTTGTAGTAAGGGTGAGGTGGTAAGGTGTGAGCAATGTGCGGCGTGGCGAGAGACCAGCGTGCGGCGTTGTGGCGGGAATAGAGTAGTTTAAGGGAGTGTTTGCCGATATTTTGGAGGGGCATTGGATCGTATGTATATAGCCAGGTAGGGAACACACATCCTAGTACAAAGATGAGCGGTGCCAGAGGTAAGTTGGGTTTACAGATTGTTGGATAGATGTTTAGATAGAGATGGGGGTCATGTTAGTTAAAATTGATGAATATTAGAGTCAGAGGGAGAAAATTATATGTGTATACAGATCAAGTAGTACAGTAAATGAGAATAAATAATTCGGATCACCCACTGTAATGGAGAATAAGATTGTCAGGTAAAGAGAGAGATTTATAATAAAGATATAAAATTTTTTTTATTTTGAAACCAGTGACAAAATTTTGATAGAATGTGGAAATAATGTAAAATTAAGAATTGTTTATTTGAATAATTTAAATGTCAACTTGATTATTATTCATAATAATATTTTGTTATTTTAAATATTTTATTTTATTATATTTTGTGTGTCAAGACAGAATTTTACCGATGTTAAGTGTATTTTCCGATAGAAATTGTACATAACGTATGTGGGTCAAGGTTGTGGACTTGACCTAGTTTTGATCAGCTGAGAGTGAGGTCATATGAGTTAGTAGTAAGAAAGTCAATTCAACTTTTGTTTTCTGATCACTTTAAGGAAATTTTAAAATAACTTCTATATGCAAAGGAAACATTTTAATGAATTAAAATTTTTTTTTGAATTTTAAAATTTTTTGGGAAAATAATTTTTTTTTGAAAAAAAAAATCTTGATCTTTCGCCTGCCAGCTAATGAATATTTTAAATATTGATTATTTTATTATTTGTGTGATTGATCGTATATAATTACGCACGTAGGTTAGGTTTGTGTTATGAGTTACAGTTGTGTAAGTACCAGATAAAAAATGGCAGATGATAACGAAATAATAAAAATGATGCAGACGCTTTTTAATATACAAAATAGAAAGTTCGATGAGAAATTTAGTAACCTTGATGAAAAATTTAGCGAACAGAAAAATGAAATTAGAAATATCCAAAATAATCTTAACATGCAATTTGATGAAGTGAAGAAAGAAATTAAAGAACAAGGCTGTATTTACGATAAGAAATTCAGTGAAATAGAGACACGGTTAGGCGAAATAGAATTAGAAAATGAGAAAGTAATAAACAAATTAAAATCGAACAAAGATGACAGGGTAAGTAGTAGTGGAAATGATAATTTAAATAATGGGGTTACAAGTAATAACAATGACAATACAAATAAAAATATGGTGTTAGAAAATGATTGTGTAGATGTTGATAGTGATGACGAAATTGTAGAAAGAGTAGAAGTTAATAAGATGTTTGTGTGTGATGAGTCAGAGAGAGAGAGTAGGAAGAATTTACAGGTAGGGTGGATGCAGGGGATAGATTTTTCCCGTAATGTTGTAGTGGGGGGTGAAGAAATGGCTTCACGTGAGTATTTGGAAAAGTATAGGTTTGCAGATAAATTTCCCTTGGTTTTTTGTGCACTTCATAGGTGGTGCCGTAATGATAAGTTAATGTCCCCTGCATGTTTTGACAGAGAGTGTGTAGCTTGGCATGATGGTGAGAAATATTTTGAGAGAGAGAGAAAGAGAGAAATAGAGGTATTTAAAGTAAAGAGAAATTATGAAGCATTAGTACAAAGGTTAAGCGTAGAGAGAAGTAATAATAATGATAATGAGTACTTACCTTACAATGACATTGAGATAGTAGTAGATGAGGTTAACAATGATAATATAACTCACCTGATTTTAACAGATAATTCTAACGGAGACTGGACAAGATTGACTAATATTGAACAGGTATATGAACCAACAGAAGTGATAATGAATGACATAGAAGTAAGGGATTATAATAATAATAATAATAAATTTGATATAAATAAGAATGATCTATGTTACAAATATGTTAGACTATTATTTGACGATATGGGGTAGTTGTTTATTGTTTATTGTTCATAAACATTTAATGATATGAATAATGTGGTTTTGAAGTGCATTGTCTTATGGAACGATTTGTGGGTAATGATAACAAATAATAAGTTGGACTGTATATTCTTTTATGTGTTGATGTCATTATGTTAAGTGTATTTGTGTACTACATTATAGTGTACTATATGTTATGTAAACAATGTTTATATGTAGGAGAAATTGACAACATTAATTATCAATTAAATTGAATTTGCAATTAACCAGTATAAATTAATAATAATTATAAAATTTGACAGACTAATTAAGCGATGAAAATAATTGTGAACTGTTAAATAATTGAATTAAATAATTGAAAAATAATTACTTAATTAAGGTCGTATAAAAGAAAGTTTGGAAATGAAGTTAAATGATTTTATGAAATTAAGATTCTATGATGATTGGTAGATGATTAAACAGACAATACGTTCAAATTGAGGTATATTATTATAAGGGGAGAAGTGATGAATTTTCTAGTGTTATATCAAGGTGAAATGTTGTAAAAAGATAGATTTTGGGTGATAATGAAATAAGGCAGGTGAGTTAAGTAGAATTAAAGTTAATGGGAGTTAAAGGGAATAAGAATTTTGAAATACTAGTGAAAAACAAAGAGGGTATTTGATATTTTGGGGACACAGTAGTAGTGAGTATATGTAGAGAGGAGTAATGTGAATGAGATATAAACATATTTGTTGATGATATTTTGTAGTAAGGGTGAGGTGGTAAGGTGTGAGCATCAATGTGCGGCGTGGCGAGAGACCAGCGTGCGGCGTTGTGGCGGGAATAGAGTAGTTTAAGGGAGTGTTTGCCGATATTTTGGGGGGGCATTGGATCGTATGTATATAGCCAGGTAGGGAACACACATCCTAGTACAAAGATGAGCGGTGCCAGAGGTAAGTTGGGTTTACAGATTGTTGGATAGATGTTTAGATAGGGATGGGGGTCATGTTAGTTAAAATTGATGAATATTAGAGTCAGAGGGAGAAAATTATATGTGTATACAGATCAAGTAGTACAGTAAATGAGAATAAATAATTCAGATCACCCACTGTAATGGAGAATAAGATTGTCAGGTAAAGAGAGAGATTTATAATAAAGATATAAAATTTTTTTTATTTTGAAACCAGTGACAAAATTTTGATAGAATGTGGAAATAATGTAAAATTAAGAATTGTTTATTTGAATAATTTAAATGTCAACTTGATTATTATTCATAATAATATTTTGTTAATTTAAATATTTTATTTTATTATATTTTGTGTGTCAAGACAAAATTTTACCGATGTTAAGTGTATTTTCCGATAGAAATTGTACATAACGTATGTGGGTCAAGGTTGTGGACTTGACCTAGTTTTGATCAGCTGAGAGTGAGGTCATATGAGTTAGTAGTAAGAAAGTCAATTCAACTTTTGTTTTCTGATCACTTTAAGGAAATTTTAAAATAACTTCTATATGTAAAGGAAACATTTTAATGAATTAAAATTTTTTTTGAATTTTAAAATTTTTTGGGAAAATAATTTTTTTTTCAAACAAAATAATCTTGATTTTTCGCCTGCCAGCTAATGAATATTTTAAGTATTGATTATTTTATTATTTGTGTGCTAACCATGTTTATGATTATTGATTTATTTTGTATTGACTTGTATTGTTAGACACTAAGTATTCACATGTTAGGGTAAGGATATGTTTAATTAGAAGAAATGTTTAAATTAACTCATTTTAAATAAAACAGAAAATAAGGAAGAGAATACTTTAAAATTTATACAAAATTTATGAATCAATTTTACCTGAAAACAACCAATGGTTTGCCAGTTAAATAGCTTTTGAAAATTTTTCAATTTTATGATATGTGATGTCAATAGGTAATGTGAGTGTGTGTGAGCCCAGTATCTGCTAAAGGCAGCCCAGCTTGCATAAAAGGGGAAACATATCGGTGGAGGATCTGGCGTAATCTAAGCCAGGGGTTGAGGATTTTGGGGGGTAGCATGTTAGAAGGTGAGGTGTGCTGTGGTACTTGTCTGTTTGATTTTTCGGTGTTGGGATCTCTTACGGAGAAGTCCAGTGATCTCGTTCAGATGCGTCCATAGTCGCCAAGCCGGGGGGTCGGGTACCCATGCAGATTAAGAACAAGGGGGTTGTTGGCACCAGTTCCTCACCGGTCCTCTTAGGGGTTTTATCAATGAGATTTCTTCTGTTCTGGACAGAAGAATTCTCATTGAGGGGGTATTGTAACGTGTCAAAATTGGGTCATTTTATTTATTGCGGTTATGGGGTCTTCGTGTTTCATTTATTTTATTTTTGCGGGGTTTTGTAAAAAATATTGTGCAACGTTATTTCCATTGTAACAGACCACGTGGCAAGTAGAACAGTGTTAAGAACAAAGCAGCAAGACACAGTTTCTGTTGTGTAACCAGGCAAGGAATTTGCACCACCCTAAATTTCTCAGAACTTTGCATAAATGTGACCACGCACCCACGAGCAGTACAAGTCCGCGCTCGGGGGACGCCGTCGTCCCAAAAACCAAGATGTCTGGAGAACAAATCTATTCACCGTCTCCTTGGCCGACTTACAGGAAATGTAGTTAAGCCCCGCCTACTGCTAGTGACATCAGTCTAGCAGCGCCAAATATCGTCTACACACTGGGCTGATATAACTACTATGTTTCATGCATAGAGCTCATAAGCCACAACAATTCCACCTTGAACGACGACGAAATCAAACGGGCCGTGGATACGAACTTCCTACCGCCCAAACACAGTCTACCTTAGGCAGAGACGCTAGGCAGTCCACGAAACGCCGACTCAAGTAACAGACGTCTATATATTTTGTGTCGGGCCCGGTTGGTCGAGTTTCATAAGATGTAATCAGTTCCAATATATCGCTGAGACCGACCGGGACCCGAGGAAGTAGACGGTTACCGTGGAGTGACAGTGGAAGAGCAGTAACATTTCGGACAATGTAACTGAACGAAAACACGTGTTCGGTCGGCGGTGTTAATCGGGTTACCGCGAATAAAAAACAGAACTTCGTAAAACACAAATAAGGGGGAATATGTTAAATTGTATGAGTGTGTGAGAGCAAAGCTGGGCTGTTTTCCATAGTTTTAAAATGTATTAAAGGGTAAGGTATATGTAATGAATTCAAAATGTGTTTTGTAATATCTATTGTGTTGTGCTTTGTATCAAGGAATTCCAATCATATGTAAGTAAAAAGCATTTATTTCATAACCAAAATATGTTAGTCTAAGTTATTTCGTCATTACCACTTTCTCATTTCTGTGTTGAAAAATTCGTCTAACGGTCCGGAATCTTTCTGAATTATTACTTGGGTGTGGTCAGATTGCAAAATTGTCCTTTTTATTTAAGGTGGAGTGTAAAGGTTTTCGATATTTTTCCTATAAAAAATAATCGTGGTGACCCTGGTCTTCTGGTAAAATTTAAATAGGTAAGTAGTAGCGGCTGTGCACAGGTAAGTCCTGGTAGGGTATTTTATGTATTTAATATATTTCGGCGTATTTTTTATAGTTACAAATGGCTCTCGCCTGCCAGGATTTTCGTTTTAATTTTATTTATACGAGATAGAACTATTTTAATGCACAGAAAATAGGATGTGGTAATAACGAATTTATAAAAATGATTTATCGTATATAATTACGCACGTAGGTTAGGTTTGTGTTATGAGTTACAGTTGTGTAAGTACCAGATAAAAAATGGCAGATGATAACGAAATAATAAAAATGATGCAGACGCTTTTTAATATACAAAATAGTAAGTTCGATGAGAAATTTAGTAACCTTGATGAAAAATTTAGCGAACAGAAAAATGAAATTAGAAATATCCAAAATAATCTTAACATGCAATTTGATGAAGTGAAGAAAGAAATTAAAGAACAAGGCTGTATTTACGATAAGAAATTGAGTGAAATAGAGACACGGTTAGGTGAAATAGAATTAGAAAATGAGAAAGTAATAAACAATTTAAAATCGAACAAAGATGACAGGGTAAGTAGTAGTGGAAATGATAATTTAAATAATGCTGTTACAAGTAATAACAATGACAATACAAATAAAAATATGGTGTTAGAAAATGATTGTGTAGATGTTGATAGTGATGATGAAATTGTAGAAAGAGTAGAAGTTAATAAGATGTTTGTGTGTGATGAGTCAGAGAGAGAGAGTAGGAAGAATTTACAGGTAGGGTGGATGCAGGGGATAGATTTTTCCCGTAATGTTGTAGTGGGGGGTGAAGAAATGGCTTCACGTGAGTATTTGGAAAAGTATAGGTTTGCAGATAAATTTCCCTTGGTTTTTTGTGCACTTCATAGGTGGTGCCGTAATGATAAGTTAATGTCCCCTGCATGTTTAGAGAGAGAGTGTGTAGCTTGGCATGATGGTGAGAAATATTTTGAGAGAGAGAGAAAGAGAGAAATAGAGGTATTTAAAGTAAAGAGAAATTATGAAGCATTAGTACAAAGGTTAGGCGTAGAGAGAAGTAATAATAATGATAATGAGTACTTACCTTACAGTGACATTGAGATAGTAGTAGATGAGGTTAACAATGATAATATAACTCACCTGATTTTAACAGATAATTCTAATGGAGACTGGACAAGATTGACTAATATTGAACAGGTATATGAACCAACAGAAGTGATAATGAATGACATAGAAGTAAGGGATTATAATAATAATAATAATAAAATTGATATAAATAAGAATGATCTATGTTACAAATATGTTAGACTATTATTTGACGATATGGGGTAGTTGTTTATTGTTCATAAAAATTTAATGATATGAATAATGTGGTTTTGAAGTGCATGTCTTATGGAACGATTTGTGGGTAATGATAACAAATAATAAGTTGGACTGTATATTCTTTTATGTGTTGATGTCATTATGTTAAGTGTATTTGTGTACTACATTATAGTGTACTATATGTTATGTAAACAATGTGTATATGTAGGAGAAATTGATAACATTAATTATCAATTAAATTGAATTTGCAATTAACCAGTATAAATTAATAATAATTATAAAATTTGACAGACTAATTAAGCGATGAAAATAATTGTGAACTGTTAAATAATTGAAAAATAATTACTTAATTAAGGTCGTATAAAAGAAAGTTTGAGAATGAAGTTAAATGATTTTATGAATATAAGATTCTATGATGATTGGTAGATGATTAAACAGATAATACGTTCAAATTGAGGTATGTTATTATAAGGGGAGAAGTGATGAATTTTCTAGTGTTATATCAAGGTGAAATGTTGTAAAAAGATAGATTTTGGGTGATAATGAAATAAGGCAGGTGAGTTAAGTAGAATTAAAGTTAATGGGAGTTAAAGGGAATAAGAATTTTGAAATACTAGTGAAAAACAAAGAGGGTATTTGATATTTTGGGGACACAGTAGTAGTGAGTATATGTAGAGAGGAGTAATTTGAATGAGATATAAACATATTTGCTGCTGATATTTTGTAGTAAGTGTGAGGTGGTAAGGTGTCAGCATCAATGTGCGGCGTGGCGAGAGACCAGCGTGCGGCGTTGTGGCGGGAATAGAGTAGTTTAAGGGAGTGTTTGCCGATATTTTGGAGGGGCATTGGATCGTATGTATATAGCCAGGTAGGGAACACACATCCTAGTACAAAGATGAGCGGTGCCAGAGGTAAGTTGGGTTTACAGATTGTTGGATAGATGTTTAGATAGGGATGGGGGTCATGTTAGTTAAAATTGATGAATATTAGAGTCAGAGGGAGAAAATTATATGTGTATACAGATCAAGTAGTACAGTAAATGAGAATAAATAATTCGGATCACCCACTGTAATGGAGAATAAGATTGTCAGGTAAAGAGAGAGATTTATAATAAAGATATAAAATTTTTTTTATTTTGAAACCAGTGACAAAATTTTGATAGAATGTGGAAATAATGTAAAATTAAGAATTGTTTATTTGAATAATTTAAATGTCAACTTGATTATTATTCATAATAATATTTTGTTATTTTAAATATTTTATTTTATTATATTTTGTGTGTCAAGACAGAATTTTACCGATGTTAAGTGTATTTTCCGATAGAAATTGTACATAACGTATGTGGGTCAAGGTTGTGGACTTGACCTAGTTTTGATCAGCTGAGAGTGAGGTCATATGAGTTAGTAGTAAGAAAGTCAATTCAACTTTTGTTTTCTGATCACTTTAAGGAAATTTTAAAATAACTTCTATATGCAAAGGAAACATTTTAATGAATTAAAATTTTTTTTTGAATTTTAAAATTTTTTGGGAAAATAATTTTTTTTTGAAAAAAAAAATCTTGATCTTTCGCCTGCCAGCTAATGAATATTTTAAGTATTGATTATTTTATTATTTGTGTGATTTATCGTATATAATTACGCACGTAGGTTAGGTTTGTGTTATGAGTTACAGTTGTGTAAGTACCAGATAAAAAATGGCAGATGATAACGAAATAATAAAAATGATGCAGACGCTTTTTAATATACAAAATAGAAAGTTCGATGAGAAATTTAGTAACCTTGATGAAAAATTTAGCGAACAGAAAAATGAAATTAGAAATATCCAAAATAATCTTAACATGCAATTTGATGAAGTGAAGAAAGAAATTAAAGAACAAGGCTGTATTTACGATAAGAAATTCAGTGAAATAGAGACACGGTTAGGCGAAATAGAATTAGAAAATGAGAAAGTAATAAACAAATTAAAATTGAACAAAGATGACAGGGTAAGTAGTAGTGGAAATGATAATTTAAATAATGGGGTTACAAGTAATAACAATGTAAATACAAATAAAAATATGGTGTTAGAAAATGATTGTGTAGATGTTGATAGTGATGACGAAATTGTAGAAAGAGTAGAAGTTAATAAGATGTTTGTGTGTGATGAGTCAGAGAGAGAGAGTAGGAAGAATTTACAGGTAGGGTGGATGCAGGGGATAGATTTTTCCCGTAATGTTGTAGTGGGGGGTGAAGAAATGGCTTCACGTGAGTATTTGGAAAAGTATAGGTTTGCAGATAAATTTCCCTTGGTTTTTTGTGCACTTCATAGGTGGTGCCGTAATGATAAGTTAATGTCCCCTGCATGTTTTGACAGAGAGTGTGTAGCTTGGCATGATGGTGAGAAATATTTTGAGAGAGAGAGAAAGAGAGAAATAGAGGTATTTAAAGTAAAGAGAAATTATGAAGC
Source organism: Magicicada septendecula (assembly GCA_034769895.1). Taxonomy (NCBI): domain Eukaryota; kingdom Metazoa; phylum Arthropoda; class Insecta; order Hemiptera; family Cicadidae; genus Magicicada; species Magicicada septendecula. The sequence continues at coordinate 274,826,000 of CM068370.1, read as the reverse complement.
ATTAGTACAAAGGTTAAGCGTAGAGAGAAGTAATAATAATGATAATGAGTACTTACCTTACAATGACATTGAGATAGTAGTAGATGAGGTTAACAATGATAATATAACTCACCTGATTTTAACAGATAATTCTAACGGAGACTGGACAAGATTGACTAATATTGAACAGGTATATGAACCAACAGAAGTGATAATGAATGACATAGAAGTAAGGGATTATAATAATAATAATAATAAATTTGATATAAATAAGAATGATCTATGTTACAAATATGTTAGACTATTATTTGACGATATGGGGTAGTTGTTTATTGTTTATTGTTCATAAACATTTAATGATATGAATAATGTGGTTTTGAAGTGCATTGTCTTATGGAACGATTTGTGGGTAATGATAACAAATAATAAGTTGGACTGTATATTCTTTTATGTGTTGATGTCATTATGTTAAGTGTATTTGTGTACTACATTATAGTGTACTATATGTTATGTAAACAATGTGTATATGTAGGAGAAATTGATAACATTAATTATCAATTAAATTGAATTTGCAATTAACCAGTATAAATTAATAATAATTATAAAATTTTACAGACTAATTAAGCGATGAAAATAATTGTGAACTGTTAAATAATTGAATTAAATAATTGAAAAATAATTACTTAATTAAGGTCGTATAAAAGAAAGTTTGAGAATGAAGTTAAATGATTTTATGAAATTAAGATTCTATGATGATTGGTAGATGATTAAACAGACAATACGTTCAAATTGAGGTATATTATTATAAGGGGAGAAGTGATGAATTTTCTAGTGTTATATCAAGGTGAAATGTTGTAAAAAGATAGATTTTGGGTGATAATGAAATAAGGCAGGTGAGTTAAGTAGAATTAAAGTTAATGGGAGTTAAAGGGAATAAGAATTTTGAAATACTAGTGAAAAACAAAGAGGGTATTTGATATTTTGGGGACACAGTAGTAGTGAGTATATGTAGAGAGGAGTAATGTGAATGAGATATAAACATATTTGTTGATGATATTTTGTAGTAAGGGTGAGGTGGTAAGGTGTGAGCATCAATGTGCGGCGTGGCGAGAGACCAGCGTGCGGCGTTGTGGCGGGAATAGAGTAGTTTAAGGGAGTGTTTGCCGATATTTTGGAGGGGCATTGGATCGTATGTATATAGCCAGGTAGGGAACACACATCCTAGTACAAAGATGAGCGGTGCCAGAGGTAAGTTGGGTTTACAGATTGTTGGATAGATGTTTAGATAGGGATGGGGGTCATGTTAGTTAAAATTGATGAATATTAGAGTCAGAGGGAGAAAATTATATGTGTATACAGATCAAGTAGTACAGTAAATGAGAATAAATAATTCAGATCACCCACTGTAATGGAGAATAAGATTGTCAGGTAAAGAGAGAGATTTATAATAAAGATATAAAATTTTTTTTATTTTGAAACCAGTGACAAAATTTTGATAGAATGTGGAAATAATGTAAAATTAAGAATTGTTTATTTGAATAATTTAAATGTCAACTTGATTATTATTCATAATAATATTTTGTTAATTTAAATATTTTATTTTATTATATTTTGTGTGTCAAGACAGAATTTTACCGATGTTAAGTGTATTTTCCGATAGAAATTGTACATAACGTATGTGGGTCAAGGTTGTGGACTTGACCTAGTTTTGATCAGCTGAGAGTGAGGTCATATGAGTTAGTAGTAAGAAAGTCAATTCAACTTTTGTTTTCTGATCACTTTAAGGAAATTTTAAAATAACTTCTATATGTAAAGGAAACATTTTAATGAATTAAAATTTTTTTTGAATTTTAAAATTTTTTGGGAAAATAATTTTTTTTTGAAACAAAATAATCTTGATTTTTCGCCTGCCAGCTAATGAATATTTTAAGTATTGATTATTTTATTATTTGTGTGCTAACCATGTTTATGATTATTGATTTATTTTGTATTGACTTGTATTGTTAGACACTAAGTATTCACATGTTAGGGTAAGGATATGTTTAATTAGAAGAAATGTTTAAATTAACTCATTTTAAATAAAACAGAAAATAAGGAAGAGAATACTTTAAAATTTATACAAAATTTATGAATCAATTTTACCTGAAAACAACCAATGGGTTGCCAGTTAAATAGCTTTTGAAAATTTTTCAATTTTATGATATGTGATGTCAATAGGTAATGTGAGTGTGTGTGAGCCCATTATCTGCTAAAGGCAGCCCAGCTTGCATAAAAGGGGAAACATATCGGTGGAGGATCTGGCGTAATCTAAGCCAGGGGTTGAGGATTTTGGGGGGTAGCATGTTAGAAGGTGAGGTGTGCTGTGGTACTTGTCTGTTTGATTTTTCGGTGTTGGGATCTCTTACGGAGAAGTCCAGTGATCTCGTTCAGATGCGTCCATAGTCGCCAAGCCGGGGGGTCGGGTACCCATGCAGATTAAGAACAAGGGGGTTGTTGGCACCAGTTCCTCACCGGTCCTCTTAGGGGTTTTATCAATGAGATTTCTTCTGTTCTGGACAGAAGAATTCTCATTGAGGGGGTATTGTAACGTGTCAAAATTGGGTCATTTTATTTATTGCGGTTATGGGGTCTTCGTATTTCATTTATTTTATTTTTGCGGGGTTTTGTAAAAAATATTGTGCAACGTTATTTCCATTGTAACAGACCACGTGGCAAGTAGAACAGTGTTAAGAACAAAGCAGCAAGACACAGTTCTGTTGTGTAACCAGGCAAGGAATTTGCACCACCCTAAATTTCTCAGAACTTTGCATAAATGTGACCACGCACCCACGAGCAGTACAAGTCCGCGCTCGGGGGACGCCGTCGTCCCAAAAACCAAGATGTCTGGAGAACAAATCTATTCACCGTCTCCTTGGCCGACTTACAGGATATGTAGTTAAGCCCCGCCTACTTCTAGTGACATCAGTCTAGCAGCGCCAAATATCGTCTACACACTGGGCTGATATAACTACTATGTTTCATGCATAGAGCTCATAAGCCACAACAATTCCACCTTGAACGACGACGAAATCAAACGGGCCGTGGATACGAACTTCCTACCGCCCAAACACAGTCTACCTTAGGCAGAGACGCTAGGCAGTCCACGAAAAGCCGACTCAAGTAACAGACGTCTATATATTTTGTGTCGGGCCCGGTTGGTCGAGTTTCATAAGATGTAATCAGTTCCAATATATCGCTGAGACCGACCGGGACCCGAGGAAGTAAACGTTACCGTGGAGTGACAGTGGAAGAGCAGTAACATTTCGGACAATGTAACTGAACGAAAACACGTGTTCGGTCGGCGGTGTTAATCGGGTTACCGCGAATAAAAAACAGAACTTCGTAAAACACAAATAAGGGGGAATATGTTAAATTGTATGAGTGTGTAAGAGCAAAGCTGGGCTGTTTTCCATAGTTTTAAAATGTATTAAAGGGTAAGGTATATGTAATGAATTCAAAATGTGTTTTGTAATATCTATTGTGTTGTGCTTTGTATCAAGGAATTCCAATCATATGTAAGTAAAAAGCATTTATTTCATAACCAAAATATGTTAGTCTAAGTTATTTCGTCATTACCACTTTCTCATTTCTGTGTTGCAAAATTCGTCTAACGGTCCGGAATCTTTCTGAATTATTACTTGGGTGTGGTCAGATTGCAAAATTGTCCTTTTTATTTAAGGTGGAGTGTAAAGGTTTTCGATATTTTTCCTATAAAAAATAATCGTGGTGACCCTGGTCTTCTGGTAAAATTTAAATAGGTAAGTAGTTGCGGCTGTGCACAGGTAAGTCCTAGTAGGGTATTTTATGTATTTAATATATTTTGGCGTATTTTTTATAGTTACAAATGGCTCTCGCCTGCCAGGATTTTCGTTTAAATTTTATTTATACGAGATAGACCTATTTTAATGCACAGAAAATAGGATGTGGTAATAACGAATTTATAAAAATGATTTATCGTATATAATTACGCACGTAGGTTAGGTTTGTGTTATGAGTTACAGTTGTGTAAGTACCAGATAAAAAATGGCAGATGATAACGAAATAATAAAAATGATGCAGACGCTTTTTAATATACAAAATAGTAAGTTCGATGAGAAATTTAGTAACCTTGATGAAAAATTTAGCGAACAGAAAAATGAAATTAGAAATATCCAAAATAATCTTAACATGCAATTTGATGAAGTGAAGAAAGAAATTAAAGAACAAGGCTGTATTTACGATAAGAAATTGTGTGAAATAGAGACACGGTTAGGCAAAATAGAATTAGAAAATGAGAAAGTAATAAACAAATTAAAATCGAACAAAGATGACAGGGTAAGTAGTAGTGGAAATGATAATTTAAATAATGAGGTTACAAGTAATAACAATGACAATACAAATAAAAATATGGTGTTAGAAAATGATTGTGTAGATGTTGATAGTGATGACGAAATTGTAGAAAGAGTAGAAGTTAATAAGATGTTTGTGTGTGATGAGTCAGAGAGAGAGAGTAGGAAGAATTTACAGGTAGGGTGGATGCAGGGGATAGATTTTTCCCGTAATGTTGTAGTGGGGGGTGAAGAAATGGCTTCACGTGAGTATTTGGAAAAGTATAGGTTTGCAGATAAATTTCCCTTGGTTTTTTGTGCACTTCATAGGTGGTGCCGTAATGATAAGTTAATGTCCCCTGCATGTTTTGAGAGAGAGTGTGTAGCTTGGCATGATGGTGAGAAATATTTTGAGAGAGAGAGAAAGAGAGAAATAGAGGTATTTAAAGTAAAGAGAAATTATGAAGCATTAGTACAAAGGTTAGGCGTAGAGAGAAGTAATAATAATGATAATGAGTACTTACCTTACAATGACATTGAGATAGTAGTAGATGAGGTTAACAATGATAATATAACTCACCTGATTTTAACAGATAATTCTAACGGAGACTGGACAAGATTGACTAATATTGAACAGGTATATGAACCAACAGAAGTGATAATGAATGACATAGAAGTAAGGGATTATAATAATAATAATAATAAAATTGATATAAATAAGAATGATCTATGTTACAAATATGTTAGACTATTATTTGACGATATGGGGTAGTTGTTTATTGTTTATTTTGTTTATTGTTCATAAACATTTAATGATATGAATAATGTGGTTTTGAAGTGCATGTCTTATGGAACGATTTGTGGGTAATGGTAACAAATAATAAGTTGGACTGTATATTCTTTTATGGGTTGATGTCATTATGTTAAGTGTATTTGTGTACTACATTATAGTGTACTATATGTTATGTAAACAATGTGTATATGTAGGAGAAATTGATAACATTAATTATCAATTAAATTGAATTTGCAATTAACCAGTATAAATTAATAATAATTATAAAATTTGACAGACTAATTAAGCGATGAAAATAATTGTGAACTGTTAAATAATTGAATTAAATAATTGAAAAATAAATACTTAATTAAGGTCGTATAAAAGAAAGTTTGAGAATGAAGTTAAATGATTTTATGAAATTTAGATTCTATGATGATTGGTAGATGATTAAACAGACAATACGTTCAAATTGAGGTGTGTTATTATAAGGGGAGAAGTGATGAATTTTCTAGTGTTATATCAAGGTGAAATGTTGTAAAAAGATAGATTTTGGGTGATAATGAAATAAGGCAGGTGAGTTAAGTAGAATTAAAGTAAATGGGAGTTAAAGGGAATAAGAATTTTGAAATACTAGTGAAAAACAAAGAGGGTATTTGATATTTTGGGGACACAGTAGTAGTGAGTATATGTAGAGAGGAGTAATGTGAATGAGATATAAACATATTTGTTGATGATATTTTGTAGTAAGGGTGAGGTGGTAAGGTGTGAGCAGCAATGTGCGGCGTGGCGAGAGACCAGCGTGCGGCGTTGTGGCGGGAATAGAGTAGTTTAAGGGAGTGTTTGCCGATATTTTGGAGGGGCATTGGATCGTATGTATATAGCCAGGTAGGGAACACACATCCTAGTACAAAGATGAGCGGTGCCAGAGGTAAGTTGGGTTTACAGATTGTTGGATAGATGTTTAGATAGAGATGGGGGTCATGTTAGTTAAAATTGATGAATATTAGAGTCAGAGGGAGAAAATTATATGTGTATACAGATCAAGTAGTACAGTAAATGAGAATAAATAATTCAGATCACCCACTGTAATGGAGAATAAGATTGTCAGGTAAAGAGAGAGATTTATAATAAAGATATAAAATTTTTTTTATTTTGAAACCAGTGACAAAATTTTGATAGAATGTGGAAATAATGTAAAATTAAGAATTGTTTATTTGAATAATTTAAATGTCAACTTGATTATTATTCATAATAATATTTTGTTATTTTAAATATTTTATTTTATTATATTTTGTGTGTCAAGACAGAATTTTACCGATGTTAAGTGTATTTTCCGATAGAAATTGTACATAACGTATGTGGGTCAAGGTTGTGGACTTGACCTAGTTTTGATCAGCTGAGAGTGAGGTCATATGAGTTAGTAGTAAGAAAGTCAATTCAACTTTTGTTTTCTGATCACTTTAAGGAAATTTTAAAATAACTTCTATATGTAAAGGAAACATTTTAATGAATTAAAATTTTTTTTTGAATTTTAAAATTTTTTGGGAAAATAATTTTTTTTTGAAACAAAATAATCTTGATTTTTCGCCTGCCAGCTAATGAATATTTTAAGTATTGATTATTTTATTATTTGTGTGCTAACCATGTTTATGATTATTGATTTATTTTGTATTGACTTGTATTGTTAGACACTAAGTATTCACATGTTAGGGTAAGGATATGTTTAATTAGAAGAAATGTTTAAATTAACTCATTTTAAATAAAACAGAAAATAAGGAAGAGAATACTTTAAAATTTATACAAAATTTATGAATCAATTTTACCTGAAAACAACCAATGGGTTGCCAGTTAAATAACTTTTGAAAATTTTTCAATTTTATGATATGTGATGTCAATAGGTAATGTGAGTGTGTGTGAGCCCAGTATCTGCTAAAGGCAGCCCAGCTTGCATAAAAGGGGAAACATATCGGTGGAGGATCTGGCGTAATCTAAGCCAGGGGTTGAGGATTTTGGGGGGTAGCATGTTAGAAGGTGAGGTGTGCTGTGGTACTTGTCTGTTTGATTTTTCGGTGTTGGGATCTCTTACGGAGAAGTCCAGTGATCTCGTTCAGATGCGTCCATAGTCGCCAAGCCGGGGGGTCGGGTACCCATGCAGATTAAGAACAAGGGGGTTGTTGGTACCAGTTCCTCACCGGTCCTCTTAGGGGTTTTATCAATGAGATTTCTTCTGTTCTGGACAGAAGAATTCTCATTGAGGGGGTATTGTAACGTGTCAAAATTGGGTCATTTTATTTATTGCGGTTATGGGGTCTTCGTATTTCATTTATTTTATTTTTGCGGGGTTTTGTAAAAAATATTGTGCAACGTTATTTCCATTGTAACAGACCACGTGGCAAGTAGAACAGTGTTAAGAACAAAGCAGCAAGACACAGTTTCTGTTGTGTAACCAGGCAAGGAATTTGCACCACCCTAAATTTCTCAGAACTTTGCATAAATGTGACCACGCACCCACGAGCAGTACAAGTCCGCGCTCGGGGGACGCCGTCGTCCCAAAAACCAAGATGTCTGGAGAACAAATCTATTCACCGTCTCCTTGGCCGACTTACAGGATATGTAGTTAAGCCCCGCCTACTGCTAGTGACATCAGTCTAGCAGCGCCAAATATCGTCTACACACTGGGCTGATATAACTACTATGTTTCATGCATAGAGCTCATAAGCCACAACAATTCCACCTTGAACGACGACGAAATCAAACGGGCCGTGGATACGAACTTCCTACCGCCCAAACACAGTCTACCTTAGGCAGAGACGCTAGGCAGTCCACGAAAAGCCGGCTCAAGTAACAGACGTCTATATATTTTGTGTCGGGCCCGGTTGGTCGAGTTTCATAAGATGTAATCAGTTCCAATATATCGCTGAGACCGACCGGGACCCGAGGAAGTAAACGGTTACCGTGGAGTGACAGTGGAAGAGCAGTAACATTTCGGACAATGTAACTGAACGAAAACACGTGTTCGGTCGGCGGTGTTAATCGGGTTACCGCGAATAAAAAACAGAACTTCGTAAAACACAAATAAGGGGGAATATGTTAAATTGTATGAGTGTGTAAGAGCAAAGCTGGGCTGTTTTCCATAGTTTTAAAATGTATTAAAGGGTAAGGTATATGTAATGAATTCAAAATGTGTTTTGTAATATCTATTGTGTTGTGCTTTGTATCAAGGAATTCCAATCATATGTAAGTAAAAAGCATTTATTTCATAACCAAAATATGTTAGTCTAAGTTATTTCGTCATTACCACTTTCTCATTTCTGTGTTGCAAAATTCGTCTAACGGTCCGGAATCTTTCTGAATTATTACTTGGGTGTGGTCAGATTGCAAAATTGTCCTTTTTATTTAAGGTGGAGTGTAAAGGTTTTCGATATTTTTCCTATAAAAAATAATCGTGGTGACCCTGGTCTTCTGGTAAAATTTAAATAGGTAAGTAGTTGCGGCTGTGCACAGGTAAGTCCTAGTAGGGTATTTTATGTATTTAATATATTTCGGCGTATTTTTTATAGTTACAAATGGCTCTCGCCTGCCAGGATTTTCGTTTTAATTTTATTTGTACGAGATAGACCTATTTTAATGCACAGAAAATAGGATGTGGTAATAACGAATTTATAAAAATGATTTATCGTATATAATTACGCACGTAGGTTAGGTTTGTGTTATGAGTTACAGTTGTGTAAGTACCAGATAAAAAATGGCAGATGACAACGAAATAATAAAAATGATGCAGACGCTTTTTAATATACAAAATAGTAAGTGCGATGAGAAATTTAGTAACCTTGATGAAAAATTTAGCGAACAGAAAAATGAAATTAGAAATATCCAAAATAATCTTAACATGCAATTTGATGAAGTGAAGAAAGAAATTAAAGAACAAGGCTGTATTTACGATAAGAAATTGAGTGAAATAGAGACACGGTTAGGCGAAATAGAATTAGAAAATGAGAAAGTAATAAACAAATTAAAATCGAACAAAGATGACAGGGTAAGTAGTAGTGGAAATGATAATTTAAATAATGGGGTTACAAGTAATAACAATGACAATACAAATAAAAATAAGGTGTTAGAAAATGATTGTGTAGATGTTGATAGTGATGACGAAATTGTAGAAAGAGTAGAAGTTAATAAGATGTTTGTGTGTGATGAGTCAGAGAGAGAGAGTAGGAAGAATTTACAGGTAGGGTGGATGCAGGGGATAGATTTTTCCCGTAATGTTGTAGTGGGGGGTGAAGAAATGGCTTCACGTGAGTATTTGGAAAAGTATAGGTTTGCAGATAAATTTCCCTTGGTTTTTTGTGCACTTCATAGGTGGTGCCGTAATGATAAGTTAATGTCCCCTGCATGTTTTGAGAGAGAGTGTGTAGCTTGGCATGATGGTGAGAAATATTTTGAGAGAGTGGGAAAAAGAGAAATAGAGGTATTTAAAGTAAAGAGAAATTATGAAGCATTAGTACAAAGGTTAGGCGTAGAGAGAAGTAATAATAATGATAATGAGTACTTACCTTACAATGACATTGAGATAGTAGTAGATGAGGTTAACAATGATAATATAACTCACCTGATTTTAACAGATAATTCTAACGGAGACTGGACAAGATTGACTAATATTGAACAGGTATATGAACCAACAGAAGTGATAATGAATGACATAGAAGTAAGGGATTATAATAATAATAATAATAAATTTGATATAAATAAGAATGATCTATGTTACAAATATGTTAGACTATTATTTGACGATATGGGGTAGTTGTTTATTGTTTATTGTTCATAAACATTTAATGATATGAATAATGTGGTTTTGAAGTGCATTGTCTTATGGAACGATTTGTGGGTAATGATAACAAATAATAAGTTGGACTGTATATTCTTTTATGTGTTGATGTCATTATGTTAAGTGTATTTGTGTACTACATTATAGTGTACTATATGTTATGTAAACAATGTGTATATGTAGGAGAAATTGATAACATTAATTATCAATTAAATTGAATTTGCAATTAACCAGTATAAATTAATAATAATTATAAAATTTGACAGACTAATTAAGCGATGAAAATAATTGTGAACTGTTAAATAATTGAATTAAATAATTGAAAAATAATTACTTAATTAAGGTCGTATAAAAGAAAGTTTGAGAATGAAGTTAAATGATTTTATGAAATTTAGATTCTATGATGATTGGTAGATGATTAAACAGACAATACGTTCAAATTGAGGTGTGTTATTATAAGGGGAGAAGTGATGAATTTTCTAGTGTTATATCAAGGTGAAATGTTGTAAAAAGATAGATTTTGGGTGATAATGAAATAAGGCAGGTGAGTTAAGTAGAATTAAAGTAAATGGGAGTTAAAGGGAATAAGAATTTTGAAATACTAGTGAAAAACAAAGAGGGTATTTGATATTTTGGGACACAGTAGTAGTGAGTATATGTAGAGAGGAGTAATGTGAATGAGATATAAACATATTTGTTGATGATATTTTGTAGTAAGGGTGAGGTGGTAAGGTGTGAGCAGCAATGTGCGGCGTGGCGAGAGACCAGCGTGCGGCGTTGTGGCGGGAATAGAGTAGTTTAAGGGAGTGTTTGCCGATATTTTGGAGGGGCATTGGATCGTATGTATATAGCCAGGTAGGGAACACACATCCTAGTACAAAGATGAGCGGTGCCAGAGGTAAGTTGGGTTTACAGATTGTTGGATAGATGTTTAGATAGAGATGGGGGTCATGTTAGTTAAAATTGATGAATATTAGAGTCAGAGGGAGAAAATTATATGTGTATACAGATCAAGTAGTACAGTAAATGAGAATAAATAATTCAGATCACCCACTGTAATGGAGAATAAGATTGTCAGGTAAAGAGAGAGATTTATAATAAAGATATAAAATTTTTTTTATTTTGAAACCAGTGACAAAATTTTGATAGAATGTGGAAATAATGTAAAATTAAGAATTGTTTATTTGAATAATTTAAATGTCAACTTGATTATTATTCATAATAATATTTTGTTATTTTAAATATTTTATTTTATTATATTTTGTGTGTCAAGACAGAATTTTACCGATGTTAAGTGTATTTTCCGATAGAAATTGTACATAACGTATGTGGGTCAAGGTTGTGGACTTGACCTAGTTTTGATCAGCTGAGAGTGAGGTCATATGAGTTAGTAGTAAGAAAGTCAATTCAACTTTTGTTTTCTGATCACTTTAAGGAAATTTTAAAATAACTTCTATATGTAAAGGAAACATTTTAATGAATTAAAATTTTTTTTTGAATTTTAAAATTTTTTGGGAAAATAATTTTTTTTTGAAAAAAAAAATCTTGATCTTTCGCCTGCCAGCTAATGAATTTTTAAGTATTGATTATTTTATTATTTGTGTGATTTATCGTATATAATTACGCACGTAGGTTAGGTTTGTGTTATGAGTTACAGTTGTGTAAGTACCAGATAAAAAATGGCAGATGATAACGAAATAATAAAAATGATGCAGACGCTTTTAATATACAAAATAGAAAGTTCGATGAGAAATTTAGTAACCTTGATGAAAAATTTAGCGAACAGAAAAATGAAATTAGAAATATCCAAAATAATCTTAACATGCAATTTGATGAAGTGAAGAAAGAAATTAAAGAACAAGGCTGTATTTACGATAAGAAATTGAGTGAAATAGAGACACGGTTAGGCGAAATAGAATTAGAAAATGAGAAAGTAATAAACAAATTAAAATCGAACAAAGATGACAGGGTAAGTAGTAGTGGAAATGATAATTTAAATAATGGGGTTACAAGTAATAACAATGACAATACAAATAAAAATATGGTGTTAGAAAATGATTGTGTAGATGTTGATAGTGATGACAAAATTGTAGAAAGAGTAGAAGTTAATAAGATGTTTGTGTGTGATGAGTCAGAGAGAGAGAGTAGGAAGAATTTACAGGTAGGGTGGATGCAGGGGATAGATTTTTCCCGTAATGTTGTAGTGGGGGGTGAAGAAATGGCTTCACGTGAGTATTTGGAAAAGTATAGGTTTGCAGATAAATTTCCCTTGGTTTTTTGTGCACTTCATAGGTGGTGCCGTAATGATAAGTTAATGTCCCCTGCATGTTTTGAGAGAGAGTGTGTAGCTTGGCATGATGGTGAGAAATATTTTGAGAGAGAGAGAAAGAGAGAAATAGAGGTATTTAAAGTAAAGAGAAATTATGAAGCATTAGTACAAAGGTTAGGCGTAGAGAGAAGTAATAATAATGATAACGAGTACTTACCTTACAATGACATTGAGATAGTAGTAGATGAGGTTAACAATGATAATATAACTCACCTGATTTTAACAGATAATTCTAACGGAGACTGGACAAGATTGACTAATATTGAACAGGTATATGAACCAACAGAAGTGATAATGAATGACATAGAAGTAAGGGATTATAATAATAATAATAATAAAATTGATATAAATAAGAATGATCTATGTTACAAATATGTTAGACTATTATTTGACGATATGGGGTAGTTGTTTATTGTTTATTGTTCATAAACATTTAATGATATGAATAATGTGGTTTTGAAGTGCATTGTCTTATGGAACGATTTGTGGGTAATGATAACAAATAATAAGTTGGACTGTATATTCTTTTATGTGTTGATGTCATTATGTTAAGTGTATTTGTGTACTACATTATAGTGTACTATATGTTATGTAAACAATGTGTATATTGTAACAGTACATATGTCACCACATCCACCTAAGTACTGAAAATTAATTTAAAGGCCACCACTAGAAAAAATACATTAAAAGGTCTAGAATACCACCAAGTATACTAAAGAAAAGTACCATAAGTTTGAATAAGTGAAGCTTCATTGAAAGGAATTCACTAGTAAATGCACCAAGTAAGAAGGAAAGAAGAATAAAGACGAGACGACCGACATACTATACCCAATAGATCAGTAAGAAGGACACAACACAACAAAAGAAAAAAGAAAAATCAGTGAGAAGGACACAAGACAACAAAAGAAGAAAGAAGAATCAGGGAGAAGGATACAACAAGGACAACTTCAAGAAAGAAGAAGGAAGAAACAGTGTGAAGAAGACAAGTGAAAACCTCATAATGTATAAAATGAACAATAGTGAGGAGGAGATCAGTGAAGAAAGAAGAAAGAAGAAGGAAGATAACCAGACCAAACACAAGAATAAGGGAAGAAAATGGAAGTATAACATACTAACATAAACATTGAAAGAATAATTGTATTAAGAAGAAGGGAGAAGTGTTAAATAATTATGTGATATAAATCCCTAAGCTGTATAGTAAAGTCAACACTGACAACAACTCATTTAATGAACACATTTATTGTTTATGTGAAACACATTATTGTAAATAAGGATTAAATATTGTAAATAAAGAGTTACAAGCAACCTGAATGAGGACAAGATGAGTTTATGATAGCTAAATGATGTGTAGTTATAGAATAAACAGAGGAATATGCACCCAAAATAGTGATTGACCAATTGTACAGTGGGAATGATGTACATACAAACTCACTAATTAACAACAAATAAGATAATACAGGAGTAAACTAAATGTGAACTATTGATAACCAATAACCAATGTACAAACATGAAACGAAAACCAGTCGAATAGACTAAGATAGAAATACACAGCCATAAACAACACACTAATGTTTACTGAACCTATGACATAACCTAATCTGGGCATTCAGTTTCCAATAAAACTTGATAAAAAATGAATCAAAACAATGTTAGACCAAAATGTAATGAGCTAGGAAGTAAATAGAGCATATAAGGAATGTTTTGTACACGATAGCTAATAGTATAATAGTATATAAAAGCTATATTTATGTAATACAAGTATGACCAAATGCTGGTAATGGCAAAGTGACACTATGCAACCAAAATTATGTAATAAACACATTGTATAAAGAAAGTAACCCAATTAATGATTTGATGTCAGACAGAATATTATTCATATGAGCAATTGCAACCAAAATAACCATTTAAATCGTTTATATAAATGTAATTATAACTAAACCATTATGACAAGTAGCTGCAAGTAAAGTTTACAGCAACCAAACTTTGCTAATAACAGAGTCAAATGCAGAGTGAACTGCATCACAATAACGATAAGGTCCTAGTGACTATTTCAGTTATCAATTAGAAAACAATACAACTAAAATGTCTATGATATTAAGCATACTACCAAGTAACGCCATGTAGGCATAACAAGCCTGATTCATAAGTATTGATTCATCAATATTTAATTACAACATGTTAAAAGCTAATTAAATACTCTTATTACTGAGTAATAAGCAAAACAAAAATGTATGACAATAAGTTTAAGTGTGAATCTATGAAAACGGACATAGTATTAATATTAGGACATAGTTTTAAGGGAAAATTGTACAGTAGCTTAAGAATGAGACATTACAATAGAAAATAAAATAAAAACCATGAAATATTAATAATTAATGGTTTAATGGACAATAAGCATAAATGCTAAGTGCTAAGTCAGCTAACCCTAATCAGAAATATATGATAAGGGGACTCAAATTAATCGTCTTTCAAAAACACGAACAATGAGAGTAAGCACAACATCCTCAGTACAATTATAAGAAAGATATTAGACTTTTAAAAATAATTGTATTGTGCTTAGCCCTTCCGCGTGGGCGTGTGAACCAGAATTTGTTAATCTTGTTCCCAAAGACTGACGCTTATGATAGCGTCTATTTTGACGAAATCTACCGTAAATAAACGAATCGGAAAAAACTGACCAATCAGAGCCTATAAAAAATCCGAAATTCATCATTCCAACCGAGGAACCACACACAGTCTTTCAACAAGAAGAAGCGGACTGCACGCTCGCCGACGCCTCAGAAAAACGTGCATTTGACAGCAACACAGCGTCAACCATATTAACCTCAAAGTGAGACATAGATTACCTACATTGAAGAATCAGTGCAGTATATTTACAGGTGTACTCTATTCGGAGTTTATGCGCATAGGAGTGTGTGCAGTGTTGTGATCAAGTTTAAATAATTAATTAATAAATTTTAATTAATTAAAAAAGTGTTTATAATTAAAAAAGTGTAACCCTTCGAACGACGAGAGACGCAAGTATTCATAACCACAAATATAATGTTATGATTAGTTTATAAGCATAATAACTGAACGCTAAAAGCGATAAAAATTGAAATATAGAAACAATTAAATTCCCTATCCTTAACAGAAGGGAACTGATAAAATACAAATGAACAATGTTGAAATTGAACGTTCTGAGTAATGACAGTTTTAACTATTTGTATACAATAAATACCTAGGATAAGTAAAGACATTGTAACATCAATGAAGAGTATATGTGCTCTTATGCTATCAGTAGACTAGAGTATGAAATATTTTGTTCCTAAATTCAATTAATAGTTTTCGCCGGAGTGCGATAACTATAATAAATAAATTACCATTACCTGAAATAGGAATATCAAATTTCACAGATGATTGTAGTACCTGATACTGGGTTATCACAATTACTATTAATTAATAATAAATAATTCACTACTTTTAACCAAATAAGGTTGCACTACACCATACATAAAGCATGTGCCTAACTATGAACAGTGGTTCATATTTTATCTTTTTTCGTTAATAATCATTGAATTTTTATTTTATATGTTTGTTCTAACCGTAGCTATTATTTCAAATAAGTGTATTTTGCAGGCTAAAAGAACCTACTACTTTTATTATTATAATCATTATTAAATTTCCAAGTCGAAACATCCGACATAACCTATATGTTTGTCAACACATTGTATTACTAACCAGAGGCAGTCATGCCAACTCGAGCTCATTATTTGTTTTAGAGTCAATGTTCACTTTTAAAATATTAATTGTTAACTAAAAAGAAGAGCAAAACGCCTTATTGTATTGAATTTCACTGTATGTTATTTGAATAAATTACCATCATTATTTTTTACCAGTGAAAGAGTTGACTTTTAATGTATCAGTAGAATTACAGCTTAGAGGAGAAAAACGAGGCGGTTGGTACCATGCTGAGAATGCGAATTATTCAAATTGAATGATTCCATGTTTTGTTTACAACCACTCAGATCAATATATTTACAATCTTATACAATAATATTATACATGAATGATTATGAGTGCCATATCTCTGTTTATGTATGCTAGTGTATAGGAAGAAAACAACTGATCTCCTCACAACCGCTGATCAACAAAGTGTCAACGGAACGTCAAGTGGACATCCTAACAGTGAATATAACACATAAAATTAAACTATTTAAACAGACAGCTAATCCGACGAAAAAGAGTAAGTACCGACTTATTCAATCCTGGATTCAACAATAGGTTGAATTGAGGGGAATAAGTCATTAAGCGGTAAAATAATAATAAAATCTGACAATGAATAATCACGACTAGCCGAGAGCGAGACCCATTAACAGTAAAATAACCCTGAGACTACTAATAATAATCACAATTAAACTATAAACTATAGACGGAAATTGTCGTCTTCTTACAATATGTAGGAGAAATTGTAAACATTAATTATCAATTAAATTGAATTTGCAATTAACCAGTATAAATTAATAATAATTATAAAATTTGACAGACTAATTAAGCGATGAAAATAATTGTGAACTGTTAAATAATTGAATTAAATAATTGAAAAATAATTACTTAATTAAGGTCGTATAAAAGAAAGTTTGAGAATGAAGTTAAATGACTTTATGAAATTAAGATTCTAATTTATTGGTAGATGATTAAACAGATAATACGTTCAAATTGAGGTATGTTATTATAAGGGGAGAAGTGATGAATTTTCTAGTGTTATATCGAGGTGAAATGTTGTAAAAAGATAGATTTTGGGTGATAATGAAATAAGGCAGGTGAGTTAAGTAGAATTAAAGTTAATGGTAGTTAAAGGGAATAAGAATTTTGAAATACTAGTGAAAAACAAAGAGGGTATTTGATATTTTGGGGACACAGTAGTAGTGAGTATATGTAGAGAGGAGTAATTTGAATGAGATATAAACATATTTGTTGATGATATTTTGTAGTAACGGTGAGGTGGTAAGGTGTGAGCAACGTGCGGCGTGGCGAGAGACCAGCGTGCGGCGTTGTGGCGGGAATAGAGTAGTTTAAGGGAGTGTTTGCCGATATTTTGGAGGGGCATTGGATCGTATGTATATAGCCAGGTAGGGAACACACATCCTAGTACAAAGATGAGCGGTGCCAGAGGTAAGTTGGGTTTAGAGATTGTTTGATAGATGTTTAGTTAGAGATGGGGGTCATGTTAGTTAAAATTGATGAATATTAGAGTCAGAGGGAGAAAATTATATGTGTATACAGATCAAGTAGTACAGTAAATGAGAATAAATAATTCAAATCACCCACTGTAATGGAGAATAAGATTGTCAGGTAAAGAGAGAGATTTATAATAAAGATATAAAATTTTTTTTATTTTGAAACCAGTGACAAAATTTTGATAGAATGTGGAAATAAAGTAAAATTAAGAATTGTTTATTTGAATAATTTAAATGTCAACTTGATTATTATTCATAATAATATTTTGTTATTTTAAATATTTTATTTTATTATATTTTGTGTGTCAAGACAGAATTTTACTGATGTTAAGTGTATTTTCCGATAGAAATTGTACATAACATATGTGGGTCAAGGTTGTGGACTTGACCTAGTTTTGATCAGCTGAGAGTGAGGTCATATGAGTTAGTAGTAAGAAAGTCAATTCAACTTTTGTTTTTTGATCACTTTAAGGAAATTTTAAAATAACTTCTATATGTAAAGGAAACATTTTAATGAATTAAAATTTTTTTTTGAATTTTAAAATTTTTTGGGAAAATAATTTTTTTTTGAAAAAAAAAAATCTTGATTTTTCGCCTGCCAGCTAATGAATATTTTTGAATTTTAAAATTTTTTGGGAAAATAATTTTTTTTTGAAAAAAAAAAATCTTGATTTTTCGCCTGCCAGCTAATGAATATTTTAAGTATTGATTATTTTATTATTTGTGTGCTAACCATGTTTATGATTATTGATTTATTTTGTATTGACTTGTATTGTTAGACACTAAGTATTCACATGTTAGGATAAGGATATGTTTAATTAGAAGAAATGTTTAAATTAACTCATTTTAAATAAAACAGAAAATAAGGAAGAGAATACTTTAAAATTTATGAATCAATTTTACCTGAAAACAACCAATGGGTTGCCAGTTAAATAACTTTTGAAAATTTTTCAATTTTATGATATGTGATGTCAATAGGTAATGTGAGTGTGTGTGAGCCCAGTATCTGCTAAAGGCAGCCCAGCTTGCATAAAAGGGGAAACATATCGGAGGAGGATCTGGCGTAATCTAAGCCAGGGATTGAGGATTTTGGGGGGTAGCATGTTAGAAGGTGAGGTGTGCTGTGGTACTTGTCTGTTCGATTTTTCGGTGTTGGGATCTCTTACGGAGAAGTCCAGTGATCTCGTTCAGATGCGTCCATAGTCGCCAAGCCGGGGGGTCGGGTACCCATGCAGATTAAGAACAAGGGGGTTGTTGGCACCAGTTCCTCACCGGTCCTCTTAGGGGTTTTATCAATGAGATTTCTTCTGTTCTGGACAGAAGAATTCTCATTGAGGGGGTATTGTAACGTGTCAAAATTGGGTCATTTTATTTATTGCGGTTATGGGGTCTTCGTATTTCATTTATTTTATTTTTGCGGGGTTTTGTAAAAAATATTGTGCAACGTTATTTCCATTGTAACAGACCACGTGGCAAGTAGAACAGTGTTAAGAACAAAGCAGCAAGACACAGTAACCAGGCAAGGAATTTGCACCACCCTAAATTTCTCAGAACTTTGCATAAATGTGACCACGCACCCACGAGCAGTACAAGTCCGCGCTCGGGGGACGCCGTCATCCCAAAAACCAAGATGTCTGGAGAACAAATCTATTCACCGTCTCCTTGGCCGACTTACAGGAAATGTAGTTAAGCCCCGCCTACTGCTAGTGACATCAGTCTAGCAGCGCCAAATATCGTCTACACACTGGGCTGATATAACTACTATGTTTCATGCATAGAGCTCATAAGCCACAACAATTCCACCTTGAACGACGACGAAATCAAACGGGCCGTGGATACGAACTTCCTACCGCCCAAACACAGTCTACCTTAGGTAGAGACGCTAGGCAGTCCACGAAAAGCCGACTCAAGTAACAGACGTCTATATATTTTGTGTCGGGCCCGGTTGGTCGAGTTTCATAAGATGTAATCAGTTCCAATATATCGCTGAGACCGACCGGGACCCGAGGAAGTAAACGATATGATAAACGGTTACCGTGGAGTGACAGTGGAAGAGCAGTAACATTTCGGACAATGTAACTGAACGAAAACACGTGTTCGGTCGGCGGTGTAAATCGGGTTACCGCGAATAAAAAACAGAACTTCGTAAAACACAAATAAGGGGGAATATGTTAAATTGTATGAGTGTGTGAGAGCAAAGCTGGGCTGTTTTCCATAGTTTTAAAATGTATTAAAGGGTAAGGTATATGTAATGAATTCAAAATGTGTTTTGTAATATCTATTGTGTTGTGCTTTGTATCAAGGAATTCCAATCATATGTAAGTAAAAAGCATTTATTTCATAACCAAAATATGTTAGTCTAAGTTATTTCGTCATTACCACTTTCTCATTTCTGTGTTGCAAAATTCGTCTAACGGTCCGGAATCTTTCTGAATTATTACTTGGGTGTGGTCAGATTGCAAAATTGTCCTTTTTATTTAAGGTGGAGTGTAAAGGTTTTCGATATTTTTCCTATAAAAAATAATCGTGGTGACCCTGGTCTTCTGGTAAAATTTAAATAGGTAAGTAGTTGCGGCTGTGCACAGGTAAGTCCTGGTATGGTATTTTATGTATTTAATATATTTCGGCGTATTTTTTATAGTTACAAATGGCTCTCGCCTGCCAGGATTTTCGTTTTAATTTTATTTATACGAGATAGACCTATTTTAATGCACAGAAAATAGGATGTGGTAATAACGAATTTATAAAAATGATTTATCATATATAATTACGCACGTAGGTTAGGTTTGTGTTATGAGTTACAGTTGTGTAAGTACCAGATAAAAAATGGCAGATGATAACGAAATAATAAAAATGATGCAGACGCTTTTTAATATACAAAATAGTAAGTTCGATGAGAAATTTAGTAACCTTGATGAAAAATTTAGCGAACAGAAAAATGAAATTAGAAATATCCAAAATAATCTTAACATGCAATTTGATGAAGTGAAGAAAGAAATTAAAGAACAAGGCTGTATTTACGATAAGAAATTGAGTGAAATAGAGACACGGTTAGGCGAAATAGAATTAGAAAATGAGAAAGTAATAAACAAATTAAAATCGAACAAAGATGACAGGGTAAGTAGTAGTGGAAATTATAATTTAAATAATGCTGTTACAAGTAATAACAATGACAATACAAATAAAAATATGGTGTTAGAAAATGATTGTGTAGATGTTGATAGTGATGATGAAATTGTAGAAAGAGTAGAAGTTAATAAGATGTTTGTGTGTGATGAGTCAGAGAGAGAGAGAGAGTAGGAAGAATTTACAGGTAGGGTGGATGCAGGGGGTAGATTTTTCCCGTAATGTTATAGTGGGGGTGAAGAAATGGCTTCACGTGAGTATTTGGAAAAGTATAGGTTTGCAGATAAATTTCCCTTGGTTTTTTGTGCACTTCATAGGTGGTGCCGTAATGATAAGTTAATGTCCCCTGCATGTTTTGAGAGAGAGTGTGTAGCTTGGCATGATGGTGAGAAATATTTTGAGAGAGAGAGAAAGAGAGAAATAGAGGTATTTAAAGTAAAGAGAAATTATGAAGCATTAGTACAAAGGTTAGGCGTAGAGAGAAGTAATAATAATGATAATGAGTACTTACCTTACAATGACATTGAGATAGTAGTAGATGAGGTTAACAATGATAATATAACTCACCTGATTTTAACAGATAATTCTAACGGAGACTGGACAAGATTGACTAATATTGAACAGGTATATGAACCAACAGAAGTGATAATGAATGACATAGAAGTAAGGGATTATTATAATAATAATAATAAATTTGATATAAATAAGAATGATCTATGTTACAAATATGTTAGACTATTATTTGACGATATGGGGTAGTTGTTTATTGTTTATTGTTCATAAACATTTAATGATATGAATAATGTGGTTTTGAAGTGCATTGTCTTATGGAACGATTTGTGGGTAATGATAACAAATAATAAGTTGGACTGTATATTCTTTTATGTGTTGATGTCATTATGTTAAGTGTATTTGTGTACTACATTATAGTGTACTATATGTTATGTAAACAATGTGTATATTGTAACAGTACATATGTCACCACATCCACCTAAGTATTTAAAATTAATTTAAAGGCCACCACTAGAAAAAATACATTAAAAGGTCTAGAATACCACCAAGTATACTAAAGAGAAGTACCATAAGTTTGAATAAGTGAAGCTTCATTGAAAGGAAGTCACTAGTAAATGCACCATGTAAGAAGAAAAGAAGAATAAAGACGAGACGACCGACATACTATACCCAATAGATCAGTAAGAAGGACACAACACAACAAAAGAAAAAAGAAAAATCAGTGAGAAGGACACAAGACAACAAAAGAAGAAAGAGGAGTCAGGGAGAAGGATACAACAAGGATAACTTCAAGAAAGAAGAAGGAAGAAACAGTGTGAAGAAGACAAGTGAAAACCTCATCATGTATAAAATGAACAATAGTGAGGAGGAGATCAGTGAAGAAAGAAGAAAGAAGAAGGAAGATAACCAGACCAAACACAAGAAGAATAAGGGAAGAAAATGGAAGTATA
This sequence comes from Magicicada septendecula, assembly GCA_034769895.1. NCBI lineage: Eukaryota > Metazoa > Arthropoda > Insecta > Hemiptera > Cicadidae > Magicicada > Magicicada septendecula. The sequence goes on along the minus strand of CM068370.1, from coordinate 274,803,938 downwards.
ACAAACTAACATAAACATTGAAAGAATAATTGTATTAAGAAGAAGGAAGAAGTGTTAAATAATTATGTGATATAAATCCCTAAGCTGTATAGTAAAGTCAACACTGACAACAACTCATTTAATGAACACATTTATTGTTTATGTGAAACACATTATTGTAAATAAGGATTAAATATTGTAAATAAAGAGTCACAAGCAACCTGAATGAGGACAAGATGAGTTTATGATAGCTAAATGATGTGTAGTTATAGAATAAACAGAGGAATATGCAACCAAAATAGTGATTGACCAATTGTACAGTGGGAATGATGTACATACAAACTCACTAATTAACAACAAATAAGATAATACAGGAGTAAACTAAATGTGAACTATTGATAACCAATAACCAATGTACAAACATGAAACGAAAACCAGTCGAATAGACTAAGATAGAAATACACAGCCATAAACAACACACTAATGTTTACTGAACCTATGACATAACCTAATCTGGGCATTCGGTTTCCAATAAAACTTGATAAAAAATGAATCAAAACAATGTTAGACCAAAATGTAATGAGCTAGGAAGTAAATAGAGCATATAAGGAATGTTTTGTACACGATAACTAATAGTATAACAGGATATAAAAGCTATATTTATGTAATACAAGTATGACCAAATGCTGGTAATGGCAAAGTGACACTATGCAACCAAAATTATGTAATAAACACATTGTACAAAGAAAGTAATCCAATTAATGATTTGATGTCAGACAGAATATTATTCATATGAGCAATTGCAACCAAAATAACCATTTAAATCGTTTATATAAATGTAATTATAACTAAACCATTATGACAAGTAGCTGCAAGTAAAGTTTACAGCAACCAAACTTTGCTAATAACAGAGTCAAATGCAGAGTGAACTGCATCACAATAACGATAAGGTCCTAGTGACTATTTCAGTTATCAATTAGAAAACAATACAACTAAAATGTCTATGATATTAAGCATACTACCAAGTAACGCCATGTAGGCATAACAAGCCTGATTCATAAGTGATAGTTAAGGCATTAAACAAATAATGTAGGGAAAAAGAACACTGTCAGTAGTGACTTAACCCATCAATATTTAATTACAACATGTTAAAAGCTAATTAAATACTCTTATTACTGAGTAATAAGCAAAACAAAAATGTATGACAATAAGTTTAAGTGTGAATCTATGAAAACGGACATAGTATTAATATTAGGACATAGTTTTAAGGGAAAATTGTACAGTAGCTTAAGAATGAGACATTACAATAGAAAATAAAATAAAACCATGAAATATTAATAATTAATGGTTTAATGGACAATAAGCATAAATGCTAAGTGCTAAGTCAGCTAACCCTAATCAGAAATATATGATAAGGGGACTCAAATTAATCGTCTTTCAAAAACACGAACAATGAGAGTAAGCACAACATCCTCAGTACAATTATAAGAAAGATATTAGACTTTTAAAAATAATTGTATTGTGCTTAGCCCTTCCACGTGGGCGTGTGAACCAGAATTTGTTAATCTTGTTCCCAAAGACTGACGCTTATGATAGCGTCTATTTTGACGAAATCTACCGTAAATAAACGAATCGGAAAAACTGACCAATCAGAGCCTATAAAAAATCCGAAATTCATCATTCCAACCGAGGAACCACACACAGTCTTTCAACAAGAAGAAGCGGACTGCACGCTCGCCGACGCCTCAGAAAAACGTGCATTTGACAGCAACACAGCGTCAACCATATTAACCTCAAAGTGAGACATAGATTACCTACATTGAAGAATCAGTGCAGTATATTTACAAGTGTACTCTATTCGGAGTTTATGCGCATAGGAGTGTGTGCAGTGTTGTGATCAAGTTTAAATAATTAATTAATAAATTTTAATTAATTAAAAAAGTGTTTATAATTAAAAAAGTGTAACCCTTCGAACGACGAGAGACGCAAGTATTCATAACCACAAATATAATGTTATGATTAGTTTATAAGCATAATAACTGAACGCTAAAAGCGATAAAAATTGAAATATAGAAACAATTAAATTCCCTATCCTTAACAGAAGGGAACTGATAAAATACAAATGAACAATGTTGAAATTGAATGTTCTGAGTAATGACAGTTTTAACTATTTGTATACAATAAATACCTAGGATAAGTAAAGACATTGTAACATCAATGAAGAGTATATGTGCTCTTATGCTATCAGTAGACTAGAGTATGAAATATTTTGTTCCTAAATTCAATTAATAGTTTTCGCCGGAGTGCGATAACTATAATAAATAAATTACCATTACCTGAAATAGGAATATCCAATTTCACAGATGATTGTAGTACCTGATACTGGGTTATCACAATTACTATTAATTAATAATAAATAATTCACTACTTTTAACCAAATAAGGTTGCACTACACCATACATAAAGCATGTGCCTAACTATGAACAGTGGTTCATATTTTATCTTTTTTCGTTAATAATCATTGAATTTTTATTTTATATGTTTGTTCTAACCGTAGCTATTATTTCAAATAAGTGTATTTTGCAGGCTAAAAGAACCTACTACTTTTATTATTATAATCATTATTAAATTTCCAAGTCGAAACATCCGACATAACCTATATGTTTGTCAACACATTGTATTACTAACCAGAGGCAGTCATGCCAACTCGAGCTCATTATTTGTTTTAGAGTCAATGTTCACTTTTAAAATATTAATTGTTAAATAAAAAGAAGAGCAAAACGCCTTATTGTATTGAATTTCACTGTATGTTATTTGAATAAATTACCATCATTATTTTTTACCAGTGAAAGAGTTGACTTTTAATGTATCAGTAGAATTACAGCTTAGAGGAGAAAAACGAGGCGGTTGGTACCATGCTGAGAATGCGAATTATTCAAATTGAATGATTCCATGTTTTGTTTACAACCACTCAGATCAATATATTTACAATCTTATACAATAATATTATACATGAATGATTATGAGTGCCATATCTCTGTTTATGTATGCTAGTGTATAGGAAGAAAACAACTGATCTCCTCACAACCGCTGATCAACAAAGTGTCAACGGAACGTCAAGTGGACATCCTAACAGTGAATATAATACATAAAATTAAACTATTTAAACAGACAGCTAATCCGACGAAAAAGAGTAAGTACCGACTTATTCAATCCTGGATTCAACAATAGGTTGAATTGAGGGGAATAAGTCATTAAGCGGTAAAATAATAATAAAATCTGACAATGAATAATCACGACTAGCCGAGAGCGAGACCCATTAACAGTAAAATAACCCTGAGACTACTAATAATAATCACAATTAAACTATAAACTATAGACGGAAATTGTCGTCTTCTTACAATATGTAGGAGAAATTGTAAACATTAATTATCAATTAAATCGAATTTGCAATTAACCAGTATAAATTAATAATAATTATAAAATTTGACAGACTAATTAAGCGATGAAAATAATTGTGAACTGTTAAATAATTGAATTAAATAATTGAAAAATAATTACTTAATTAAGGTCGTATAAAAGAAAGTTTGAGAATGAAGTTAAATGATTTTATGAAATTAAGATTCTATGATGATTGGTAGATGATTAAACAGATAATACGTTCAAATTGAGGTATGTTATTATAAGGGGAGAAGTGATGAATTTTCTAGTGTTATATCAAGGTGAAATGTTGTAAAAAGATAGATTTTGGGTGATAATGAAATAAGGCAGGTGAGTTAAGTAGAATTAAAGTTAATGGGAGTTAAAGGGAATAAGAATTTTGAAATACTAGTGAAAAACAAAGAGGGTATTTGATATTTTGGGGACACAGTAGTAGTGAGTATATGTAGAGAGGAGTAATGTGAATGAGATATAAACATATTTGTTGATGATATTTTGTAGTAAGGGTGAGGTGGTAAGGTGTGAGCAACGTGCGGCGTGGCGAGAGACCAGCGTGCGGCGTTGTGGCGGGAATAGAGTAGTTTAAGGGAGTGTTTGCCGATATTTTGGAGGGGCATTGGATCGTATGTATATAGCCAGGTAGGGAACACACATCCTAGTACAAAGATGAGCGGTGCCAGAGGTAAGTTGGGTTTAGAGATTGTTGGATAGATATTTAGATAGAGATGGGGGTCATGTTAGTTAAAATTGATGAATATTAGAGTCAGAGGGAGAAAATTATATGTGTATACAGATCAAGTAGTACAGTAAATGAGAATAAATAATTCAAATCACCCACTGTAATGGAGAATAAGATTGTCAGGTAAAGAGAGAGAATTATAATAAAGACATAAAATTTTTTTTATTTTGAAACCAGTGACAAAATTTTGATAGAATGTGGAAATAATGTAAAATTAAGAATTGTTTAATTGAATAATTTAAATGTCAACTTGATTATTATTCATAATAATATTTTGTAATTTAAATATTTTATTTTATTATATTTTGTGTGTCAAGACAGAATTTTACCGATGTTAAGTGTATTTTCCGATAGAAATTGTACATAACGTATGTGGGTCAAGGTTGTGGACTTGACCTAGTTTTGATCAGCTGAGAGTGAGGTCATATGAGTTAGTAGTAAGAAAGTCAATTCAACTTTTGTTTTTTGATCACTTTAAGGAAATTTTAAAATAACTTCTATATGTAAAGGAAACATTTTAATGAATTAAAAATTTTTTTTTTAATTTTAAAATTTTTTGGGAAAATAATTTTTTTTTGGAAAAAAAAATCTTGATTTTTCGCCTGCCAGCTAATGAATATTTTAAGTATTGATTATTTTATTATTTGTGTGCTAACCATGTTTATGATTATTGATTTATTTTGTATTGACTTGTATTGTTAGACACTAAGTATTCACATGTTAGGGTAAGGATATGTTTAATTAGAAGAAATGTTTAAATTAACTCATTTTAAATAAAACAGAAAATAAGGAACAGAATACTTTAAAATTTATGAATCAATTTTACCTGAAAACAACCAATGGGTTGCCAGTTAAATAACTTTTGAAAATTTTTCAATTTTATGATATGTGATGTCAATAGGTAATGTGAGTGTGTGTGAGCCCAGTATCTGCTAAAGGCAGCCCAGCTTGCATAAAAGGGGAAACATATCGGTGGAGGATCTGGCGTAATCTAAGCCAGGGATTGAGGATTTTGGGGGGTAGCATGTTAGAAGGTGAGGTGTGCTGTGGTACTTGTCTGTTCGATTTTTCGGTGTTGGGATCTCTTACGGAGAAGTCCAGTGATCTCGTTCAGATGCGTCCATAGTCGCCAAGCCGGGGGGTCGGGTACCCATGCAGATTAAGAACAAGGGGGTTGTTGGCACCAGTTCCTCACCGGTCCTCTTAGGGGTTTTATCAATGAGATTTCTTCTGTTCTGGACAGAAGAATTCTCATTGAGGGGGTATTGTAATGTGTCAAAATTGGGTCATTTTATTTATTGCGGTTATGGGGTCTTCGTATTTCATTTATTTTATTTTTGCGGGGTTTTGTAAAAAATATTGTGCAACGTTATTTCCATTGTAACAGACCACGTGGCAAGTAGAACAGTGTTAAGAACAAAGCAGCAAGACACAGTAACCAGGCAAGGAATTTGCACCACCCTAAATTTCTCAGAACTTTGCATAAATGTGACCACGCACCCACGAGCAGTACAAGTCCGCGCTCGGGGGACGCCGTCATCCAAAAAACCAAGATGTCTGGAGAACAAATCTATTCACCGTCTCCTTGGCCGACTTACAGGAAATGTAGTTAAGCCCCGCCTACTGCTAGTGACATCAGTCTAGCAGCGCCAAATATCGTCTACACACTGGGCTGATATAACTACTATGTTTCATGCATAGAGCTCATAAGCCACAACAATTCCACCTTGAACGACGACGAAATCAAACGGGCCGTGGATACGAACTTCCTACCGCCCAAACACAGTCTACCTTAGGTAGAGACGCTAGGCAGTCCACGAAAAGCCGACTCAAGTAACAGACGTCTATATATTTTGTGTCGGGCCCGGTTGGTCGAGTTTCATAAGATGTAATCAGTTCCAATATATCGCTGAGACCGACCGGGACCCGAGGAAGTAAACGATATGATAAACGGTTACCGTGGAGTGACAGTGGAAGAGCAGTAACATTTCGGACAATGTAACTGAACGAAAACACGTGTTCGGTCGGCGGTGTAAATCGGGTTACCGCGAATAAAAAACAGAACTTCGTAAAACACAAATAAGGGGGAATATGTTAAATTGTATGAGTGTGTGAGAGCAAAGCTGGGCTGTTTTCCATAGTTTTAAAATGTATTAAAGGGTAAGGTATATGTAATGAATTCAAAATGTGTTTTGTAATATCTATTGTGTTGTGCTTTGTATCAAGGAATTCCAATCATATGTAAGTAAAAAGCATTTATTTCATAACCAAAATATGTTAGTCTAAGTTATTTCGTCATTACCACTTTCTCATTTCTGTGTTGCAAAATTCGTCTAACGGTCCGGAATCTTTCTGAATTATTACTTGGGTGTGGTCAGATTGCAAAATTGTCCTTTTTATTTAAGGTGGAGTGTAAAGGTTTTCGATATTTTTCCTATAAAAAATAATCGTGGTGACCCTGGTCTTCTGGTAAAATTTAAATAGGTAAGTAGTTGCGGCTGTGCACAGGTAAGTCCTGGTATGGTATTTTATGTATTTAATATATTTCGGCGTATTTTTTATAGTTACAAATGGCTCTCGCCTGCCAGGATTTTCGTTTTAATTTTATTTATACGAGATAGACCTATTTTAATGCACAGAAAATAGGATGTGGTAATAACGAATTTATAAAAATGATTTATCATATATAATTACGCACGTAGGTTAGGTTTGTGTTATGAGTTACAGTTGTGTAAGTACCAGATAAAAAATGGCAGATGATAACGAAATAATAAAAATGATGCAGACGCTTTTTAATATACAAAATAGTAAGTTCGATGAGAAATTTAGTAACCTTGATGAAAAATTTAGCGAACAGAAAAATGAAATTAGAAATATCCAAAATAATCTTAACATGCAATTTGATGAAGTGAAGAAAGAAATTAAAGAACAAGGCTGTATTTACGATAAGAAATTGAGTGAAATAGAGACACGGTTAGGCGAAATAGAATTAGAAAATGAGAAAGTAATAAACAAATTAAAATCGAACAAAGATGACAGGGTAAGTAGTAGTGGAAATTATAATTTAAATAATGCTGTTACAAGTAATAACAATGACAATACAAATAAAAATATGGTGTTAGAAAATGATTGTGTAGATGTTGATAGTGATGATGAAATTGTAGAAAGAGTAGAAGTTAATAAGATGTTTGTGTGTGATGAGTCAGAGAGAGAGAGAGAGTAGGAAGAATTTACAGGTAGGGTGGATGCAGGGGGTAGATTTTTCCCGTAATGTTATAGTGGGGGTGAAGAAATGGCTTCACGTGAGTATTTGGAAAAGTATAGGTTTGCAGATAAATTTCCCTTGGTTTTTTGTGCACTTCATAGGTGGTGCCGTAATGATAAGTTAATGTCCCCTGCATGTTTTGAGAGAGAGTGTGTAGCTTGGCATGATGGTGAGAAATATTTTGAGAGAGAGAGAAAGAGAGAAATAGAGGTATTTAAAGTAAAGAGAAATTATGAAGCATTAGTACAAAGGTTAGGCGTAGAGAGAAGTAATAATAATGATAATGAGTACTTACCTTACAATGACATTGAGATAGTAGTAGATGAGGTTAACAATGATAATATAACTCACCTGATTTTAACAGATAATTCTAACGGAGACTGGACAAGATTGACTAATATTGAACAGGTATATGAACCAACAGAAGTGATAATGAATGACATAGAAGTAAGGGATTATTATAATAATAATAATAAATTTGATATAAATAAGAATGATCTATGTTACAAATATGTTAGACTATTATTTGACGATATGGGGTAGTTGTTTATTGTTTATTGTTCATAAACATTTAATGATATGAATAATGTGGTTTTGAAGTGCATTGTCTTATGGAACGATTTGTGGGTAATGATAACAAATAATAAGTTGGACTGTATATTCTTTTATGTGTTGATGTCATTATGTTAAGTGTATTTGTGTACTACATTATAGTGTACTATATGTTATGTAAACAATGTGTATATTGTAACAGTACATATGTCACCACATCCACCTAAGTATTTAAAATTAATTTAAAGGCCACCACTAGAAAAAATACATTAAAAGGTCTAGAATACCACCAAGTATACTAAAGAGAAGTACCATAAGTTTGAATAAGTGAAGCTTCATTGAAAGGAAGTCACTAGTAAATGCACCATGTAAGAAGAAAAGAAGAATAAAGACGAGACGACCGACATACTATACCCAATAGATCAGTAAGAAGGACACAACACAACAAAAGAAAAAAGAAAAATCAGTGAGAAGGACACAAGACAACAAAAGAAGAAAGAAGAGTCAGGGAGAAGGATACAACAAGGATAACTTCAAGAAAGAAGAAGGAAGAAACAGTGTGAAGAAGACAAGTGAAAACCTCATCATGTATAAAATGAACAATAGTGAGGAGGAGATCAGTGAAGAAAGAAGAAAGAAGAAGGAAGATAACCAGACCAAACACAAGAAGAATAAGGGAAGAAAATGGAAGTATAACAAACTAACATAAACATTGAAAGAATAATTGTATTAAGAAGAAGGAAGAAGTGTTAAATAATTATGTGATATAAATCCCTAAGCTGTATAGTAAAGTCAACACTGACAACAACTCATTTAATGAACACATTTATTGTTTATGTGAAACACATTATTGTAAATAAGGATTAAATATTGTAAATAAAGAGTCACAAGCAACCTGAATGAGGACAAGATGAGTTTATGATAGCTAAATGATGTGTAGTTATAGAATAAACAGAGGAATATGCAACCAAAATAGTGATTGACCAATTGTACAGTGGGAATGATGTACATACAAACTCACTAATTAACAACAAATAAGATAATACAGGAGTAAACTAAATGTGAACTATTGATAACCAATAACCAATGTACAAACATGAAACGAAAACCAGTCGAATAGACTAAGATAGAAATACACAGCCATAAACAACACACTAATGTTTACTGAACCTATGACATAACCTAATCTGGGCATTCAGTTTCCAATAAAACTTGATAAAAAATGAATCAAAACAATGTTAGACCAAAATGTAATGAGCTAGGAAGTAAATAGAGCATATAAGGAATGTTTTGTACACGATAACTAATAGTATAACAGGATATAAAAGCTATATTTATGTAATACAAGTATGACCAAATGCTGGTAATGGCAAAGTGACACTATGCAACCAAAATTATGTAATAAACACATTGTACAAAGAAAGTAATCCAATTAATGATTTGATGTCAGACAGAATATTATTCATATGAGCAATTGCAACCAAAATAACCATTTAAATCGTTTATATAAATGTAATTATAACTAAACCATTATGACAAGTAGCTGCAAGTAAAGTTTACAGCAACCAAACTTTGCTAATAACAGAGTCAAATGCAGAGTGAACTGCATCACAATAACGATAAGGTCCTAGTGACTATTTCAGTTATCAATTAGAAAACAATACAACTAAAATGTCTATGATATTAAGCATACTACCAAGTAACGCCATGTAGGCATAACAAGCCTGATTCATAAGTGATAGTTAAGGCATTAAACAAATAATGTAGGGAAAAAGAACACTGTCAGTAGTGACTTAACCCATCAATATTTAATTACAACATGTTAAAAGCTAATTAAATACTCTTATTACTGAGTAATAAGCAAAACAAAAATGTATGACAATAAGTTTAAGTGTGAATCTATGAAAACGGACATAGTATTAATATTAGGACATAGTTTTAAGGGAAAATTGTACAGTAGCTTAAGAATGAGACATTACAATAGAAAATAAAATAAAACCATGAAATATTAATAATTAATGGTTTAATGGACAATAAGCATAAATGCTAAGTGCTAAGTCAGCTAACCCTAATCAGAAATATATGATAAGGGGACTCAAATTAATCGTCTTTCAAAAACACGAACAATGAGAGTAAGCACAACATCCTCAGTACAATTATAAGAAAGATATTAGACTTTTAAAAATAATTGTATTGTGCTTAGCCCTTCCGCGTGGGCGTGTGAACCAGAATTTGTTAATCTTGTTCCCAAAGACTGACGCTTATGATAGCGTCTATTTTGACGAAATCTACCGTAAATAAACGAATCGGAAAAACTGACCAATCAGAGCCTATAAAAAATCCGAAATTCATCATTCCAACCGAGGAACCACACACAGTCTTTCAACAAGAAGAAGCGGACTGCACGCTCGCCGACGCCTCAGAAAAACGTGCATTTGACAGCAACACAGCGTCAACCATATTAACCTCAAAGTGAGACATAGATTACCTACATTGAAGAATCAGTGCAGTATATTTACAAGTGTACTCTATTCGGAGTTTATGCGCATAGGAGTGTGTGCAGTGTTGTGATCAAGTTTAAATAATTAATTAATAAATTTTAATTAATTAAAAAAGTGTTTATAATTAAAAAAGTGTAACCCTTCGAACGACGAGAGACGCAAGTATTCATAACCACAAATATAATGTTATGATTAGTTTATAAGCATAATAACTGAACGCTAAAAGCGATAAAAATTGAAATATAGAAACAATTAAATTCCCTATCCTTTACAGAAGGGAACTGATAAAATACAAATGAACAATGTTGAAATTGAACGTTCTGAGTAATGACAGTTTTAACTATTTGTATACAATAAATACCTAGGATAAGTAAAGACATTGTAACATCAATGAAGAGTATATGTGCTCTTATGCTATCAGTAGACTAGAGTATGAAATATTTTGTTCCTAAATTCAATTAATAGTTTTCGCCGGAGTGCGATAACTATAATAAATAAATTACCATTACCTGAAATAGGAATATCCAATTTCACAGATGACTGTAGTACCTGATACTGGGTTATCACAATTACTATTAATTAATAATAAATAATTCACTACTTTTAACCAAATAAGGTTGCACTACACCATACATAAAGCATGTGCCTAACTATGAACAGTGGTTCATATTTTATCTTTTTTCGTTAATAATCATTGAATTTTTATTTTATATGTTTGTTCTAACCGTAGCTATTATTTCAAATAAGTGTATTTTGCAGGCTAAAAGAACCTACTACTTTTATTATTATAATCATTATTAAATTTCCAAGTCGAAACATCCGACATAACCTATATGTTTGTCAACACATTGTATTACTAACCAGAGGCAGTCATGCCAACTCGAGCTCATTATTTGTTTTAGAGTCAATGTTCACTTTTAAAATATTAATTGTTAAATAAAAAGAAGAGCAAAACGCCTTATTGTATTGAATTTCACTGTATGTTATTTGAATAAATTACCATCATTATTTTTTACCAGTGAAAGAGTTGACTTTTAATGTATCAGTAGAATTACAGCTTAGAGGAGAAAAACGAGGCGGTTGGTACCATGCTGAGAATGCGAATTATTCAAATTGAATGATTCCATGTTTTGTTTACAACCACTCAGATCAATATATTTACAATCTTATACAATAATATTATACATGAATGATTATGAGTGCCATATCTCTGTTTATGTATGCTAGTGTATAGGAAGAAAACAACTGATCTCCTCAAAACCGCTGATCAACAAAGTGTCAACGGAACATCAAGTGGACATCCTAACAGTGAATATAATACATAAAATTAAACTATTTAAACAGACAGCTAATCCGACGAAAAAGAGTAAGTACCGACTTATTCAATCCTGGATTCAACAATAGGTTGAATTGAGGGGAATAAGTCATTAAGCGGTAAAATAATAATAAAATCTGACAATGAATAATCACGACTAGCCGAGAGCGAGACCCATTAACAGTAAAATAACCCTGAGACTACTAATAATAATCACAATTAAACTATAAACTATAGACGGAAATTGTCGTCTTCTTACAATATGTAGGAGAAATTGTAAACATTAATTATCAATTAAATCGAATTTGCAATTAACCAGTATAAATTAATAATAATTATAAAATTTGACAGACTAATTAAGCGATGAAAATAATTGTGAACTGTTAAATAATTGAATTAAATAATTGAAAAATAATTACTTAATTAAGGTCGTATAAAAGAAAGTTTGAGAATGAAGTTAAATGATTTTATGAAATTAAGATTCTATGATGATTGGTAGATGATTAAACAGATAATACGTTCAAATTGAGGTATGTTATTATAAGGGGAGAAGTGATGAATTTTCTAGTGTTATATCAAGGTGAAATGTTGTAAAAAGATAGATTTTGGGTGATAATGAAATAAGGCAGGTGAGTTAAGTAGAATTAAAGTAAATGGGAGTTAAAGGGAATAAGAATTTTGAAATACTAGTGAAAAACAAAGAGGGTATTTGATATTTTGGGACACAGTAGTAGTGAGTATATGTAGAGAGGAGTAATGTGAATGAGATATAAACATATTTGTTGATGATATTTTGTAGTAAGGGTGAGGTGGTAAGGTGTGAGCAGCAATGTGCGGCGTGGCGAGAGACCAGCGTGCGGCGTTGTGGCGGGAATAGAGTAGTTTAAGGGAGTGTTTGCCGATATTTTGGAGGGGCATTGGATCGTATGTATATAGCCAGGTAGGGAACACACATCCTAGTACAAAGATGAGCGGTGCCAGAGGTAAGTTGGGTTTACAGATTGTTGGATAGATGTTTAGATAGAGATGGGGGTCATGTTAGTTAAAATTGATGAATATTAGAGTCAGAGGGAGAAAATTATATGTGTATACAGATCAAGTAGTACAGTAAATGAGAATAAATAATTCAGATCACCCACTGTAATGGAGAATAAGATTGTCAGGTAAAGAGAGAGATTTATAATAAAGATATAAAATTTTTTTTATTTTGAAACCAGTGACAAAATTTTGATAGAATGTGGAAATAATGTAAAATTAAGAATTGTTTATTTGAATAATTTAAATGTCAACTTGATTATTATTCATAATAATATTTTGTTATTTTAAATATTTTATTTTATTATATTTTGTGTGTCAAGACAGAATTTTACCGATGTTAAGTGTATTTTCCGATAGAAATTGTACATAACGTATGTGGGTCAAGGTTGTGGACTTGACCTAGTTTTGATCAGCTGAGAGTGAGGTCATATGAGTTAGTAGTAAGAAAGTCAATTCAACTTTTGTTTTCTGATCACTTTAAGGAAATTTTAAAATAACTTCTATATGTAAAGGAAACATTTTAATGAATTAAAATTTTTTTTTGAATTTTAAAATTTTTTGGGAAAATAATTTTTTTTTGAAACAAAATAATCTTGATTTTTCGCCTGCCAGCTAATGAATATTTTAAGTATTGATTATTTTATTATTTGTGTGCTAACCATGTTTATGATTATTGATTTATTTTGTATTGACTTGTATTGTTAGACACTAAGTATTCACATGTTAGGGTAAGGATATGTTTAATTAGAAGAAATGTTTAAATTAACTCATTTTAAATAAAACAGAAAATAAGGAAGAGAATACTTTAAAATTTATACAAAATTTATGAATCAATTTTACCTGAAAACAACCAATGGGTTGCCAGTTAAATAACTTTTGAAAATTTTTCAATTTTATGATATGTGATGTCAATAGGTAATGTGAGTGTGTGTGAGCCCAGTATCTGCTAAAGGCAGCCCAGCTTGCATAAAAGGGGAAACATATCGGTGGAGGATCTGGCGTAATCTAAGCCAGGGGTTGAGGATTTTGGGGGGTAGCATGTTAGAAGGTGAGGTGTGCTGTGGTACTTGTCTGTTTGATTTTTCGGTGTTGGGATCTCTTACGGAGAAGTCCAGTGATCTCGTTCAGATGCGTCCATAGTCGCCAAGCCGGGGGGTCGGGTACCCATGCAGATTAAGAACAAGGGGGTTGTTGGTACCAGTTCCTCACCGGTCCTCTTAGGGGTTTTATCAATGAGATTTCTTCTGTTCTGGACAGAAGAATTCTCATTGAGGGGGTATTGTAACGTGTCAAAATTGGGTCATTTTATTTATTGCGGTTATGGGGTCTTCGTATTTCATTTATTTTATTTTTGCGGGGTTTTGTAAAAAATATTGTGCAACGTTATTTCCATTGTAACAGACCACTTGGCAAGTAGAACAGTGTTAAGAACAAAGCAGCAAGACACAGTTTCTGTTGTGTAACCAGGCAAGGAATTTGCACCACCCTAAATTTCTCAGAACTTTGCATAAATGTGACCACGCACCCACGAGCAGTACAAGTCCGCGCTCGGGGGACGCCGTCGTCCCAAAAACCAAGATGTCTGGAGAACAAATCTATTCACCGTCTCCTTGGCCGACTTACAGGATATGTAGTTAAGCCCCGCCTACTGCTAGTGACATCAGTCTAGCAGCGCCAAATATCGTCTACACACTGGGCTGATATAACTACTATGTTTCATGCATAGAGCTCATAAGCCACAACAATTCCACCTTGAACGACGACGAAATCAAACGGGCCGTGGATACGAACTTCCTACCGCCCAAACACAGTCTACCTTAGGCAGAGACGCTAGGCAGTCCACGAAAAGCCGGCTCAAGTAACAGACGTCTATATATTTTGTGTCGGGCCCGGTTGGTCGAGTTTCATAAGATGTAATCAGTTCCAATATATCGCTGAGACCGACCGGGACCCGAGGAAGTAAACGGTTACCGTGGAGTGACAGTGGAAGAGCAGTAACATTTCGGACAATGTAACTGAACGAAAACACGTGTTCGGTCGGCGGTGTTAATCGGGTTACCGCGAATAAAAAACAGAACTTCGTAAAACACAAATAAGGGGGAATATGTTAAATTGTATGAGTGTGTAAGAGCAAAGCTGGGCTGTTTTCCATAGTTTTAAAATGTATTAAAGGGTAAGGTATATGTAATGAATTCAAAATGTGTTTTGTAATATCTATTGTGTTGTGCTTTGTATCAAGGAATTCCAATCATATGTAAGTAAAAAGCATTTATTTCATAACCAAAATATGTTAGTCTAAGTTATTTCGTCATTACCACTTTCTCATTTCTGTGTTGCAAAATTCGTCTAACGGTCCGGAATCTTTCTGAATTATTACTTGGGTGTGGTCAGATTGCAAAATTGTCCTTTTTATTTAAGGTGGAGTGTAAAGGTTTTCGATATTTTTCCTATAAAAAATAATCGTGGTGACCCTGGTCTTCTGGTAAAATTTAAATAGGTAAGTAGTTGCGGCTGTGCACAGGTAAGTCCTAGTAGGGTATTTTATGTATTTAATATATTTCGGCGTATTTTTTATAGTTACAAATGGCTCTCGCCTGCCAGGATTTTCGTTTTAATTTTATTTGTACGAGATAGACCTATTTTAATGCACAGAAAATAGGATGTGGTAATAACGAATTTATAAAAATGATTTATCGTATATAATTACGCACGTAGGTTAGGTTTGTGTTATGAGTTACAGTTGTGTAAGTACCAGATAAAAAATGGCAGATGACAACGAAATAATAAAAATGATGCAGACGCTTTTTAATATACAAAATAGTAAGTGCGATGAGAAATTTAGTAACCTTGATGAAAAATTTAGCGAACAGAAAAATGAAATTAGAAATATCCAAAATAATCTTAACATGCAATTTGATGAAGTGAAGAAAGAAATTAAAGAACAAGGCTGTATTTACGATAAGAAATTGAGTGAAATAGAGACACGGTTAGGCGAAATAGAATTAGAAAATGAGAAAGTAATAAACAAATTAAAATCGAACAAAGATGACAGGGTAAGTAGTAGTGGAAATGATAATTTAAATAATGGGGTTACAAGTAATAACAATGACAATACAAATAAAAATAAGGTGTTAGAAAATGATTGTGTAGATGTTGATAGTGATGACGAAATTGTAGAAAGAGTAGAAGTTAATAAGATGTTTGTGTGTGATGAGTCAGAGAGAGAGAGTAGGAAGAATTTACAGGTAGGGTGGATGCAGGGGATAGATTTTTCCCGTAATGTTGTAGTGGGGGGTGAAGAAATGGCTTCACGTGAGTATTTGGAAAAGTATAGGTTTGCAGATAAATTTCCCTTGGTTTTTTGTGCACTTCATAGGTGGTGCCGTAATGATAAGTTAATGTCCCCTGCATGTTTTGAGAGAGAGTGTGTAGCTTGCCATGATGGTGAGAAATATTTTGAGAGAGTGGGAAAAAGAGAAATAGAGGTATTTAAAGTAAAGAGAAATTATGAAGCATTAGTACAAAGGTTAGGCGTAGAGAGAAGTAATAATAATGATAATGAGTACTTACCTTACAATGACATTGAGATAGTAGTAGATGAGGTTAACAATGATAATATAACTCACCTGATTTTAACAGATAATTCTAACGGAGACTGGACAAGATTGACTAATATTGAACAGGTATATGAACCAACAGAAGTGATAATGAATGACATAGAAGTAAGGGATTATAATAATAATAATAATAAATTTGATATAAATAAGAATGATCTATGTTACAAATATGTTAGACTATTATTTGACGATATGGGGTAGTTGTTTATTGTTTATTGTTCATAAACATTTAATGATATGAATAATGTGGTTTTGAAGTGCATTGTCTTATGGAACGATTTGTGGGTAATGATAACAAATAATAAGTTGGACTGTATATTCTTTTATGTGTTGATGTCATTATGTTAAGTGTATTTGTGTACTACATTATAGTGTACTATATGTTATGTAAACAATGTGTATATGTAGGAGAAATTGATAACATTAATTATCAATTAAATTGAATTTGCAATTAACCAGTATAAATTAATAATAATTATAAAATTTGACAGACTAATTAAGCGATGAAAATAATTGTGAACTGTTAAATAATTGAATTAAATAATTGAAAAATAATTACTTAATTAAGGTCGTATAAAAGAAAGTTTGAGAATGAAGTTAAATGATTTTATGAAATTTAGATTCTATGATGATTGGTAGATGATTAAACAGACAATACGTTCAAATTGAGGTGTGTTATTATAAGGGGAGAAGTGATGAATTTTCTAGTGTTATATCAAGGTGAAATGTTGTAAAAAGATAGATTTTGGGTGATAATGAAATAAGGCAGGTGAGTTAAGTAGAATTAAAGTAAATGGGAGTTAAAGGGAATAAGAATTTTGAAATACTAGTGAAAAACAAAGAGGGTATTTGATATTTTGGGACACAGTAGTAGTGAGTATATGTAGAGAGGAGTAATGTGAATGAGATATAAACATATTTGTTGATGATATTTTGTAGTAAGGGTGAGGTGGTAAGGTGTGAGCAGCAATGTGCGGCGTGGCGAGAGACCAGCGTGCGGCGTTGTGGCGGGAATAGAGTAGTTTAAGGGAGTGTTTGCCGATATTTTGGAGGGGCATTGGATCGTATGTATATAGCCAGGTAGGGAACACACATCCTAGTACAAAGATGAGCGGTGCCAGAGGTAAGTTGGGTTTACAGATTGTTGGATAGATGTTTAGATAGAGATGGGGGTCATGTTAGTTAAAATTGATGAATATTAGAGTCAGAGGGAGAAAATTATATGTGTATACAGATCAAGTAGTACAGTAAATGAGAATAAATAATTCAGATCACCCACTGTAATGGAGAATAAGATTGTCAGGTAAAGAGAGAGATTTATAATAAAGATATAAAATTTTTTTTATTTTGAAACCAGTGACAAAATTTTGATAGAATGTGGAAATAATGTAAAATTAAGAATTGTTTATTTGAATAATTTAAATGTCAACTTGATTATTATTCATAATAATATTTTGTTATTTTAAATATTTTATTTTATTATATTTTGTGTGTCAAGACAGAATTTTACTGATGTTAAGTGTATTTTCCGATAGAAATTGTACATAACGTATGTGGGTCAAGGTTGTGGACTTGACCTAGTTTTGATCAGCTGAGAGTGAGGTCATATGAGTTAGTAGTAAGAAAGTCAATTCAACTTTTGTTTTCTGATCACTTTAAGGAAATTTTAAAATAACTTCTATATGTAAAGGAAACATTTTAATGAATTAAAATTTTTTTTTGAATTTTAAAATTTTTTGGGAAAATAATTTTTTTTTGAAAAAAAAAATCTTGATCTTTCGCCTGCCAGCTAATGAATTTTTAAGTATTGATTATTTTATTATTTGTGTGATTTATCGTATATAATTACGCACGTAGGTTAGGTTTGTGTTATGAGTTACAGTTGTGTAAGTACCAGATAAAAAATGGCAGATGATAACGAAATAATAAAAATGATGCAGACGCTTTTAATATACAAAATAGAAAGTTCGATGAGAAATTTAGTAACCTTGATGAAAAATTTAGCGAACAGAAAAATGAAATTAGAAATATCCAAAATAATCTTAACATGCAATTTGATGAAGTGAAGAAAGAAATTAAAGAACAAGGCTGTATTTACGATAAGAAATTGAGTGAAATAGAGACACGGTTAGGCGAAATAGAATTAGAAAATGAGAAAGTAATAAACAAATTAAAATCGAACAAAGATGACAGGGTAAGTAGTAGTGGAAATGATAATTTAAATAATGGGGTTACAAGTAATAACAATGACAATACAAATAAAAATATGGTGTTAGAAAATGATTGTGTAGATGTTGATAGTGATGACAAAATTGTAGAAAGAGTAGAAGTTAATAAGATGTTTGTGTGTGATGAGTCAGAGAGAGAGAGTAGGAAGAATTTACAGGTAGGGTGGATGCAGGGGATAGATTTTTCCCGTAATGTTGTAGTGGGGGGTGAAGAAATGGCTTCACGTGAGTATTTGGAAAAGTATAGGTTTGCAGATAAATTTCCCTTGGTTTTTTGTGCACTTCATAGGTGGTGCCGTAATGATAAGTTAATGTCCCCTGCATGTTTTGAGAGAGAGTGTGTAGCTTGGCATGATGGTGAGAAATATTTTGAGAGAGAGAGAAAGAGAGAAATAGAGGTATTTAAAGTAAAGAGAAATTATGAAGCATTAGTACAAAGGTTAGGCGTAGAGAGAAGTAATAATAATGATAACGAGTACTTACCTTACAATGACATTGAGATAGTAGTAGATGAGGTTAACAATGATAATATAACTCACCTGATTTTAACAGATAATTCTAACGGAGACTGGACAAGATTGACTAATATTGAACAGGTATATGAACCAACAGAAGTGATAATGAATGACATAGAAGTAAGGGATTATAATAATAATAATAATAAAATTGATATAAATAAGAATGATCTATGTTACAAATATGTTAGACTATTATTTGACGATATGGGGTAGTTGTTTATTGTTTATTGTTCATAAACATTTAATGATATGAATAATGTGGTTTTGAAGTGCATTGTCTTATGGAACGATTTGTGGGTAATGATAACAAATAATAAGTTGGACTGTATATTCTTTTATGTGTTGATGTCATTATGTTAAGTGTATTTGTGTACTACATTATAGTGTACTATATGTTATGTAAACAATGTGTATATTGTAACAGTACATATGTCACCACATCCACCTAAGTACTGAAAATTAATTTAAAGGCCACCACTAGAAAAAATACATTAAAAGGTCTAGAATACCACCAAGTATACTAAAGAAAAGTACCATAAGTTTGAATAAGTGAAGCTTCATTGAAAGGAATTCACTAGTAAATGCACCAAGTAAGAAGGAAAGAAGAATAAAGACGAGACGACCGACATACTATACCCAATAGATCAGTAAGAAGGACACAACACAACAAAAGAAAAAAGAAAAATCAGTGAGAAGGACACAAGACAACAAAAGAAGAAAGAAGAATCAGGGAGAAGGATACAACAAGGACAACTTCAAGAAAGAAGAAGGAAGAAACAGTGTGAAGAAGACAAGTGAAAACCTCATCATGTATAAAATGAACAATAGTGAGGAGGAGATCAGTGAAGAAAGAAGAAAGAAGAAGGAAGATAACCAGACCAAACACAAGAATAAGGGAAGAAAATGGAAGTATAACATACTAACATAAACATTGAAAGAATAATTGTATTAAGAAGAAGGGAGAAGTGTTAAATAATTATGTGATATAAATCCCTAAGCTGTATAGTAAAGTCAACACTGACAACAACTCATTTAATGAACACATTTATTGTTTATGTGAAACACATTATTGTAAATAAGGATTAAATATTGTAAATAAAGAGTTACAAGCAACCTGAATGAGGACAAGATGAGTTTATGATAGCTAAATGATGTGTAGTTATAGAATAAACAGAGGAATATGCACCCAAAATAGTGATTGACCAATTGTACAGTGGGAATGATGTACATACAAACTCACTAATTAACAACAAATAAGATAATACAGGAGTAAACTAAATGTGAACTATTGATAACCAATAACCAATGTACAAACATGAAACGAAAACCAGTCGAATAGACTAAGATAGAAATACACAGCCATAAACAACACACTAATGTTTACTGAACCTATGACATAACCTAATCTGGGCATTCAGTTTCCAATAAAACTTGATAAAAAATGAATCAAAACAATGTTAGACCAAAATGTAATGAGCTAGGAAGTAAATAGAGCATATAAGGAATGTTTTGTACACGATAGCTAATAGTATAATAGTATATAAAAGCTATATTTATGTAATACAAGTATGACCAAATGCTGGTAATGGCAAAGTGACACTATGCAACCAAAATTATGTAATAAACACATTGTATAAAGAAAGTAACCCAATTAATGATTTGATGTCAGACAGAATATTATTCATATGAGCAATTGCAACCAAAATAACCATTTAAATCGTTTATATAAATGTAATTATAACTAAACCATTATGACAAGTAGCTGCAAGTAAAGTTTACAGCAACCAAACTTTGCTAATAACAGAGTCAAATGCAGAGTGAACTGCATCACAATAACGATAAGGTCCTAGTGACTATTTCAGTTATCAATTAGAAAACAATACAACTAAAATGTCTATGATATTAAGCATACTACCAAGTAACGCCATGTAGGCATAACAAGCCTGATTCATAAGTATTGATTCATCAATATTTAATTACAACATGTTAAAAGCTAATTAAATACTCTTATTACTGAGTAATAAGCAAAACAAAAATGTATGACAATAAGTTTAAGTGTGAATCTATGAAAACGGACATAGTATTAATATTAGGACATAGTTTTAAGGGAAAATTGTACAGTAGCTTAAGAATGAGACATTACAATAGAAAATAAAATAAAAACCATGAAATATTAATAATTAATGGTTTAATGGACAATAAGCATAAATGCTAAGTGCTAAGTCAGCTAACCCTAATCAGAAATATATGATAAGGGGACTCAAATTAATCGTCTTTCAAAAACACGAACAATGAGAGTAAGCACAACATCCTCAGTACAATTATAAGAAAGATATTAGACTTTTAAAAATAATTGTATTGTGCTTAGCCCTTCCGCGTGGGCGTGTGAACCAGAATTTGTTAATCTTGTTCCCAAAGACTGACGCTTATGATAGCGTCTATTTTGACGAAATCTACCGTAAATAAACAAATCGGAAAAAACTGACCAATCAGAGCCTATAAAAAATCCGAAATTCATCATTCCAACCGAGGAACCACACACAGTCTTTCAACAAGAAGAAGCGGACTGCACGCTCGCCGACGCCTCAGAAAAACGTGCATTTGACAGCAACACAGCGTCAACCATATTAACCTCAAAGTGAGACATAGATTACCTACATTGAAGAATCAGTGCAGTATATTTACAGGTGTACTCTATTCGGAGTTTATGCGCATAGGAGTGTGTGCAGTGTTGTGATCAAGTTTAAATAATTAATTAATAAATTTTAATTAATTAAAAAAGTGTTTATAATTAAAAAAGTGTAACCCTTCGAACGACGAGAGACGCAAGTATTCATAACCACAAATATAATGTTATGATTAGTTTATAAGCATAATAACTGAACGCTAAAAGCGATAAAAATTGAAATATAGAAACAATTAAATTCCCTATCCTTAACAGAAGGGAACTGATAAAATACAAATGAACAATGTTGAAATTGAACGTTCTGAGTAATGACAGTTTTAACTATTTGTATACAATAAATACCTAGGATAAGTAAAGACATTGTAACATCAATGAAGAGTATATGTGCTCTTATGCTATCAGTAGACTAGAGTATGAAATATTTTGTTCCTAAATTCAATTAATAGTTTTCGCCGGAGTGCGATAACTATAATAAATAAATTACCATTACCTGAAATAGGAATATCAAATTTCACAGATGATTGTAGTACCTGATACTGGGTTATCACAATTACTATTAATTAATAATAAATAATTCACTACTTTTAACCAAATAAGGTTGCACTACACCATACATAAAGCATGTGCCTAACTATGAACAGTGGTTCATATTTTATCTTTTTTCGTTAATAATCATTGAATTTTTATTTTATATGTTTGTTCTAACCGTAGCTATTATTTCAAATAAGTGTATTTTGCAGGCTAAAAGAACCTACTACTTTTATTATTATAATCATTATTAAATTTCCAAGTCGAAACATCCGACATAACCTATATGTTTGTCAACACATTGTATTACTAACCAGAGGCAGTCATGCCAACTCGAGCTCATTATTTGTTTTAGAGTCAATGTTCACTTTTAAAATATTAATTGTTAACTAAAAAGAAGAGCAAAACGCCTTATTGTATTGAATTTCACTGTATGTTATTTGAATAAATTACCATCATTATTTTTTACCAGTGAAAGAGTTGACTTTTAATGTATCAGTAGAATTACAGCTTAGAGGAGAAAAACGAGGCGGTTGGTACCATGCTGAGAATGCGAATTATTCAAATTGAATGATTCCATGTTTTGTTTACAACCACTCAGATCAATATATTTACAATCTTATACAATAATATTATACATGAATGATTATGAGTGCCATATCTCTGTTTATGTATGCTAGTGTATAGGAAGAAAACAACTGATCTCCTCACAACCGCTGATCAACAAAGTGTCAACGGAACGTCAAGTGGACATCCTAACAGTGAATATAACACATAAAATTAAACTATTTAAACAGACAGCTAATCCGACGAAAAAGAGTAAGTACCGACTTATTCAATCCTGGATTCAACAATAGGTTGAATTGAGGGGAATAAGTCATTAAGCGGTAAAATAATAATAAAATCTGACAATGAATAATCACGACTAGCCGAGAGCGAGACCCATTAACAGTAAAATAACCCTGAGACTACTAATAATAATCACAATTAAACTATAAACTATAGACGGAAATTGTCGTCTTCTTACAATATGTAGGAGAAATTGTAAACATTAATTATCAATCAAATTGAATTTGCAATTAACCAGTATAAATTAATAATAATTATAAAATTTGACAGACTAATTAAGCGATGAAAATAATTGTGAACTGTTAAATAATTGAATTAAATAATTGAAAAATAATTACTTAATTAAGGTCGTATAAAAGAAAGTTTGAGAATGAAGTTAAATGACTTTATGAAATTAAGATTCTAATTTATTGGTAGATGATTAAACAGATAATACGTTCAAATTGAGGTATGTTATTATAAGGGGAGAAGTGATGAATTTTCTAGTGTTATATCGAGGTGAAATGTTGTAAAAAGATAGATTTTGGGTGATAATGAAATAAGGCAGGTGAGTTAAGTAGAATTAAAGTTAATGGTAGTTAAAGGGAATAAGAATTTTGAAATACTAGTGAAAAACAAAGAGGGTATTTGATATTTTGGGGACACAGTAGTAGTGAGTATATGTAGAGAGGAGTAATTTGAATGAGATATAAACATATTTGTTGATGATATTTTGTAGTAACGGTGAGGTGGTAAGGTGTGAGCAACGTGCGGCGTGGCGAGAGACCAGCGTGCGGCGTTGTGGCGGGAATAGAGTAGTTTAAGGGAGTGTTTGCCGATATTTTGGAGGGGCATTGGATCGTATGTATATAGCCAGGTAGGGAACACACATCCTAGTACAAAGATGAGCGGTGCCAGAGGTAAGTTGGGTTTAGAGATTGTTTGATAGATGTTTAGTTAGAGATGGGGGTCATGTTAGTTAAAATTGATGAATATTAGAGTCAGAGGGAGAAAATTATATGTGTATACAGATCAAGTAGTACAGTAAATGAGAATAAATAATTCAAATCACCCACTGTAATGGAGAATAAGATTGTCAGGTAAAGAGAGAGATTTATAATAAAGATATAAAATTTTTTTTATTTTGAAACCAGTGACAAAATTTTGATAGAATGTGGAAATAAAGTAAAATTAAGAATTGTTTATTTGAATAATTTAAATGTCAACTTGATTATTATTCATAATAATATTTTGTTATTTTAAATATTTTATTTTATTATATTTTGTGTGTCAAGACAGAATTTTACTGATGTTAAGTGTATTTTCCGATAGAAATTGTACATAACATATGTGGGTCAAGGTTGTGGACTTGACCTAGTTTTGATCAGCTGAGAGTGAGGTCATATGAGTTAGTAGTAAGAAAGTCAATTCAACTTTTGTTTTTTGATCACTTTAAGGAAATTTTAAAATAACTTCTATATGTAAAGGAAACATTTTAATGAATTAAAATTTTTTTTTGAATTTTAAAATTTTTTGGGAAAATAATTTTTTTTTGAAAAAAAAAAATCTTGATTTTTCGCCTGCCAGCTAATGAATATTTTTGAATTTTAAAATTTTTTGGGAAAATAATTTTTTTTTGAAAAAAAAAAATCTTGATTTTTCGCCTGCCAGCTAATGAATATTTTAAGTATTGATTATTTTATTATTTGTGTGCTAACCATGTTTATGATTATTGATTTATTTTGTATTGACTTGTATTGTTAGACACTAAGTATTCACATGTTAGGATAAGGATATGTTTAATTAGAAGAAATGTTTAAATTAACTCATTTTAAATAAAACAGAAAATAAGGAAGAGAATACTTTAAAATTTATGAATCAATTTTACCTGAAAACAACCAATGGGTTGCCAGTTAAATAACTTTTGAAAATTTTTCAATTTTATGATATGTGATGTCAATAGGTAATGTGAGTGTGTGTGAGCCCAGTATCTGCTAAAGGCAGCCCAGCTTGCATAAAAGGGGAAACATATCGGAGGAGGATCTGGCGTAATCTAAGCCAGGGATTGAGGATTTTGGGGGGTAGCATGTTAGAAGGTGAGGTGTGCTGTGGTACTTGTCTGTTCGATTTTTCGGTGTTGGGATCTCTTACGGAGAAGTCCAGTGATCTCGTTCAGATGCGTCCATAGTCGCCAAGCCGGGGGGTCGGGTACCCATGCAGATTAAGAACAAGGGGGTTGTTGGCACCAGTTCCTCACCGGTCCTCTTAGGGGTTTTATCAATGAGATTTCTTCTGTTCTGGACAGAAGAATTCTCATTGAGGGGGTATTGTAACGTGTCAAAATTGGGTCATTTTATTTATTGCGGTTATGGGGTCTTCGTATTTCATTTATTTTATTTTTGCGGGGTTTTGTAAAAAATATTGTGCAACGTTATTTCCATTGTAACAGACCACGTGGCAAGTAGAACAGTGTTAAGAACAAAGCAGCAAGACACAGTAACCAGGCAAGGAATTTGCACCACCCTAAATTTCTCAGAACTTTGCATAAATGTGACCACGCACCCACGAGCAGTACAAGTCCGCGCTCGGGGGACGCCGTCATCCCAAAAACCAAGATGTCTGGAGAACAAATCTATTCACCGTCTCCTTGGCCGACTTACAGGAAATGTAGTTAAGCCCCGCCTACTGCTAGTGACATCAGTCTAGCAGCGCCAAATATCGTCTACACACTGGGCTGATATAACTACTATGTTTCATGCATAGAGCTCATAAGCCACAACAATTCCACCTTGAACGACGACGAAATCAAACGGGCCGTGGATACGAACTTCCTACCGCCCAAACACAGTCTACCTTAGGTAGAGACGCTAGGCAGTCCACGAAAAGCCGACTCAAGTAACAGACGTCTATATATTTTGTGTCGGGCCCGGTTGGTCGAGTTTCATAAGATGTAATCAGTTCCAATATATCGCTGAGACCGACCGGGACCCGAGGAAGTAAACGATATGATAAACGGTTACCGTGGAGTGACAGTGGAAGAGCAGTAACATTTCGGACAATGTAACTGAACGAAAACACGTGTTCGGTCGGCGGTGTAAATCGGGTTACCGCGAATAAAAAACAGAACTTCGTAAAACACAAATAAGGGGGAATATGTTAAATTGTATGAGTGTGTGAGAGCAAAGCTGGGCTGTTTTCCATAGTTTTAAAATGTATTAAAGGGTAAGGTATATGTAATGAATTCAAAATGTGTTTTGTAATATCTATTGTGTTGTGCTTTGTATCAAGGAATTCCAATCATATGTAAGTAAAAAGCATTTATTTCATAACCAAAATATGTTAGTCTAAGTTATTTCGTCATTACCACTTTCTCATTTCTGTGTTGCAAAATTCGTCTAACGGTCCGGAATCTTTCTGAATTATTACTTGGGTGTGGTCAGATTGCAAAATTGTCCTTTTTATTTAAGGTGGAGTGTAAAGGTTTTCGATATTTTTCCTATAAAAAATAATCGTGGTGACCCTGGTCTTCTGGTAAAATTTAAATAGGTAAGTAGTTGCGGCTGTGCACAGGTAAGTCCTGGTATGGTATTTTATGTATTTAATATATTTCGGCGTATTTTTTATAGTTACAAATGGCTCTCGCCTGCCAGGATTTTCGTTTTAATTTTATTTATACGAGATAGACCTATTTTAATGCACAGAAAATAGGATGTGGTAATAACGAATTTATAAAAATGATTTATCATATATAATTACGCACGTAGGTTAGGTTTGTGTTATGAGTTACAGTTGTGTAAGTACCAGATAAAAAATGGCAGATGATAACGAAATAATAAAAATGATGCAGACGCTTTTTAATATACAAAATAGTAAGTTCGATGAGAAATTTAGTAACCTTGATGAAAAATTTAGCGAACAGAAAAATGAAATTAGAAATATCCAAAATAATCTTAACATGCAATTTGATGAAGTGAAGAAAGAAATTAAAGAACAAGGCTGTATTTACGATAAGAAATTGAGTGAAATAGAGACACGGTTAGGCGAAATAGAATTAGAAAATGAGAAAGTAATAAACAAATTAAAATCGAACAAAGATGACAGGGTAAGTAGTAGTGGAAATTATAATTTAAATAATGCTGTTACAAGTAATAACAATGACAATACAAATAAAAATATGGTGTTAGAAAATGATTGTGTAGATGTTGATAGTGATGATGAAATTGTAGAAAGAGTAGAAGTTAATAAGATGTTTGTGTGTGATGAGTCAGAGAGAGAGAGAGAGTAGGAAGAATTTACAGGTAGGGTGGATGCAGGGGGTAGATTTTTCCCGTAATGTTATAGTGGGGGTGAAGAAATGGCTTCACGTGAGTATTTGGAAAAGTATAGGTTTGCAGATAAATTTCCCTTGGTTTTTTGTGCACTTCATAGGTGGTGCCGTAATGATAAGTTAATGTCCCCTGCATGTTTTGAGAGAGAGTGTGTAGCTTGGCATGATGGTGAGAAATATTTTGAGAGAGAGAGAAAGAGAGAAATAGAGGTATTTAAAGTAAAGAGAAATTATGAAGCATTAGTACAAAGGTTAGGCGTAGAGAGAAGTAATAATAATGATAATGAGTACTTACCTTACAATGACATTGAGATAGTAGTAGATGAGGTTAACAATGATAATATAACTCACCTGATTTTAACAGATAATTCTAACGGAGACTGGACAAGATTGACTAATATTGAACAGGTATATGAACCAACAGAAGTGATAATGAATGACATAGAAGTAAGGGATTATTATAATAATAATAATAAATTTGATATAAATAAGAATGATCTATGTTACAAATATGTTAGACTATTATTTGACGATATGGGGTAGTTGTTTATTGTTTATTGTTCATAAACATTTAATGATATGAATAATGTGGTTTTGAAGTGCATTGTCTTATGGAACGATTTGTGGGTAATGATAACAAATAATAAGTTGGACTGTATATTCTTTTATGTGTTGATGTCATTATGTTAAGTGTATTTGTGTACTACATTATAGTGTACTATATGTTATGTAAACAATGTGTATATTGTAACAGTACATATGTCACCACATCCACCTAAGTATTTAAAATTAATTTAAAGGCCACCACTAGAAAAAATACATTAAAAGGTCTAGAATACCACCAAGTATACTAAAGAGAAGTACCATAAGTTTGAATAAGTGAAGCTTCATTGAAAGGAAGTCACTAGTAAATGCACCATGTAAGAAGAAAAGAAGAATAAAGACGAGACGACCGACATACTATACCCAATAGATCAGTAAGAAGGACACAACACAACAAAAGAAAAAAGAAAAATCAGTGAGAAGGACACAAGACAACAAAAGAAGAAAGAGGAGTCAGGGAGAAGGATACAACAAGGATAACTTCAAGAAAGAAGAAGGAAGAAACAGTGTGAAGAAGACAAGTGAAAACCTCATCATGTATAAAATGAACAATAGTGAGGAGGAGATCAGTGAAGAAAGAAGAAAGAAGAAGGAAGATAACCAGACCAAACACAAGAAGAATAAGGGAAGAAAATGGAAGTATAACAAACTAACATAAACATTGAAAGAATAATTGTATTAAGAAGAAGGAAGAAGTGTTAAATAATTATGTGATATAAATCCCTAAGCTGTATAGTAAAGTCAACACTGACAACAACTCATTTAATGAACACATTTATTGTTTATGTGAAACACATTATTGTAAATAAGGATTAAATATTGTAAATAAAGAGTCACAAGCAACCTGAATGAGGACAAGATGAGTTTATGATAGCTAAATGATGTGTAGTTATAGAATAAACAGAGGAATATGCAACCAAAATAGTGATTGACCAATTGTACAGTGGGAATGATGTACATACAAACTCACTAATTAACAACAAATAAGATAATACAGGAGTAAACTAAATGTGAACTATTGATAACCAATAACCAATGTACAAACATGAAACGAAAACCAGTCGAATAGACTAAGATAGAAATACACAGCCATAAACAACACACTAATGTTTACTGAACCTATGACATAACCTAATCTGGGCATTCGGTTTCCAATAAAACTTGATAAAAAATGAATCAAAACAATGTTAGACCAAAATGTAATGAGCTAGGAAGTAAATAGAGCATATAAGGAATGTTTTGTACACGATAACTAATAGTATAACAGGATATAAAAGCTATATTTATGTAATACAAGTATGACCAAATGCTGGTAATGGCAAAGTGACACTATGCAACCAAAATTATGTAATAAACACATTGTACAAAGAAAGTAATCCAATTAATGATTTGATGTCAGACAGAATATTATTCATATGAGCAATTGCAACCAAAATAACCATTTAAATCGTTTATATAAATGTAATTATAACTAAACCATTATGACAAGTAGCTGCAAGTAAAGTTTACAGCAACCAAACTTTGCTAATAACAGAGTCAAATGCAGAGTGAACTGCATCACAATAACGATAAGGTCCTAGTGACTATTTCAGTTATCAATTAGAAAACAATACAACTAAAATGTCTATGATATTAAGCATACTACCAAGTAACGCCATGTAGGCATAACAAGCCTGATTCATAAGTGATAGTTAAGGCATTAAACAAATAATGTAGGGAAAAAGAACACTGTCAGTAGTGACTTAACCCATCAATATTTAATTACAACATGTTAAAAGCTAATTAAATACTCTTATTACTGAGTAATAAGCAAAACAAAAATGTATGACAATAAGTTTAAGTGTGAATCTATGAAAACGGACATAGTATTAATATTAGGACATAGTTTTAAGGGAAAATTGTACAGTAGCTTAAGAATGAGACATTACAATAGAAAATAAAATAAAACCATGAAATATTAATAATTAATGGTTTAATGGACAATAAGCATAAATGCTAAGTGCTAAGTCAGCTAACCCTAATCAGAAATATATGATAAGGGGACTCAAATTAATCGTCTTTCAAAAACACGAACAATGAGAGTAAGCACAACATCCTCAGTACAATTATAAGAAAGATATTAGACTTTTAAAAATAATTGTATTGTGCTTAGCCCTTCCACGTGGGCGTGTGAACCAGAATTTGTTAATCTTGTTCCCAAAGACTGACGCTTATGATAGCGTCTATTTTGACGAAATCTACCGTAAATAAACGAATCGGAAAAACTGACCAATCAGAGCCTATAAAAAATCCGAAATTCATCATTCCAACCGAGGAACCACACACAGTCTTTCAACAAGAAGAAGCGGACTGCACGCTCGCCGACGCCTCAGAAAAACGTGCATTTGACAGCAACACAGCGTCAACCATATTAACCTCAAAGTGAGACATAGATTACCTACATTGAAGAATCAGTGCAGTATATTTACAAGTGTACTCTATTCGGAGTTTATGCGCATAGGAGTGTGTGCAGTGTTGTGATCAAGTTTAAATAATTAATTAATAAATTTTAATTAATTAAAAAAGTGTTTATAATTAAAAAAGTGTAACCCTTCGAACGACGAGAGACGCAAGTATTCATAACCACAAATATAATGTTATGATTAGTTTATAAGCATAATAACTGAACGCTAAAAGCGATAAAAATTGAAATATAGAAACAATTAAATTCCCTATCCTTAACAGAAGGGAACTGATAAAATACAAATGAACAATGTTGAAATTGAATGTTCTGAGTAATGACAGTTTTAACTATTTGTATACAATAAATACCTAGGATAAGTAAAGACATTGTAACATCAATGAAGAGTATATGTGCTCTTATGCTATCAGTAGACTAGAGTATGAAATATTTTGTTCCTAAATTCAATTAATAGTTTTCGCCGGAGTGCGATAACTATAATAAATAAATTACCATTACCTGAAATAGGAATATCCAATTTCACAGATGATTGTAGTACCTGATACTGGGTTATCACAATTACTATTAATTAATAATAAATAATTCACTACTTTTAACCAAATAAGGTTGCACTACACCATACATAAAGCATGTGCCTAACTATGAACAGTGGTTCATATTTTATCTTTTTTCGTTAATAATCATTGAATTTTTATTTTATATGTTTGTTCTAACCGTAGCTATTATTTCAAATAAGTGTATTTTGCAGGCTAAAAGAACCTACTACTTTTATTATTATAATCATTATTAAATTTCCAAGTCGAAACATCCGACATAACCTATATGTTTGTCAACACATTGTATTACTAACCAGAGGCAGTCATGCCAACTCGAGCTCATTATTTGTTTTAGAGTCAATGTTCACTTTTAAAATATTAATTGTTAAATAAAAAGAAGAGCAAAACGCCTTATTGTATTGAATTTCACTGTATGTTATTTGAATAAATTACCATCATTATTTTTTACCAGTGAAAGAGTTGACTTTTAATGTATCAGTAGAATTACAGCTTAGAGGAGAAAAACGAGGCGGTTGGTACCATGCTGAGAATGCGAATTATTCAAATTGAATGATTCCATGTTTTGTTTACAACCACTCAGATCAATATATTTACAATCTTATACAATAATATTATACATGAATGATTATGAGTGCCATATCTCTGTTTATGTATGCTAGTGTATAGGAAGAAAACAACTGATCTCCTCACAACCGCTGATCAACAAAGTGTCAACGGAACGTCAAGTGGACATCCTAACAGTGAATATAATACATAAAATTAAACTATTTAAACAGACAGCTAATCCGACGAAAAAGAGTAAGTACCGACTTATTCAATCCTGGATTCAACAATAGGTTGAATTGAGGGGAATAAGTCATTAAGCGGTAAAATAATAATAAAATCTGACAATGAATAATCACGACTAGCCGAGAGCGAGACCCATTAACAGTAAAATAACCCTGAGACTACTAATAATAATCACAATTAAACTATAAACTATAGACGGAAATTGTCGTCTTCTTACAATATGTAGGAGAAATTGTAAACATTAATTATCAATTAAATCGAATTTGCAATTAACCAGTATAAATTAATAATAATTATAAAATTTGACAGACTAATTAAGCGATGAAAATAATTGTGAACTGTTAAATAATTGAATTAAATAATTGAAAAATAATTACTTAATTAAGGTCGTATAAAAGAAAGTTTGAGAATGAAGTTAAATGATTTTATGAAATTAAGATTCTATGATGATTGGTAGATGATTAAACAGATAATACGTTCAAATTGAGGTATGTTATTATAAGGGGAGAAGTGATGAATTTTCTAGTGTTATATCAAGGTGAAATGTTGTAAAAAGATAGATTTTGGGTGATAATGAAATAAGGCAGGTGAGTTAAGTAGAATTAAAGTTAATGGGAGTTAAAGGGAATAAGAATTTTGAAATACTAGTGAAAAACAAAGAGGGTATTTGATATTTTGGGGACACAGTAGTAGTGAGTATATGTAGAGAGGAGTAATTTGAATGAGATATAAACATATTTGTTGATGATATTTTGTAGTAACGGTGAGGTGGTAAGGTGTGAGCAACGTGCGGCGTGGCGAGAGACCAGCGTGCGGCGTTGTGGCGGGAATAGAGTAGTTTAAGGGAGTGTTTGCCGATATTTTGGAGGGGCATTGGATCGTATGTATATAGCCAGGTAGGGAACACACATCCTAGTACAAAGATGAGCGGTGCCAGAGGTAAGTTGGGTTTAGAGATTGTTGGATAGATATTTAGATAGAGATGGGGGTCATGTTAGTTAAAATTGATGAATATTAGAGTCAGAGGGAGAAAATTATATGTGTATACAGATCAAGTAGTACAGTAAATGAGAATAAATAATTCAAATCACCCACTGTAATGGAGAATAAGATTGTCAGGTAAAGAGAGAGAATTATAATAAAGACATAAAATTTTTTTTATTTTGAAACCAGTGACAAAATTTTGATAGAATGTGGAAATAATGTAAAATTAAGAATTGTTTAATTGAATAATTTAAATGTCAACTTGATTATTATTCATAATAATATTTTGTAATTTAAATATTTTATTTTATTATATTTTGTGTGTCAAGACAGAATTTTACCGATGTTAAGTGTATTTTCCGATAGAAATTGTACATAACGTATGTGGGTCAAGGTTGTGGACTTGACCTAGTTTTGATCAGCTGAGAGTGAGGTCATATGAGTTAGTAGTAAGAAAGTCAATTCAACTTTTGTTTTTTGATCACTTTAAGGAAATTTTAAAATAACTTCTATATGTAAAGGAAACATTTTAATGAATTAAAAATTTTTTTTTTAATTTTAAAATTTTTTGGGAAAATAATTTTTTTTTGGAAAAAAAAATCTTGATTTTTCGCCTGCCAGCTAATGAATATTTTAAGTATTGATTATTTTATTATTTGTGTGCTAACCATGTTTATGATTATTGATTTATTTTGTATTGACTTGTATTGTTAGACACTAAGTATTCACATGTTAGGGTAAGGATATGTTTAATTAGAAGAAATGTTTAAATTAACTCATTTTAAATAAAACAGAAAATAAGGAACAGAATACTTTAAAATTTATGAATCAATTTTACCTGAAAACAACCAATGGGTTGCCAGTTAAATAACTTTTGAAAATTTTTCAATTTTATGATATGTGATGTCAATAGGTAATGTGAGTGTGTGTGAGCCCAGTATCTGCTAAAGGCAGCCCAGCTTGCATAAAAGGGGAAACATATCGGTGGAGGATCTGGCGTAATCTAAGCCAGGGATTGAGGATTTTGGGGGGTAGCATGTTAGAAGGTGAGGTGTGCTGTGGTACTTGTCTGTTCGATTTTTCGGTGTTGGGATCTCTTACGGAGAAGTCCAGTGATCTCGTTCAGATGCGTCCATAGTCGCCAAGCCGGGGGGTCGGGTACCCATGCAGATTAAGAACAAGGGGGTTGTTGGCACCAGTTCCTCACCGGTCCTCTTAGGGGTTTTATCAATGAGATTTCTTCTGTTCTGGACAGAAGAATTCTCATTGAGGGGGTATTGTAATGTGTCAAAATTGGGTCATTTTATTTATTGCGGTTATGGGGTCTTCGTATTTCATTTATTTTATTTTTGCGGGGTTTTGTAAAAAATATTGTGCAACGTTATTTCCATTGTAACAGACCACGTGGCAAGTAGAACAGTGTTAAGAACAAAGCAGCAAGACACAGTAACCAGGCAAGGAATTTGCACCACCCTAAATTTCTCAGAACTTTGCATAAATGTGACCACGCACCCACGAGCAGTACAAGTCCGCGCTCGGGGGACGCCGTCATCCAAAAAACCAAGATGTCTGGAGAACAAATCTATTCACCGTCTCCTTGGCCGACTTACAGGAAATGTAGTTAAGCCCCGCCTACTGCTAGTGACATCAGTCTAGCAGCGCCAAATATCGTCTACACACTGGGCTGATATAACTACTATGTTTCATGCATAGAGCTCATAAGCCACAACAATTCCACCTTGAACGACGACGAAATCAAACGGGCCGTGGATACGAACTTCCTACCGCCCAAACACAGTCTACCTTAGGTAGAGACGCTAGGCAGTCCACGAAAAGCCGACTCAAGTAACAGACGTCTATATATTTTGTGTCGGGCCCGGTTGGTCGAGTTTCATAAGATGTAATCAGTTCCAATATATCGCTGAGACCGACCGGGACCCGAGGAAGTAAACGATATGATAAACGGTTACCGTGGAGTGACAGTGGAAGAGCAGTAACATTTCGGACAATGTAACTGAACGAAAACACGTGTTCGGTCGGCGGTGTAAATCGGGTTACCGCGAATAAAAAACAGAACTTCGTAAAACACAAATAAGGGGGAATATGTTAAATTGTATGAGTGTGTGAGAGCAAAGCTGGGCTGTTTTCCATAGTTTTAAAATGTATTAAAGGGTAAGGTATATGTAATGAATTCAAAATGTGTTTTGTAATATCTATTGTGTTGTGCTTTGTATCAAGGAATTCCAATCATATGTAAGTAAAAAGCATTTATTTCATAACCAAAATATGTTAGTCTAAGTTATTTCGTCATTACCACTTTCTCATTTCTGTGTTGCAAAATTCGTCTAACGGTCCGGAATCTTTCTGAATTATTACTTGGGTGTGGTCAGATTGCAAAATTGTCCTTTTTATTTAAGGTGGAGTGTAAAGGTTTTCGATATTTTTCCTATAAAAAATAATCGTGGTGACCCTGGTCTTCTGGTAAAATTTAAATAGGTAAGTAGTTGCGGCTGTGCACAGGTAAGTCCTGGTATGGTATTTTATGTATTTAATATATTTCGGCGTATTTTTTATAGTTACAAATGGCTCTCGCCTGCCAGGATTTTCGTTTTAATTTTATTTATACGAGATAGACCTATTTTAATGCACAGAAAATAGGATGTGGTAATAACGAATTTATAAAAATGATTTATCATATATAATTACGCACGTAGGTTAGGTTTGTGTTATGAGTTACAGTTGTGTAAGTACCAGATAAAAAATGGCAGATGATAACGAAATAATAAAAATGATGCAGACGCTTTTTAATATACAAAATAGTAAGTTCGATGAGAAATTTAGTAACCTTGATGAAAAATTTAGCGAACAGAAAAATGAAATTAGAAATATCCAAAATAATCTTAACATGCAATTTGATGAAGTGAAGAAAGAAATTAAAGAACAAGGCTGTATTTACGATAAGAAATTGAGTGAAATAGAGACACGGTTAGGCGAAATAGAATTAGAAAATGAGAAAGTAATAAACAAATTAAAATCGAACAAAGATGACAGGGTAAGTAGTAGTGGAAATTATAATTTAAATAATGCTGTTACAAGTAATAACAATGACAATACAAATAAAAATATGGTGTTAGAAAATGATTGTGTAGATGTTGATAGTGATGATGAAATTGTAGAAAGAGTAGAAGTTAATAAGATGTTTGTGTGTGATGAGTCAGAGAGAGAGAGAGAGTAGGAAGAATTTACAGGTAGGGTGGATGCAGGGGGTAGATTTTTCCCGTAATGTTATAGTGGGGGTGAAGAAATGGCTTCACGTGAGTATTTGGAAAAGTATAGGTTTGCAGATAAATTTCCCTTGGTTTTTTGTGCACTTCATAGGTGGTGCCGTAATGATAAGTTAATGTCCCCTGCATGTTTTGAGAGAGAGTGTGTAGCTTGGCATGATGGTGAGAAATATTTTGAGAGAGAGAGAAAGAGAGAAATAGAGGTATTTAAAGTAAAGAGAAATTATGAAGCATTAGTACAAAGGTTAGGCGTAGAGAGAAGTAATAATAATGATAAAGAGTACTTACCTTACAATGACATTGAGATAGTAGTAGATGAGGTTAACAATGATAATATAACTCACCTGATTTTAACAGATAATTCTAACGGAGACTGGACAAGATTGACTAATATTGAACAGGTATATGAACCAACAGAAGTGATAATGAATGACATAGAAGTAAGGGATTATTATAATAATAATAATAAATTTGATATAAATAAGAATGATCTATGTTACAAATATGTTAGACTATTATTTGACGATATGGGGTAGTTGTTTATTGTTTATTGTTCATAAACATTTAATGATATGAATAATGTGGTTTTGAAGTGCATTGTCTTATGGAACGATTTGTGGGTAATGATAACAAATAATAAGTTGGACTGTATATTCTTTTATGTGTTGATGTCATTATGTTAAGTGTATTTGTGTACTACATTATAGTGTACTATATGTTATGTAAACAATGTGTATATTGTAACAGTACATATGTCACCACATCCACCTAAGTATTTAAAATTAATTTAAAGGCCACCACTAGAAAAAATACATTAAAAGGTCTAGAATACCACCAAGTATACTAAAGAGAAGTACCATAAGTTTGAATAAGTGAAGCTTCATTGAAAGGAAGTCACTAGTAAATGCACCATGTAAGAAGAAAAGAAGAATAAAGACGAGACGACCGACATACTATACCCAATAGATCAGTAAGAAGGACACAACACAACAAAAGAAAAAAGAAAAATCAGTGAGAAGGACACAAGACAACAAAAGAAGAAAGAAGAGTCAGGGAGAAGGATACAACAAGGATAACTTCAAGAAAGAAGAAGGAAGAAACAGTGTGAAGAAGACAAGTGAAAACCTCATCATGTATAAAATGAACAATAGTGAGGAGGAGATCAGTGAAGAAAGAAGAAAGAAGAAGGAAGATAACCAGACCAAACACAAGAAGAATAAGGGAAGAAAATGGAAGTATAACAAACTAACATAAACATTGAAAGAATAATTGTATTAAGAAGAAGGAAGAAGTGTTAAATAATTATGTGATATAAATCCCTAAGCTGTATAGTAAAGTCAACACTGACAACAACTCATTTAATGAACACATTTATTGTTTATGTGAAACACATTATTGTAAATAAGGATTAAATATTGTAAATAAAGAGTCACAAGCAACCTGAATGAGGACAAGATGAGTTTATGATAGCTAAATGATGTGTAGTTATAGAATAAACAGAGGAATATGCAACCAAAATAGTGATTGACCAATTGTACAGTGGGAATGATGTACATACAAACTCACTAATTAACAACAAATAAGATAATACAGGAGTAAACTAAATGTGAACTATTGATAACCAATAACCAATGTACAAACATGAAACGAAAACCAGTCGAATAGACTAAGATAGAAATACACAGCCATAAACAACACACTAATGTTTACTGAACCTATGACATAACCTAATCTGGGCATTCAGTTTCCAATAAAACTTGATAAAAAATGAATCAAAACAATGTTAGACCAAAATGTAATGAGCTAGGAAGTAAATAGAGCATATAAGGAATGTTTTGTACACGATAACTAATAGTATAACAGGATATAAAAGCTATATTTATGTAATACAAGTATGACCAAATGCTGGTAATGGCAAAGTGACACTATGCAACCAAAATTATGTAATAAACACATTGTACAAAGAAAGTAATCCAATTAATGATTTGATGTCAGACAGAATATTATTCATATGAGCAATTGCAACCAAAATAACCATTTAAATCGTTTATATAAATGTAATTATAACTAAACCATTATGACAAGTAGCTGCAAGTAAAGTTTACAGCAACCAAACTTTGCTAATAACAGAGTCAAATGCAGAGTGAACTGCATCACAATAACGATAAGGTCCTAGTGACTATTTCAGTTATCAATTAGAAAACAATACAACTAAAATGTCTATGATATTAAGCATACTACCAAGTAACGCCATGTAGGCATAACAAGCCTGATTCATAAGTGATAGTTAAGGCATTAAACAAATAATGTAGGGAAAAAGAACACTGTCAGTAGTGACTTAACCCATCAATATTTAATTACAACATGTTAAAAGCTAATTAAATACTCTTATTACTGAGTAATAAGCAAAACAAAAATGTATGACAATAAGTTTAAGTGTGAATCTATGAAAACGGACATAGTATTAATATTAGGACATAGTTTTAAGGGAAAATTGTACAGTAGCTTAAGAATGAGACATTACAATAGAAAATAAAATAAAACCATGAAATATTAATAATTAATGGTTTAATGGACAATAAGCATAAATGCTAAGTGCTAAGTCAGCTAACCCTAATCAGAAATATATGATAAGGGGACTCAAATTAATCGTCTTTCAAAAACACGAACAATGAGAGTAAGCACAACATCCTCAGTACAATTATAAGAAAGATATTAGACTTTTAAAAATAATTGTATTGTGCTTAGCCCTTCCGCGTGGGCGTGTGAACCAGAATTTGTTAATCTTGTTCCCAAAGACTGACGCTTATGATAGCGTCTATTTTGACGAAATCTACCGTAAATAAACGAATCGGAAAAACTGACCAATCAGAGCCTATAAAAAATCCGAAATTCATCATTCCAACCGAGGAACCACACACAGTCTTTCAACAAGAAGAAGCGGACTGCACGCTCGCCGACGCCTCAGAAAAACGTGCATTTGACAGCAACACAGCGTCAACCATATTAACCTCAAAGTGAGACATAGATTACCTACATTGAAGAATCAGTGCAGTATATTTACAAGTGTACTCTATTCGGAGTTTATGCGCATAGGAGTGTGTGCAGTGTTGTGATCAAGTTTAAATAATTAATTAATAAATTTTAATTAATTAAAAAAGTGTTTATAATTAAAAAAGTGTAACCCTTCGAACGACGAGAGACGCAAGTATTCATAACCACAAATATAATGTTATGATTAGTTTATAAGCATAATAACTGAACGCTAAAAGCGATAAAAATTGAAATATAGAAACAATTAAATTCCCTATCCTTTACAGAAGGGAACTGATAAAATACAAATGAACAATGTTGAAATTGAACGTTCTGAGTAATGACAGTTTTAACTATTTGTATACAATAAATACCTAGGATAAGTAAAGACATTGTAACATCAATGAAGAGTATATGTGCTCTTATGCTATCAGTAGACTAGAGTATGAAATATTTTGTTCCTAAATTCAATTAATAGTTTTCGCCGGAGTGCGATAACTATAATAAATAAATTACCATTACCTGAAATAGGAATATCCAATTTCACAGATGACTGTAGTACCTGATACTGGGTTATCACAATTACTATTAATTAATAATAAATAATTCACTACTTTTAACCAAATAAGGTTGCACTACACCATACATAAAGCATGTGCCTAACTATGAACAGTGGTTCATATTTTATCTTTTTTCGTTAATAATCATTGAATTTTTATTTTATATGTTTGTTCTAACCGTAGCTATTATTTCAAATAAGTGTATTTTGCAGGCTAAAAGAACCTACTACTTTTATTATTATAATCATTATTAAATTTCCAAGTCGAAACATCCGACATAACCTATATGTTTGTCAACACATTGTATTACTAACCAGAGGCAGTCATGCCAACTCGAGCTCATTATTTGTTTTAGAGTCAATGTTCACTTTTAAAATATTAATTGTTAAATAAAAAGAAGAGCAAAACGCCTTATTGTATTGAATTTCACTGTATGTTATTTGAATAAATTACCATCATTATTTTTTACCAGTGAAAGAGTTGACTTTTAATGTATCAGTAGAATTACAGCTTAGAGGAGAAAAACGAGGCGGTTGGTACCATGCTGAGAATGCGAATTATTCAAATTGAATGATTCCATGTTTTGTTTACAACCACTCAGATCAATATATTTACAATCTTATACAATAATATTATACATGAATGATTATGAGTGCCATATCTCTGTTTATGTATGCTAGTGTATAGGAAGAAAACAACTGATCTCCTCAAAACCGCTGATCAACAAAGTGTCAACGGAACATCAAGTGGACATCCTAACAGTGAATATAATACATAAAATTAAACTATTTAAACAGACAGCTAATCCGACGAAAAAGAGTAAGTACCGACTTATTCAATCCTGGATTCAACAATAGGTTGAATTGAGGGGAATAAGTCATTAAGCGGTAAAATAATAATAAAATCTGACAATGAATAATCACGACTAGCCGAGAGCGAGACCCATTAACAGTAAAATAACCCTGAGACTACTAATAA
The DNA here is from genome assembly GCA_034769895.1 of Magicicada septendecula. Taxonomy (NCBI): domain Eukaryota; kingdom Metazoa; phylum Arthropoda; class Insecta; order Hemiptera; family Cicadidae; genus Magicicada; species Magicicada septendecula. The sequence goes on along the minus strand of CM068370.1, from coordinate 274,763,127 downwards.
TAATCACAATTAAACTATAAACTATAGACGGAAATTGTCGTCTTCTTACAATATGTAGGAGAAATTGTAAACATTAATTATCAATTAAATCGAATTTGCAATTAACCAGTATAAATTAATAATAATTATAAAATTTGACAGACTAATTAAGCGATGAAAATAATTGTGAACTGTTAAATAATTGAATTAAATAATTGAAAAATAATTACTTAATTAAGGTCGTATAAAAGAAAGTTTGAGAATGAAGTTAAATGATTTTATGAAATTAAGATTCTATGATGATTGGTAGATGATTAAACAGATAATACGTTCAAATTGAGGTATGTTATTATAAGGGGAGAAGTGATGAATTTTCTAGTGTTATATCAAGGTGAAATGTTGTAAAAAGATAGATTTTGGGTGATAATGAAATAAGGCAGGTGAGTTAAGTAGAATTAAAGTTAATGGGAGTTAAAGGGAATAAGAATTTTGAAATACTAGTGAAAAACAAAGAGGGTATTTGATATTTTGGGGACACAGTAGTAGTGAGTATATGTAGAGAGGAGTAATGTGAATGAGATATAAACATATTTGTTGATGATATTTTGTAGTAAGGGTGAGGTGGTAAGGTGTGAGCAACGTGCGGCGTGGCGAGAGACCAGCGTGCGGCGTTGTGGCGGGAATAGAGTAGTTTAAGGGAGTGTTTGCCGATATTTTGGAGGGGCATTGGATCGTATGTATATAGCCAGGTAGGGAACACACATCCTAGTACAAAGATGAGCGGTGCCAGAGGTAAGTTGGGTTTAGAGATTGTTGGATAGATATTTAGATAGAGATGGGGGTCATGTTAGTTAAAATTGATGAATATTAGAGTCAGAGGGAGAAAATTATATGTGTATACAGATCAAGTAGTACAGTAAATGAGAATAAATAATTCAAATCACCCACTGTAATGGAGAATAAGATTGTCAGGTAAAGAGAGAGAATTATAATAAAGACATAAAATTTTTTTTATTTTGAAACCAGTGACAAAATTTTGATAGAATGTGGAAATAATGTAAAATTAAGAATTGTTTAATTGAATAATTTAAATGTCAACTTGATTATTATTCATAATAATATTTTGTTATTTTAAATATTTTATTTTATTATATTTTGTGTGTCAAGACAGAATTTTACCGATGTTAAGTGTATTTTCCGATAGAAATTGTACATAACGTATGTGGGTCAAGGTTGTGGACTTGACCTAGTTTTGATCAGCTGAGAGTGAGGTCATATGAGTTAGTAGTAAGAAAGTCAATTCAACTTTTGTTTTTTGATCACTTTAAGGAAATTTTAAAATAACTTCTATATGTAAAGGAATCATTTAAATGAATTAAAATTTTTTTTTTAATTTTAAAATTTTTTGGGAAAATAATTTTTTTTTGGAAAAAAAAATCTTGATTTTTCGCCTGCCAGCTAATGAATATTTTAAGTATTGATTATTTTATTATTTGTGTGCTAACCATGTTTATGATTATTGATTTATTTTGTATTGACTTGTATTGTTAGACACTAAGTATTCACATGTTAGGGTAAGGATATGTTTAATTAGAAGAAATGTTTAAATTAACTCATTTTAAATAAAACAGAAAATAAGGAAGAGAATACTTTAAAATTTATACAAAATTTATGAATCAATTTTACCTGAAAACAACCAATGGGTTGCCAGTTAAATAACTTTTGAAAATTTTTCAATTTTATGATATGTGATGTCAATAGGTAATGTGAGTGTGTGTGAGCCCAGTATCTGCTAAAGGTACCCCAGCTTGCATAAAAGGGAAACATATCGATGGAGGATCTGGCGTAATCTAAGCCAGGGATTGAGGATTTTGGGGGGTAGCATGTTAGAAGGTGAGGTGTGCTGTGGTACTTGTCTGTTCGATTTTTCGGTGTTGGGATCTCTTACGGAGAAGTCCAATGATCTCGTTCAGATGCGTCCATAGTCGCCAAGCCGGGGGGTCGGGTACCCATGCAGATTAAGAACAAGGGGGTTGTTGGCACCAGTTCCTCACCGGTCCTCTTAGGGGTTTTATCAATGAGATTTCTTCTGATCTGGACAGAAGAATTCTCATTGAGGGGGTATTGTAACGTGTCAAAATTGGGTCATTTTATTTATTGCGGTTATGGGGTCTTCGTATTTCATTTATTTTATTTTTGCGGGGTTTTGTAAAAAATATTGTGCAACGTTATTTCCATTGTAACAGACCACGTGGCAAGTAGAACAGTGTTAAGAACAAAGCAGCAAGACACAGTTTCTGTTGTGTAACCAGGCAAGGAATTTGCACCACCCTAAATTTCTCAGAACTTTGCATAAATGTGACCACGCACCCACGAGCAGTACAAGTCCGCGCTCGGGGGACGCCGTCGTCCCAAAAACCAAGATGTCTGGAGAACAAATCTATTCACCGTCTCCTTGGCCGACTTACAGGAAATGTAGTTAAGCCCCGCCTACTGCTAGTGACATCAGTCTAGCAGCGCCAAAAATCGTCTACACACTGGGCTGATATAACTACTATGTTTCATGCATAGAGCTCATAAGCCACAACAATTCCACCTTGAACGACGACGAAATCAAACGGGCCGTGGATACGAACTTCCTACCGCCCAAACACAGTCTACCTTAGGCAGAGACGCTAGGCAGTCCACGAAAAGCCGACTCAAGTAACAGACGTCTATATATTTTGTGTCGGGCCCGGTTGGTCGAGTTTCATAAGATGTAATCAGTTCCAATATATCGCTGAGACCGACCGGGACCCGAGGAAGTAAACGGTTACCGTGGAGTGACAGTGGAAGAGCAGTAACATTTCGGACAATGTAACTGAACGAAAACACGTGTTCGATCGGCGGTGTTAATCGGGTTACCGCGAATAAAAAACAGAACTTCGTAAAACACAAATAAGGGGGAATATGTTAAATTGTATGAGTGTGTGTGAGAGCAAAGCTGGGCTGTTTTCCATAGTTTTAAAACGTATTAAAGGGTAAGGTATATGTAATGAATTCAAAATGTGTTTTGTAATATCTATTGTGTTGTGCTTTGTATCAAGGAATTCCAATCATATGTAAGTAAAAAGCATTTATTTCATAACCAAAATGTGTTAGTCTAAGTTATTTCGTCATTACCACTTTCTCATTTCTGTGTTACAAAATTCGTCTAACGGTCCGGAATCTTTCTGAATTATTACTTGGGTGTGGTCAGATTGCAAAATTGTCCTTTTTATTTAAGGTGGAGTGTAAAGGTTTTCGATATTTTTCCTATAAAAAAAAATCGTGGCGACCCTGGTCTTCTGGTAAAATTTAAATAGGTAAGTAGTTGCGGCTGTGCACAGGTAAGTCCTGGTAGGGTATTTTATGTATTTAATATATTTCGGCGTATTTTTTATAGTTACAAATGGCTCTCGCCTGCCAGGATTTTCGTTTTAATTTTATTTATACGAGATAGACCTATTTTAATGCACAGAAAATAGGATGTGGTAATAACGAATTTATAAAAATGATTTATCGTATATAATTACGCACGTAGGTTAGGTTTGTGTTATGAGTTACAGTTGTGTAAGTTCCAGATAAAAAATGGCAGATGATAACGAAATAATAAAAATGATGCAGACGCTTTTTAGTATACAAAATAGTAAGTTCGATGAGAAATTTAGTAACCTTGATGAAAAATTTAGCAAACAGAAAAATGAAATTAGAAATATCCAAAATAATCTTAACATGCAATTTGATGAAGTGAAGAAAGAAATTAAAGAACAAGGCTGTATTTACGATAAGAAATTGAGTGAAACAGAGACACGGTTAGGCGAAATAGAATTAGAAAATGAGAAAGTAATAAACAAATTAAAATCGAACAAAGATGACAGGGTAAGTAGTAGTGGAAATGATAATTTAAATAATGGGGTTACAAGTAATAACAATGACAATACAAATAAAAATATGGTGTTAGAAAATGACTGTGTAGATGTTGATAGTGATGACGAAATTGTAGAAAGAGTAGAAGTTAATAAGATGTTTGTGTGTGATGAGTCAGAGAGAGAGAGTAGGAAGAATTTACAGGTAGGGTGGATGCAGAGGATAGATTTTTCCCGTAATGTTGTAGTGGGGGGTGAAGAAATGGCTTCACGTGAGTATTTGGAAAAGTATAGGTTTGCAGATAAATTTCCCTTGGTTTTTTGTGCACTTCATAGGTGGTGCCGTAATGATAAGTTAATGTCCCCTGCATGTTTTGAGAGAGAGAGTGTGTAGCTTGGCATGATGGTGAGAAATATTTTGAGAGAGAGAGAAAGAGAGAAATAGAGGTATTTAAAGTAAAGAGAAATTATGAAGCATTAGTACAAAGGTTAGGCGTAGAGAGAAGTAATAATAATGATAATGAGTACTTACCTTACAATGACATTGAGATAGTAGTAGATGAGTTAACAATGATAATATAACTCACCTGATTTTAACAGATAATTCTAACGGAGACTGGACAAGATTGACTAATATTGAACAGGTATATGAACCAACAGAAGTGATAATGAATGACATAGAAGTAAGGGATTATTATAATAATAATAATAAATTTGATATAAATAAGAATGATCTATGTTACAAATATGTTAGACTATTATTTGATGATATGGGGTAGTTGTTTATTGTTTATTGTTCATAAACATTTAATGATATGAATAATGTGGTTTTGAAGTGCATGTCTTATGGAACGATTTGTGGGTAATGATAACAAATAATAAGTTGGACTGTATATTCTTTTATGTGTTGATGTCATTATGTTAAGTGTATTTGTGTACTACATTATAGTGTACTATATGTTATGTAAACAATGTGTATAGGTAGGAGAAATTGATAACATTAATTATCAATTAAATTGAATTTGCAATTAACCAGTATAAATTAATAATAATTATAAAATTTGACAGACTAATTAAGCGATGAAAATAATTGTGAACTGTTAAATAATTGAAAAATAATTACTTAATTAAGGTCGTATAAAAGAAAGTTTGAGAATGAAGTTAAATGATTTTATGAAATTAAGATTCTATGATGATTGGTAGATGATTAAACAGATAATACGTTCAAATTGAGGTATGTTATTATAAGGGGAGAAGTGATGAATTTTCTAGTGTTATATCAAGGTGAAATGTTGTAAAAAGATAGATTTTGGGTGATAATGAAATAAGGCAGGTGAGTTAAGTAGAATTAAAGTTAATGGGAGTTAAAGGGAATAAGAATTTTGAAATACTAGTGAAAAACAAAGAGGGTATTTGATATTTTGGGGACACAGTAGTAGTGAGTATATGTAGAGAGGAGTAATGTGAATGAGATATAAACATATTTGTTGATGATATTTTGTAGTAAGGGTGAGGTGGTAAGGTGTGAGCAACGTGCGGCGTGGCGAGAGACCAGCGTGCGGCATTGTGGCGGGAATAGAGTAGTTTAAGGGAGTGTTTGCCGATATTTTGGAGGGGCATTGGATCGTATGTATATAGCCAGGTAGGGAACACACATCCTAGTACAAAGATGAGCGGTGCCAGAGGTAAGTTGGGTTTACAGATTGTTGGATAGATGTTTAGATAGAGATGGGGGTCATGTTAGTTAAAATTGATGAATATTAGAGTCAGAGGGAGAAAATTATATGTGTATACAGATCAAGTAGTACAGTAAATGAGAATAAATAATTCAAATCACCCACTGTAATGGAGAATAAGTTTGTCAGGTAAACAGAGAGATTTATAATAAAGATATAAAATTTTTTTTATTTTGAAACCAGTGACAAAATTTTGATACAATGTGAAAATAATGTAAAATTAAGAATTGTTTATTTGAATAATTTAAATGTCAACTTGATTATTATTCATAATAATATTTTGTTATTTTAAATATTTTATTTTATTATATTTTGTGTGTCAAGACAGAATTTTACCGATGTTAAGTGTATTTTCCGATAGAAATTGTACATAACGTATGTGGGTCAAGGTTGTGGACTTGACCTAGTTTTGATCAGCTGAGAGTGAGGTCATATGAGTTAGTAGTAAGAAAGTCAATTCAACTTTTGTTTTCTGATCACTTTAAGGAAATTTTAAAATAACTTCTATATGTAAAGGAATCATTTAAATGAATTAAATTTTTTTTTTTAATTTTAAAATTTTTGGGAAAATAATTTTTTTTTGAAAAAAAAACTTGATTTTTCGCCTGCCAGCTAATGAATATTTTAAGTATTGATTATTTTATTATTTGTGTGCTAACCATGTTTATGATTATTGATTTATTTAGTATTGACTTGTATTGTTAGACACTAAGTATTCACATGTTAGGGTAAGGATATGTTTAATTAGAAGAAATGTTTAAATTAACTCATTTTAAATAAAACAGAAAATAAGGAAGAGAATACTTTAAAATTTATACAAAATTTATGAATCAATTTTACCTGAAAACAACCAATGGGTTGCCAGTTAAATAACGTTTGAAAATTTTTCAATTTTATGATATGTGATGTCAATAGGTAATGTGAGTGTGTGTGAGCCCAGTATCTGCTAAAGGCAGCCCAGCTTGCATAAAAGGGGAAACATATCGGTGGAGGATCTGGCGTAATATAAGCCAGGGATTGAGGATTTTGGGGGGTAGCATGTTAGAAGGTGAGGTGTGCTGTGGTACTTGTCTGTTCGATTTTTCGGTGTTGGGATCTCTTACGGAGAAGTCCAGTGATCTCGTTCAGATGCGTCCATAGTCGCCAAGCCAGGGGGTCGGGTACCCATGCAGATTAAGAACAAGGGGGTTGTTGGCACCAGTTCCTCACCGGTCCTCTTAGGGGTTTTATCAATGAGATTTCTTCTGTTCTGGACAGAAGAATTCTCATTGAGGGGGTATTGTAACGTGTCAAAATTGGGTCATTTTATTTATTGCGGTTATGGGGTCTTCGTATTTCATTTATTTTATTTTTGCGGGGTTTTGTAAAAAATATTGTGCAACGTTATTTCCATTGTAACAGACCACGTGGCAAGTAGAACAGTGTTAAGAACATAGCAGCAAGACACAGTTTCTGTTGTGTAACCAGGCAAGGAATTTGCACCACCCTAAATTTCTCAGAACTTTGCATAAATTTGACCACGCACCCACGAGCAGTACAAGTCCGCGCTCGGGGGACGCCGTCGTCCCAAAAACCAAGATGTCTGGAGAACAAATCTATTCACCGTCTCCTTGGCCGACTTACAGGAAATGTAGTTAAGCCCCGCCTACTGCTAGTGACATCAGTCTAGCAGCGCCAAATATCGTCTACACACTGGGCTGATATAACTACTATGTTTCATGCATAGAGCTCATAAGTCACAACAATTCCACCTTGAACGACGACGAAATCAAACGGGCCGTGGATACGAACTTCCTACCGCCCAAACACAGTCTACCTTAGGCAGAGACGCTAGGCAGTCCACGAAAAGCCGACTCAAGTAACAGACGTCTATATATTTTGTGTCGGGCCCGGTTGGTCGAGTTTCATAAGATGTAATCAGTTCCAATATATCGCTGAGACCGACCGAGACCCGAGGAAGTAAACGGTTACCGTGGAGTGACAGTGGAAGAGCAGTAACATTTCGGACAATGTAACTGAACGAAAACACGTATTCGATCGGCGGTGTTAATCGGGTTACCGCGAATAAAAAACAGAACTTCGTAAAACACAAATAAGGGGGAATATGTTAAATTGTATGAGTGTGTGTGAGAGCAAAGCTGGGCTGTTTTCCATAGTTTTAAAACGTATTAAAGGGTAAGGTATATGTAATGAATTCAAAATGTGTTTTGTAATATCTATTGTGTTGTGCTTTGTATCAAGGAATTCCAATCATATGTAAGTAAAAAGCATTTATTTCATAACCAAAATGTGTTAGTCTAAGTTATTTCGTCATTACCACTTTCTCATTTCTGTGTTGCAAAATTCGTCTAACGGTCCGGAATCTTTCTGAATTATTACTTGGGTGTGGTCAGATTGCAAAATTGTCCTTTTTATTTAAGGTGGAGTGTAAAGGTTTTCGATATTTTTCCTATAAAAAATAATCGTGGCGACCCTGGTCTTCTGGTAAAATTTAAATAGGTAAGTAGTTGCGGCTGTGCACAGGTAAGTCCTGGTAGGGTATTTTATGTATTTAATATATTTCGGCGTATTTTTTATAGTTACAAATGGCTCTCGCCTGCCAGGATTTTCGTTTTAATTTTATTTATACGAGATAGACCTATTTTAATGCACAGAAAATAGGATGTGGTAATAACGAATTTATAAAAATGATTTATCGTATATAATTACGCACGTAGGTTAGGTTTGTGTTATGAGTTACAGTTGTGTAAGTACCAGATAAAAAATGGCAGATGATAACGAAATAATAAAAATGATGCAGACGCTTTTTAGTATACAAAATAGTAAGTTCGATGAGAAATTTAGTAACCTTGATGAAAAATTTAGCGAACAGAAAAATGAAATTAGAAATATCCAAAATAATCTTAACATGCAATTTGATGAAGTGAAGAAAGAAATTAAAGAACAAGGCTGTATTTACGATAAGAAATTGAGTGAAACAGAGACACGGTTAGGCGAAATAGAATTAGAAAATGAGAAAGTAATAAACAAATTAAAATCGAACAAAAATGACAGGGTAAGTAGTAGTGGAAATTATAATTTAAATAATGGGGTTACAAGTAATAACAATGACAATACAAATAAAAATATGGTGTTAGAAAATGACTGTGTAGATGTTGATAGTGATGACGAAATTGTAGAAAGAGTAGAAGTTAATAAGATGTTTGTGTGTGATGAGTCAGAGAGAGAGAGTAGGAAGAATTTACAGGTAGGGTGGATGCAGGGGATAGATTTTTCCCGTAATGTTGTAGTGGGGGGTGAAGAAATGGCTTCACGTGAGTATTTGGAAAAGTATAGGTTTGCAGATAAATTTCCCTTGGTTTTTTGTGCACTTCATAGGTGGTGCCGTAATGATAAGTTAATGTCCCCTGCATGTTTTGAGAGAGAGAGTGTGTAGCTTGGCATGATGGTGAGAAATATTTTGAGAGAGAGAGAAAGAGAGAAATAGAGGTATTTAAAGTAAAGAGAAATTATGAAGCATTAGTACAAAGGTTAGGCGTAGAGAGAAGTAATAATAATGATAATGAGTACTTACCTTACAATGACATTGAGATAGTAGTAGATGAGTTAACAATGATAATATAACTCACCTGATTTTAACAGATAATTCTAACGGAGACTGGACAAGATTGACTAATATTGAACAGGTATATGAACCAACAGAAGTGATAATGAATGACATAGAAGTAAGGGATTATTATAATAATAATAATAAATTTGATATAAATAAGAATGATCTATGTTACAAATATGTTAGACTATTATTTGACGATATGGGGTAGTTGTTTATTGTTTATTGTTCATAAACATTTAATGATATGAATAATGTGGTTTTGAAGTGCATGTCTTATGGAACGATTTGTGGGTAATGATAACAAATAATAAGTTGGACTGTATATTCTTTTATGTGTTGATGTCATTATGTTAAGTGTATTTGTGTACTACATTATAGTGTACTATATGTTATGTAAACAATGTGTATATGTAGGAGAAATTGATAACATTAATTATCAATTAAATTGAATTTGCAATTAACCAGTATAAATTAATAATAATTATAAAATTTGACAGACTAATTAAGCGATGAAAATAATTGTGAACTGTTAAATAATTGAAAAATAATTACTTAATTAAGGTCGTATAAAAGAAAGTTTGAGAATGAAGTTAAATGATTTTATGAAATTAAGATTCTATGATGATTGGTAGATGATTAAACAGATAATACGTTCAAATTGAGGTATGTTATTATAAGGGGAGAAGTGATGAATTTTCTAGTGTTATATCAAGGTGAAATGTTGTAAAAAGATAGATTTTGGGTGATAATGAAATAAGGCAGGTGAGTTAAGTAGAATTAAAGTTAATGGGAGTTAAAGGGAATAAGAATTTTGAAATACTAGTGAAAAACAAAGAGGGTATTTGATATTTTGGGGACACAGTAGTAGTGAGTATATGTAGAGAGGAGTAATGTGAATGAGATATAAACATATTTGTTGATGATATTTTGTAGTAAGGGTGAGGTGGTAAGGTGTGAGCAACGTGCGGCGTGGCGAGAGACCAGCGTGCGGCGTTGTGGCGGGAATAGAGTAGTTTAAGGGAGTGTTTGCCGATATTTTGGAGGGGCATTGGATCGTATGTATATAGCCAGGTAGGGAACACACATCCTAGTACAAAGATGAGCGGTGCCAGAGGTAAGTTGGGTTTACAGATTGTTGGATAGATGTTTAGATAGAGATGGGGGTCATGTTAGTTAAAATTGATGAATATTAGAGTCAGAGGGAGAAAATTATATGTGTATACAGATCAAGTAGTACAGTAAATGAGAATAAATAATTCAAATCACCCACTGTAATGGAGAATAAGATTGTCAGGTAAAGAGAGAGATTTATAATAAAGATATAAAATTTTTTTATTTTGAAACCAGTGACAAAATTTTGATAGAATGTGGAATAATGTAAAATTAAGAATTGTTTATTTGAATAATTTAAATGTCAACTTGATTATTATTCATAATAATATTTTGTTATATTAAATATTTTATTTTATTATATTTTGTGTGTCAAGACAGAATTTTACCGATGTTAAGTGTATTTTCCGATAGAAATTGTACATAACGTATGTGGGTCAAGGTTGTGGACTTGACCTAGTTTTGATCAGCTGAGAGTGAGGTCATATGAGTTAGTAGTAAGAAAGTCAATTCAACTTTTGTTTTTTGATCACTTTAAGGAAATTTTAAAATAACTTCTATATGTAAAGGAAACATTTTAATGAATTAAAATTTTTTTTTTGAATTTTAAAATTTTTTGGGAAAATAATTTTTTTTGAAAAAAAAATCTTGATTTTTCGCCTGCCAGCTAATGAATATTTTAAGTATTGATTATTTTATTATTTGTGTGCCAACCATGCTTATGATTATTGATTTATTTTGTATTGACTTGTATTGTTAGACACTAAGTATTCACATGTAAGGGTAAGGATATGTTTAATTAGAAGAAATGTTTAAATTAACTCATTTTAAATAAAACAGAAAATAAGGAAGAGAATACTTTACAATTTATACAAAATTTATGAATCAATTTTACCTGAAAACAACCAATGGGTTGCCAGTTAAATAACTTTTGAAAATTTTTCAATTTTATGATATGTGATGTCAATAGGTAATGTGAGTGTGTGTGAGCCCAGTATCTGCTAAAGGCAGCCCAGCTTGCATAAAAGGGGAAACATATTGGTGGAGGATCTGGCGTAATCTAAGCCAGGGATTGAGGATTTTGGGGGGTAGCATGTTAGAAGGTGAGGTGTGCTGTGGTACTTGTCTGTTCGATTTTTCGGTGTTGGGATCTCTTACGGAGAAGTCCAGCGATCTCGTTCAGATGCGTCCATAGTCGCCAAGCCAGGAGGTCGGGTACCCATGCAGATTAAGAACAAGGGGGTTGTTGGCACCAGTTCCTCACCGGTCCTCTTAGGGGTTTTATCAATGAGATTTCTTCTGTTCTGGACAGAAGAATTCTCATTGAGGGGGTATTGTAACGTGTCAAAATTGGGTCATTTTATTTATTGCGGTTATGGGGTCTTCGTATTTCATTTATTTTATTTTTGCGGGGTTTTGTAAAAAATATTGTGCAACGTTATTTCCATTGTAACAGACCACGTGGCAAGTAGAACAGTGTTAAGAACAAAGCAGCAAGACACAGTTTCTGTTGTGTAACCAGGCAAGGAATTTGCACCACCCTAAATTTCTCAGAACTTTGCATAAATGTGACCACGCACCCACGAGCAGTACAAGTCCGCGCTCGGGGGACGCCGTCGTCCCAAAAACCAAGATGTCTGGAGAACAAATCTATTCACCGTCTCCTTGGGCGACTTACAGGAAATGTAGTTAAGCCCCGCCTACTGCTAGTGACATCAGTCTAGCAGCGCCAAATATCGTCTACACACTGGGCTGATATAACTACTATGTTTCATGCATAGAGCTCATAAGCCACAACAATTCCACCTTGAACGACGACGAAATCAAACGGGCCGTGGATACGAACTTCCTACCGCCCAAACACAGTCTACCTTAGGCAGAGACGCTAGGCAGTCCACGAAAAGCCGACTCAAGTAACAGACGTCTATATATTTTGTGTCGGGCCCGGTTGGTCGAGTTTCATAAGATGTAATCAGTTCCAATATATCGCTGAGACCGACCGGGACCCGAGGAAGTAAACGGTTACCGTGGAGTGACAGTGGAAGAGCAGTAACATTTCGGACAATGTAACTGAACGAAAACACGTGTTCGGTCGGCGGTGTTAATCGGGTTACCGCGAATAAAAAACAGAACTTCGTAAAACACAAATAAGGGGGAATATGTTAAATTGTATGAGTGTGTGTGAGAGCAAAGCTGGGCTGTTTTCCATAGTTTTAAAACGTATTAAAGGGTAAGGTATATGTAATGAATTCAAAATGTGTTTTGTAATATCTATTGTGTTGTGCTTTGTATCAAGGAATTCCAATCATATGTAAGTAAAAAGCATTTATTTCATAACCAAAATGTGTTAGTCTAAGTTATTTCGTCATTACCACTTTCTCATTTCTGTGTTGCAAAATTCGTCTAACGGTCCGGAATCTTTCTGAATTATTACTTGGGTGTGGTCAGATTGCAAAATTGTCCTTTTTATTTAAGGTGGAGTGTAAAGGTTTTCGATATTTTTCCTATAAAAAATAATCGTGGTGACCCTGGTCTTCTGGTAAAATTTAAATAGGTAAGTAGTTGCGGCTGTGCACAGGTAAGTCCTGGTAGGGTATTTTATGTATTTAATATATTTCGGCGTATTTTTTATTGTTACAGTGTTCCCAGAGTCACAGTATTCTGAATTGTTCTTAAAATTTCCATTTAGGATTAGACCCATCTATAGTTATCTGTAGAACTTTATTAAGATGGAGATTTATTCCTAGTAGAGTTATCTTCGAATCCCTTAAAACCCTTAAAGATTACTTTAGATTAGGAAGTCAGAGAAACACAGAATTCAAGTAGCAAGTTTCCACTATTTTGTAAAACATATCCTAGAAACAAACTGTGACATCCAGTAACTGTTGCTGAGAAACCTTACTAAGGGACTTATAAAAAAAAAATTATACGCTTGCTCTTTTGAACATCTGATGAAAAGATTTTGTAAAGTGTACCTAACCTAAAAATGTACAATGCTCGACTTGTCTTTGTATTCCATACTTCTAGCAGTTTTACATGATAAGCTAACATGAATAAGAAAAGTTTAAATCTGCTGAAGATCTAAACGAGTGATAGTTATTTGCAGACTGACAGGGCCATAAAATAATTCTGAAAGAATTGTTGCTTTTACAACACCATCCTTTATCAAGTGGCTACTCAAATCTGCCAGTTTTTCACAGCAAACTGAAGTTTGATGATTTGATCCATCATGACCTAGTGATGGTCCAGTCATTTCAAGGATTCTCCTAGCCTTAAAAAATTAAACCTGGTAGTCGTGGGACTACCGGTAGACATGGAATCATGGGCAGACTTGTGCTTTGGGAAGGAATGAAGGGTTGGTTAAATAAACAAGTTTGGCGGGATCGGTGGATATTGGAAGCCGTATGATTTGCACAGCGGCGGTACGCTACTTGCAACACACGTAGAGCACACGCCTTCCATATTACTCGCACTTGAGTACTCGTCCGCTCCGAACACTGTGGCCAAGAGACTTATGTATGATGGTACGCACGGTCTTAGATCACTCTTGAACCACAAGCGATTGCAGATCCCACACACCAAGCCGAACGGATTGTTAATAAAGTGCTTAGAGAATTCCTCGTCGACTCCTTTGAAGCGGCGACTTGGACCGGGCTGTTCTGCGCAGAGCATCGAGGGTCCAATGTTGTCGAAGCACAAGTTATTTATGTTCTCATCATCTGTTTTCTTGCTAGCTAGCCGTACGCTCGATCTGAGTCGCTTTGGGGGCACACCGGATGACCCAGGTATCGGAGATGCGGGCCGCTTGGGCGCTGACGGGGTTTCGTCCATCTTCAAATGGTTGCCATTTTCTAAGTTCTCTGCCGATTTCTTTGATTTTAGTCTCAAACGATAGGCCTGTAGACGCTCTGCATAGGATTTGCCGGTTTTCGGTTTGAAATTTTTGGTTCGAGTTTTATCGCGATTTTTAGGTCGAGGCATTTCAAATTTTTGAGTTCAAATGTTGTTATTATTTTCTGTGAGTGCTTCTGGTACTCGGAATTGGTGTTATTGGAGAGATTTAGTTCTGAGGATCACAACGCACTTTGTATTTTCGCGATCGGACTTGTAGTTCCCGAGATATTTAAGTTTTAGTGGAGCAATTTAGAAATTTTCGGCGCAAAAACACCCTCATGCAGACAAAGCCTAGAGGTGACTGAAGTCAGTTGTCAAAATTCTCAGTACTATTGTTGGAAGGGGGCCGAGTGACTCGATCACCTGACACCTGGTTTGCTGGGATTGGTTGAGCGGTTCGTGAGATAGTGGTATGCCGAAAGTACATTTGAAACATAACGGTCAATTTTCGCGAAACATGCGAGTAAGACATTACATACCTATGGATTCCATGTCAAAAACTAAACTGGCGTCACTGAGTGACATGACTATTGTTAAATTTACTTTGGTATACTTTCAAACATAATACAGTTTACAATAAACAAACAAACCTTTATGCCTGTCTAATTTTTCCAGAACTGTATACACATAATTTGATCTGGATAGAACATTTATTAAACAATAATACTATTTGATGCAAATAATTAAAATATTGGTACGGAGAACCATACATGACTTCCATGTTTTAAGATTTACATTTACAATCAGTTTAGAAATGAAATATTTCCATAGAAACTACTTCTATCTTCAGCCTAAACCACAGAATTGTGGTCACTAACATATACCACCTCACGTTTAGTGCACTCGATTTTCACTGATGATGGCACTTCCGAAACGTCTGGTTTTGCAGAAAACATTGGACCATGGACAAACAGTCTGTGAAGGAATTTTATCAACAAACTACTTCTTTGTTGCCGATAATGTAGTACACATATAAAAAACTATCCCCTCCCCTTCACCTATCATTTTCATTTATAGAAAATAATCCCCTCCCCCTTCAACTTCCCCCTACCCCTTTTCATTTATAGATATTTCATCTACCTTTCTACAGTGGAAAGGTATGACCTTCTTTTCAGGATAATTTATTTATCAAAATTAAGTACTTTACTCTTGTAAAAACATAAAACGTTGCAGGTAAACTACCCCTTCTCCTTAACCGATCTTCACCAAAATCAACAGACCTTGAGTCCTCTACAATATGCAAAAAAATTATTTGAATTTGCAGCAGTTATCGTTCGCCATAGACAAAATTCTATACACAGACATCTTTCAAAAAATGACTTTTCTTTATGTTTTGAGGGTAGTACAATCAGAATCAGCCCTTATCTCGAACGTGATTTTTTTTCCATCCATTTCCTTATGGAACATGGAAGTAAAAACAATATCCTTCTTTTTATAATATGTATTGCACTTGTTTTCTAACATGGGACACTAATTATTAGATAAAATGGTTACCTTCATTTAAGCCAGCTTCCACTCACTGTGTACTTTCTCAGAGGCCATAACTTGTTCTTTTTAATGTTGCCGAATATAAATTGATGTTAAATTAAAAATAAAGTAAAGGCTTAGCACCTGGAGTTTGCAATGTCCAATTTGAAGAATCTATTTAATTATTGCACTTAACTTGATATAAGTACTGATTACATTTAAGGATTATTATTTTCATAAATAATGTGTGTAAACCAGTTTTCCCCATATGAAGTTAGTTAAAATTCTTTAATGCATAGCATTCCAGGCCTTTATGGTAGCAGATTTGTATTACTAAATTTGAATTTACACAAATAATTCTCTTTGATTAACCAGAGTTACACACACAAACTAAATGTTGAGTGCCCTTCTAGTGTATAAATTCAGCTAAAACACTATTCCAAAAACTTACCTTGTTACCAGAATGTGTGACATGATGAACTTTTCATGTTAAATAGTTTAAATACTTTGTATTGAGAATTAAGCATTTTAATAATTTATTTATGCAGGCATATAGCAAAATCTGATCATCGTGAAAAAGGAATAAGGCATTTTGTAATAGCAATTAACTTATTAGTTCCTGCTGTATTACCGAATCATATTACAAGACCAATTTTTGTTTAATTGAAAAGATATATTTTTATTGTTTCTTTCGGTGCAATCTGTAAATTACATGACACACATCCATAAAGGTTTGAAAATATGCTTATTGCAGTTTGATAGGAATAAATTCTCAAAACACTAATACAAATCTGTTATGCCTTATCACACCAGCTATCCTTTCTATTTGAAATGAGCCTTTTATCCAAATTTATTACATAGTGTTGTACCAAGATATATCACTACATTTGTATACTGTAATACAGTAGTGGTAGAATATTATCATTCCACTAATATTACCCTAACATAATAAATTAAAATACATTACATACACATCTTTTGACATAATCATCCTTTCACTTATCACTTTTTGCCTATTAATTTATTTGATGAATATACATTTAACGATTTATGTAAAATACAACAGGTGTTTAACGGACATGTACTATGTGTAGACCTCTTATTTCCCTCCTCGGCAGGTCAAAGCTCAATTGGCACTAGAGTTGGGTATGAAATTATGCTATGCTCATAGTCTGTCTGTTAGCAGCTAGTGGTATCTATTGACATTCACTCATGTCAAATTACAGAGTCGGTAAAAGATGTTTGAAATTTGAATATAAACAAATTAATAGTTAAATAATTAATATAGAAGTATGGAAGTATCACATATTTAGCACTTTGAGGACCAATGGTGTAATATTGCACCGCCAGTGGACTTGGTATTTTGACAGGTGGCATAATATTACGCCACTCACTTTTCAATGCTTTCAAATGCTTCGTGTCGTACTATTACGCCACAGAACGAATGCAGAAGTTTTATTTGACATTTTAGTTCGTTTTTCTGCCATCAGATTGCAGCACTGACTGAAGAAAATAGTTTTTAGGAAAATAATTTGTACAGTTGGCAGCATCATAACTTTGTTTACATTTTGCGTGTTCAAGGTGGAAGTTGTGATTTTTGTTTACGTGAGGTTTGCGGTTTTTCTGAGGTTATTTCGTATTTATTTTGCGTGTTATTGATAGCAGCGAGCGTGTTTGTTTTAATTACTATATTATTAGTTACAAAATCGATAAACAATATTTGACTGAATTTTTTGGTTAAAATAATTGTACAAAAAACGTATTTTTAAACACATTTCTTTAGTTGCAATATATAAAATCAATAATAAAAATATAAGTATTTTCATATGAGGAAATTAGGAAAAAGTGTGGTATAATTATTTTTTTAGCATTACATTGTATTAAGTATTTATGAGTGTTTATACAACAGTGCTTTTTTTAAAAAACCGCTGGTCATAGGGGATGGTCTATGCATAAACACCACGGTACTCAAAGTGATAATGTATCTAAATGTAATTGTGAAAAAACGATGTAGGGCCCACTTCATATACAGATCAGAAGTAAATGATGAACTATTCTCTTTATGTAATAAGCCTAGTTACTAAACAATATATATTTTTAAAAGCTTCTTATCATATTGAGACGAAATGGAGCGTCATTTGAAACATCTCTTAGGTATAAAAACAACATTATGACCTTTACAAAATTTGCCACCTGTAGGCAATTGCCTACTTTGCCTATGCATAAATCTACCTCTGGTGTACATGCTAAATGCACCTGAACAGTAGTAAGAATGACTTTGAGTTATTCACTGTTCTGACGGATGATACGCAAATACTGGAAGGTAGGATGTTAGAGCCAGCAATAACCTTAAATAAAACTCTCATATATTTCAGTTATTACACAGTGTTCTGTTCATTACAGACAAGTGCTTGGTTTGATCATTTTTTTTTTAAATTAAATTTTATATTTTAGTGTAGCTTTACAGTACCTTGACAGAAAGTGTAAAAATGTAAAATAAATTACTTAAGTGTAAATAAAAAGTGAACACTTTACAGTAGCACAAAAAATGACAAAAATTGAGACAATGAAATGCTACAGTTCAGTTAAAAATATTGCAATCTCCCTCACACACAATTTTAAAGAATAAAGACATTATCAACACCACAACAAAATATTTTGTTTGGAGCAAAAGGAATCACAATGGAAAGTCATCTCAGGTAGTATCGCTTTGAAATTATGGTTTGAAAACGTTTAGGGAAAAGAATAAAAAAATGCTAGCATTAACAATCCAACAATTTATCGAAAAGATCAGTATCTTGCAGGGAAAAGTATAGGGAAAATTGGTTTTGTAGCTACTGGTGGATGTTTGTTTCTATAAAAAATAATTGCAGTATCTAATAAATTATGGTACATATTTAATCATTTATTGAATAATTTGTCATTTATATAATTTTCTTTATTTTTTAATTTCTATAGATACTTTTGGTGTGTTTGTTGTAATTTTGTGTTTTACATTATCATTTGCGATTAAATCATTTGGTATAAAATGTTTCAGATTATAAAATACACCTCACAGTTTTAACATACAATGTACAGTAAAGCCCTGATTATCCGCGAGCGGATGATTCGCGGTGCGGATTATCTGCGAGTGCCGCGAAAAATTTTTTTAATTACGAACCTCAAAAAAACCAATTTTAATCCAAGCCAACAACAGGGAAAATACAATAGGCCCTACAGTGCGAAGGTCGAAAATTTCTGACCGGTTTATTGTGCATCGTAATCCTATAGGCCTTCTCGGAATTTTGTTTTGGCTCTTGCTCTTTTGTTTTGGTCAAGTTCACTAACCTTCCCCCTCTACGTACATATTCTCTCGGTCTGCCAGTGGTGTCAGTTGTCAGTAAGCGTGCTTAGTGATCAGTCGTGATCATTTCGTTAGTTCCTGAAATTAATAATGGCTGAAAAATGAAAGAAGGTTGTGTTAACGATTGCACAAAAACTTGAAATGATTTCTAAAATAGAAAATGGCGCTTCAAGGAAGCAGATGTGTTTGAATTATGGGATCGGGGAAACAACAGTGCGAGACGTTTTAAAGCAAAAAGACAAACTGTTAGCCTTTGCATCAGTGTCGGACAGTGCTTCTGGGATGAAAAAACGAGAAACAATGAAGAAATCCACCTATAATGAACTTGACTCGGCATTAGCGGAATGGTTAGCTCAGGTGCGAAGTGAGGGCACCCCCGTGTCAGTTCCTACCATTGCAGCTAAAGCAAAAATCTTTTTTGATTTGTTAGGCCTGGAAGGAAATTTTGATGCGTCGTCTGGTTGGTTACATCGTTTTAAGAAACGTCATGGAATTAGAGAGATTGGTCTACACGGAGAGAAGCTGAGTGGTGATCAACCAGCAGCTGATGATTTTCAACGTGATTTTGAAGAGTTTGTGTTGTCTGAAGATCTGTCATATGAACAAATTTATAACGCTGATGAATCAGGGCTTTTTTGGAAGTGTCTTCCCACTCGTCCTTTAGCATTTGAATGTGAACATCAAGCGGCAGGTCACAAAAGTAGCAAGGAAAGAATTACAATCTTGCCATGCAGCAACGCTGCGGGTAGTCACAAACTTAGGCTTCTTGTAATCGGTAAATCTAAGAAACCGAGGTCTTTTAAGGGGACAAGAGCAGAAAATTTACCAGTTGATTATTTCAACCAAAAAAAAGGTTGGATGAACCAGCAGATTTTTCAAGAATGGTTTGAAAACATTTTTGTGACTCAAGTACGTAAACATCTTGACTCAAAAAATTTGCCAAAAAAGGCTGTTTGTTAATTGACAACGCGCCTTCACACCCAGCTACATGTGTGCTTAAATCTTCTGACGGGCAAATCTTCGCAAAGTTTTGCCCCCAAATGTTACTGCGCTGATACAACCTACGGACCAGGGAGTCATTGCAACCATGAAGAGAACATACAGAACAAAGTTGTTACTGTCAAAAATCGAAGAAGGCTGCGATCTCAAAGAATTTTGGAAGAAATATACAATTTTGGATAGCATTTACGATATTGCGTCTGCATGGGATTACATCAAACCCTCAACCCTTGTTAAATCATGGAGAAAACTCTTTCCGAGTATCGAAACAAATGTCAACCAAAACATTTGTGAAGAAGAGAATGAAGTCATGCCGACCGCTACACTTGTTGACCTAGTGACATCCGTTCCGGGAGGTGAGAATGTCGATGAAGAGAACATAGAAGAGTGGCTGGAATGCGATGCAAGTGAGCCGGGGTTTGAACGACTGACTGACGTAGAGATAACGAACAAAGCAATGGGGGTGAACGAGAACGAAGAAGAACAAAGTGAAAGTGAAGAAGACGAGGCGCCTGCGCGGATGACACACGAAACTGCTTTGCAGCACGTAGACGGATTGCTTCAATATTTAGAGGAACAAGACGACGACGCACATCTGGCAGAAAAACTCATGTTAAGGAAAGTACAATCTAGAATAAAGAAAAGGTGTTTCCAAAGCAAGAAGCAAAAACGAGTGACTGATTTTTTTAAAAAGGCGTAACTGAACACTTTTTGTTAACAGTCCAGTATTGTTTTTTGTTTACTGTTCTTTATTTTAGTGATTTAGACGTAGAGCAAAGGTTTCTGCTGTACTGTACATATTTTAAAAGTTTTACATATTATGTTTTTTGTACAATAAAACATAGTTTTTATGCTGAAATATTTTTTTCGTGTTTACACCTCATTTTTAGTCTTTTTTCGGGTTATCCGCGATTTTCACTATCCGCGGTGCCCTTGCCACCAAATTCCGCGGATAATCGGGGCTTTACTGTATATAGTAACACCTGTACACATAGTAACAGGTATATCAATATGCCTGTAATCACAGCTATGGGAAAGTAATGGCAAATCTTGCATAATCTTATTATCAGTTATTGTTATTATTCGGCTAGTGCTATTAAATTCATATTGACCCAGAGTGATCACAAAAGGAATTTATTGTATTTGTTTACAGTCAACAGTGTAGATTCCAGGTGATGATTTGAAATTTATATAAATTAATTTTCACTCACATGAATGAAGTTGCAAATGAAAGATGTCTGTGTGTAGAATTTTGTCTATGGCGAACGATAACTGCCGCAAATTCAAATAATTTTTTGCATATTGTAGAGGACTCAAGGTCTGTTGATTTTGGTGAAGATCGGTTAAGGAGAAGGGGTAGTTTACCTGCAACGTTTTATGTTTTAACAAGAGTAAAGTACTTAATTTTGATAAATAAATTATCCTGAAAAGAAGGTCATACCTTTCCACTGTAGAAAGGTAGATAAAATATCTGCAAATGAAAAGGGGTAGGGGGAAGTTGAAGGGGGAGGGGATTATTTTCTATAAATGAAAATGATAGGTGAAGGGGAGGGGATAGTTTTTTATATGTATACTACGTTATCGGCAACAAAGAAGTAGTTTGTTGATAAAATTCCTTCACAGGCTGTTTGGCCATGGTCCAATGTTTTCTGCAAAACCAGACGTTTCGGAAGTGCCATCGACTGCCATCATCAGTGAAAATCGAGTGCACTAACGTGAGGTGATATATGTTAGTGACCACAATTCTGTGGTTGAGGCTGAAGATAGAAGTAGTTTCTATGGAAATATTTCATTTCTAAAATGATTTTAAATATAAATCTTAAAACATGGAAGTCATGTATGGTTCTCTGTACCGATATTTTAATTATTTGCATCAAATAGTATTATTGTTTAATAAATGTTCTATCCAGATCAAATTACGTGTATACCGTTCTGGAAAAATTAGACAGGCATAAAGTTTTGTTTGTTTATTGTAAACTGTATTATGTTTGAAAGTATCCCAAAGTAAATTTAACATTAGTCATGTCACTCAGTGATGCCAGTCTAGTTTTTTAAGGCTAGGAGAATCCTTGAAATGTTTGGACCATCACTAGGTCATGATGGATCAAATCATCAAACTTCAGTTTGCTGTGAAAAACTGGCAGATTTGAGTAGTCACTTGATAAAGGATGGTGCTGTAAAACCAACAATTCTTTCAGAATTATTTTATCTAACTATTTTAACAAAACCAGAAAGTGTTCAGGATTTTGATTGTTAGTAATTGACTCTCGATGTCTTATCATTCCAGATTTTGTTGTGCACGAGTTTGTACTGTGGAAATGACCAGTTCGAGGATTTCTTTCCATGTCTTAGATGCCTTACTCCTTTGTTACTGGAGTAGATCATGAATAAGTCCTCCTTTGTTTAAAGAACGTTCCAATTCCTTCTATTCCAAAAACACAGAGCAATGAGCAGGACTATTTTCATGATCCTGAATATGGGGATTTAAATTTTGTCATGACAATGTACCTTTGCGATTTAGCTTTTCACCATTTTGCAAGGTTTTATCAAACCAATACTTGTTTAAGGATTGTCCAGCTTCATTTCAGGAAAATCGCTGTCCTTGTTCTGCAACTGACATGTTCCTCTATTCACCATTATACCTCAGAAGGATTGAGGTATCTCGCTCGGCCAAGCTCCCATATCTTGTAGAGCAGCACTGGGAACACAGTCTACATTGTTGCTAGTAACGTTCTGTCCTTCATCGCCTGTAATTTCAATACTGCATGATGCAACATCATCCATGGTACTAGAACTGAATCTTGTAACTGTACTTTGACACTTTCACAATTTGAAGTATTTACTTAATTAATTTTTCTGTATTTATAAACAGCCTCATCGCTAACAACACCCATTTTATGATCGCAATTTAATTCCTTGTTAATTGTAATATTTTGGCACTCAAATTTCGATTTTTCTTGAATAAAAGACTTTATAAATTCTTTGGAACTTTTTATAGTTCTTAATATTTCTTCCCTCTCTTCTGAAACTGGGTGCCACTGAGTTTACTTTGTTTCATATCAGCTTCAAATAAAATTTAAAAAAAATCTACTTTCAATAATAGTATTAGTATGATGACATACACACAAAGTATTATAGATATACCCGTACCCACAAGACGCACACACCAAAAACAAACTGCACACTCAAGATACTCATCAATAACTGACAATCAACATGTTCACTGCATCGAACCGGGAAGAACTGCACATATGTAGCCCACGTAACGTTTTTTTATACGTTTGCAAATAATGTATTCATCGGTATACGAATAGCAATTAAGATAATCTATACAAAGCTAATACTGTATGCTTATAAGTTCTTCTTTCCAGCACAACTCACTACAAAGTCACTACAAATTTGTTATCATAATGTAGCGTAATAATGATGCTTGAGCATAAATTATTAAGCAAGGTTTATGACAACAGACAAGCTGGCTGCTTATACTTCTTTTATGAAATAGAATAGACAAAAAACTTGTAAAAGTCATTAGGGACAGTATAGATATAAAAAACAACCACACTATTGCAAATCTCACTGACTTTATAAATAAGGTTAAGAATGTTAAGTTACCCCCTAATTATAAATTGGCCTCCTTTGACATTATCAACTTGTATACTAACATACCAGTTAGGGAAACACTGCAGATTCTAAGCAATAACTTGTTTGAAAGTAACAAATTAAACGCCCAAATGATAGAAGAGCTAATGGGCCTGCTTGAAGTCATTTTAGGACAAAATTATTTTACTTTCAATGACCAATTTTACAGTCAAAGTGATGGTTTAGCAATGGGCTCGCCGCTGTCTGGTTTGCTTGCTGACATTTATTTGAATTTCTATGAAAACACATTTATGTTTTCTAACAACATTCACAAAAATAACATCATATTTTATGCACATTATGTTGATGACACATTTATAATATATAAAGGTACTTTGCGACAGATTGAAAATTTTAAAAACTTTATGAATAATATAAATAAAAACATTCAGTTCGCTCTTGAGACTGAAACAAATAATAAATTAAACTTTTTGGACTTAACAGTTACTAAACACATTGATAAACTGAAATTCAATATCTATAGAAAACCAACCACCACCGATGTAACCATACCTGTCGACTCACATCACCCCTTTTCGCAAAAAATGGCATCCTTTAATTACTTTATACACAGACGTTTAACAGTACCTCTTGACGAAGAGGATTTTAATGATGAACTAAACACAATAAAATACATAGCTCAAGCCAATGGCTACAATAGTTCCTTTATTGACAACCTCCTCAGAAAACAAACGCACAAGCTATCTAAACCTCGTATAGAAAAAGACACAAAAACCATTTTTATTTCAACGATGTACACCAATGTAATACCAAAAATTTTTAACTAGTGTGTTAAATAATAACAATAGAACCATAATATTAAAAAAAAAAAATAATCTTATGAACATACTCAGTAATAAAATAACTATCCCTTTAGAAAAGAAAACGGGGGTGTATAAATTATCGTGCGATGATTGTGAATGCTTTTATATTGGCCAGACGGGAAGGGGTTTCCAAAAACGTTTTATTGAACACACACCAAAGCACAATCTGAAGGGTCAGACAACACTATCCAACATAAAATCCAACTATGCACGTCACTTGATAAATGAAAATCATAAATATACAAGCTTTAATTCCAACTTGAAACCCATATATTTTTGTAAGAAAGGCACTTACATGAACGCCTTGGAAGAATTCGAGATATATAGAGCGTACAATGACGTACTCAGTCATGACTTCGTGCTAAACAATAATTTAAATTTCAAATCAAACCCACTCTATGATACCGCAATAAACCTGTTTACACAATAGCTATTGATAGTCATTGTCCGATCGGTTTGACTCGAGTGCGCACTGTGTGTGTAACGCAGATATGTGTGGAATCGTTTTCCAATATTTGCAATTGTAATATGTAACGACCTCGCTAAGAGTGAATTTTTATTTATTTCTGAAGACGAAACATATGTTTTGAAACGCGTTAATCAAATTGAATGCAACACGAAGTTACACAATGGAAGAAATAAGGTAAATATTATACAGACTTTATCTTCTCTTGGCCAACCTTCAGGACATTCTCTCGCAAGTCCACAATGAATCCGTAGTCATTCATAATGTCCGTGCCAAGAATCACTTCATCGACAATGTCTGCAACAAGCATTTGGTGGCTAAACTCGAGAAGACCCAGGCGTACACATACGTCTATCTTTCCAAACACATTGAGGGGGCTTCCAGTCACAGTCTGTATTGTACAAGAGCTAATTTGATGCCGTCAGTTGCTGATTAAGTCAGGGCGTACAATAGACACTGTAGCGCCCGTGTCAACTGTAAATGATGTTCGTTTACCTTCCACAAATCCATTAACGATCAGGTTTCCACTAGCCTTATGTAGCATGGAAACTATGTGCTGTTCTGGGGCATTACTTCTCCAATTGGTGCAGTCGCTCTCTTCTCTTGGTATTTTCTTCTTCCAGTAGTCTACCTGTAGATCACCACGTTTCCCACAGTTGTAACACTTCGGTATTCTGTCTTTATCCTTTGGTTTGAAAGATCATTGTGGTGCTGCTGAGTTCTTAAACTGTTGTTTATGAATCATGTCTTTATACCGTCCACTATGACGATACTGTGGTATTGGATCCGTTTGGCTACAATGTGATGGCATACTCTGATTAATGTAGGTTGCCGACTTGGCAGCTTCAAAACGGAGAGCATGAACAAGAGCGTCTGATTTACTATCATGCCATGCCATTCTTAACACTTATTGTAATTGACTATCTCTGATAACGTCAATAAACATAATGAGAGAAATCCACTTCCGGAAGTCCTCCAATTCTTCAGGATAAGCCAATCTCATCAGTCGGTCGACATTTGCTTCAAACTCCTGGAGGGTTTCCCTGGAACGCTGTTGTCTCGCTTTAAGTTGTTCATGGTACACTTTGCACAAATGCTTGTCACCATACCATAATTCCAGAGCTTTTGTTAATTCGGCATAGCTGTTCTGATTTTCAGGTGGCACTTTCTGTATTAGCTCTGCGGCATGCCCTTTTAAAGCAAGAATTAGTGAAAGTCCTTTCTCTTCTTCCGTCCATTTATTTAAGCGAGCGGCAGCTTCAAATTGGCGAATATAAGTTGCCCAATGAGTGCTTCCATCAAATGTTGGGGCCTTTGCGTAAACTGGCCCTACTACAGTTAGATTTTTCTGATATTTTGAATTTTCTTCAGCATTTATTAATGGTCTTTCTTTATGAACTATTTCCTTTGCTAAATGTTCGAATTCCTTTTTAATTTGTTTTATTGAATTTGCAATAGAAACTTCTGAACTTGAAATATTTGTTTTCATAGTTGACACAGATTTTTCTATTTCAGATATTCTGTCAACTTGATTCTTCAGCTCACCTCGTAACAGGACGAATTTTGCAGTGGTAACCTCTTGTATGAACACCTTAACTTCCTCTGATTGATGACTAAATTCTTCTTTTTGTCATCTGTCTGGTGTTTAATTTTCATGCTTACGTTTTTCTTTTAGTCGTTCTTCCAGTAGTTCTTTCGGTTGTTCATCTGCCACTTCTCTTTCCTGTCTGTGTTTCTCATCATGTTGTTTTTGCGCTTCTGCTGCCTCTTGTCTGCGTCTTTCTTCTGCCTCCTGGCGGCGTCATTCCTCGATCTGCAGTAGCATTGCTTTGAATGATTCTATCATCTGACTGGTATCTATTCTTCTTTTTTTTTCAACTACCACTAACACCACTCTTCTACGAAGTGTCCTCTGTTTCCACTGTTAACCGTTCTATCCCAGTTCTGACACCACTGTTACAACGGTCTACTTGATCATCGTAGGTATAGTGGAAACAAAATACAAGACACCAATTATGTTACTAATCACCAGCTTTAATTTTCACACTTAAACAGTTTGTAATTGACTCATACAATATTTCCAGTTAGATTTGTCCACACGCAATACCAATGTCTATTAATAGCATGTTACACAATTATTAACACAATACTAGTTCACTTCATCAAACACTCAATCCGCACTAGCAAAAAATCTAGTAACTGAATTCGACAGCCCGGCTGCTATGGCTTTATATAGGCCCGCAGAGGCGCAGTACAGCTTTGCCTCCTTACTGCACGCTGCTCCGGCGGTTTAATGCGTATATCTAAGTGTTCCTGGAACTCACTAGAACCACCTACACGAATGAAGCAACAGCTGCCACACTGGACGGGGGGGGAGTGGAAAATGTTCTGGATTGTTCGGTACGCTTCTTGTAACAGTATATTTGTACAAATTTTATTTAATGAAAACATGCAGTACACTTTCGTAGCTACAATAAATTTAAGGTTTAATCAAATCTTGTATATTTACTTTATACAGAGGAATGTAGAAGTGGATAAAGTGACACTAGTACATTGATCAACAAGGAATTCAAGAAAATATAAATGACACTAGTACTGACAATTCCATATCAACAGAGATGAGTGAGTTAATGTTATTCCTAGTTATTTCACAGTCTTCAAACATGGTGATGTTACAGATAATGAAATTTTCAATTAGTTGGCATCAATTTTGTAAAATTTATAAATAACTTTCAACGAAAATTATGGAGTTTTGTCTTTTTGGCCCGGATATTTTTCTTACACCATAAAATCAGTGATTGCTGATGAAATCCATGACTTATGGGAACTCTGTAGATACTTGATACAGAAACATTTCTTTGTTTTTCTTTAGCAATTTACCCCATGGATGTTTACCTTAGTACCATTATCATATAGCAATTATACCTAATTAAGTGCCCCAACCATCAATATTTCCTTTAATGAGCTTTCCTTTATTCATTTCTTCTTAAGTGTTTCCTCAAACACTTTGTCACTGACCACTATCTACCCATCAATTCCTACACATATCCTTCTTTAGCATTATGTCTCAAAAGCCTCAATCCTTCCTTGTCTTTCTTCCCATTTGACCATGTTTAATGAGATCTACATAAAAGATTTCATTAATTCCATGCTTTAAGTACAGTATTTCCTATGGTTGGTGACATATTCTTTTTCATGAAAGCAAGTTTTGCATGAGATCTGATAGTTTCAACAAGATTTTCCTAGTTATTTCATCCAGCAAGATCTGCTACCCAGATTTTTTATTTACAAGAGTCATAATCAATCAGTATAACTTACAAATGTTTTATAATTTTCATGATACAAACATCTGTCTCACTATCCTTGTTCTTATTTCCTTTAACTCATTGTTTGGCACAAAAGGCCCCAATCTGGTCCTGTTACTAGCTGGGGCTTTATGGGGTTAACTATTTCCCATTGGATGCCTCCCCAGATGGAGGACAGAAGAATGTTCATCAGATATGGTGGGTGCTGAGAAAATAAAATACCTGGGGTAGAGCAAAACCAGTTCCTGATGTTTTGGTGTGAGGGGATCGGTCCTTAAAGGAAGGAACCCTGATAGAAAACTATTGTGGGCTCGAATGCAGAAAAGGGAGTAGCCCTTCCACCGTGCTGGGGAGCATGGGCCAAAAACTTATGAACCTGAAATCAAGTTGTCACAGAAACTGTAATAAAGGATATTGGTAGGTCACATACTCCAGTAATAATGGTAATTATTTTAAAACAATTATAAACAAAACCTTTTAGGCTAATGAGTAGCAGGAAATAAATATAAATAAAGCACATGAATTTATAAATATATTATAAATAAAGCATGAAATAAATACATTATTTCTTAGCACACGAGACATTTTGTTCTATTCTGTAGTAATTCAACACAATCACATTCACATCAATAACAATCCTCTTACCATAAGCAAGAGACTTTTTTGAGTCATGAGTGCCACAGTGCCTGTTTTTGGTCTTTGGCAGATGCATATGAAATTTCAGAATTTTGAATGTGATCTAAGTACGCACAATGTAGACATAGTTAAGTAGCAGATACTAATAACTAACTACCAGACATGGCTGTAACATTATGTCTAACACACACACACACACACACACACACACACACACACACACACACACACACACACACACACACACACACACATTAATCAACTAATCTGTTTTTATCACTTCTCCTAGTTAGTAAGTTCTTATTGCACAGTTTGAGGGAGCATAGTAATACACAGACATTTTACGAGACTATCAAAATATAATTACATATATAGAGTATAAACACTGTTAATGGAATAAATCCGCTTATAGTCCAAGCCACGTATTTTATAATCAACTAAACGCTATGTAACTCACCGTCTGTGGCTTAAGTAAATGTCTTTATACAATTGACATGTTTCGGGACACTTGTCCCATTCTCAGAATATTTAAAAAAGTCTCTTCATACCATCATACGATTGCACAGTTGTCAATATATTAAAAATATTAAAATCCATATAACACAAAACACAATTACACTACACAAAGTACGCACACAACAATTTTCGGTGTACACCACACGGTAACCGACAGCGCACTGGTTCATATTTGACTCGTGTCGCGACAATATCGCAACGCAGTATCATACAGGACATTAGATTTAAAGTTAAGCTGATCATTTAAAATATGTGGCCTGGTAACAGGATTATTATACGCTCTATATATCTCAAACTCCTCAAGGGCGTTCATGTAACGTCCTTTATTACAAAAGTGAAGGGGTATCAAGTTGGTATGAAAATTAGTATAGGTGTGATTTTCATCAATAAGATGTTTAGCGAATTTAGATTTTACATTTTCTGTGTTATGAAAATAAGTGGGTGGCTTATGTTCAACAAACCTCTTGAGAAAACCACGGCCCGTTTGGCCCACATAAAAGCATATTAATTTATAGAGCCCCGTTTTCTTTTCAAGGACGGTTGGTTCCCAAGTAAGAAGGCTATTTAAAATGTTATTTGTAGTCTTATATATGACAACAAGGTTTGACTTGTTTAAAACAGAAGACAGAATTCTAGGTAGAAAGCTCATGTATGGTATAGAAATGTATTTATACACACTGTCCCCAGGTGCCCTTAGCGAGTTTGCGTTTTTTCGTCTCATATGTTTTTTAAGGATATTATTTACTACCGCTTTTTTGTAGCCATTGGTGACCGCAATATGTTTAATTGTATTTAGTTCGTCTTGATAATCCTTGTCGCTGAGGGGCAATGATAAGAGGCGGTTAACCATGGTGTGGAAAGCAGCCATTTTCTGCGATACCGGATGATATGATGTGGCGTGTGTTATAGTGTCAGTTGTAGTGGGTTTCCTATAAATATTAAACTCCAATTTATTAATATTTCTGGTGACCGTCAAATCAAGAAAATTTAATTTTCCACTGTCCTCGTGCTCCAGTGTAAACTGTATATTGTTATTAATACTGTTTAAATATGTGTGTAGCCTATCTATTTGTCTATGTGTGCCTTTATAGATCAAAAAGGTGTTGTCAACATACCGGCCATAAAATATTATGTTATCATTGTACACACTATTGGAAAAAATAAAGGAGTTTTCGAAATGGTTTAAGTACACTTCAGCAAGGAGGCCAGAGAGTGGAGAACTTCTGGCCTCCTTGCTGAAGTGTACTTAAACCATTTCGAAAACTCTTTTATTTTTTCCAATTGTGTGTACAATGATAACATAATATTTTATGGCCGGTATGTTGACGACACCTTTTTGATCTATAAAGGCACACATAGACAAACAGATAGGCTACACACATATTTAAACAGTATTAATAACAAAATACAGTTTACACTGGAGCACGAGGACAGTGGAAAATTAAATTTTCTTGATTTGACGATCAACCGGAAATATTAATAAATTGGAGTTTAATATTTATAGGAAACCCACTACAACTGACACTATAATACACGCCACATCTTATCATCCGGTATCGCAGAAAATGGCTGCTTTCCACAGCATGGTTAACCGCCTCTTATCATTGCCCCTCAGCGACAAGGATTATCAAGACGAACTAAATACAATTAAACATATTGCGGTCACCAATGGCTACAAAAAAGTGGTAGTAAATAATATCCTTAAAAAACATATGAGACGAAAAAACACAAACACGCTAAGGGCACCTGGGGACAGTGTGTATAAATACATTTCTATACCATACATGAGCTTTCTACCTAGAATTCTGTCTTCTGTTTTAAACAAGTCAAACTTTGTTGTCACATATAAGACTACAAATAACATTTTAAATAGCCTTCGTACTCAGGAACCAACTGTCCTTGAAAAGAAAACGGAGATCTATAAATTAATATGTAATAGTTGTGATGCTTTTTATGTGGGCCAAACGGGCCGTGGTTTTTTCAAGAGGTTTGTTGAACATAAGCCACCCACTTATTTTCATTACACAGAAAAAGTAAAATCTAAATTCGCTAAACATCTTATTGATGAAAATCACAACTATACTAATTTTCATACCAACTTGATACCCCTTCACTTTTGTAATAACGGGCATTACATGAACGCCCTTGAGGAGTTTGAGATATATAGAGCGTATAATAATCCTGTTACCAGGCCACATGTTTTAAATGATCAGCTTAACTTTAAATCTAATGTCCTGTATGATACTGCGTTGCGATATTGTCGCGACACGAGTCAAATATGAACCAGTGCGCTGTCGGTTACCGTGTGGTGTACACTGAAAATTGTTGTGTGCGTACTTTGTGTAGTGTAATTGTGTTTTGTGGATTTTAATATTTTTAATATATTGACGACTGTGCCATCGTATGATGGTATGAAGAGACTTTTTTAAATATTCTGAGAATGGGACAAGTGTCCCGAAACATGTCAATTGTATAAAGACATTTACTTAAGCCACAGACGGTGAGTTACATAGCGTTTAGTTGAGTATAAACACTGTATGTAATATACATAATTGTACTGGTATAGTGAATATCCACATAATAAATATTGTTACATAATACGGAACATTCTACAAGTGTCTTGGCTATCCCAGCAGAGCTCAGCTGTAATCTGTGTGTGCGTACATATTGGTGCTGCTTTGAGATGAAAGACAATTACGTGACACTTGTCATGCGTCAAGCATTGAGTCTATTCCAGACCGCATGGTCAGCATACTGAGTTCAAGGACACTGTTTCTAGTGATTTCAATACCGCCTGTTTGTTTAACACATCAACCAAAGTGACAGATTATTCTGGAATCTCAGTGGGGTATAAGTATAAGCATTCAGCGAAGCTTAGTTTAAGTTTACGTCGGCGATTACGCAGTTCAGTTTATGTTGGACGATTACTCAATGCGTTCAAGTGGTTGTTAGTGAAAAGTACAGGACACTTATTAGTTGACATTATTATTGTGTGTGGACAAATTTAACAGAATTACTGTACGAGTATAATCTTTTTGAATAATGTGTTGATTTCAAACTGTTAATTGTAATTAATTAAAACTGGTAATTAGTGACTTAATTGGTGTCTTTATTTTTTTTTCCACTGTACCATAAGACAATCAGTGAGACACCATCATAACAATATGTTCGATGACTACTACATAATCTAATGTGGTTGTCTTCTTACAGAAAAGATGTGTATAGGCCTGCCTACTCAGTAAAAATTTATATAGGCTACTAATAGGTCTACTAATAGTTATTATTTCATTTAATAATACTAATATTATATTTTACGACGGTCTACTCGATCGTCGTAGGTACAGTGGAAACAAAATAAGTACAAGACACCAATTTAGTCATTAATCACACCTTTAATCTTTACAGTTAAACAGTTCGTAATTAACAACAGTGTCTCCAATAAGTCAAATGAAAATTGTTCACACGGAATAAAATGTCCACTAATATTAAAACTCAATTATATTACAATTATACCGTCTGATTATAAAACGCAACACTTCACTAATAACTACTTGAATGTAGTTATTAGTAGTATTAGTAGGGCCCCACTAATACTCTCGAACCGCACTACCCAATATCTCGCATTGAACTGAAAACTAAGGCCGCTACCCCATGTATTTATAGTCACGTTCACACACCAGAAGCTTCCAAACTGCGTCTTATCTCTTGTGAACTACGTAATTACTACGGCCTTGACACAGGCCGAGCGCCCGAGCGAAGCCCGGCACAGTCGAGAAGATTCTCGCAAAATGCGTATAGTAGCACGTACGCCACATGCGTTACATCGAGATCCTTCTAGCACATTCGATAAACGCGTAGATTGTTCTGTGCTGTCGTAGCACTTCCCCCTCCTTAAGCCTGTTCGTCCCAAACTGGCAAAGCGTCTCTAAAGTTGTACTTAGCCAGGCGATCTAGGTGGACGACCTTGAACTTTCGCTGTCCTACCTGTTGAATCCGATAAACAACATCGTTAATTCTTTTTTTCACAGTGTAGGGTCCTTCCCAGTTAGACTGAAGCTTAGGTGAGCGACCACGACGGTGCTTTGGATTGAACAAAACCAGACCTGATCTCCTTCTTGGAAACCCACACTATTGCTGCGAATGTCATAGCGAGTTTTCATTTTATTACTGGCAATCTTCAACCGTCCTCTTACCAAGCGATTCATTTCTCGCAGTTGGTTTTCTAATTGCGAGGAATAGTTCTGTGGCTCTTAGCACTGAGTCTCAGGTGATCCGAACATTAAGTCCCCAGGAAAACGAATCTCCCGCCCAAACACTAATTTTGCTGGAGTCATGCCGGTTGTGTCGTGTACTGATGATCTATACGCCATGAGGAATAGTGGTATACGTTGGTCCCAGTCTGTTTGGTGCTCGTCAACAATCTTGGAAAGATGTTGCTCAAGTGTCCTATTGAATCTCTCAACCATCCCGTCCGACTGAGGATGCAGAGGCGTTGTCCTGGTCTTGCGAATTCCGAGTAGACGGTATAATTCTTTAAACACTCCTGATTCGAAATTTCTCCCTTGATCCGTATGGATTTCCATAGGGGCTCCATAACGGCAACAGAAGTTGTGAACTAACTGCTTTGCCACTGTGGTAACCTCCTGATTTGGAATTGCGTAGGCTTCCACCCACTTAAATAAAGTAGTCACCTACAACCATAATGTACCGGTCCCCATCGTCAGTAACTGGGAATGGTCCAGCAATGTCTATGGCAATTCTCTCGAAAGGTAGTCCAACGTTATACTGTCTCATTTTCCCCTGCTTCTGGTTTGTGGGCCCTTGCTTGCAGCACATATTTCACACGTCAGAACCCATTCCTCTATGTCGTGGTGAAGATGAAGCCAATAGAATCGCTTCCGTATTTTGTCAAGGGTTTTGTTAACGCCAGTATGGTCTCCAGATGTTCCATCATGCATCTCCTTCAAAACAGACTGCATTTTACTTCAGGGACTATCAACTGCATGACCATGTCTCGTCCATCTGCACTTTCCCAAGCCCTCTTCAGCAATCCGTTTTCTAAGGTGAGAGATTCCCATTGTGCCCAGTAGCCCTTCAGCACTTCGGAACCATGGCAGATATCTTGCCAATCCGGGCGGCGACCTTCCTCTTTTGCTGTCAAGATCGGTCCAATGTTTTCATCTGTTCTCGTCGACAGTCTTGTGTTGTCCAGCCGTCAGCCAGGAAATCTACAGTGATGGCTTGAGTTTTGTTCTTCCTTTCTGTGGCAATGTCGGCAGTCTTCCGGGCACGGTCTTCGTGATAAGCCATCTGCATTACCATGCAGGCGCCCCCGTCGATGTTGTCCCTTGAAGTTGTACTCTTGCAGACGTTCGAGCCACCTTGCCAACTGTCCTTCCGGATTTTTAAATCTCAAGAGTCATGCAAGTGCGGCATGGTCGGTACGCAGTGTTACAACACAAATAAGCCACCCCAATACCAGGGATAAAAAAGATGAATCATGAATATAAAAAAGTAATTCGTATAAAATAAAATGTTTAAAATAATGAAAATAAAATGACAATGACACGACAAACGACGACATGACCTAACCCAAGTGATTGAACAAAATAAAAAGAACCAAAAGAAGAAGGGAACAACGAAACCAAACAAGAAACAAACCAAATAAGAAAGTGATTGAACAAAATAAAAAGAACCAAAAGAAGAAGGGAACAACTAAACCAAACAAGAAAAAAACCAAATAAGAAAGTGATTGACCAAACCAAATGAAGAAGGGAAAAAACCAAAACCAAACAAAAATGAAACAAATTGAAGGAATTAAATGACTCAATGCAACATAATAAAATAAACCCAAAGGAGAAGGTGGAAAACCAAGATATAAATGAAATACACTGAAAGTGAAGAAGGAGAAAAAAGGAAAAAGAAACAAACCAACGATAAAGGGAAATAAAATGAAATCAAGTGATAAGGCACAAACAAGTAATATAGAATACAAGCAGGAGAAATGGTACATTCAAATGTAATATTGGAAACGAAACCAATAACTAACCTAAGTAAATAATAAATATTATTATCAATTAATTGATAAAGGTAACTGATATGTGATGAAATCCAATTAAATACTATTAGAAATAAAAATACACTAACCCACAAATTAGAGTTAGAGGTAATGATGAAATCGATAGAGACATAAATTTATTAATATTATTAATGATATTTGTAATGAAAGAGATAGTAAGGTAGTGAGAAAATAAACTTTAGTAAATAAGAAAGAGAAAGTAATTACAGGGATTACCCATTTAGAAACACTTAAAATAAAAACATTTAAGGAGTGCAAAAGTGGAAGTGTAAAAACCCCAAAGTAAAGTGATAAAGAAGAAACACTAAATAAATTATAATAAACAATAGATAATTTAAAAGTGAAGGTAATGAATAAATAAGAATAGTGCAAATGATAGTATTATGAAAAATAGTGAAGGATAGAAAAAACACTTAGTAAATCAATAAGAAACACTAAATGATTAATGGTGAACTATGTTAGTAATTAAGAATGTTGTTAAGAATAGTATTAGATGTAAACAATTAATTAAGAAGTAATGAACACTGAAGGGTGATGATAACAGTATTAATTAAAAAAGAATCTTATTGTTAAGTTTAATTGAATACAATTGTAGTTAAAAGGGAGAATCCCATGAAAGAGGAAACAGATAGTGTTACCATGGAGTGAAGGTAAAGATTATAAAAAAAATAAGAAGTTAAAAACAAAATCAATAAACACCCCATGTTATAAGGGATAATTATTTAAGTCATTTTAAAAGATGTGATGTTGTTTAACACCCAAAAAATAGTATAAAAGGAAATGAATTGTAAACTAACACTACATAATAATTGTTAAATAATTGTTTAATCAAATTTATGAATAGGATATGGCTGGAGGAATTGTACAGACCATAGGCCTAGATGTTATATTTTATGTGATAAAAAATAATAAGTAATAGCCATATTGATAGCAATGGCAAGTTAAATAAACATGCAGAACGTAGAAAACGAGAAAATCAGTTGGTAAATAATTAGCAATCCATGATGTGTAAAATAATATAAAACATACAAATAACACAAAAACAGATCCAAAACACATCAACAAATAACACAACCAATTATAATAACAAAACAAAACTCATTAGTTTAAAATGAAATGTAATTTGTAGGAAATAAGTAAATATAAGCAATGGCTACTTGGGCCTATGAAATACCTAACTGCCAGAAACAAATAAATACAAATTGTATGAAATCAACAAAGAAATTAACAAATCCAAGGCGAATAAACAACCAAGGATAATTTGTAAATCTTATTAAAAGAAAAATGTTAGTATAAGGACTTAAATTAAAAAAGAAATGTAATGAACAAATAGCGACATAATTGTACTAAAGTCAATATCTTATAGAACCCAACCTTAGGTGGTATCAAAACAATCTTTGAAAGGAAATAATAACAGTAGTGATAATATTTAATATGTAGGGAGGAAGACAGAAGAATATAAGCAATCAGAAGATATACAGCTATTTTGAATAATAATTCAAATATGATAACAATGGATTTATGTCAATTTAAGCCAATCAGATTTAATTAGTAACCATGACAACAGACGTTGGTTACGAATTTTTCCGTTAATTTATAGCACTCTCAAAGTGACGCTCATCAAGATTAGACGCCAAATATTGAATGACCTAAATTTTCATTTTTTTAATGTATAAAAGTAATCTAAATTCAAAAATATGTACCAAGATGAAGAAGACGAGGGACAATAACGTTTAACTGATGCCAAGGACCATTTTACACGAGAACTAAATGAAAAATCGTCTACATCTTAACATGAAAAGGACGCAAGACATACTTAAGCCCCAAGATTATTGAAAATTGATGACTAATGCAGCCCAATTACCTTTTTGACTGACGACAGTTTATACCAAGTCGTCTGATTTGATAAGTATAATTGAATTACCCAAATTCCAGGAATAAACTCACTTTAAATATTTCTCACAGTAAATTGAACTCTCACTATAAACCGTATATTCTCTTTCAAAGATTAATTAAGAAAAATAAAACACTGAAAATTTGTTAACGTAGAATATAACCTGTTGATCGAATACGAACTTTAGAAACACACTTAACTACACTACAGAACAAATTATAACCAAACACATTATTATTTAAGTACAAATAATGTAAGGTAATGTACTTTTTATTGTAATCATATTTAATATTTGTCTTGTAATCAAAAGAACTCCAGATTTTGAACGAGTACAATTGTAAACTAACAAAACAGTAGCCATACTGGACTGAATATCTCGTTATAACATCGATTTCGTCAACCTGAGAGAAATTGTTTCATTAGAGCTCTATAATATAGGTATTCGCACCCGCCATCTTTGCTCCGAGACTTTTAAATGTAATGTGGCGGGAGCAATGTAAGCACGCTGTGCGTTGCATTACTTAATGTAAATTATGTATGTAAATATTAATATTTTTACATATCAGGGTTATAACCTTAGTGTACTAATTTGATTTATGTATTACACACGAATATGTATAATAATCATCTCATCTTGTCAGTGAAAACAAGGTTATAAATACTGGTGTTAGAGATACTATTAATGTTATGTAGTATGTTTTGCAGATTGTTGTACTACATCTCATAATCATAATGACTGGTTGTTGTGCTGTAAATTGCAAAAATCGAACAGAAACTAATTTTAGAACATTCAAATTTCCGGCAGACCCTATTCGATGTGCAAAATGGATTCAAAATATGAGACGAGACAAATTTATACTAAGCAAGGGAATGCGTCTGTGTGAGGTAAATTTAATGGTTTTCCTTAAAAGTTTGTGAATGTTAATCATAACGACTAAAAATGTAATACACCTTTGCACTTTTAGGTTCATTTTGAAAGTTCAGTTTGAACAGGCACGAGTAGATTGTTGGAAAAAACTGAAGCCTAATGCCATACCGACTTTGTTTGACGTACCAAATCCACCTCCTAGGATCGGCCCAGTTCCACGCAGATCACTGTACAAGGTTGTTTATTTTTTTAATCCATTAATTATAAATATAATGTTAGACTATAACTAAAGCCCGGATTCACGTGCAATTGCATCTTTTTTTTTGCTAGTTCGTAAATGGCCAGTGACAAGTTATTTATCCGAATCGGGACGTGTAGGTCATTTTAACATACATTTTATTTTGCACAAAATTGCACGTTTTGGGGGTTACTGCATAAAATTGCACATTCTGTAGTTTTACTGCACAAAATTGCACATTTACCTGTTTTTCGAAAATCAGCTGCGCGATAGCCAAGCGCGAAACATACACGCAGATCGTAAACAAAGTCGAGAACAAAATCAGCACGAAGAAATTCTAGTCCAGTAAGCGCAGCTTTTGACGTAACAAAATTTTGACTGTCGATGGAATTTCACGAAATTTGATATGTATGTTCTATATGCACTCTAGAACAAAGTTAAACTGTACGCTTTTTATTTGGGGGTGAGAACCACCCCTTTTTCAAGGGTGATTGATAAAAAAAAAATTAACCCCAGGATCCAATAGAGAATCAAATTCTAAGCAAAAAAGTCAGTACGCAACTGTTTTGAAAAATGCGTTGTTTTCGAGTTATTCCAAATCAACATTTTCGATTTTTACCCCCAAAAAACAGGATTTTAGCGTAATTTTTAGCGAATAACTAAACAACGTTTGAGTTTATAGTAAAAATGAATAGGACCAAAATTATTCTATACGAAATAACAAACAAAATGCGTTTTGGCCGGGTTTTAATCCACGAGTTGTTTTCAAGATATGGCCGTGAGAAGTTGTAACTTGCAAATTTTTTGCCTGTACTAACAAAGTTTAACCCTTCCTACTAACCGAGAAAAATACTTTTTACTATAAAATGTCTAGTGCAATGAAAAATACATTATTGTTAATTTTAATAAAATGTTAAGCTAAACTTTTTATTATTAATTTTAACTAAATGTTAAGCAAACAACCTGAATATAAACTTAATAGTAAGTAAGTTAAAAATGTAAATTCGTGTTTATTAAAAATAGTTTTAGTAACTTTATTTGGACTTTTGGACAAACGAAGTTTAGTAAACATTAATTCAACAGCCATCTATTATAAACAGGAATAAAAGTAAAATCTGAGAATATATACCTAACAAAGTGGTAAGTGGTAACGATTGGTACGGTATTTGTTGTTTTTTAGACAAAATTATTCTCCTCTTACTATGGTCTGAATCAGTAAGTTTTAAGACGAAAACTATTATTTCCATATTTTTAAGGACGTGGGACATAATTTCACACTTTGAAATTATATTTTTGGCACGAAAAACTATAATAGTTTATGTAATATCGAAAACAAATTTATACTTCGTCCCATGTATACACAAGCGCCACCATAATATTATGTCAGTCTCGGAACAAAGATGGCGAGTGCGAATACTCCCTTTTATAGATCCTTAGCACAAATTATACAACACATTCCCTATGAAATAAAAATAATGGTTACACTCTGTACTAGTTACTTTATTTATTGATTTGTAATGTTTCAGTCTGACAAGAAAATTATACTTGTTTATTAATAAATTTGCACCGACATTAGTTATGAAACTAAGGATCTATAAAAGGGAGTATTCGCACTCGCCATCTTTGTTCCGAGACTGACATAATATTATGGTGGCGCTTGTGTATACATGGGACGAAGTATAAATTTGTTTTCGATATTACATAAACTATTATAGTTTTTCGTGCCAAAAATATAATTTCAAAGTGTGAAATTATGTCCCACGTCCTTAAAAATATGGAAATAATAGTTTTCGTCTTAAAACTTACTGATTCAGACCATAGTAAGAGGAGAATAATTTTGTCTAAAAAACAACAAATACCGTACCAATCGTTACCACTTACCACTTTGTTAGGTATATATTCTCAGATTTTACTTTTATTCCTGTTTATAATAGATGGCTGTTGAATTAATGTTTACTAAACTTCGTTTGTCCAAAAGTCCAAATAAAGTTACTAAAACTATTTTTAATAAACACGAATTTACATTTTTAACTTACTTACTATTAAGTTTATATTCAGGTTGTTTGCTTAACATTTAGTTAAAATTAATAATAAAAAGTTTAGCTTAACATTTTATTAAAATTAACAATAATGTATTTTTCATTGCACTAGACATTTTATAGTAAAAAGTATTTTTCTCGGTTAGTAGGAAGGGTTAAACTTTGTTAGTACAGGCAAAAAATTTGCAAGTTACAACTTCTCACGGCCATATCTTGAAAACAACTCGTGGATTAAAACCCGGCCAAAACGCATTTTGTTTGTTATTTCGTATAGAATAATTTTGGTCCTATTCATTTTTACTATAAACTCAAA
This sequence comes from Magicicada septendecula, assembly GCA_034769895.1. Lineage (NCBI taxonomy): Eukaryota > Metazoa > Arthropoda > Insecta > Hemiptera > Cicadidae > Magicicada > Magicicada septendecula. The sequence goes on along the minus strand of CM068370.1, from coordinate 274,722,282 downwards.
CGTTGTTTAGTTATTCGCTAAAAATTACGCTAAAATCCTGTTTTTTGGGGGTAAAAATCGAAAATGTTGATTTGGAATAACTCGAAAACAACGCATTTTTCAAAACAGTTGCGTACTGACTTTTTTGCTTAGAATTTGATTCTCTATTGGATCCTGGGGTTAATTTTTTTTTTATCAATCACCCTTGAAAAAGGGGTGGTTCTCACCCCCAAATAAAAAGCGTACAGTTTAACTTTGTTCTAGAGTGCATATAGAACATACATATCAAATTTCGTGAAATTCCATCGACAGTCAAAATTTTGTTACGTCAAAAGCTGCGCTTACTGGACTAGAATTTCTTCGTGCTGATTTTGTTCTCGACTTTGTTTACGATCTGCGTGTATGTTTCGCGCTTGGCTATCGCGCAGCTGATTTTCGAAAAACAGGTAAATGTGCAATTTTGTGCATTAAAACTACAGAATGTGCAATTTTATGCAGTAACCCCCAAAACGTGCAATTTTGTGCAAAATAAAATGTATGTTAAAATGACCTACACGTCCCGATTCGGATAAATAACTTGTCACTGGCCATTTACGAACTAGCAAAAAAAAAGATGCAATTGCACGTGAATCCGGGCTTTAGTTATAGTCTAACATTATATTTATAATTAATGGATTAAAAAAATAAACAACCTTGTACAGTGATTTGCGTGGAACTGGGCCGATCCTAGGAGGTGGATTTGGTACGTCAAACAAAGTCGGTATGGCATTAGGCTTCAGTTTTTTCCAACAATCTACTCGTGCCTGTTCAAACTGAACTTTCAAAATGAACCTAAAAGTGCAAAGGTGTATTACATTTTTAGTCGTTATGATTAACATTCACAAACTTTTAAGGAAAACCATTAAATTTACCTCACACAGACGCATTCCCTTGCTTAGTATAAATTTGTCTCGTCTCATATTTTGAATCCATTTTGCACATCGAATAGGGTCTGCCGGAAATTTGAATGTTCTAAAATTAGTTTCTGTTCGATTTTTGCAATTTACAGCACAACAACCAGTCATTATGATTATGAGATGTAGTACAACAATCTGCAAAACATACTACATAACATTAATAGTATCTCTAACACCAGTATTTATAACCTTGTTTTCACTGACAAGATGAGATGATTATTATACATATTCGTGTGTAATACATAAATCAAATTAGTACACTAAGGTTATAACCCTGATATGTAAAAATATTAATATTTACATACATAATTTACATTAAGTAATGCAACGCACAGCGTGCTTACATTGCTCCCGCCACATTACATTTAAAAGTCTCGGAGCAAAGATGGCGGGTGCGAATACCTATATTATAGAGCTCTATTTGTGCTTGTTAACTAACAACTAGATTTGATGGCCAGCGCTCACGCTGCATTTCGACAAACTACCTGCTCGATTCAGGAGGTTGAACAGGCAGGAATAAGTTTGAATGCGCCGGCTGTCATCGCTGAGAACACCTTTTTAACACATTATTTAATAAGTATAATTGTTTTCAATAAACAATTTGGCGCCACCCGGGATTCACAAAACCCTATTTAATGACAGGTAAGGTTACTACTGCGTTGTAGGTACTGGTAATTAAAACATCGCTACGGACTTCGTTAGCACAAGGATTGAAGTAACGACAGCAGTGTGAGGCGAACACACTACTTACATGTCGTTTAACAGAGACGACCGAGAATTTTATCGTTACAGTAGTGAAAACTCTCTCCCATAGAGGTATTTATGGAAGTGCTCCAAAGCTCTGACAATTGCCAACTACTCTCTCCTTGTAACACAATAATTTCTCTCTGGTTTAGAAAGCATCTTGCTGTAATATGCTATTACTCGTTCTTCATCGTTCTGTACTTGAGACAAAACTGCTCCTAGACCAGTATTGCTTGCGTCTGTGTCTATGATGTACTTCCCTTCGGAAGCTGGAAAAGCAAGAATTAGCTGGGAACATAATGCAATCTTCAAAGTCATAAATGCTTGGTCACACTCTCTCGACCACTGGAAGTTTCGTTTATTTTCCATTAGCTCATGTAGTGGTTTAGCGACAGTAGCGAAGCCTTTCACAAAATGTCGGTAATATGAGCATAACCCCAGGAAACTCCGAACTTCGTGTTTACTCTTCGGAACTGGCCAGTCTTTTACGGTGTCTACTTTATTAGGATCCATGCTAACACCCGTTGCCGAAACCAGATGGCCCAGATACTGTACTTCCTTCTGGAATAGAGAAAACTTCTTTGGGCTCAGCTTCAGTTGTGCACCGTGAATTCTAGTTAGAACTTCCTTAAAGTTTTCCAAATGATCTTCGAAAGTCTTCTCAATCACTATGACATCGTCTAAGTAAACAAGGCAAGTTTTCCACGTCAGGCCTCGGAGTATCAGGTCCATCAATCTCTCAAAGTTTGCCGGTGCATTACAGAGTCCAAATGGCATGACGTTAAATTGGAATAAGCCACTTGGGGTCGAGAAAGCGGTCTTTTCCTTGTCTTCTTGATGAAGACCCACTTGCCAATATCCACTCTTCAGGTCCAATGTGGAAAACCACTGTGCTCCGGACAACGTGTCGAGTGTATCGTCAACGCGAGGTAATGGATAGCAGTCTTTCTTTGTAACGTCATTTAACCTCCGGTAGTCTACGCAGAAACGCAATCCACCATCCTTCTTTGCTACCAGCACTACAGGGGAAGACCAAGTACTTGACGAAGGTTCGATTACTCCCTCTGTCAACATGTCCTGTACTAACCGAGACATTTCCTCTTGTTTAGATAATGGAGGCCTTCGAGGAGGTTGGCGTATCGGTGTTGTGTCCCCGGTATTGATGCGATGTTGCACAAGAGAGGTTCTTCCCAGTGACTGTCCCCGAACTGCAAAACAATCTTTGAATTCGTGTAAAAACTGTCCGAGTTCTTTTACCTCACCAATTGAGAGGTCGTTAGAAGATCTGTTCAATAATTCTTGCAGTTCCAATAATTTGGAAGTATCCGAAGAACTGGATCTTCGTTGCGTTATTCCGGCTACCCAGGCCATAGGAGTCAATTTCCCTAGGAGCGTATTGCTTTGTAAAGTGATAGCTTGATCCAAAATATTCGCCACTCTAATAGGTACATTTCCGGTTTCGTCAGGTTTTACTAAACTTCTGGCAATTAGTATGCCCGGTGTGCTGACTACCTGGGGTTCAAATATAGAGCACTGATTGCCCCTAGCAGTTCTAACCATGATGATCTTTTCGGAGTTTGGCGGAACAGTTACGGCCACTTGGTTTATGACATCCATCGATTTTCTACTGTCGTCATTGTTGATAGCATTACCTCTTCGCCTCCGATTCTCAAGACATTGTTTTTGAAGTTGACTATAAATCCGTATGCGTTCATAACGTCCACACCAAGAATTGCTTCATCCACAATGTCTGCAACAAGTACTTGATGATTAAACTCAAGTCTACCGAGGCGTAGGTGTATCTCCACTTTTCCATACACTTTTACAGGCCGTCCAGTAGCTGTTCGCAAGCTGCAAGAGCACCAGATTGGCTTGAGATCTGTCACCACGTCGGGGTGCACAATAGAAATTGTTGTGCCTGTGTCAACTGTAATCGAGGTTGGCCTTTCTTGAACAAATCCGGTAACTACCAAGCTCCCACTGTTTTTCTGAAGTGTAGAAATTGCGTATTGTCTAGGGGCTTCGTTCCTCCAGTTAGTCAACACATAGTTGTACCGACTATTGCTCGTTTCCCTGCTGCTGAATTCTAACCTGACAATCTCATTGTAGATGTCCAGGTTTCCCACATCTATAACACTTCGGTCTTCCATCCTTTCTTATTTTATTCTGTGGCACCGACCATCGAGTCTCTGTTCCTTGTTCTTCTTCCTCATCGTCGGTGCCGTCGCAATCTTTTAGCGCGCGCACTTTATGACTTGTCCAACCAGATGCTGATTTGGTGGCCTCAAATTGCAAAGCATGTACCAGGGCGTCCGCACTGTTCAGGTGTCTTGCCATTCGTAACACTTGCTGTAGTTCGTTATCTCGGACACCGGCAGTAAATGTCTGCATCGCAAAACTCGTTCAATAATCTTCTGGCGCTTCAGGATAGGCCAGTCTAACTAGTCTGTAGATACTTGCTTCAAACTGTTGATGGCTCTCCCTGGCATGCTGTCGCCTTGCTCTTAACTGAGTGCAGTACACATCTCGCAAATATTTATCACCATACCGTAATTCTAGAGCTTTTATCAACTCGGCATAGATGTTCTGGCTGTCAGGTGGCACTTTCTGTAGTAATTCTGCCGCAGGTGCTTTTAATGCAAGAAAGAGTGGAACAGCCTTGTCTTTCTCTGTCCAATTATTTATGCATGCAGCAGCTTCAAATTGGCGGAGGTACGTTGCCCAGTGACTGCTTCCGTGAAAGGTTGGAGCTTTGACATGAACTGTCCCTACTGCAGGCAAAGTGACTTTCTCTGTTAACTTATTTTCTGTGTCTTTTCTCTCTTTATCACTGGTACAGTCTGTTCAGAAATTTGTTTTGGTTGAATCTTCATGCACTGCTCAACTTCAATTTTAATTTGTTCTCTTATGTTTGCCATTGAGTTTTCTACTGCAGATATTTTTGTTGACATAACTTCTTCCACAGTCAAGACAGATTTTTCTACTTCAGCTATTTTATTTGACATGGATTCTTCTACGTCAGATATTCTGGTAATCTGATTATTGAGCTCACCTCATAATTCACCTACGTCACCACGTAGGAGACCCAATTCTGCGGTAGTATGTTCTTGCATCTGCTTTTGTTCATGAATTAACGCTTTGATGTCACCTGCTTCACGTTTACTTTCCTCTGCTTCGTGCTTACGTCGTTCCTGTTTCTTCCCTTTCTTGTATTCGTTCTTCTTTTTGTCGTCTTTCTGCTTCTTCTGCCTCTTGTCTGCGTCTTTCCTCTGCCTCCAACAGGAGGGTTTTCTGTCTCTCTTCCGCTTTCTCTGCATCTTGTCTGCGTTTCTCATCCTGTCGTTTTTCTGCTTCTTCCTGCGTCTGCCACAGCAGTGTTTGTAAAGCTTCCATCATCTGACTGGGATCCATGTTTACCGATTAATTACGAATCACATTCGTCTTGTACAAAGTATCCATTGTTTCCACTGTTAACCGTTCTATCCCAGTTCTGACACCACTGTTACGATGGTCTACTCGATCGTTGTAGGTACAGTGGAAACAAAATAAGTACAAGACACCAATTTAGTCATTAATCACACCTTTAATTTTTACAGTTAAACAGTTCGTAATTAACAACAATGTCTCCAACAAATCAAATGAAAATTGTTCACACGGAATAAAATGTCCACTAATATTAAAACTCAATTGTATTACAATTATACTGTCTGATTATAAAACACAACACTTCACTAATAACTACTTGAACGTAGTTATTAGTAGTATTAGTAGGGCCCCACTAATACTCTCGAACCACACTACCCAATATCTCGCATTGAACTGAAAACTAAGGCCGCTACCCCATGTATTTATAGTCACGCCACACACCAGAAGCTTCCAAACTGCGTCTTATCTCTCGTGAACTACGTAATTACTACAGCCTTGACACAGGCTGAGCGCCCGAGCGAAGCCCGGCACAGTCGAGAAGATTCTTGCAAAATGCGTATAGTAGCACGTACGCCACATGCGTTACATCGAGATCCTTCTGGCACATTCGATAAACGCGTAGATTGTTCTGTGCTGTCATAGCAATATGTTTACACTTAATGACTATTTTAGAATCATCAGATGGTTAAGCCACTTGGGCGTTTATTTTAGAATTATCCAGAAATGACCAGTGTTCATGTTCACTTTGTTTCAAAATCACACTTTACACATTATAACAATGTGGCATAATAATTAGGCAAGCTGTTTTGAAAATTATAAGTAAAGGTTTAAATTATAATTTCTTTATTTTTTTATATTGGAAGTAATATCATCATCAACAATCGGACATTAGGGCTTTGTTTATTAATGTTAGAGTCTATTAGTATATTATATTAAGAAGACCTAGTGTTGAGTTGGCAGACCTTCAAGCACTAGCTGTGTTGTGTATGTGTGTTTATGTATACAGACATAACTTTGTTTCTTATTTGTGAACAGCCAAACAGGTTCCACTAAATTGCCCAAGTTGTAAGGGTGATCAAGAATTTATTCCTGGATTTTGTTGTCCATGACGTGTCCGTTGTTATTAATTAACTATATGTAACACTACCGACTTGGATCACAAATGTTTATCAATAATAATTTGTGATCTGAGTCGGCTGTGTTATATATAGTTAATTAAGGAATTTATATTTGAGAATAGAACACACTGTACAATACTCAGGCCTAGCTCGAAATCACCTTTATGATCAACTTTGCTGGTATCCATTAAAACCATTCACACATTCTCTGTTGACAATCATTAAAAGACAGGTGAAAGGTAAAATAATTTAGTCAGCTGATGAAAGATTTTTAATATGAAACAGCATGTGTTAAAATAGGAGATGTTATTTTCTGAAGGAGCATAAATAAAATCTTTACATTGTTTATTGTTTATACAAAATTAAAAAGGTGATATCTAATTGTGGGCAATTCTTTAAAACTAATATAAAATCGTGTACTGTAGAAACAACTATTTTTTAGTCAATAATACGTTGTAATCCAGATAATGGTCTCTACCAACAAGACATCAGTCCACTGCTAACTTATCACAGGCTGGCCTTTTGAAAGTTCGTAGTTCTGGAAAAAGAAAATAGTAATATTATTTAAATGTTGGTAACTTTATTGTATACAATAAAGTAATTTAAATGTAATACCTTTATTGTATACATTCAGCTTTATGATGCCCCCTTTTGACAATCACAAAGTTTTAAGAAGCCTAGAGTAATTCCAGCCTTAATGTTAGTGCAAGCATGTAGCTTAAAAATGAAGCATATAGTTTATTTATTTGAATTCAATGGATGGACTATTGCCATCAAACAATTGACAGCTGTCTTAGGCTAAATACAAACCAAAATATTAGAAGTGAAATCTAATAAGCAATACTACATCAGTTGAGAGACAGAGAGTCACTTTTTAAAAGGTATTCTTGTAATATCCTTCAAGTTTCATAAATACATAAATTTTTTAAATAAACAAAGACTTATGTTTATATGCACACTATACACATACATCAGTACTGCACAAAGGTAACTGAACAATGCGACTGGTACATTGTATGTTGCAGTACTTATATAAGCCTACATATGTATGTTGTGTGTCTTATGGTGATAGTGTGTGTGTGTTCAGAACCATGATACATAGACTTAACAACATCCCCATGGATGAAAACGACTACAAAGACGAACTAAACACGATAAAATATCTAGCAGAATCCAACGGATACGACAGAACAATTGTCAATAAACTCCTACACAAAACAAACAACAGACAAAGACAGAAAACAACAAATTCATAACACTAACATACATCAACAAACAAACTGAAAAAATAGCCCACAAATTCAATAAAGCAGGATACAGAATCGCTTACAAAACTACTAACAGAACAGAACACACACTATCAAAACACATACACAAAGCACAAAATAAATTCGATCTACCTGGTGTTTACAAACTAAATTGCTCAGATTGCAACAAATTCTACATAGGCCAGACAGGACGTATCTTCAAACAAAGATACATTGAGCACACAAAGGCACTCCACTCCACTACAGAATCCACCTTTGCAAACCACCTCATTGAAGCAAACCACACATACAAAAACATCGACAATAACATGGACATTCTACACGTACACACAAAAGGTCGAAAACTAGACACTCTAGAACAATTGGAAATATACAAACACATGAAAACAAATAAAAACACTTATCTAATAAATACACAAATAAAAAAGATATCCTAAACGAACAGACACAATTCAAATCACACGCATTATTCGAACATATCACACCCCACACACACAACATCGATCTTTCGAAAATCGATACCGTCGCCAACAACAAGATGGACAGTGCTCCCAGTGGCAGCCTCTGAAGAAGCTTTTCAAAAGCGAAATTGGTTCAGGCTATAAGGTAAAACTTTTACGGTTTTATCCATAAAAAACTTTGTGTTCCGAGTCGGTAGTGAATTAATTATATTTACTCATGTTTTGTATAAAAGTATGAATAGATACAAGACACCTTTATTTACGTAATACTGTATTTAGAACATACTAATAATTATGCGGTAAAACATTTGTACTTATTAGGTATATTACATTATATATAACATAATACATAACATATAAATTACAATATATAACATTCAGAAAATTGAAAATTTTGTTTACATAACTTACAATAGCTGCAATGTTGTGTAAAAGTTTTGCAGACTGCTTCCCTGTCTGTTCCACCATTTTGAATAAAAATCCTGAAGGGTGCTGAAGGAGAATATGAGGATGATCAAATTCCTATTAAAAAAAATTAACAGTATTTTACTGAAAATAATTTACAAAAAATGTATGAAGTTTTAATGACCAGTATACAGTTTAATACAATATTAATCACATTTACTGAAATGTATTCAGATTTGGTAAGAAAAGACTATATATTTAATATCTTCAAATAAATACACTGGAAGTAGGTTTATTTTCCTATGATGCACGTCTTTACTGTTCATATATAAGTTTCTTTTTGAGAGTTCTTTTCACAAACAAAAATATAATTGTTTATTCATCACCTGCGTACTGCCAACGTTACCGTTGCGTATGTGTGTGTGTGTGTGTCCTGAATCCTGAGAATTTGATGATGATGATTATGCTGATGCTGTGTTCTCTGTCTCTATGGGTTGTTGTTTGTGATGGTCCAGAGTTCCTCCATAAGTCTTGGTGTGTGTGGTAAAGATGTCCTGATCGATCGGCAGACCGGCAGCGTGACGTTGTGTGATGATTTCTTGAGTGTGAGAGACCGCCCCAAAATTGCCGGTGGTATTTATACTGGATGGCAATCTGACAAGTCCAGGGCTGTTTCGACCTGTTAGATATTGTCACTTCATGCAACGTGTCCTTTTAATTACAAATCACTTTTTGGTTCATTTTCATGATTTTTTTAAACATACTCGTAGCAAAAGCGATGTCATCGTTTGTGTAATTTTTTTCTGGTCACTCACATATAACACACATATTAATTACTATTTAATTATACTAGTAATTAACATTAAATTACCTGGCGTCTTTATTATTGCAAATTTCTGCAATACTTTTACATCAGTATATTCATCAAAAATTCCTTAATGTAATGGTGTTTTTATAATGGGGTAAGTCTTTGTTCACAGGTTTAAAACGTATTAATTAGTTTATTTTTATCTGGTTAAAACCTGATTACAGAGAATTCGTACGCATCACCCCATTGTAGATTATTGCCTGTCGTAGCTTGCATTCACACACACAAACACACAAGTGCTGTACTCACTTGTGGGGGCAGGTGTACGCTTTCTGACAATTCTTATCCTGCATAATATTGTTAAAAACTGTTCATATATTTTTCTATGCTAAATATTTACAAACATACCGCCCTGGTCATATATGCAAATACAGTGCACGCCACTTATTGTCATGGATAATGTTATCATTCGGATATTCATATCACTTTCATGAAGACCCGTCCGGACAAATATTAAAACATTGAAAAAATGTCGCTTATTGTAATCAATAATTCGGTTTATGTTATCATATTTTTGCTTTCGTAAAACTTTTGTCTGAGAATATCTGGGGTGACTGTACTGCATTCATAAAACGAATTACACTGTCTGCGACTCTTTGTCCTCTGGTCATAGTGTTTACAAGTTCTGAAGGACGAAGTAGAAGGGGGTGCAGTCGGCCATTCACCCGCTCAACTTTCACTTTCGAGCAATAAACCCATGTTCGACCCTTCAGTATAGCTACAGCTTTTACATTGTGAAGTTTACGTTATTGCAGTGAAATTATGGCTAGTGTGGAGAATAAACATAAAGATTTAAACTTTAAAGACAAACTTTCAATCATAGAACGCTATGACAAATTGCCTAAAATGAGTCAACGCAGTGCGGCAGTGCAGTTACAGATTTCACAACCTCTTCTGTGCAAATTGTTAAAAAATCGGGACAGTATTGTGAGGGCTGGAAAAGAAAACCAAAACTTGAATTGTAAGAGGTTTCGTGGTGTAAAAGACAATGAGGTTGAATCAGCTCTAAAACTTTGGTTCACTAATGTTCGTGAACAAGATGCTCTCATGTTGATGGACCTCTGATGCGACAAAAAGCAGAAGAACTTGATAAGAAAATGGGAAAAGATGATTTTGTAGCAACAGAAGGATGGTTTCATCATTGGAAGAAACGAGAGAACATTGTGTACAAACGAATGCATGGTGAACAGAAGGATGCTGATTTCTCTGGTGCTGAAAGATGGTTGGAAGAGGAGTGGCAAAAAATTATATCCCTGTACTCTCCGGATTGTGTGTTTAATGCAGACGAGACCGGACTGTATTATCGCGCCTTGCCTGAGCATACTTATTTGTTCAAGAATGAAAGTGCTAAAGGTGTAAGACATCCAAGGGACGCTTAACTGTCTTGTGCTGCGTAAATATGAATGGTGACAAAGAAAGGCTTCTGGTAATTGGCAAAAGCAAGAACCCATGATGCTTTAAAGGTGTGAAGAAATTTCCAGTAGACTATCATTCAAACTCTAATGCATGGATGACTGCATTAATATTCAAAGAATGGCTATTAAAATGGGATAGTTGGTTAAACAGGAAGATCGTCTTGCTGATTGATAATTGTACAGCACACAATATAAACTGTGAGTTAAAGAACATCAATCTTGTGTTCTTACCTGCCAACACAACTTCATTGATACAACCATGCGACCAGGGGATCATTCGAACCCTAAAGGGATATTATCGCCATGAGATGCGCACAAGACAAGACATGAGACGTTGCACTATCACAACACAGTACATATAATTATTACCTATAAGGTAGCACCTTCGCTACAAACTTATATTCCAGGGATGATTACTATTATTTCTGAGGTATCCTAATACTTTTCTTAACTTATTTATTTAGTTGTTCTGTAGTTCCATTTATCATATTATTCACCAGTATAGTAGTTAAAGCTGTTCAATATTCATTTTAAATTCTTCTTAGTTCCGTGCTGTCAATTAATTATTCTTTAGCATACGTATTTTATTATTTTTTATTCACTCCCATTTCCTTCTGCAATTAAACACTGAATCTCCTCCTTATCATAAATTGTATGGCATATTCTTCCTTCATTTAACTCATTTCTAACCCTTCTTTCTCTTTTTTTATGTTTATAAGTTTAAAATAATTTCTTCTGAATTATATAGTAAGGTGTTCTTACTTATTTTGGAATTTTGTGGTTTTTTAAATTGATTCCACATAATTTCTCTGAAGTATCGTGTAATTAGCTTATTTCATTTAACAGTTAGTTTAATATATTTTAATTAGTTTCTCATTATTTTCCTTTGATGTGCTTGATTCTGTATCCATAAAATATGTCCCTTTTCTCTATATTCTGTTTGGAATCTGTTTAACCGTGGTCCATTATTTCCTGTGTACTGATTGTTCGGATTTCTCTAGTGTGTAGAATTATTTCCATCCTTGTGACATACCTCACTATCATCTGGTTCTTGAATGTTGAAATCAACAAGATATCTTGCATTTTGTTGCCCTAACAACCATCTTCCTCTTATGTTATTGGATAATATTTGTTATCCTAGAGCCGTAATTAGGAAATATTCTTACACTTATTTAATAAAATACTCCCTTATTATAATTACATTAAATCACATAAAACTTTCACTTAATTTGCCTTATTAAACTGTATACCTTTTACTACATTTTCTTCTTAATCAACTTATTTTAAAAGGTATTATTTTCCTTTTACAAAATACTAATTTTAGGCCTACTGGTTTTATTACATGTTATAATTTTTTTGTTTTTAATTTAATTTTTCTGACCTGACCTACTGTACAAAGAGTCACTGGCTTATGGCCAATTATTCCAATTTTAAATTCCTGATTTCAATTTATTATTATTATTGAGTTTATCATTGAACCCTTCATCGGTTTTTAACATAATTATAATGACCACTTGACAATTCATTAACAATTATTGTCTTCCTGACCAAGTTTACAAATATTATTTTAAGACATCTTCATTAATTATTCAAAGTAAATTCACTTAACATGATACCATATATAATAAATACACTTGTATTTAATTACTTAAATACAAGTTTAACATGAATGAAATTAGTATCCATTACTTAATACTTTCTTAAAGCAATGGCTCCACATCTGCTACATACAAAACACAAAACAAATATCATGTAAACACAATATCATGATAAAGCACAACAACAGGTACATCTTTATAAAACATTAAATATTAATTAAACAGTCTATTATATTCAAACTCATCCACAGTAAACTCATCTCATTAGACACAGTGTTTATAGTTTACATCTTACACTGATCACTCCATATTTTGTATTTAGCTACATTTTTACTAATTTATTACCTAGTAACCTTACTAGGTATCATCAATATATTTTTTTGGGTGAGACTGGCCCTCTTGACCTTAATTATGACATACCATGGTCATTGTTTTCAGTTATTTTGACAAAGTTTTTATGTAACGTCGGGGACCTTAACTTTGTTACATTACATAATACTCCCCCTCCGAAAGAAGTTTATTTTGGTTGAATATAGTTTAGTTGAAATAAACTTATAGTTTCTTCATGCCTTGGAATATTTATTTAATAAAATTATCAATTTATAATGGTTTCAGTTTTTCATTGTTTCTGTTTTAATATGCAATTCAATGGGTTCTTTGGGGTTTATTTTCTCTTTCTATTCTTTAAACTTTTAATTGCACTGGAAAACTGTGTTGACACTCATTGTATATCTGGTCATTAATTCTCTACTGGTACCTCCCTCAGTTGTAGACCTGTCCTTTTCTCTGGAACTCATAACTTCTTCTAGCTTATTACGCCATCATTTCTTATTATCATATTTATATTTAATTACCTCGCTTGGTGTATAATTCCTAAAATACTATATTTCCCTAATATCATAGCTGGTACGGAATCAGAGGGGCACTATTGGCTTCCATTACTCTGCCGTTTCCCTAACTATATCTTCTGAGATCGGAGGAACTTCATCTCTGTCCAGAAAAAAAATAAACGTTGCACTATCACAACACAATACATATAATTATTACCTATAAGGTAGCACCTTCGCTACAAACTTATATTCCAGGGATGATTACTATTATTTCTGAGGTATCCTAATACTTTTCTTAACTTATTTATCTCGTTCTGTAGTTCCATTTATCATATTATTCACCAGTATAGTAGTTAAAGCTGTTCAATATTCATTTTAAATTCTTCTTAGTTCCGTGCTGTCAATTAATTATTCTTTAGCATACGTATTTTATTATTTTTTATTCACTCCCATTTCCTTCTGCAATTAAACACTGAATCTCCTCCTTATCATAAATTGTATGGCATATTCTTCCTTCATTTAACTCATTTCTAACCCTTCTTTCTCTTTTTTTATGTTTATTAGTTTAAAATAATTTCTTCTGAATTATATAGTAAGGTGTTCTTACTTATTTTGGAATTTTGTGGTTTTTTAAATTGATTCCACATAATTTCTCTGAAGTATCGTGTAATTAGCTTATTTCATTTAATAGTTAGTTTAATATATTTTAATTAGTTTCTCATTATTTTCCTTTGATGTGCTTGATTCTGTATCCATAAAATACGTCCCTTTTCTCTATATTCTGTTTGGAATCTGTTTAACCGTGGTCCATTATTTCCTGTGTACTGATTGTTCGGATTTCTCTAGTGTGTAGAATTATTTCCGTCCTTGTGACGTACCACACTATCATCTGGTTCTTCCATCTTGTCGCTATAAAATTTTCATTTATGCTAAAGTTTACCATTGTTTTTCGTACTGATTCTTCCGTACTGTTTCTTAATCGTTCAAATGGTTCATACATAATCTCCATAAGTCCTCCATGCTCCTCGGTTAGTTTTGGCTTTTTCGGTCCTTCTAATCTATCTAGGAATTCAATTGTGGTTCGTTTAGTGTTTCTTAATTGCCTTATTTCTCTGGGTTCCGTAATTGGTATATTATGCAGCTTAACTAATCCCCCTTTAATCATCTCCAATCCTTCCCGTGTATTCATTAATTTCCTTTGACGTTTTTGCCTTATTTTCATTGTCTTCATTTCATTGTTAACCCGTTCTATTCTTCCGGCTATGTTGATTTGTACCTCGTCTAATTTTCCTTGTGTTTCCGCTTGTATCTCCGTTACACTAATTTTGATATTAATTTCTATATTATTTATCCGGGTAGTCACCCCTTCCTTGAACTCTATAAGTTCCTCTTTTGTTTGGTCGACTCTTTGACTGATTGTTTCGTTAATATTTTTTATCTTCTCCTCCGTATTATCGTTAATTTTGTCTATCCTTCCATTTATGCTTTCATTTATACTATCTATTTTCTCATGTATTTTTCTAAACTCTTCTCTAGTACTATCAATGGAACTGTCGATTTTCTCATTTATTTGTCTAAAATCAGCCTTCAATTGTTCATTATTCTCATTTATAATTTGCCTTAAGGTTTCACTAGTACTTTCCTTAATACTGTCTATTTTTTCATTGATTAGTCGGTTGTTCTCATTTTGTTTCCTAAAATTTTTATTAGTTTCCTCTTTATTCTGGTCAAATCCTTCCTCCATTTGTTTTATTAAATTTCCGCTTAAATCCTCGTTTTGTTTCCTTGAGTTTTCCTCCATTCGTTTAAAATTTTTATTATTGGCTTCCTGCTGTTTCTTGGAATCTTCTTTAATTAATTCCCATAGTTTTAGTAAATCCATATCATCTCTGGCTTCCTCCTTGTCACCCGCCTGTTGTTCCTTTTCAATGTCTGTAACTATTTCTGCTTCTTCCTCCCGTCTATCTTCTTCCGTTTTTTGGTCTTTCACCGTCCTTTTAGAAACACCTCTCGTATGCATTCCTGTGCCTCTAATAGTTGCCTGCTCCAGTTAAGTAATATCGATATAGTCGATTTTTTACTTAACTAAAGCCCACTCGTTGAGCGCCAATTTGTAACAATTAATATAACAATCAATGTTACTTCTCTTCGAAACTCTTATTCAATATAATTCAAGATTTGTAATATAAATACACTTATAAGTATAATATAATAACTCCTGTATTTATTTTATTTTAAGACCCACTGTTGGGTTCGTCAATTTGTAACTTAACTATTAGTGTGTATTTTCTGTATTTCAGAAGTTCAAAAGCTCCGCTGTGGAATACGTCAATCTGTAATATTTTACTGTAGATGATATCTCCTGCAAATCAACGTTAATTTATTTATAAAATTATTTATTAAGTGGTTGATATTATTCGGTTGTTGATCATAGACCTGTGTTAATTAGTTATCAAGTGTTTTACCAGAGAAAACGCTATATTACCGTTATTATAGTGAATAATTCAGTATTTTTCTCCAACCCTAGTCGGTATGTATTATCTAAATTGAAAAGAGCGGAGTGTGGAGAGAGTAAGTTAGTTCTCTATTCTCCCGTATTCACCAGCTGTCTGCAAACGAGCGCTGTTGTTGGCGATTGACCCGTTATTATAGGTTAGGTCGTTCCACTTGATGCTTTTATCAATGTCTTTCTCTGTAAAATTCACCCTATTCGAAATACAATAATTATTCTACAATAACACAAAATCGTCAAATACAAGAAGGGTTCTTTATTTTATCTAATTTTTAAAATTCCAACAGTTGCCTTCTCCTGCTATTAATACATCATATCGATCACACAATACAGAATCGATTTGTTATTGAACTCGTGTTTTAGATGTTACAATTTAATTATAATTTTCAGTTTATCTTTTATCTCAGGGTACATGTAATTCTTTTAACTATTAGTAAGATCAGGTAATGCAAATTTAAGGTTACTAAGTATTACAATATTGTTATGAACTCTTATTATATAAAATTAAACATAAGCAGGTTATTTACCAAACTGGATAGGATACTTAATGTGGCCGTGTCTGGTTACGACGAAGCGAGGACGGAATGGCTATGCAACTCTTGAATAAAAACAGCATCCAGCTTCTCAATAAAGGTTTAGATTTGATGTCCCGGAATGTAATAGAAGTTCAGTTCTGGTCTTCGTTATTCTTCACGATTCTAGTAGTTGCCGGTCCCAATGGAATTTGTGTAGTATTAAGACTTCGTTTGTTTGTTGAACGTGAGGTTTGGTACTTCAATACAAAAGTTTTTCGTTTTTTTTTAAATTAATTTTGACTTCCTCTGCTATGGATCATCTATGTTTAATTATAATTCATTCATTTTCATCATCACACTTTTACTGTAGGTAGGAATGAGTATTTTTAATTCAGTTATCTTTAATGGTATGCAGAATTATATTTGCTGAGATATAGACTCAGTCCTTTTAAATGGATTTCTTTTATGACAATTAATTAATTTAATTTTAATTCATACAATTTGGTTTTCTCTTTTTTCAATTTGTATGCTGAACTTTACCCATTAACATATAACAATTGAATGTTGAAATCAACAAGATATCTTGCATTTTGTTACCCTAACAACCATCTTCCTCTTATGTTATTGGATAATATTTGTTATCCTAGAGCCGTAATTAGGAAATATTCTTACACTTATTTAATAAAATACTCCCTTATTATAATTACATTAAATCACATACAACTTTCACTTAATTTGCCTTATTAAACCGTATACCTTTTACTACATTTTCTTCTTGATCAACTTATTTTAAAAGGTATTATTTTCCTTTTACAAAATACTAATTTTAGGCCTATTGGTTTTATTACATGTTATAATTTTTTGTTTTTAATTTAATTTTTCTGACCTGACCTACTGTACAAAGAGTCACTGGCTTATGGCCTATTATTCCAATTTTAAATTCCTGATTTCAATTTATTATTATTATTGAGTTTATCATTGAACCCTTCATCGGTTTTTAACATAATTATAATGACCACTTGACAATTCATTAACAATTATTATCTTCCTGACCAAGTTTACAAATATTATTTTAAGACATCTTCATTAATTATTCAAAGTAAATTCACTTAACATGATACCATATATAATAAATACACTTGTATTTAATTACTTAAATACAAGTTTAACATGAATGAAATTAGTGTCCATTACTTAATACTTTCTTAAAGCAATGGCTCCACATCTGCTACATACAAAACACAAAACAAATATCATGTAAACACAATATCATGATAAAGCACAACAGGTACATCTTTATAAAACATTAAATATTAATTAAACAGTCTATTATATTCAAACTCATCCACAGTAAACTCATCTCATTAGACACGGTGTTTATAGTTTACATCTTACACTGATCACTCCATATTTTATATTTAGCTACATTTTTACTAATTTATTACCTAGTAACCTTACTAGGTATCATCAATATATTTTTTTGGGTGAGATTGGCCCTCTTGACCTTAATTATGGCATACCTTGGGCATTGTTTTCAGTTATTTTGACAAAGTTTTTATGTAACGTCGGGGACCTTAACTTTGTTACATTACATAATACTCCCCCTCCGAAAGAAGTTTATTTTGGCTGAATATAGTTTAGTTGAAATAAACTTATAGTTTCTTCATGCCTTGGAATATTTATTTAATAAAATTATCAATTTATAATGGTTTCAGTTTTTCATTGTTTCTGTTTTAATATGCAATTCAATGGGTTCTTTGGGGTTTATTTTCTCTTTCTATTCTTTAAACTTTTAATTGCACTGGAAAACTGTATTGACACTCATTGTATATCTGGTCATTAATTCTCTACTGGTACCTCCCTCAGTTGTAGACCTGTCCTTTTCTCTGGAACTCATAACTTCTTCTAGCTTATTACGCCATCATTTCTTATTATCATATTTATATTTAATTACCTCGCTTGGTGTATAATTCCTAAAATACTATATTTCCCTAATATCATAGCTGGTACGGAATCAGAGGGGCACTATTGGCTTCCATTACTCTGCCGTTTCCCTAACTATATCTTCCGAGATCAGAGGAACTTCATCTCTGTCCAGAAAAAAAATAAACGTTGCACTATCACAACACAATACATATAATTATTACCTATAAGGTAGCACCTTCGCTACAAACTTATATTCCAGGGATGATTACTATTATTTCTGAGGTATCCTAATACTTTTCTTAACTTATTTATCTCGTTGTTCTGTAGTTCCATTTATCATATTATTCACCAGTATAGTAGTTAAAGCTGTTCAATATTCATTTTAAATTCTTCTTAGTTTCGTGCTGTCAATTAATTATTCTTTAGCATATGTATTTTATTATTTTTTATTCACTCCCATTTCCTTCTGCAATTAAACACTGAATCTCCTCCTTATCATAAATTGTATGGCATATTCTTCCTTCATTTAACTCATTTCTAACCCTTCTTTCTCTTTTTTTATGTTTATTAGTTTAAAATAATTTCTTCTGAATTATATAGTAAGGTGTTCTTACTTATTTTGGAATTTTGTGGTATTTAAATTGATTCCACATAATTTCTCTGAAGTATCGTGTAATTAGCTTATTTCATTTAATAGTTAGTTTAATATATTTTAATTAGTTTCTCATTATTTTCCTTTGATGTGCTTGATTCTGTATCCATAAAATACGTCCCTTTTCTCTATATTCTGTTTGGAATCTGTTTAACCGTGGTCCATTATTTCCTGTGTACTGATTGTTCGGTTTTCTCTAGTGTGTAGAATTATTTCCGTCCTTGTGACGTACCTCACTATCATCTGGTTCTTCCATCTTGTCGCTATAAAATTTTCATTTATGCTAAAGTTTACCATTGTTTTTCGTACTGATTCTTCCGTACTGTTTCTTAATCGTTCAAATGGTTCATACATAATCTCCATAAGTCCTCCATGCTCCTCGGTTAGTTTTGGCTTTTTCGGTCCTTCTAATCTATCTAGGAATTCAATTGTGGTTCGTTTAGTGTTTCTTAATTGCCTTATTTCTCTGGGTTCCGTAATTGGTATATTATGCAGCTTAACTA
Source organism: Magicicada septendecula (assembly GCA_034769895.1). Lineage (NCBI taxonomy): Eukaryota > Metazoa > Arthropoda > Insecta > Hemiptera > Cicadidae > Magicicada > Magicicada septendecula. The sequence goes on along the minus strand of CM068370.1, from coordinate 274,703,106 downwards.
ATCCCCCTTTAATCATCTCCAATCCTTCCCGTGTATTCATTAATTTCCTTTGACGTTTTTGCCTTATTTTCATTGTCTTCATTTCATTGTTAACCCATTCTATTCTTCCAGCTATGTTGATTTGTACCTCGTCTAATTTTCCTTGTGTTTCCGCTTGTATCTCCGTTACACTAATTTTGTTATTAATTTCTATATTATTTATCCGGGTAGTCACCCCTTCCTTGAACTCTATAAGTTCCTCTTTTGTTTGGTCGACTCTTTGACTGATTGTTTCGTTAATATTTTTTATCTTCTCCTCCGTATTATCGTTAATTTTGTCTATCCTTCCATTTATGCTTTCATTTATACTATCTATTTTCTCATGTATTTTTCTAAACTCTTCTCTAGTACTTTCATTGGAACTGTCGATTTTCTCATTTATTTGTCTAAAATCGGCCTTCAATTGTTCATTATTTTCATTTGTAGCTTTTCAACTATTTTGATTTATTATTTATTTTTATCAAGTGCATAATTATCGTACTTACCGCATAATTATGGTATTTGCTCCTGTGCTCATGGTTCACTTGCTCTTATGACTTTTATTTATTGGGTCCAGGTTCGTTATAGGCGAGATTGCGGAAACAGTGGAGTGCGAAATAAAAACTCTATAAGCGTTTTTATACATGGACATTGTTTTTACTCAAACCAATTATGCATATTTTCCATACAGGTTATAATGACGTTATTTCTCTACAAAACAAGATGGCGTCTGCCAATTATTCTTACTACGCTATATAATATTCAATGTTTCATTCTTCTTTATTTATTCATTTTGGCTTAATATCTTTTGTCAGTCGTTATTGCAAGTTTACTGAGGTTAATAAAATTACGTTTCCACAAACCAATGTCTACATTGTAGGCCGGCCTTTCATTCTACCATGCGTTCACGCGCGCACACACACACACACACACACACACACACACACACACACACACACACACACACACACACACACACACATTACATGTTATTTCATTTTATATTTCTGATCTCATATAAAAAATCTCATATGTTATCTCATATGTTAAAAGGTTGGATACATTTTGGATTTAACTTTCCTGCTGGTAGACTAGAAGTTCTTGTAGTCCGGCTTACTTCTGCTATTAAAATTTTGGGCCGAGATCTCACTGTTCAACTATTCTGTTCTCCTTTTAAGCACTCAATTTAGAATTTACATTTTTTACTGATGATTAACTGATTTGCAAGTACAGTATTGTTGACTGTTATTTAATTATTCACATTTTAACTGATTTTTACACCTTTAATGGCCATGACGGCCAGCATAATTTTACAACTTGTTGCCGCTTGGGCTGATGTCTTCAGAGTGGGCAGACTTTGTGTCGTATTGTCGACAAGTGGAGGGGATCAATTGTGATCCACGATTCGTCCGTATCAGCTGACGGCATTGTTTTTCATCATCGTTATAGCGTGTGTCAATATTGTAACGTTACCAAATATGGCAGTTACATAAAATAAGCTAATATAACGTCAAGAAAGAGAAAAGCATGAAAGTATGTCTAGATAAATAAACCTATGTGTATAAAAGTGTGTATCTACAGATATATTAGTATAAAATTCCAACGATGAGGAAGAAAGTGTTAACATAGCAACATCAAATACGAAATGAAGAAAGAAGATGACCATGAGCCAAAACAAAAATATCAGTGACCAGACCCAATAGGATCCAACAGTGAGGGGAACCAACAAAATAAGGACCAATAAAAGCCAACAGTGAGGGAAATCACAAGAATAATACCACTACCAACGACGTAATGACAATACAAATAAACTCCAACAGTGAAGGAAACAAATGAAGATAAATGACTACAATGAAAATATCGAAGAAGACATTCAAACCTAAAGAAGAGGGAAGAAGAAGGACAAGGAAACGTACCATGAAGAGAGAAGAAAATGGATAGACCATGTAAGGACTCATCATTCATCAAGTGTACTAGAGACAATAATAGTGACTAGAGGAATAGTGATTATCGACTATGTAAAAACAGTGTTTAACATTTAAGGAACCACAAACAATTACAGTGAGTACTTAATATAGATGTGAAAACCTGTGACCAGTTAACTAATTTTTAACCTAATAAACCACACAAACAATTCCAGTGATAAGGTTTATAGTGGAAGAAAATGTGTTACTTTCATAGTGAAACTATCAAGAATTAAATAGTCAAATATACACAAACAATTAGTGTGACTAATTTAATAAAGATTGTGATCCATATAGATAATCATAAGACCACCAGAATAATATAAAATCGAACAATTATATTATTGTTCATAGAGAACTGACAATAAAAACTTTGTTATATATCAAACAAATGTGACAGGAATTAGATACAACCAATGACAAGAAAGATATTGTAATTAGTACAAAAAGATTTGTATTATTGTTTAAGAAGAAGTAGAGTAAACATGTGTATTAAAACAATTAAAATATTGTAGTAAAATACCATACTGAAGTCATGTTAGTAGTAGCAAAATGCTGCATTAGAACATGTTGTACATTGTTACATAACCCCATAGGAAAGATACCTATGAAACAAAAAAATCATACATGTTAATTTAACCAAATAACCATCAACTATAATATCAATCAAGGATTTGTTATAAATAATGATACACCCTAATAGACAGTGTATTATATTGAGATACCATACAAATAAAACAGATCAAATATAATGGCACAAAGATAGGAAAAATGGAGCCTAGTATGCCCAATTAGTTAGACAAAATACAGTATTAAAACAAGTACCAATGTTAATGAAAGTATTACCAGTAGTTAGATGAACATCTGGTACTACTATGAGAACAGATTATAAATATAATGACAATAGTTTTGTAACCAAAATATTGTAAACTAGCTAACTAAGAACACATAGTCAGGAGAAAGCAGAAACAATGTAACCAACTAATTTAGCAAGATACTTTATTAAAGCTTAAACAAAAATTGATAAGAGTGTTACCAGTAGTAAGAGGGACACCTAGTGCTACTTTGAGAACAGACCATGACCATGAAAACAGTCATTTTATATATAAATTATAAAAAACCAAATGACCATGATGGTGGAATTCAAATGTAAACAAACAATGAGGAGCAAGTTATTTATGCAAAATGCAACATACAAACTTGTTTAAAAGTAGACAAAAATGTTATCAAGGATCAGAAAAATGTCTGATACTACTTTGGAAATCTAAATCAAGTGTAGCAATAACAATTTAAGTATTGTTTTAACAAAAATAAATGACTACCATGCTATGACACAATGTAAACAGACCCATTACTAGAAATTGATGGGTTCTCAGTTAGTTAAAAGCTGACAAATATATGTAGGGAATTAGGCACTATAAGCGTACACTAATTGCATTAATTACATAATATACCTTGTATGAAAAAAACCAGAAGTAAAGTGACAATTGTAAGAAAAAAGATAGGAGGATACTAAAACAATGTAAATAGTATATGAAATACAGCCATGTACATATACTTAAGTACAAAATTATGTAAATAGACATTTCTATTGTTATTAAGTTACAATATCAGTGTTATTAGATAAGAAAAGTTAGTTTTAGGTACAATTGTGAATAATCAAATATGGACGCCCAAAGACGCCATAACTAGATATTGTTTGGGTAACAATTATTCCCAAATTTTGTGTTAAACAAGTTGAGATATGGACTCAGAGCGTTTAATTGAAAGTGTTTTAGTGTAAATAATTAAGTTTGGTGTAATAAACTTATTAAATATAAGATGCACCATAAAAATTAATAAAATCGTTATGGTGATTGAAGTAATGGACGGATTATAATCTTGTTTGGACTTTAATTAAAGCGCAGGATGTCCGCAATTTATTGACACTAACCGTTTAACGATAAGACAAATATTAAGGAAGTTATTACAATTTTAAACTTTCTAATTATTTTTTGTACCAGTGCTGACGTCATATAGCCTCAAACGCAAACGCCAAAATTGGTAAAAAATTAAATATTTTAAGAAAATAAAGTACTTTGGGTTAGAGAGTTTAATCGTTTCAGCCAATCGAATGAATGAAAATTGGCAGACAAGCCACAGACGCTTCGAAGGAGCGTCAGAGTCGTCTATCAACCATCGAACGGACAGGTCATGTCACTCTCCGAACAATATATGAAGAAGTTTATTTTTTGAATTGTGCGCGACATGTAAACATTAGTAACTGACATACACTAACCTAAATACTACACAAGCATTGACGAGTGAACTGTGCGGAGTGACTAATATTTAAGTACGATCAGTGTACAATATCGATCGTATTTACGAGTGTTGTGTAAAAGATAAAAACAGGGAGTACAATTTTTTTATTTAATTAACAATGAAACAGAAATAAAATTTCTGTAAATACGTAATGTTGATATACTACGCAAGTCAGTAAAAAGCGAAGTATCAAAAATGATGATGGAATTTATCAGAATTAATGAAAGTATTAATTCGCAATTACTAATATGTTGAATAAATATTTTAATTATTTATCATAATTAAAAGAATCATATTTGAAGTACTTATTACAAAATACGAGCAATATCAATAGTCGCTCAATTGACTAACGTTGTTTTTTTTTATTTTTTCTATTTTAAAGTAAATATTTTAACTTTTATGCGAAAGAGTATTGTGTGATACTGATAATGACACATCAGAACTACTATAAATAATATGTATATACTTAGATTAAGAAGAAATAAATATTCAAACTAATTAATTATAATAACAATTCACGTTATGAGATAACCTTAAAAACATAACCGTAACTTGCCACTTTCTTTGTTACAAGTCTGTTCTCAAGTAAATCCAAACCAGATGGAAATAATAACAAGAGTTTTTTAATAACTTTTTCTCTTGTAAGTAAATAATTCCCACAGCGAATTATTAAAATATAGTAATACATTTCAGTAGTGCAAGCTAACGCACTCGTTGATTGTCTATTAAATACTGTATAATGCATGCGGATTCCCGCGTACGATAATACCATAACTATCAGTTATATGGTACTAATTTTCTATTTTTATATTTGTTTGTTTGTTTTTAATTATTGTTCATTTAATATCATTATTAATGCCACATCTTGTGCCTGGCATCATGCTACTTAAAAGAACCACACGAACATGGTAATTAACTGATATAAGAGGACATAACCTCTCAAATTAAAACTATTGTATAACCAACAGGGTTACCAGCCTTGAGGCTAAGCAGAGTCTTATTTTAAATTTTGTTAATTGTAATTATTATCCGTAAAGTTATTAGTAAATGATTGTCAATTTTTAAAGGATTTTATAACATCATTAACCGTTAATAAACCTCTACATTTTGTTACCAGTGGAAAAAGAGTATTATTTCAAACTTAAATTAGCTCATTTATTATTAGTCAGTTCTATCAAAAGGTGGCGGAAGAATTCAAATAATTCTGATAACTCAGAACCTTGTTTAGCTATTATATCATTTTATTGTGCATGCTAGTCACATTGGATATTCAACCAGAATATCTATTTGTATATGCAGTGTGTGTATATCAGCTGAACCGTCACCGAACAGGACTACAATATCCACGTGTGGTAAGTGGGGGAGGTTACTAACGGAGTGCGAGAAATATTTTGAATTAAAGAAGTGAACCATCGATACCCACATATTTGGCAATTACAATCACACTAATAACAATAATAATTATAATTTGAACATTTTATCAAACAACATTATCGTAGATACCGGTGCGTATCTGCAATTACACTACCACACCACTATATCAATCCGTATCCAGGATCGTTGTATTACAACGTGGCGCCCAACGTCTGAGCGCGGATTAGGGAAAAAACATACTATAACCAATAATATAATAACCCCAATCCGTCAAGAGACTGCAAGTACATTGCCAGCGACAAGATGTACAACACAAGGAGATCAACGTCGAGAAAGAGGGCAACAGAAGCAGAGAGGGAGGCCAGAATGGAAGAAAAGGAGGCTACATCAACGGAAGACGTTGAAGAAATTTTATTGGAAATAGAGGACAAACCACTTGAACCGGCGGAGGAGGTTCAACAACCTGATGAGGAGCCGGAAATAATACCACACGAAATTCTACCGGAAGCAAGCCAACCTAAACAACCAATGGTACCAGGAGGAATCGACTTCATGGAAATGTTCAAGAAGGTGATGGAGAAGATAGAAGAAGGCCAGAAATCATCAAAGGAGGAGAACCAGTCCACAAGGGAAGAATTGATCACGATGAATAAGAAGCTGGTCTCAGTCAATCCACCAAGGGTTTAAGCAAGCAAATAGAGTCACTAAAGGAAGGCCAGAAATCCACGGACCAGAAAATAGAAGAAGGCCAACGAGAGAGCCAGAAAAATATGGAGTTATTGAAGGAAGAATTCAATAACAAAATAAATGAAACCAATAGGAGGATGGAAGACGGGCAGAAGAAAACTGAAGAATTATTAGAGAAGAAAATGGCCATAATGAAGGAAGACTTATCTGCAGAGTTGGGAATAAAAATTGATCAGACCAACCAGAAGATCGATGAAATTAATGCTAAATTTAATCGAGACGTCAAAACCATACAAAATGACAACGAAAGAATATGGCAACGAATAAACATTAACAGTGACAAGGTGGAAGAAACTGCTAAGGATACGATAGAAATGATCGAAAGAAGATTGGGAGAAAATGTTAAGGAAACCGAAGAACAAATGGCCATATTGACAACAGAAATTAATGCCGAAATTTCTGAAATACGAAAGGAGGGGGAAAGCACTAGCCTAAAATTAATACAGACAGAAGTAGACATCAACCGGCGTATTAGCGATGTTGAGAAGACACACAGTGCCCAAATAGGAATGATAGCGCAGGAACAAACTGAGATAAAGGTAGCGCAATCGACGCTGAATGAAAAATGCGAGGAAGTTTCTGTGAAGGTGGACGATATTAAACAACAGGTGAATAACGACAAAACCCAATTAACGGAACGTCAACAGAGAGAGTTGAATGATATCAGAGACGAGATGCATCGTCTGCGAACCATCCCAAACATCCTATCCGGATTAAGTCACCTGGAAGGCAGGGACCAAATTGAATTCCGAACATATGCTAAAAACCCATTAGAATTCTTAGAAAGGATAGAATAGGTAATAAACCGGAATCGAGAAAGCAGGTGGTCCATCATTAAGGGGATGCTGGACGAATCCTTTAAAAATACATTCGACAATTGGTGGACGGCAACCCGTCATGAAGTAGGGAGCTACGACACGTTTAAAACGGCCTTTAAACAGAAGTACTGGTCAGAAACCACCCAAAACATAATCAGAGACGACATAACAAATGGGAAATTTGATGTAAATGGCAGGCAGTCAATGACTACCTATTTCTTAGGCAAAATCTGTCTGGCTAGAAATTTGGAGCCAGCAATTCCAGAAGAATGCTTGGTTACTAAACTAGCGTACCATTTTAACCAAGGTATTTCGCAAGGGAGGTTGAACTCTCAAATAAAAACGATTCAAGGGATGTGTGACCTACTAGAGAGTCACGAACGAGAAAGATATTATCAGCGAAACCGCCAAGGACCTAGTCAAGTGTATGATCGGGGAGGGCCCGGAAATAATAACACCACCAATCACAATGACAGAACTAGTCCAGGAAGAAATTTCAACAACCCACCACGATTCCAAAACCAACCAGTACCACGCCCAAATGGAGGTGGCAATAACGTGAACAGAGGAAATTATAACAACCCCCGACCAGGTGGATACCAACGGGACACACATTACCAGAGGGGTAACAATTACTACAGACCATACCACAACCAATCTCCCAACAATCAACAACGACATGGCAACGGGAGCCAAAACAACAATCAGTTCCGTTGGGTAAACTACACCCACGCCAACCGAGGTGGGAATCGCAGGAATTATTACCAAGGGCGGAGGAGTTTTCCAAACCAACACAGTAACTCCAGTCACAGTGATCGAGAAGACCGAGAGTCAGGCTATAGATCCAATGGAAGCGACAGCAGTGGAGGCCACAGAACAGCCACACAGACTACGGAAGCTTATGACAACGGACACGGGCCTGGAGCCCAGGAACCCATCGCATCAACTTCACAAGACAGGCACGCAAACGGTGACCTGCCTTTAAATGCCAACCGGCAGTGAAAAGATCAACCACACCCTCACTGAACCGGACTATTGGGTCTGATATTTTGGCAAAACATTTGGCTTATTATAAAACATACCATAACAATTACCTCAAGAACATTAGAAAGGATTTAATGGAAGAGAAAGAAAATCTTATCGGAGATACGAACAACAGCGAAATCGCATATATATCCGTAAGAGTCAACGGAACAAATGCCACAGCAATGGTAGATACTGGGGCTAATGTATCGTTAATTGACAGAATGGAATTGAACAGGATACAGTCAGAAAATAAGACTACTATACCAACCTTACCAATTAACAACATAATACTTATTGGAGCCACTGGGCATCAAAATAAAACTATTCGCCAACAAGTGCAACTGGATGTATCAAGTAATGGAAAAACAATCCCAATGGTATTCCTTGTAGCCAGTGGACTACCATTCACACTACTCATCGGCTGCGACATATTACGGAGGTACGCAGCCATAATTAATATGGATGCAAATACTGTAGTACTGAAGGCAGAGGAAGTGGAATGGACCGCCAATTTAATAGAATATAGGAAGGCACCCTTAGAACATGTGATATATTACATCAGGGAAGGCCATGAACATCATAAAAGCGCCATCAACCGAGAACTTCGCAGCAGTCCAGAGGAAGCTTTATGGTTGGAAAAAATTAATGAAATCAGAGAATTCCAGACCAACAAGAATAGCCATGAGTTGACTTGTGAGCAGCGTGACCAGCTAATACAAATATACTATCAATACCGTCACATATTCTCCGATACACCTGGTAAGATAAAGAATTTCCAGTGTGAATTAAAATTTAAGGACCAGACTGAATTCAAGAGGAAGTCCTACCCAATCACTTTTTCACTTAAAGAAGCCGTTCGAGAGGAAATCCAAAGATTAATAGAAAACGATATAATTGAAGTAAGCAATTCCCCGTACACTAATCCCATTGTAGCTGTACCCAAGAAAAACGGTGCAGTGAGAATTTGCTTGGATGCACGTGAAATTAATAAGTCCATAATCAATGACAGGACGTCGCCTGGAGAAATCGACGAAATATTAAAGAGATTTTATGGCACCAGATATTACAGTATATGGGATACTGTCTGCGGTTATTGGCAGGTTGAACTGCACCCGAATAGCAGAAAGTTCACAGCATTTATTTTTGAAGGCCGTAATTATCATTTTAAGAGATTACCATTCGGCTTAGTGAACTCGGTGGCCATCTTTGTCAAATGTATGGACGAAATACTGGGCCACAGCACGTTACAATTTACGACAGTATATGTCGATGACCTTTTAATCGCATCTAATAATTGGGAAGAGCACTGTAACCGGGTGGCACAAGTGTTACAGAAGTTGGAAGACAACCATATTACACTCAAATTAGATAAATCACAGTTGATCGCAAAGGAAGTGCAATTTTTGGGGTTCAACTTATCAGAGTATGGAATTACACCATCCCAAGAAAAGATGGAAGCAATCCAGCGTTTCCCTGTACCAAAAAATAAAAAGCAATTACAATCGTTCCTCGGAATCTGTAATTATTATCGAAAGTTCCAAAACAATTATTCTGAACTAACAGCTCGATTTTCGTCACAACTATCCTCAAAGGAAAAATGGAAGTGGGGATAAGATCAAGACTCTACCTTTGAATTAATTAAGGAAAAGTTTCTCGAAACTGTTATGCTGCACCACCCTAATTTTGAGAAGCAGTTTTTCATGAACTGTGATGCTAGCGACCTCAGCCTTGGTTCTGTGTTATACCAAGAGGACCAAGAAGGTAATCACCAAGTAATCAGTTTCGCAAGCCGAACTTTAAATAAATGTGAGCGAAACTACCACACAACTGAAAAGGAGTTGTTGAGTATAGTGTTTGCTTGTGAGAAATTCAGAACTTTCATATTGGGATATCCAATAACAGTGAGAACAGACCACAAATCTATTTCATTTCTTAAGAATTGCAGGTTAAAGCATGGTAGATTAACGAGATGGACCCTTACACTCCAGGAATACAACATCCAGTGGGAGTATATACTAGGAAAAAGCAACATAGCTGCAGACGTGTTGTCCCGAGTAAACATCAACGCCCAGACATTCAAAGGAGAAAAGGAAACCATCGCAAAAGTCTACCACCTACTGAAAAACACATCTGAACTCACTAACATATTATCAGATATAACCACTCATCAAAACCAGGATCCCAAAGTCTCACTAATTATTCAAAAATTAGCAAACAATGATAAGAACATAACACAATTCTACTGTACTCATAACCAATTATTATTCACCAAACATAACATAGACGGTGAAAAATGGAAAGTAGTTATACCAAAAGCCCTGGAAAAAGAACTGACCATTGATTACCATATACGCTATGGTCACATGGGCGCAGTAAAGGTCGTGAAAGCATTACAGGAACACGTACATTTCAAGGACATGAATAGGAAAGTTAGAAAGTATATCCAAAATTGCCATATTTGCCAGTTGGTAAAATGCAGTAATGAGAAACGAGAAGGGGTAATGATACCTATTACATCGACAGCAAAGTTAGAGAAAATCTTTTTGGACATTTGTGGACCATTTCCACGAAGTGGTGGAAGGCACCAATATAAATATATAATCATCATGTTCGACCACTACACCAAATTCACCAAGCTGTACTCAATAAATCGAGCTACGACAAGCAAAATACTGGACATAGTGATAAACAAGTATATACCCGAAGTGGGTAAACCATTATCGATAATTACAGACCATGGGACGCAGTTCCGAGGACGAAAGTGGCGGGAAACATTAATCCATCTGGGAATAAAGACCTACAAAACATCGGTGTATCACCCCAACAGCAACCCTGCTGAGAGAGTGTTGAGGGAAGTAGGAAGGATCTTAAGAACCTACTGTCACAGCCAGCAGAGGAAATGGGAGGAGTATCTATCCCCGGCTGAAGACTTCCTAAACCTAGCCTATCATCAATCGACCGATGAAACACCCTATATGGCTATGTATGAGCAAAGACCACCCCGGGAAATTACAGAAATCATTAATTTTCCAATAGAAACAGAGGTCAAATTTAATAGAACAAAATTCTATAATAACGCAGTTGAACGAGCTGACAAACTTAGGCTCAAATACAAAAAATCGCAACCCAAAGTTATCAAATATGAAGTGGGAGACAGAGTACTTATAAAAAATAGAGAACTCCCAAGTACAGTTGAGGGTATTGCGAAAAAACTGCTACTGCTATTCACAGGCCCATATACTGTAACCAAGAACAATTTCAATAATACTTATGAATTGCAAGACCCTATAACCAAAAAGATAAAGGGCACTTACAACCAAGCTTCAATGAAACGATATATCGGCGATTAAAGTATAAGATTACAAGTGAAAAAATAGCGATGTAAATTATTTTGTTGTGAATATTATGTAAAGGATGAAAATATTTGTTATGGAGATGAAATGAAAGATGAAAACATACTTGTGAATATAACTGTTGACTATATAAAGATGAAAAATGAAATGTGGCCATGGAGATTATTGTTTATTAAAAAGTAAAAAATGAAAGTATAATTATGAAAATAAATGTTGACTAAAGAAGAAAGGATGTATTATTGCTATGAAGATTATTATGTGTTTATATTAAATGAGAAGTAACTGTATAACTATGTAATGAACATTGAATATATATTGTAATTTTATAATGTGAAAAAATATGCTCCCAAAGAATTTATGTAAAGGATTCAGAACATTGTATTTATGAATAATAGAGTACTAATAAAGGAGGAGTAATATACGAGACCGGCACACACCACCCCTGGCATATATGAGATAAAATCATAATTTCCAAGAGCCGAGTCAACCAGTAAAAATTAACATCACACCCGTACTAATAAAGGAAGAGTACCATACGAGATCGACAAATTCTATCTTTGGCACCAATGTATGTATAATACACCAATTTCCAAGAGCCACGTCAACAAGTAGAATTAACATCCTACCCGTACTAACAAAGGAGGAGTACCATACGAGAAAGACAACTTACATCCCTGGCACAATTATTTCCAAGAGCCACGTCAACCAGTAAATTTTAACATCATACCCGTACTACAAATGAAGAGAGAAGGAGCAAATAAGAAGTTGGAGAAACAAACCCAAAGAAATGTATTAATGTAGACAAGCAACCACACACAACCACATTGTTTTCTAGTATATTTTACTAGAGAAAAGCCAATACCACATGGACTATATACCAACTAAAACCATGAGAAAGGAGAAAAAATAAATGTATTTATGAATTATATCTAGAAGAATAAACCCTGAAATGAAGAATATGACGAGATGACGTTTAATGTGATACAAAATGAAAAGATTAATCAATGATGAAGAAGAATGAAAAGTAATATACTAACGAAGATAATCATGAGAGTATACCAGTGATGAAATGTAAAACAAACTATCCCTATAATATGTGAAGAATTTAGTCGAGTTGAATCAAGAAAAAGAGAGTATAACAATGTATAAACTGCAGATGCGTGAGTTAATCCCAAGGATATTTATTATTTGTCGGAAGAACGTCCACTATTATTATTTTTTTGATTATTTGAGATGAATTGACTGATGAATAATGCCAGCAATCATTTATTATTATTGAAGGAGATGATTTGCCTCCATATTTATTGAAGTTAGTATGGCCAGTGGAGTTGAATAGCCAAAGTGAGCCGCTCTGAACTGCCACAGCTAAGCTTATGTTAGGGAATTAGGGAACTAAATAAACAAGGGAGATGATTACATAGAGAAGAAATAATTAAGATTCAAATAGAAGGAAGTGAAGGGATATATGTAAAAAACATGTGAATCGACATGGAAACGTACAACTATTGATGAATTCTTCAATGAAAAATAAAGACACTGATTCAGAATTAATCAATTCTTATAGAAGGCATATGTAACGTTACCAAATATGGCAGTTACATAAAATAAGCTAATATAACGTCAAGAAAGAGAAAAGCATGAAAGTATGTCTAGATAAATAAACCTATGTGTATAAAAGTGTGTATCTACAGATATATTAGTATAAAATTCCAACGATGAGGAAGAAAGTGTTAACATAGCAACATCAAATACGAAATGAAGAAAGAAGATGACCATGAGCCAAAACAAAAATATCAGTGACCAGACCCAATAGGATCCAACAGTGAGGGGAACCAACAAAATAAGGACCAATAAAAGCCAACAGTGAGGGAAATCACAAGAATAATACCACTACCAATGACGTAATGACAATACAAATAAACTCCAACAGTGAAGGAAACAAATGAAGATAAATGACTACACTGAAAATATCGAAGAAGACATTCAAACCTAAAAAAGAGGGAAGAAGAAGGACAAGGAAACGTACCATGAAGAGAGAAGAAAATGGATAGACCATGTAAGGACTCATCATTCATCAAGTGTACTAGAGACAATAATAGTGACTAGAGGAATAGTGATTATCGACTATGTAAAAACAGTGTTTAACATTTAAGGAACCACAAACAATTACAGTGAGTACTTAATATAGATGTGAAAACCTGTGACCAGTTAACTAATTTTTAACCTAATAAACCACACAAACAATTCCAGTGATAAGGTTTATAGTGGAAGAAAATGTGTTACTTTCATAGTGAAACTATCAAGAATTAAATAGTCAAATATACACAAACAATTAGTGTGACTAATTTAATAAAGATTGTGATCCACATAGATAATCATAAGACCACCAGAATAATATAAAATCGAACAATTATATTATTGTTCATAGAGAACTGACAATAAAAACTTTGTTATATATCAAACAAATGTGACAGGAATTAGATACAACCAATGACAAGAAAGATATTGTAATTAGTACAAAAAGATTTGTATTATTGTTTAAGAAGAAGTAGAGTAAACATGTGTATTAAAACAATTAAAATATTGTAGTAAAATACCATACTGAAGTCATGTTAGTAGTAGCAAAATGCTGCATTAGAACATGTTGTACATTGTTACATAACCCCATAGGAAAGATACCTATGAAACAAAAAATCATACATGTTAATTTAACCAAATAACCATCAACTATAATATCAATCAAGGATTTGTTATAAATAATGATACACACCCTAATAGACAGTGTATTATATTGAGATACCATACACATAAAACAGATCAAATATAATGGCACAAAGATAGGAAAAATGGAGCCTAGTATGCCCAATTAGTTAGACAAAATACAGTATTAAAACAAGTACCAATGTTAATGAAAGTATTACCAGTAGTTAGATGAACATCTGGTACTACTATGAGAACAGATTATAAATATAATGACAATAGTTTTGTAACCAAAATATTGTAAACTAGCTAACTAAGAACACATAGTCAGGAGAAAGCAGAAACAATGTAACCAACTAATTTAGCAAGATACTTTATTAAAGCTTAAACAAAAATTGATAAGAGTGTTACCAGTAGTAAGAGGGACACCTAGTGCTACTTTGAGAACAGACCATGACCATGAAAACAGTCATTTTATATATAAATTATAAAAAACCAAATGACCATGATGGTGGAATTCAAATGTAAACAAACAATGAGGAGCAAGTTATTTATGCAAAATGCAACATACAAACTTGTTTAAAAGTAGACAAAAATGTTATCAAGGATCAGAAAAATGTCTGATACTACTTTGGAAATCTAAATCAAGTGTAGCAATAACAATTTAAGTATTGTTTTAACAAAAATAAATGACTACCATGCTATGACACAATGTAAACAGACCCATTACTAGAAATTGATGGGTTCTCAGTTAGTTAAAAGCTGACAAATATATGTAGGGAATTAGGTACTATAAGCATACACTAATTGCATTAATTACATAATATACCTTGTATGAAAAAAACCAGAAGTAAAGTGACAATTGTAAGAAAAAAGATAGGAGGATACTAAAACAATGTAAATAGTATATGAAATACAGCCATGTACATATACTTAAGTACAAAATTATGTAAATAGACATTTCTATTGTTATTAAGTTACAATATCAGTGTTATTAGATAAGAAAAGTTAGTTTTAGGTACAATTGTGAATAATCAAATATGGACGCCCAAAGACGCCATAACTAGATATTGTTTGGGTAACAATTATTCCCAAATTTTGTGTTAAACAAGTTGAGATATGGACTCAGAGCGTTTAATTGAAAGTGTTTTAGTGTAAATAATTAAGTTTGGTGTAATAAACTTATTAAATATAAGATGCACCATAAAAATTAATAAAATCGTTATGGTGATTGAAGTAATGGACGGATTATAATCTTGTTTGGACTTTAATTAAAGCGCAGGATGTCCGCAATTTATTGACACTAACCGTTTAACGATAAGACAAATATTAAGGAAGTTATTACAATTTTAAACTTTCTAATTATTTTTTGTACCAGTGCTGACGTCATATAGCCTCAAACGCAAACGCCAAAATTGGTAAAAAATTAAATATTTTAAGAAAATAAAGTACTTTGGGTTAGAGAGTTTAATCGTTTCAGCCAATCGAATGAATGAAAATTGGCAGACAAGCCACAGACGCTTCGAAGGAGCGTCAGAGTCGTCTATCAACCATCGAACGGACAGGTCATGTCACTCTCCGAACAATATATGAAGAAGTTTATTTTTTGAATTGTGCGCGACATGTAAACATTAGTAACTGACATACACTAACCTAAATACTACACAAGCATTGACGAGTGAACTGTGCGGAGTGACTAATATTTAAGTACGATCAGTGTACAATATCGATCGTATTTACGAGTGTTGTGTAAAAGATAAAAACAGGGAGTACAATTTTTTTATTTAATTAACAATGAAACAGAAATAAAATTTCTGTAAATACGTAATGTTGATATACTACGCAAGTCAGTAAAAAGCGAAGTATCAAAAATGATGATGGAATTTATCAGAATTAATGAAAGTATTAATTCGCAATTACTAATATGTTGAATAAATATTTTAATTATTTATCATAATTAAAAGAATCATATTTGAAGTACTTATTACAAAATACGAGCAATATCAATAGTCGTTCAATTGACTAACGTTGTTTTTTTTTATTTTTTCTATTTTAAAGTAAATATTTTAACTTTTATGCGAAAGAGTATTGTGTGATACTGATAATGACACATCAGAACTACTATAAATAATATGTATATACTTAGATTAAGAAGAAATAAATATTCAAACTAATTAATTATAATAACAATTCACGTTATGAGATAACCTTAAAAACATAACCGTAACTTGCCACTTTCTTTGTTACAAGTCTGTTCTCAAGTAAATCCAAACCAGATGGAAATAATAACAAGAGTTTTTTAATAACTTTTTCTCTTGTAAGTAAATAATTCCCACAGCGAATTATTAAAATATAGTAATACATTTCAGTAGTGCAAGCTAACGCACTCGTTGATTGTCTATTAAATACTGTATAATGCATGCGGATTCCCGCGTACGATAATACCATAACTATCAGTTATATGGTACTAATTTTCTATTTTTATATTTGTTTGTTTGTTTTTAATTATTGTTCATTTAATATCATTATTAATGCCACATCTTGTGCCTGGCATCATGCTACTTAAAAGAACCACACGAACATGGTATTAACTGATATAAGAGGACATAACCTCTCAAATTAAAACTATTGTATAACCAACAGGGTTACCAGCCTTGAGGCTAAGCAGAGTCTTATTTTAAATTTTGTTAATTGTAATTATTATCCGTAAAGTTATTAGTAAATGATTGTCAATTTTTAAAGGATTTTATAACATCATTAACCGTTAATAAACCTCTACATTTTGTTACCAGTGGAAAAAGAGTATTATTTCAAACTTAAATTAGCTCATTTATTATTAGTCAGTTCTATCAAAAGGTGGCGGAAGAATTCAAATAATTCTGATAACTCAGAACCTTGTTTAGCTATTATATCATTTTATTGTGCATGCTAGTCACATTGGATATTCAACCAGAATATCTATTTGTATATGCAGTGTGTGTATATCAGCTGAACCGTCACCGAACAGCACTACAATATCCACGTGTGGTAAGTGGGGGAGGTTACTAACGGAGTGCGAGAAATATTTTGAATTAAAGAAGTGAACCATTGATACCCACATATTTGGCAATTACAATCACACTAATAACAATAATAATTATAATTTGAACATTTTATCAAACAACATTATCGTAGATACCGGTGCGTATCTGCAATTACACTACCACACCACTATATCAATCCGTATCCAGGATCGTTGTATTACAATATTTGTCATATTATTTTATTGTGTCGATCGGAATCGCCATTAACTATGTGCTCATTTTCACGTACACTCTCGTCCTTGAGATCTAAACATATGGTGACAACTGCGTCGTGTTTTATGTTCTCAGGGAACCAACCTTATAATCTTTAATTAATTCAAATTACAATAAAAATTTCTATTTAGGTCAAAGAAATCGTAAGACGGGCTATTGTCCCATTACAAAACCCCCTCAATGAAAGGTTTTATGTCAAAACATAAAAACTTTCATTGACCCATTCACTCTTCCTAAAGGGATCAGCTCAGATATGTCGCCACAACCCCTGTAGTGTTTATATAAAAAAAATTTAATCACTTACCCTTGGTCCAATGATGCTGATTGTACCTATCTGACGTTACTGGTCTTCTCAGGCGAGATCCCAACACCATAAGGCCATGAGGCACTTAACGCTCCTGTTCTGACGCACCGGCCAGCTCAGGACCACTGTCACAACACCACAATACTTTGAAACATGCAATACAAAATTTTAAAATAGTGGCCTTATCTATCTCCATATCTACAACTGATATGTTTCCCTTTAGATGCATTGGTTTGTGTCTGAGACATTGGTTTGTTCAATTAATTTCTCCAAAACAACAACAACAACAAGTATTCAAAATAGACTGATCTTTAATCAACACTAAACTCAATCTCTTCATTAGAAGAGAAAAATATATACATTCCTATAGATAACATAACACGTAAACAACTCCTTCAAAATTCCCAAAACACCATCACCTATTTATCTCTATAAAATTCAACCTATAACTACAATGGCAAACAAGTTCATTATTCAAATTTTATTACTCAACTTTATAATCATATTATATTTTGTAACAGCATCAGACTACCTTTCATTCAAAACCATTTCTAACTTTATCCTTTTAACATTTAAGATCTACTATCTTTTAACATTTGCTAACGTCGTTACCCCTGTAGCGACCTCCTGACCACACACACTATTACCATCAACATAATAAAAACATAATAAAACATTGTACATCAAACATTGGCATTGTTACATTTACATTAAACAATTTACATTTACACAACTTGTACCAAAACTTTACAACACATTACGACTTCAACTCTCTATTAACTTTTATTATTTAACATTCATTTATCATCAGATTCTAAATAAAATTTCAAACTTGTTATTAGAAACTACCTTTCAGTTACCTCACCTTCCTACCATGAATTTTCCTTTTCTAACCTTTCCTCAATCCTTATTAGTTTGGGTGACTCTCCATCATTCATTATTCTCTATATCTTATTTTGGCATTTGTCCCTCTAACCTTACTATCCCTCTTTTTTCTACTAACAACCGCTACTAACCATTAATATATTATGACACCAATATGTCAATAATAACCCCCTTCACTAATCCCATTTAAATCCTCTGGCACCGCTCATCTTTTGTACTAGGATGTGTGTTCCCTACCTGGCCATACCCATTCCTAACCATTTGCCCTCCATCAAATATCGGCAAACACTCTAACCCAAAATTGCTCCCCCTGCCACAACGCTGCACGTTGATCACTCCTTACACCGGATCCTTACTACAAAATACCACCATCAACAAATATAATTACCATTCACATTACTCACCTCTCCACATATAATCACTAACCACTGTGTCCCTAAAATATCTAACACCCTCTTTATATATTATCAGTATCTCAACATTCTTATTTTCACCAACTCCCATTAACTCTATTTAACTAACTCCAATGCCCTTATTTATCATTATTACCCAAACTCTTTTACAACCTTTCACCTTAATATACCACTAGAAAATTCATCACTTACCTACTAACAACAATACCTCTCAATATCTAAATATATTACATGTTTACTCATTTATTATTCATTAGAATCTAAATATCATAATTATTCAAATTCCTCCTAATTACTTATTCTTGAATATTTAAAATGCTACAGTACATGGTTTACACAAAAAATACATAAAATACATACAGCAAAATACACAAATACATTGACATCAACACACACAAAATATACAATCCACATTATCATCTTATCATTTACCAAAAATCAGTTTATAAGCAGTCCATCTTGAAAAATACTGTCCACATAATTAAATGTTCATAACACAATAAAATAATTAACCTCCATCGTCAAACAATAATCTTATTTTATATCTATATACATTGCTTAATATTGACTCTCTTATACTAACATCATAAATACATATACCATTTAACTCTTTATCATTATCCTCAAACTCATATAATTCATGATCGGGTATGGTTCTGTCACCTTCAGTATAATCAGTCATAATTAGGTAATTTGCAAAGTCATTATTTTCATTATCTCCTACTACTTCAGTTTCATTGCAAGGCAAGTATTTACTATATTTATTATACATCATCTCTCCTAACCTTTCCATAAATTCTTCATAGTCTCTACTTATCTTAAAAATCTCTACTTCTCTTTTTCTCTCACAATACCTCTCACTTTCAAAACATCTCTCTCTATCACACCAAGCTACATTCTCTCTTTCTACATTTGCAGGGGACACTAACTCACAACTATTGCACCACCTGTGAAGTGCACTAAAAAAACCAAGGACAACTTTATTTGTAGACCATATGTCTCCCAAATATACATCAAAGGCACTCTCGTCCTTCCTAAAAACATGTGAAGTTTTTACTTCACCCCCTACTCCATCATTAAGGGAAAAATCTACCCCCTGCAACTCTTTTACAATTATACTGTCTTTACACACTCTCTTTAACCCTTCAACACACACTATCATTCAATCATTATCATATTCTATTCCCCATAAAATCTCATTATGACTACCCCTGTTTACATAATCATTTTCTAACATCATACTTTTATTTATTTTGTCATAATTTTCTCCCCCACTTACCTTGTCTTTATCTACGTTTCTTTTTAATTTGTCCACTTCTCTCTTATTCTCTAACTCCATTTCATCTAAACGCGTCTCTATTTCGTTAATTCTTTTATCTAAATTACAATTTTGCCTGTGCATTTCATTTTTTAATTCTTCAAATTTCTCATCGAATTGGTTTAATTTTACATTTTGCAAATTACTTTGTTTCTTTAATTTATTTAATTTGGCATCAAAACTGTCAAACTTTACATTAAATTTATCATCCTGCTGGTTAAATTTTTAATCAAATTTAACATTCTGCTGGTTAAATTTTTCATCAATCTGTTCTCTTAATTGATTATTTTGTGTTTTCATTAATTGAAACAAGCCTTCCAATGACACTTTATTGCTAATTGCCATAGGTGTCGAATTGGCACTTATTTCGTTCAGTATCATAGATTCAATTTCGGTGTCGTTCATTTCTATACTCTCGTTATTTTCTGCCATTCTAGTGGAAATTTGATCTAATACAAAATAACGATTGAATTGTAATTGTCGCTTATACGTCTTTACTTTGTCAACATAACCCACTCATCTCTCTAACCTCTCACTTGTTATGTTACAAATCGTTTCACCACTCCCGCTGCTTCCGAATCTGGCCTATTTTATATAAAATAATTTTATATAATGTCACAGTTCGGGGGCCATTTGTAGCTTTTCAACTATTTTGATTTATTATTTATTTTTATCAAGTGCATAATTATCGTACTTAGCGCATAATTATGGTATACTGCTCTGGTGCTCATGGTTCACTTGCTCTTACGACTTTTATTTATTGGGTCCAGGTTCGTTATAGGCGAGATTGCGGAAACAGTGGAGTGCGAAATAAAAACTCTATAAGTGTTTTTATACATGGCCATTGTTTTTACTCAAACCAATTTTGCATATTTTCCATACAGGTTATAATGACGTTATTTCTCTACAAAACAAGATGGCGTCTGCCAATTATTCTTACTACGCTATATAATATTCAATGTTTCATTCTTCTTTATTTATTCATTTTGGCTTAATATCTTTTGTCAGTCGTTATTGCAAGTTTACTGAGGTTAATAAAATTACGTTTCCACAAACCAATGTCTACATTGTAGGCTGGCCTTTCATTCTTCCATGCGTTCACGCACACACACACACACACACACACACACACACACACACACATTACATGTTACTTCATTTTATATTTCTGAGCTCACATATATATATGTTAAAAGGTTGGATAAATTTTGGATTAACTTTCCTGCTGGTAGACTAGAAGTTCTTGTAGTCCGGCTTACTTTTGCTGTTAAAATTTTGGGCCGAGATCTCACTGTTCAACTGTTCTGTTCTCCTTTTAAGCACTGACTTTAGAATTTACATTTTTTACTGATGATTAACTGATTTGCAAGTACAGTATTGTTGCCTGTTATTTAATTATTCACATTTTAACTGATTTTTACACCTTTAATGGCCATGACGGCCAGCGTAATTTTACAACTTGTTGCCGCTTGGGCTGATGTCTTCAGAGTGGGCAGACATTGTGTCGTATTGTCGACAAGTGGAGGAGATCAATTGTGATCCACGATTCGTCCGTATCAGCTGACGGCATTGTTTTTCGTCATCGTTATGGCGTGTGTCAATATTTGTGATATTATTTTATTGTGTCGATCTGAATCGCCATTAACTATGTGCTCATTTTCACGTACACTCTCGGCCTTGAGATCTAAACATACGGTGAAAACTGCGCCGTGTTTTATGTTCTCAGGGAACCAACCTTATAACTTTTAATTAATTCAAATTACAATAAAAATTTCTATTTAGGTCAAAGAAATCGTAAGACGGGCTATTGTCCCGTTATATTTGCCTTAAGGTTTCACTAGTACTTTCCTTAATACTGTCTATTTTTTCATTGATCAGTTGGTTGTTCTCATTTTGTTTCCTAAAATTTTTATTAGTTTCCTCTTTATTCTGGTCAAATCCTTCCTCCATTTGTTTTATTAAATTTTCACTTAAAGCCTCGTTTTGTTTCCTTGAGTTTTCCTCCATTCATTTAAAATTTTCATTATTGGCTTCCTTCTGTTTCTTGGAATCTTCTTTAATTAATTCCCATAGTTTTAGTAAATCCATATCACCTCTGGCTTCCTCCTTGTCACCCGCCTGTTGTTCCTTTTCAATGTCTGTAACTATTTCTGCTTCTTCCTCCCGTCTATCTTCTTCCGTTTCTTGGTCTTTCACCATCCTTTTAGAAACACCTCTCGTATGCATTCCTGTGCCTCTAATAGTTGCCTGCTCCAGTTAAGTAATAGCGATATAGTCGATTTTTTACTTAACTAAAGCCCACTCGTTGAGCGCCAATTTGTAACAATTAATATAACAATCAATGTTACTTCTCTTTGAAACTCTTATTCAATATAATTCAAGATTTGTAATATAAATACACTTATAAGTATAATATAATAACTCCTGTATTTATATTATTTTAAGACCCACTGTTGGGTTCGTCAATTTGTAACTTAACTATTAGTGTGTATTTTCTGTATTTCAGAAGTTCAAAAGCTCCGCTGTGGAATACGTCAATCTGTAATATTTTACTGTAGATGATATCTCCTGCAAATCAACGTTAATTTATTTATAAAATTATTTATTAAGTGGTTGATATTATTCGGTTGTTGATCATAGACCTGTGTTAATTAGTTATCAAGTGTTTTACCAGAGAAAACGCTATATTACCGTTATTATAGTGAATAATTCAGTATTTTTCTCCAACCCTAGTCGGTATGTATTATCTAAATTGAACAGAGCGGAGTGTGGAGAGAGTAAGTTAGTTCTCTATTCTCCCGTATTCACCAGCTGTCTGCAAACGAGCGCTGTTGTTGGCGATTGACCCGTTATTATAGGTTAAGTCGTTCCACTTGATGCTTTTATCACTTTCTTTCTCTGTAAAATACACCCTATTCGAAATACAATAATTATTCTACAATAACACAAAATCGTCAAATACAAGAAGGGTTCTTTATTTTATCTAATTTTTAAAATTCCAACAGTTACCTTCTCCTGCTATTAATACATCATATCGATCACACAATACAGAATCGATTTGTTATTGAACTCGTGTTTTAGATGTTACAATTTAATTATAATTTTCAGTTCATCTTTTATCTCAGGGTACATGTAATTCTTTTAACTATTAGTAAGGTCAGGTAATGCAAATTTAAGGTTACTAAGTATTACAATATTGTTATGAACTCTTATTATATAAAATTAAACATAAGCAGGTTATTTACCAAACTGGATCGGATACTTAATGTGGCCGTGTCTGGTTACGATGAAGCGAGGACGGAATGGCTATGCAACTCTTGAATAAAAACAGCATCCAGCTTCTCAATAAAGGTTTAGATTTGATGTCCCGGAATGTAATAGAAGTTCAGTTCTGGTCTTCGTTATTCTTCACGATTCTAGTAGTTGCCGGTTCCAATGGAATTTGTGTAGTATTAAGACTTCGTTTGTTTGTTGAAAGTGAGGTTTGGTACTTCAATACAAAAGTTTTTTTTTTTTTTTACTTCCGCTGCTATGGATCATCTTTGTTTAATTATAATTCATTTTCATCATCACACTTTTACTGTAAGTAGGTTGAATGAGTATTTTTTAATTCAGTTAATGGCATGCAGAATTATATTTGCTGAGATATAGTTTCAGGAGTTACTACTCAGTCCTTTTAAATGGATTTCTTTTATGACATTTAATTTATTTAATTTTAATTCATATAATTTGGTTTTCTCTTTTTTAAATTTGTATGCTGAACTTTACCCATTAACAAATAACAATTGAATGTTGAAATCAACAAGATATCTTGCATTTTGTTGCCCTAACAAACTTCCTAACTAGCATTTTGTTGCCCTAACTAACATCTTCCTCTTATGTTTTTGGATAATATTTGTTATCCTAGAGCCGTAATTAGGAAATATTCTTACACTTATTTAATAAAATACTCCCTTATTATAATTACATTAAATCACATAAAACTTTCACTTAATTTGCCTTATTAAACTGTATACCTTTTACTACATTTTCTTCTTAATCAACTTATTTTAAAAGGTATTATTTTCCTTTTACAAAATACTAATTTTAGGCCTACTGGTTTTATTACATGTTATAATTTTTTTGTTTTTAATTTAATTTTTCTGACCTGACCTACTGTACAAAGAGTCACTGGCTTATGGCCAATTATTCCAATTTTAAATTCCTGATTTCAATTTATTATTATTATTGAGTTTATCATTGAACCCTTCATTGGTTTTTAACATAATTATAATGACCACTTGACAATTCATTAACAATTATTGTCTTCCTGGCCAAGTTTACAAATATTTTAAGACATCTTCATTAACTATTCAAAGTAAATTCACTTAACATGATACCATATATAATAAATACACTTGTATTTAATTACTTAAATACAAGTTTAACATGAATGAAATTAGTATCCATTACTTAATACTTTCTTAAAGCAATGGCTCCACATCTGCTACATACAAAACACAAAACAAATATCATGTAAACACAATATCATGTTAAAGCACAACAACAGGTACATCTTTATAAAACATTAAATATTAATTAAACAGTCTATTATATTCAAAATCATCCACAGTAAACTCATCTCATTAGACACAGTGTTTATAGTTTACATCTTACACTGATCACTCCATATTTTATATTTAGCTACATTTTTACTAATTTATTACCTAGTAACCTTACTAGGTATCATCAATATATTTTTTTGGGTGAGACTGGCCCTCTTAACCTTAATTATGGCATACCTTGGGCATTGTTTTCAGTTATTTTGACAAAGTTTTTATGTAACATCGGGGACCTTAACTTTGTTACATTACATAATATATATAATTTGTGATGTTTTCAATTTGTTTCTTCTGCAAGTAGTATAATTTCGTATATTCTTTAAAACATCACAAATTATATAATTACTGCAAGAAACATCGAGTTACTTATATAGAAAATTATATATATATATATATATATATATATATATATAGCACCAGAAGCAAGATGGCGAAGGCTGAAGATGGGAGAACAGGATCTCCCAAAACATGTTCCTAAAGGAAAAAAAAATATATCTTGAGGTAAATTAGTTATAAGTATTATAGTATATATATATATATATATATATATATATATATATATATATATATATTACAACGCTCCCTTTCGTCTAACACAATTATCTAATATTTGTGATGTTAGATAAAAAGTTACTTACCCGTGATATTACTTTACCTGGGTGCCAGAACAAATCCCAGATACAAATGACACGGTTTCAGCTTAGCTCAGCGCATGGAGACACTCTTTCTCAGGATTCGTTCAGTGATTGTGGTTTTCAAGGGGAATCGTTACAAATAACACTTTAAGATTTTCTTGATTATTATATTTAATGTTTAATCGATGATTTTTAAACTTTAAATTGTTAATGGTAGGACTTAATTATACCCTAACCTTATAATTATTGAGTGAGTGTGGAAAGTAATGATTAAGACGCTCAAACGACCTCTAGCTCTTATCTGGTTTGATTAAGAGATCTCCCAAACCAGTGCTAAAGAACAGGTCTGCAATAATTTGCACTTCCAATACTACACACCACTTTCCATTCAACACTCCTATCCTATATTAGAACTAATCTTATAGTTACAATACAATGTGTGCTTTTCTTAGTGTCTTTTTAAAATTGTTTATTGTTTTATTATTTGTTTAGCGCTTATGTCATTGATCAATGAATCTGTTTCTTACTGTTTGATGCGTTGACCGAAGATAGGAATCTGTAGAGGTCCTCCTTTCGATGGTGTTGCACAGAAGAATGGATTGATCAATGCGGTTGAAGATGCCCTGGCAATTACAGATGCTGTAGCCTTCTGTAGCACAGGTCCTTCACGGCTGATTGCTTAATTAATTAACTAATTAATTAATTAACGGTTGTTTTACGCAGCTAGTGTTATTGAATGTTGTTAATTCATCTACACTGCGGACTACTTCTCGATTTAGAACTTATTTGCACTGTTGTGTAATTTAAAAATTTCTGTATGTGAATTATACACGTCTAGTGTGTTTAAGTACCGAACGAAGAGTGATGTTACCCCTCACTTTTAGCTGGCGTCTCTTTTAAATACGGGCTGCTGATTGGTTGTACAAATAAATCATGCGTTTTTTCAGTTTGGACAATCTCGAACAAGTCGGTCAAACACACTGTGACAGGTTTCAAACGGCAGAGAAATTCTTGTCAAAATCGTACTTCCTGTATTTGCAAATCGATTGATTACAGGTATTTGCAAATGTGTTTCTGAAGATCTGACCACAGAATATTGTTGCTTAGGTCTTTATCTGTGTGTGTGTGAAAACACCTTATTCCTACGTAGCATAATTCTCTCGTTATTCCTGTTGGCGTGCGTCATCCATATAACTTCTTTATTTGTTAATTATATTACCTGAGCTTGCGGCTACTTATAAAGCTTTTCTTGCTGAATACAATGCTGTTTTCAGAATTACCGTATATTTACAACTTTTGAAGTTATCGCAGGTTGAACTGATAATTCGCTTTGAGTAAAATTACCTGTTTGAACTGGATTCTACTGTAGCGGTGACGTGGTTAGAGTGAGATGGCTGCTCTCTTATATGCTCTCTCTCTATCTTACGGCTTTACGCTCGTACTGTCTATAGCTTTCATATAACGCTCTGATAGGACGCTATTATGAATCGTTATATATACCCCCACTTGGTATAAAAAAAAAATTGATTATTTAAATCATTAATTTTTTTCGAATGTACAGTTTTACACTGAATAAAAATTTTTGCACATTTACTTTAGCACTTTTTCCCACACAAACTTGCACTTATACAATGTTACTTACATCTATCTTATAACTAAAGATTACAATGTTGCTTAACCTAACATGGTGTATTGAAATTTATATGATCATTTTTAATCATCATTTTGGATTAATTAATGTCAATAATTTAAATAACAATATTAACATTTATTTATATAAAATTTATTATTATTATTATTGATTCAAAACAATTATTTATTTATTTTATTTGACCAGGTTTGATTTATATACCTTATTGCTCAAATTATTATTTCTTCATGGGTCAATATTTAGTTTATACTTCCTCCTATGGGAACATAGCTTATATAGCTTACCGTTGTATAAAGAAAATCCTGGTTTGGAGTTGGTAACTGCATTCCTCCAAGCTACACTAATCCTAGGGTCTTGTTGTTGATGAGTCCCTATTTCTTTAAGTTTCGTTATATGTTTTACTGCGTAAATACCAATATCATTGCTACCACATTTAATATTATCTGTTTCCATGTTGTTTTCCGATTGTGGATTTCTACTGAGTACATCTGCTACTAAGTTGTCTTTCGCTTTGCAATACTGTATATCAAATTGATACTCTTGTATAGCCAAGATCCAACGAGTCAGACGAGCACCTAGCAATTTACACTTTAATAAAAACACTAACGCCTTATTGTCGGTGATTATAGTAAGTTTAGCACCCAGAATATAACTTCCAAGCTTTGACAGGCTATGCACTATCGCTAATAGCTCCTTTTCTGTCGTAAAATAGGTTAATTCTGCCCCTTTAAGTGTGCGACTTACGAATCCTAATACCGCTTTTTGGCCCTTCTCATCGATCTGATACAAGTGTGCTCCAATAGCAATATTGCTGGCGTCTGTTTGCAAGTAAAATCTTTCTCCTATTCTTGGATGATTTAATACAACAGTATTTATAAAAAGACTTTTCACTTGTTGCAGTGCTTCATCGTGGTCCTTTGTCCACTTCCATTTAATACCTTTGTTCAACAACCTTAACAATGGAACAGTACTTTCCGCGTATTTACTTGTAAACTTTTGATAGTAGTTAGCTAAACCTAGAAATGACTTTAGCTGCTTGCAGTTCTTTATTACACTTACCGACTTCCAATGCTTATATTCTTTAATACCTGCATTTATTTTATTAGCATTTATTTCCATAGTAATGGTATTTCTTTTAAAATTTATTTTTGCTTTCCATTCAAGCAACGTATCTACCCCTATAATACAATCATGAATGAGTTTCGGGACTATTAGAGCTACTATTTGGGTTTGGTTACCATTTATACTGACAGGTAAATATATTTGTTCAGTTATCTTTTGCATTTTGGCTCCAGTGGCTCCCTGTACATTACAATGTTTTACGGGTAGTCTGGGACAATTTTGCAACTGATAATTATCGACAAACTTTGAGCTAACACAGGTAACTTCACTGCCAGTGTCAATAAGCGCTCCTACCAGTAGATTACTGATCGTACAAATTATTTCCGGACATTCAGGATAATGGTTTCTACCCACTTCTTGCTCCTCTTTTAACAAGAACTCCCTATCGCTCACTTGTTTTATATTATTAGCTACGTTCTTCTTACCTGTTTTCTTTGGTTGTTTCACTGCAGGTAATGGTAGGTTTAGTTTTGTTTCTTTTCTACCTGCAGTGGCTTCCCGTTTCCCGTATTCATTTTACTAGTCGACGGTTGCTGCACGGTAGAGGTTATATTTGTTTTACACATTTTATATCCTTTATTAGGTTTATTTTCTACACTTCTACTTCTACCTTTATCCTCCACTTCCTGTCTATTTTGTGGTTTATTACCCGGATATAGGGTAAACCTTTTTTCTTTCATACGTTCATTATCTCTCCTCTTATTTGAGTAGAATGTTGGTTCTTGCTGATCGCCTCTAGAGTAGTTACTCAGCTGATTACTTACCTGCTGTAGGTCCCTCTCTAAATCTAGACACTCATCTACAACCATAATGAACTTTTCTAAAGTATCCACTCCTCTAGTTGTGGTTGCTACTCTAGTGCGTTCTGAGAAATGACGCGCTAGCTTATATACTAGGTCTCTCTCTTTTATTGGTGGTGTTAGATGTTTAACTTGCGCCATTACATTAAGCACATAATTGGTAGTTGTCATATTCATTGACGGGTGATACTTACCAAATTCTAAATGATCTCGTACCCTTCTTTGTATCTGCACGTTCCAGTACTGAGCTAGAAATTTTTCTCTGAAGTCTGAGTAGGTTTGGACTCTGTCTGAGATGACTTTCCACCACGTACCTGCCCAATTCTTGAGAAATCGGCCTAACATGTCCTTCTTATCCTCGTCGTCCATCAGTGGATTTACACGAGTTACATACGCTTCAAACAGCTTTAGGAATTCCACAGGATTCTCATGTGGGTTTCCTGAAAATACAAGGTTTTCTGGTTCTTCCTTATAGCTGCCACACCTCACTACTTTGGTTTGCTGTGACTTCATTGCTTTAGTCAGATCATCCCGCATTACCTTTAACTGTTGTTCCACCTTTTGATGTACTTCGTCACTGTTAGCCTTACTCTCTACCTGTTTCTTAACTTCATTAATATTTACACCCATTTAGGTACACTCTTCCCTAGTATTCTGGATTTCTTCTTTATTTAGAAGTGTTTGTGTTTTTAGTTCAGCTGTTACTTCACTGAATTGTTGATTAATGAGGGTTACTTTCTGTTCTAACCTTTCATGTAATTCATTTCTAAATTTAATTAGCTTTTCGTCTTGACGGCGAAAATTAGTGTTTACTTGTTTTCTAAACTCTTCTAATGTAGTTTTAACCTCTTCGGTATGCTTATCAAATCTAGTATTACTCTCATCTATTTTACCCGCTAAGTTAATAGCTAAATTTGCTATTTCTTCATCTATTTTAAAGGTAGCCTCTTTACTACTTTGTTCTATTTGGCTAGACAAATTTTCATTTATTTGTTTCATTTCACTGGACAAATATTTATTAGTTTTTTCTATTTTATTATTAACATCTGTTATTAATTTTTGATTACTTTCTTGTAAACATTTATTATTTTCTTCAATTTTACTTTCAATTTTTTCAATTTTATTATTTAATTGGCTATTTGTACTTTCAATTTTACTTTCAAGTTTACTATTAGTAATTTCGATTTTACTTTCTATTTTACCATTATTTTCATCAATTTTAGTGGTCAACTGTTTAAACATTTGCTCAATTGCTGCCATATCTACTGCTGATGATTTAGCCATTTTTTAAAATTTATTATTAACAAATAAATTCAACAATTATTTAATAGTTATTTGTAACCTTGAATTCCACTTTCTTTTCAATTTTATTAATATTACAATTTAATTATCAATTGGGTAAAAGCAACGCCAAATTATATAACTTTATATAAATTTGTGTTTAATCGGGCTTAATCGAGCCCCCTCGTTGGCCGCACCAAATCTATATGTAACTTATTTTTACATATAAATTTGGTGTTCTTAATCGTGCCCCTAAAGTTGCGGCACCAAATCTCTACAACGCTCCCTTTCGCTAACACAATTATCTAATATTTGTGATGTTAGATAAAAAGTTACTTACCCGTGATATTACTTTACCTGGGCGCCAGAACAAATCCCAGATACAAATGACACGGTTTCAGCTTAGCTCAGCGCATGGAGACACTCTTTCTCAGGATTCGTTCAGTGATTGTGGTTTTCAAGGGGAATCGTTACAAATAACATTTTAAGATTTTCTTGATTATTATATTTAATGTTTAATCGATGATTTTTAAACTTTAAATTGTTAAAAGTAGGACTTAATTATACCCTAACCTTATAATTATTGAGTGAGTGTGGAAAGTAATCATTAAGACGCTCAAACGACCTCTAGCTCTTATCTGGTTTGATTAAGAGATTGCTATCTCCCAAACCAGTGCTAAAGAACAGGTCTGCAATAATTTGCACGTTCAATACTACACACCACTTTCCATTCAACACTCCTATCCTATATTAGAACTAATCTTATAGTTACAATACAATGTGTGCTTTTCTTAGTGTCTTTTTAAAATTGTTTATTGTTTTATTATTTGTTTAGCGCTTATGTCATTGATCAATGAATCTGTTTCTTACTGTTTGATGCGTTGACCGAAG
This sequence comes from Magicicada septendecula, assembly GCA_034769895.1. Classification (NCBI taxonomy): domain Eukaryota; kingdom Metazoa; phylum Arthropoda; class Insecta; order Hemiptera; family Cicadidae; genus Magicicada; species Magicicada septendecula. Next base: position 274,671,608 of record CM068370.1, on the reverse strand, counting down.
ATAGGAATCTGTAGAGGTCCTCCTTTCGATGGTGTTGCACAGAAGAATGGATTGATCAATGCGGTTGAAGATGCCCTGGCAATTACAGATGCTGTAGCCTTCTGTAGCACAGGTCCATCACGGCTGATTGCTTAATTAATTAACTAATTAATTAATTAACGGTTGTTTTACGCAGCTAGTGTTATTGAATGTTGTTAATTCATCTACACTGCGGACTACTTCTCGATTTAGAACTTATTTGCACTGTTGTGTAATTTAAAAATTTCTGTATGTGAATTATATACGTCTAGTGTGTTTAAGTACCGAACGAAGAGTGATGTTACCCCTCACTTTTAGCTGGCGTCTCTTTTAAATACGGGCTGCTGATTGGTTGTACAAATAAATCATGCATTTTTTTCAGTTTGGACAATCTCGAACAAGTCGGTCAAACACACTGTGACAGGTTTCAAACGGCAGAGAAATTCTTGTCAAAATCGTACTTCCTGTATTTGCAAATCGATTGATTACAGGTATTTGCAAATGTGTTTCTGAAGATCTGACCACAGAATATTGTTGCTTAGGTCTTTATCTGTGTGTGTGTGAAAACACCTTATTCCTACGTAGCATAATTCTCTCGTTATTCCTGTTGGCGAATGCCATCCGTCAAAGTAAGCCCAATAGGCTGAACCAAAATGTGATTTGAACGAAATAAGTAAATTATTATAATGGCTACTTAGACCTAGAAAAAACATAACTGTCAGAACCAAACATACAAAGATTATAACAAATTGAATCAGAATTTAGAAAATCTGAGGTGAAGGAATCACCAAGGATAAATTGTAGATCATTTATAACACAAAATATTGTAATAGGCATTATTATATAAAAAGAAATGTAATTAACAAGCATTAACATAATTATAAAAACTTAAAATCTGAAAATACCCAAGCTTGTGGGGTATCAAAATAATCTATGAACGAGAATAAATACTATAGTGACAATATTTATTAACCAGGAAGGAAGATGGAGGAATAACAGTAATCAGAAGATATACGAAGGATTCGAAGTTTCGATAACAATACATCAACTCAAAATAAGCCTATTCGAAAAATACCGTTACTATGGAAACAGCGGTTGTTGACAGAAAAATACCGTTAGAAATTAGTGAGAGAAAAAAAGAAGCGAAGCGTCATCAAGCCATACAGATGCAGAAGTCCGGAAGAAAGTTTTTTCAGTGTAAATCATGAAAATAATAGTATAAAGTTGCTGAAAACTAATCGTCAAGGAAGCAGATGACCACTACAACCAATATTACAAGACCCAAGACCTGAATAAACGGAAATTATCCATAAATAGAACGTCCAAACACAAGACGAAAGGACGCCACATTTTAATGAAGCCCAAAATCCAAGAAAACTGATTTGATGCAGCCAATTCCTATCTCGAACCAACTACAAAGGCCTCTATGCACGTCGAATTGTTAAGTACTATCCAATTATTTATTTTTCACCAACCCTAATCACTTTAAATAATTTTGAAAGGTAAAATTACCACACTATAAAGATAGTATTTCTCTTTCATAGAGTATTTAAGCAAATTAAAACATAATGAAACATTGTTAACATAAAATAACCTAAGAATTGAACACGAACTTACAGAACACCTTTACAACACTACACAACAGATTGTAACAGCACACTTTATATTTCTTGTACACTTAGATTAAGGTAATTTGTATTTTTATTGTAACCATTGTAGTTCTCTAACTCATAGTCAAAAGAATCCACGGATTTTTGAAACCAAAACTGTAATAAGCCTAACGTAAACAGACGCTAGGTTAAATGGTTTCTAAATTAATTCGCCGCCCTGAAAATAAGATCTCATGTAATCAAACGATAATTATTTTGTTGTAATTGTAAATGTTTCCAGTTATCACCATTAAAAAAAAATATTCATTACAGGGAGTAACAAGCGTTATCATTTCTTAGGGAGTGCTATATAATAATTACTTGTATTGAAGAATAAATTGTAGCAGTAAGCTAGTTGCCAGTTAGTCGTCAGAAGCGACGATTGAGACGGCTGTGCGAGCGGGAACGATTCGAATACACCAACCCGCTACGCTGATAACTTGTTCAAATACGGTTTTTAGTTGTTTTGTAAAACGACTTGGCGCCACCCGGGATTATCACACCCCCTAAGAATAACAGGTAAGGTTACTGCCGTAATATACAGGTGATCAGAACTACGCTACGAACATCGCTAGCCACCAAAATTACTGTAACGACCCGGTGCAAGGCGAACGCACTAATCATCCAAAACACATTATTTTATGTACACATTTTGCAGGTACGCAAACAATTATTAATAGTTACAGATTGGCGCCCAACGTGGGGCTTAAACAAGGCGGACGTCATATTTACTCTTTACAGATTGGCGACCAACCGGTGAGGCTGTAAAAGAAGGCCCACGGCGGCTATGAAGAGACATTCAATGTTTACCAGACAGGATAAAAAGAAAGAAATTGAAAGTGAAGGCCAGCCAGAAGAGATGGAAGAAATTGAAGAAATAATCGAGGAGTTAGTCGAAGAAGACGTTCAGGAAAACCAACCTGAGAATCCAGTTCAACCAGAACCGGAAGTGGAAGTAATGGTCTGGGACCAACCTTGCAAGCGGGAAGGAGAGAAGACAAAGAAGAATTGAATAAAAAGTTAGAAAAACTGGATCAAAACAATGAAGAATTGAAGAAGCAAATCAAGGGGGACATAGAGCTTTTGAATAACAAAATAGAAAGCAACCAAGAAACCCTGAAGAGAAGCCAGGAAATATTAGAAGAGAAGAGTGAGGAGTTAAAGAGACAAATAAAAAAGGATCTTGAAGTGTTAAATGACAAGATTGAAAACAACTGTGAGACACTCCTACAGCAAATAAAGGAAGATGGTGAGAAGAACAGAGAAGAATTAAGATTCATGCTAGTAGAGTTTTGTGAAGAAGTTAAACCGGCAAAAACGGGGATGAATAAGAGATGGGAAGAAACAAATTACCCAGTAAATCACCTTCAAGAAACTTTAGATAGTGATTTCAACCAATTGAGTGAAACACTAGACAGCACTCCTGGAAGCATCAAAGAAACGTTGGACGAGAACATGGAACCAGGCAATCAGAAAATAACACAGAAGGAGATGGAAATTGTAGAAGAAACAAATATATTGTTTTCTGAACATACAGATAACAATGACACCAAGAGAATCAAACACATAAAAACCAACCACAGAAGAGGAAGAAAGAAGAACCGGATAATTAAGAAAATTAAGAAAACAGAGGAATTAAGAAAGGTATATAAGAGGAAACTCATCAAAACCCGAGAAGAAGTGGAGATGATGAAGAACGGACTGATCAATGTGTTTAATTTGCCCATTACCTACCAAAACAAATTAATAAAGTACAAAGATTGTAGGAGGACTCTGAGGGAAATTATAAAAGAAATTCACAACCAAACAGCGAATGAAAAATTCAACAAATCAATACTTAGATGGAAGATGCCAGAAATAGAAATGACTGACAACAAAACAGAGTATAACAGATCAAGAAGGTCAATAAAATACTGGAGCACACCAGAAATGGAAATACCAAATAAAAAAGCAAAGATAATATTAATGAGAGATGCACAATTAACTTCTCTGATTAATGGACAAAATAATCAAATGTTTGCGGTAAACATAAAGACTACAGAACATATGGTATTAGAGGAATTATGGTACAAGGCGGAGGAGACCTATTTCACTAATAAGAAAACAGTTCTACACTCCAGAGTTATCCGAACCATAAGGGCAGAGGAACTGATGGACCATGGGTAAACTAAGTGAAGATACCACAAACCAAGAAAAGGGACGGATCTTCAAGTTACCAGACAAGCAACCCAATGGAATAGAAGAAAAAATTCAACTATAATTAACAAACTCTACTCCTTCATTAATGTCGAAACAAAAAAGAAATTAACAGTTATCCAGAATAAATGTCATCCATCAGACATTTGAAGGAGAAGAGGAGAAAGACAACAAAGAGTGTAATAAGAAAGAGAAGGCAATAACAAGGAGAGAAAAGGAGTAGATCAACATATAATTAACAAGGTCCAACGTATAATAATAAATGAACCATATGTCATCACAAAGGACAATGGAAACAACACTTACGAGATAAGTAATATAACCACCAAAAAAGTAAAAGGAGTGTACAACCAAGCTTCCATAAAGAAGTTCTATGAAGAAAACTAAATAACTGGAATACGGTTATCCAGAATAAGTGTGACTATCATACACTTGAAGGAGAAGAGGTGCATAATAACGAAGTGTCGAACAAAAAGGAGAAGGCTATAATATGGAATGGAAATGATAACATAATAAATCCACAACCGTGAGAATTGAATTGATACCAAAATATGTGAGCTTCATCCAGAATAAGTGTGACTATCATACACTTGAAGGAGAAGAGGTGCATAATAACGAAGTGTCGAACAAAAAGGAGAAGGCTATAATATGGAATGGAAATGATAATATAATAAATCCACAACCATGAGAATTGAATTAATACCAAAATAAAATTATATATTATAAAATGTACGGCCATATGTCATCACGAAGGACAAGTAACTGTAAATAAAATACAGATACCAAAATTTAAAAATTATGTGTACACAACTTGCAACAACAGATCGATGACTTATGAGGTCTAAAATAAAAAAATATCAAAACAAAGGAATGAGATACATAAATTCCTACTAAGTGAAATCAACTTACAATATATTAAAAGTTGATGTGTGAAGTATATGAAATAATTAAACAAAATGTACCAAAATAGGAATACGCTACACAAATTCCTATGGTGTAAGAAAATTAACTTACAAAGAATTAATACAAACTGAAATATACAAAAATAAAATCAGACCAAACCTGATAAGATAAGTACATGAAATTATAATAATGAATCAAAGATATTTATCTGTAAAATAAAAAATCTAAACTGGTACAAAGAAAGAGAGAAGTTATGTATGAATCAAATATACAAGCTATGGCTAAAGCAAAATATTGCTAATTAACTGAGAAAGGTATACCAATGTCTAAGATAATTAAAATGATCACAATGAGAATTGAAAACCGAAAAATGAAAAGTTAATGATGAAATTAACATATAAATAAATAAAAAACAATCAATGTATGAGCAAATGATAGTATATAGTCAAGGTACAGCGGAAGGAAGAATGAGTAAAAGGCCAAAGTGATCTAAAAACAAACCACAAGGTGGACAATCCCAAAATATATTATTATTATTAAGTCACAAGTTGACAAAAAAGGTATTTATGATTGACTGTTGAAAAGTCCAGCAATCAAATAAACTGAGCAGAGATGACGTGCCTCTGGTCTCAGAAAAATGAGTAGTAATGGGAGAAACCAGCTACTAAAGTTAGGGAAAAAATTGTGTATAAGGGAGAACACACCAATGGAAATAAAAAGAAAAACAGATCCAAATAAAATGGAATGAATTCAGTAAGAAGAGAAATAAAGAATGGAGAAACGACCAAGAAAGAAAAGGAAAAAGGTTATGTATAACTGATAATTTCATAAAAAACTATACTAGTGTTTTATCAAAATGATCAATTTTAAAGGAGAGGCATTATGTCACGACACAAATAGCCAACCCCGTACCAGAGATAAAAAATATATTTATAATTGTAAAAATACTTCTTATCAAATGAACTGATTGATTTTAAATAAAAATATAAGGAATATAACACGACAATACGACGACTTTAACCCAACCCAAGTGATTGAGACAAAAACATAAACATAAAGAAGGGAACCACAAATAAACAACGAGGATAAGAAAATAATAAACCTAAGCCACAAGGAAACAAGTTTATGGGTTTAAATGACCCCAAAATGTCCCAAGAAACGGATGAAAGGACCTAATATATTAAACGAACAAGGAAAATGAAGAAGGAGGGAGACGAGCAAAGGTGAAAACCAAGAATGGTTCACCAAAATAAGTAAAATAGCACTCACCAAGAACATTGAAACCAAAACAAGGGTTATCAGGAGGAAGGAGAGATAACGGTTACTACCCATTAAAAAGGCAACCAGAAACCACAAATTAGAATTGTTATTAGTCAGTAAGTATTAGTTATTAAGTATTAATTGTCATTAGGATTAAGTCATGAAAGAGAAATAAGTATAGGGGTCACCCACTATCAAACAAATGATATAAGCAGTGATATAGTGTAATAGTGTAGGTGTAAGAACCCCAAAGTGAAGTGTGACACTAGTGAAATGGTAATTAACAATAAGTGATTTACAAGTGAAGGTAAGGCAAAAGTTGGAAATAAACAGTGCATAGATAACTGATAAATAAGTAGTATTAAGAGTGAATTATAGTATAAGGGATAGAAAAACACTAGAAGTGATAATGACTTTTTATTTAAAAGATGTTCAATAGAGTTAAGTTAACTATAGCCAGTAGTAAGTAAAAAGGGAGGATTCCAGAATAGAATAAATTGAAGGTGTTACCATGGAGGGAATATAAAAATTGTTTAGAGACTGAGAAGTCAAAAAACTAACAAAGATACCTAATTTATAAAGGACTATTATTAATTTAATAACAAGTGATGTTGTTTATCACAACACAGATAATATGTGTTATAAACTAAAAAATTAGCAAATAAGGATAAGTTAGGAGTGAGTGATGATATCTCTTGATCAAAACAATAACTCTAATAACTTATAAAAAATTGTGTTCATGTTATTGTTAGAAGAGGATATGGCTGAATGCAATGTGCAGTCCATAAACCTAATGTTATATTTTTAAGATTGAAATGAGGAAAGCAATATTGAATAATAAACAAAACACCTACAGACTCAAAACACAACACAACTAATAAAAATAACAAAGTAAGCCCAATAGGCTGAACCAAAATGTGATTTGAACGAAATAAGTAAATTATTATAATGGCTACTTAGACCTAGAAAAAACATAACTGTCAGAACCAAACATACAAAGATTATAACAAATTGAATCAGAATTTAGAAAATCTGAGGTGAAGGAATCACCAAGGATAAATTGTAGATCATTTATAACACAAAATATTGTAATAGGCATTATTATATAAAAAGAAATGTAATTAACAAGCATTAACATAATTATAAAAACTTAAAATCTGAAAATACCCAAGCTTGTGGGGTATCAAAATAATCTATGAACGAGAATAAATACTATAGTGACAATATTTATTAACCAGGAAGGAAGATGGAGGAATAACAGTAATCAGAAGATATACGAAGGATTCGAAGTTTCGATAACAATACATCAACTCAAAATAAGCCTATTCGAAAAATACCGTTACTATGGAAACAGCGGTTGTTGACAGAAAAATACCGTTAGAAATTAGTGAGAGAAAAAAAGAAGCGAAGCGTCATCAAGCCATACAGATGCAGAAGTCCGGAAGAAAGTTTTTTCAGTGTAAATCATGAAAATAATAGTATAAAGTTGCTGAAAACTAATCGTCAAAGAAGCAGATGACCACTACAACCAATATTACAAGACCCAAGACCTGAATAAACGGAAATTATCCATAAATGGAACGTCCAAACACAAGACGAAAGGACGCCACAATTTAATAAAGCCCAAAATCCAAGAAAACTGATTTGATGCAGCCAATTCCTATCTCGAACCAACTACAAAGGCCTCTATGCACGTCGAATTGTTAAGTACTATCTAATTATTTATTTTCCACCAACCCTAATCACTTTAAATAATTTTGAAAGGTAAAATTACCACACTATAAAGATAATATTTCTCTTTCATAGAGTATTTAAGCAAATTAAAACATAATGAAACATTGTTAACATAAAATAACCTAAGAATTGAACACGAACTTACAGAACACCTTTACAACACCACACAACAGATTGTAACAACACACTTTATATTTCCTGTACTCTTAGATTAAGGTAATTTGTATTTTTATTGTAACCATTGTAGTTCTCTAACTCATAGTCAAAAGAATCCACGGATTTTGAAACCAAAACTGTAATAAGCCTAACGTAAACAGACGCTAGGTTAAATGGTTTCTAAATTAATTCGCCGCCCTGAAAATAAGATCTCATGTAATCAAACGATAATTATTTTGTTGTAATTGTAAATGTTTCCAGTTATCACCATTAAAAAAAATATTCATTACAGGGAGTAACAAGCGTTATCATTTCTTAGGGAGTGCTATATAATAATTACTTGTATTGAAGAATAAATTGGAGCAGTAAGCTAGTTGCCAGTTAGTCGTCAGAAGCGACGATTGAGACGGCTGTGCGAGCGGGAACGATTCGAATACACCAACCCGCTACGCTGATAACTTGTTCAAATACGGTTTTTAGTTGTTTTGTAAAACGACTTGGCGCCACCCGGGATTATCACACCCCCTAAGAATAACAGGTAAGGTTACTGCCGTAATATACAGGTGATCAGAACTACGCTACGAACATCGCTAGCCACCAAAATTACTGTAACGACCCGGTGCGAGGCGAACGCACTAATCATCCAAAACACATTATTTTATGTACACATTTTGCAGGTACGCAAACAATTATTAATAGTTACAGATTGGCGCCCAACGTGGGGCTTAAACAAGGCGGACGTCATATTTACTCTTTATAGATTGGCGACCAACCGGTGAGGCTGTAAAAGAAGGCCCACGGCGGCTATGAAGAGACATTCAATGTTTACCAGACAGGATAAAAAGAAAGAAATTGAAAGTGAAGGCCAGCCAGAAGAGATGGAAGAAATTGAAGAAATAATCGAGGAGTTAGTCGAAGAGGACGTTCAGGAAAACCAACCTGAGAATCCAGTTCAACCAGAACCGGAAGTGGAAGTAATGGTCTGGGACCAACCTAACAAACCCACTCAGAAAGAAGACATGAGCATGCAGGAGATGCTCAGGATGATGATGGAGCAAATGAATGATATCAAGGAAACTTCAAAGGAAACAAATAAAAAATTAGAGTCATTGCAAGCGGGAAGGAGAGAAGACAAAGAAGAATTGAATAAAAAGTTAGAAAAACTGGATCAAAACAATGAAGAATTGAAGAAGCAAATCAAGGGGGACATAGAGCTTTTGAATAACAAAATAGAAAGCAACCAAGAAACCCTGAAGAGAAGCCAGGAAATATTAGAAGAGAAGAGTGAGGAGTTAAAGAGACAAATAAAAAAGGATCTTGAAGTGTTAAATGACAAGATTGAAAACAACTGTGAGACACTCCTACAGCAAATAAAGGAAGATGGTGAGAAGAACAGAGAAGAATTAAGATTCATGCTAGTAGAGTTTTGTGAAGAAGTTAAACCGGCAAAAACGGGGATGAATAAGAGATGGGAAGAAACAAATTACCCAGTAAATCACCTTCAAGAAACTTTAGATAGTGATTTCAACCAATTGAGTGAAACACTAGACAGCACTCCTGGAAGCATCAAAGAAACGTTGGACGAGAACATGGAACCAGGCAATCAGAAAATAACACAGAAGGAGATGGAAATTGTAGAAGAAACAAATATATTGTTTTCTGAACATACAGATAACAATGACACCAAGAGAATCAAACACATAAAAACCAACCACAGAAGAGGAAGAAAGAAGAACCGGATAATTAAGAAAATTAAGAAAACAGAGGAATTAAGAAAGGTATATAAGAGGAAACTCATCAAAACCCGAGAAGAAGTGGAGATGATGAAGAACGGACTGATCAATGTGTTTAATTTGCCCATTACCTACCAAAACAAATTAATAAAGTACAAAGATTGTAGGAGGACTCTGAGGGAAATTATAAAAGAAATTCACAACCAAACAGCGAATGAAAAATTCAACAAATCAATACTTAGATGGAAGATGCCAGAAATAGAAATGACTGACAACAAAACAGAGTATAACAGATCAAGAAGGTCAATAAAATACTGGAGCACACCAGAAATGGAAATACCAAATAAAAAAGCAAAGATAATATTAATGAGAGATGCACAATTAACTTCTCTGATTAATGGACAAAATAATCAAATGTTTGCGGTAAACATAAAGACTACAGAACATATGGTATTAGAGGAATTATGGTACAAGGCGGAGGAGACCTATTTCACTAATAAGAAAACAGTTCTACACTCCAGAGTTATCCGAACCATAAGGGCAGAGGAACTGATGGACCATGGGTAAACTAAGTGAAGATACCACAAACCAAGAAAAGGGACGGATCTTCAAGTTACCAGACAAGCAACCCAATGGAATAGAAGAAAAAATTCAACTATAATTAACAAACTCTACTCCTTCATTAATGTCGAAACAAAAAAGAAATTAACAGTTATCCAGAATAAATGTCATCCATCAGACATTTGAAGGAGAAGAGGAGAAAGACAACAAAGAGTGTAATAAGAAAGAGAAGGCAATAACAAGGAGAGAAAAGGAGTAGATCAACATATAATTAACAAGGTCCAACGTATAATAATAAATGAACCATATGTCATCACAAAGGACAATGGAAACAACACTTACGAGATAAGTAATATAACCACCAAAAAAGTAAAAGGAGTGTACAACCAAGCTTCCATAAAGAAGTTCTATGAAGAAAACTAAATAACTGGAATACGGTTATCCAGAATAAGTGTGACTATCATACACTTGAAGGAGAAGAGGTGCATAATAACGAAGTGTCGAACAAAAAGGAGAAGGCTATAATATGGAATGGAAATGATAACATAATAAATCCACAACCGTGAGAATTGAATTGATACCAAAATATGTGAGCTTCATCCAGAATAAGTGTGACTATCATACACTTGAAGGAGAAGAGGTGCATAATAACGAAGTGTCGAACAAAAAGGAGAAGGCTATAATATGGAATGGAAATGATAATATAATAAATCCACAACCATGAGAATTGAATTAATACCAAAATAAAATTATATATTATAAAATGTACGGCCATATGTTATCACGAAGGACAAGTAACTGTAAATAAAATACAGATACCAAAATTTAAAAATTATGTGTACACAACTTGCAACAACAGATCGATGACTTATGAGGTCTAAAATAAAAAAATATCAAAACAAAGGAATGAGATACATAAATTCCTACTAAGTGAAATCAACTTACAATATATTAAAAGTTGATGTGTGAAGTATATGAAATAATTAAACAAAATGTACCAAAATAGGAATACGCTACACAAATTCCTATGGTGTAAGAAAATTAACTTACAAAGAATTAATACAAACTGAAATATACAAAAATAAAATCAGACCAAACCTGATAAGATAAGTACATGAAATTATAATAATGAATCAAAGATATTTATCTGTAAAATAAAAAATCTAAACTGGTACAAAGAAAGAGAGAAGTTATGTATGAATCAAATATACAAGCTATGGCTAAAGCAAAATATTGCTAATTAACTGAGAAAGGTATACCAATGTCTAAGATAATTAAAATGATCACAATGAGAATTGAAAACCGAAAAATGAAAAGTTAATGATGAAATTAACATATAAATAAATAAAAAACAATCAATGTATGAGCAAATGATAGTATATAGTCAAGGTACAGCGGAAGGAAGAATGAGTAAAAGGCCAAAGTGATCTAAAAACAAACCACAAGGTGGACAATCCCAAAATATATTATTATTATTAAGTCACAAGTTGACAAAAAAGGTATTTATGATTGACTGTTGAAAAGTCCAGCAATCAAATAAACTGAGCAGAGATGACGTGCCTCTGGTCTCAGAAAAATGAGTAGTAATGGGAGAAACCAGCTACTAAAGTTAGGGAAAAAATTGTGTATAAGGGAGAACACACCAATGGAAATAAAAAGAAAAACAGATCCAAATAAAATGGAATGAATTCAGTAAGAAGAGAAATAAAGAATGGAGAAACGACCAAGAAAGAAAAGGAAAAAGGTTATGTATAACTGATAATTTCATAAAAAACTATACTAGTGTTTTATCAAAATGATCAATTTTAAAGGAGAGGCATTATGTCACGACACAAATAGCCAACCCCGTACCAGAGATAAAAAATATATTTATAATTGTAAAAATACTTCTTATCAAATGAACTGATTGATTTTAAATAAAAATATAAGGAATATAACACGACAATACGACGACTTTAACCCAACCCAAGTGATTGAGACAAAAACATAAACATAAAGAAGGGAACCACAAATAAACAACGAGGATAAGAAAATAATAAACCTAAGCCACAAGGAAACAAGTTTATGGGTTTAAATGACCCCAAAATGTCCCAAGAAACGGATGAAAGGACCTAATATATTAAACGAACAAGGAAAATGAAGAAGGAGGGAGACGAGCAAAGGTGAAAACCAAGAATGGTTCACCAAAATAAGTAAAATAGCACTCACCAAGAACATTGAAACCAAAACAAGGGTTATCAGGAGGAAGGAGAGATAACGGTTACTACCCATTAAAAAGGCAACCAGAAACCACAAATTAGAATTGTTATTAGTCAGTAAGTATTAGTTATTAAGTATTAATTGTCATTAGGATTAAGTCATGAAAGAGAAATAAGTATAGGGGTCACCCACTATCAAACAAATGATATAAGCAGTGATATAGTGTAATAGTGTAGGTGTAAGAACCCCAAAGTGAAGTGTGACACTAGTGAAATGGTAATTAACAATAAGTGATTTACAAGTGAAGGTAAGGCAAAAGTTGGAAATAAACAGTGCATAGATAACTGATAAATAAGTAGTATTAAGAGTGAATTATAGTATAAGGGATAGAAAAACACTAGAAGTGATAATGACTTTTTATTTAAAAGATGTTCAATAGAGTTAAGTTAACTATAGCCAGTAGTAAGTAAAAAGGGAGGATTCCAGAATAGAATAAATTGAAGGTGTTACCATGGAGGGAATATAAAAATTGTTTAGAGACTGAGAAGTCAAAAAACTAACAAAGATACCTAATTTATAAAGGACTATTATTAATTTAATAACAAGTGATGTTGTTTATCACAACACAGATAATATGTGTTATAAACTAAAAAATTAGCAAATAAGGATAAGTTAGGAGTGAGTGATGATATCTCTTGATCAAAACAATAACTCTAATAACTTATAAAAAATTGTGTTCATGTTATTGTTAGAAGAGGATATGGCTGAATGCAATGTGCAGTCCATAAACCTAATGTTATATTTTTAAGATTGAAATGAGGAAAGCAATATTGAATAATAAACAAAACACCTACAGACTCAAAACACAACACAACTAATAAAAATAACAAAGTAAGCCCAATAGGCTGAACCAAAATGTGATTTGAACGAAATAAGTAAATTATTATAATGGCTACTTAGACCTAGAAAAAACATAACTGTCAGAACCAAACATACAAAGATTATAACAAATTGAATCAGAATTTAGAAAATCTGAGGTGAAGGAATCACCAAGGATAAATTGTAGATCATTTATAACACAAAATATTGTAATAGGCATTATTATATAAAAAGAAATGTAATTAACAAGCATTAACATAATTATAAAAACTTAAAATCTGAAAATACCCAAGCTTGTGGGGTATCAAAATAATCTATGAACGAGAATAAATACTATAGTGACAATATTTATTAACCAGGAAGGAAGATGGAGGAATAACAGTAATCAGAAGATATACGAAGGATTCGAAGTTTCGATAACAATACATCAACTCAAAATAAGCCTATTCGAAAAATACCGTTACTATGGAAACAGCGGTTGTTGACAGAAAAATACCGTTAGAAATTAGTGAGAGAAAAAAAGAAGCGAAGCGTCATCAAGCCATACAGATGCAGAAGTCCGGAAGAAAGTTTTTTCAGTGTAAATCATGAAAATAATAGTATAAAGTTGCTGAAAACTAATCGTCAAGGAAGCAGATGACCACTACAACCAATATTACAAGACCCAAGACCTGAATAAACGGAAATTATCCATAAATAGAACGTCCAAACACAAGACGAAAGGACGCCACATTTTAATGAAGCCCAAAATCCAAGAAAACTGATTTGATGCAGCCAATTCCTATCTCGAACCAACTACAAAGGCCTCTATGCACGTCGAATTGTTAAGTACTATCCAATTATTTATTTTTCACCAACCCTAATCACTTTAAATAATTTTGAAAGGTAAAATTACCACACTATAAAGATAGTATTTCTCTTTCATAGAGTATTTAAGCAAATTAAAACATAATGAAACATTGTTAACATAAAATAACCTAAGAATTGAACACGAACTTACAGAACACCTTTACAACACTACACAACAGATTGTAACAGCACACTTTATATTTCTTGTACACTTAGATTAAGGTAATTTGTATTTTTATTGTAACCATTGTAGTTCTCTAACTCATAGTCAAAAGAATCCACGGATTTTTGAAACCAAAACTGTAATAAGCCTAACGTAAACAGACGCTAGGTTAAATGGTTTCTAAATTAATTCGCCGCCCTGAAAATAAGATCTCATGTAATCAAACGATAATTATTTTGTTGTAATTGTAAATGTTTCCAGTTATCACCATTAAAAAAAAATATTCATTACAGGGAGTAACAAGCGTTATCATTTCTTAGGGAGTGCTATATAATAATTACTTGTATTGAAGAATAAATTGTAGCAGTAAGCTAGTTGCCAGTTAGTCGTCAGAAGCGACGATTGAGACGGCTGTGCGAGCGGGAACGATTCGAATACACCAACCCGCTACGCTGATAACTTGTTCAAATACGGTTTTTAGTTGTTTTGTAAAACGACTTGGCGCCACCCGGGATTATCACACCCCCTAAGAATAACAGGTAAGGTTACTGCCGTAATATACAGGTGATCAGAACTACGCTACGAACATCGCTAGCCACCAAAATTACTGTAACGACCCGGTGCAAGGCGAACGCACTAATCATCCAAAACACATTATTTTATGTACACATTTTGCAGGTACGCAAACAATTATTAATAGTTACAGATTGGCGCCCAACGTGGGGCTTAAACAAGGCGGACGTCATATTTACTCTTTACAGATTGGCGACCAACCGGTGAGGCTGTAAAAGAAGGCCCACGGCGGCTATGAAGAGACATTCAATGTTTACCAGACAGGATAAAAAGAAAGAAATTGAAAGTGAAGGCCAGCCAGAAGAGATGGAAGAAATTGAAGAAATAATCGAGGAGTTAGTCGAAGAAGACGTTCAGGAAAACCAACCTGAGAATCCAGTTCAACCAGAACCGGAAGTGGAAGTAATGGTCTGGGACCAACCTTGCAAGCGGGAAGGAGAGAAGACAAAGAAGAATTGAATAAAAAGTTAGAAAAACTGGATCAAAACAATGAAGAATTGAAGAAGCAAATCAAGGGGGACATAGAGCTTTTGAATAACAAAATAGAAAGCAACCAAGAAACCCTGAAGAGAAGCCAGGAAATATTAGAAGAGAAGAGTGAGGAGTTAAAGAGACAAATAAAAAAGGATCTTGAAGTGTTAAATGACAAGATTGAAAACAACTGTGAGACACTCCTACAGCAAATAAAGGAAGATGGTGAGAAGAACAGAGAAGAATTAAGATTCATGCTAGTAGAGTTTTGTGAAGAAGTTAAACCGGCAAAAACGGGGATGAATAAGAGATGGGAAGAAACAAATTACCCAGTAAATCACCTTCAAGAAACTTTAGATAGTGATTTCAACCAATTGAGTGAAACACTAGACAGCACTCCTGGAAGCATCAAAGAAACGTTGGACGAGAACATGGAACCAGGCAATCAGAAAATAACACAGAAGGAGATGGAAATTGTAGAAGAAACAAATATATTGTTTTCTGAACATACAGATAACAATGACACCAAGAGAATCAAACACATAAAAACCAACCACAGAAGAGGAAGAAAGAAGAACCGGATAATTAAGAAAATTAAGAAAACAGAGGAATTAAGAAAGGTATATAAGAGGAAACTCATCAAAACCCGAGAAGAAGTGGAGATGATGAAGAACGGACTGATCAATGTGTTTAATTTGCCCATTACCTACCAAAACAAATTAATAAAGTACAAAGATTGTAGGAGGACTCTGAGGGAAATTATAAAAGAAATTCACAACCAAACAGCGAATGAAAAATTCAACAAATCAATACTTAGATGGAAGATGCCAGAAATAGAAATGACTGACAACAAAACAGAGTATAACAGATCAAGAAGGTCAATAAAATACTGGAGCACACCAGAAATGGAAATACCAAATAAAAAAGCAAAGATAATATTAATGAGAGATGCACAATTAACTTCTCTGATTAATGGACAAAATAATCAAATGTTTGCGGTAAACATAAAGACTACAGAACATATGGTATTAGAGGAATTATGGTACAAGGCGGAGGAGACCTATTTCACTAATAAGAAAACAGTTCTACACTCCAGAGTTATCCGAACCATAAGGGCAGAGGAACTGATGGACCATGGGTAAACTAAGTGAAGATACCACAAACCAAGAAAAGGGACGGATCTTCAAGTTACCAGACAAGCAACCCAATGGAATAGAAGAAAAAATTCAACTATAATTAACAAACTCTACTCCTTCATTAATGTCGAAACAAAAAAGAAATTAACAGTTATCCAGAATAAATGTCATCCATCAGACATTTGAAGGAGAAGAGGAGAAAGACAACAAAGAGTGTAATAAGAAAGAGAAGGCAATAACAAGGAGAGAAAAGGAGTAGATCAACATATAATTAACAAGGTCCAACGTATAATAATAAATGAACCATATGTCATCACAAAGGACAATGGAAACAACACTTACGAGATAAGTAATATAACCACCAAAAAAGTAAAAGGAGTGTACAACCAAGCTTCCATAAAGAAGTTCTATGAAGAAAACTAAATAACTGGAATACGGTTATCCAGAATAAGTGTGACTATCATACACTTGAAGGAGAAGAGGTGCATAATAACGAAGTGTCGAACAAAAAGGAGAAGGCTATAATATGGAATGGAAATGATAACATAATAAATCCACAACCGTGAGAATTGAATTGATACCAAAATATGTGAGCTTCATCCAGAATAAGTGTGACTATCATACACTTGAAGAAGAAGAGGTGCATAATAACGAAGTGTCGAACAAAAAGGAGAAGGCTATAATATGGAATGGAAATGATAATATAATAAATCCACAACCATGAGAATTGAATTAATACCAAAATAAAATTATATATTATAAAATGTACGGCCATATGTCATCACGAAGGACAAGTAACTGTAAATAAAATACAGATACCAAAATTTAAAAATTATGTGTACACAACTTGCAACAACAGATCGATGACTTATGAGGTCTAAAATAAAAAAATATCAAAACAAAGGAATGAGATAACATAAATTCCTACTAAGTGAAATCAACTTACAATATATTAAAAGTTGATGTGTGAAGTATATGAAATAATTAAACAAAATGTACCAAAATAGGAATACGCTACACAAATTCCTATGGTGTAAGAAAATTAACTTACAAAGAATTAATACAAACTGAAATATACAAAAATAAAATCAGACCAAACCTGATAAGATAAGTACATGAAATTATAATAATGAATCAAAGATATTTATCTGTAAAATAAAAAATCTAAACTGGTACAAAGAAAGAGAGAAGTTATGTATGAATCAAATATACAAGCTATGGCTAAAGCAAAATATTGCTAATTAACTGAGAAAGGTATACCAATGTCTAAGATAATTAAAATGATCACAATGAGAATTGAAAACCGAAAAATGAAAAGTTAATGATGAAATTAACATATAAATAAATAAAAAACAATCAATGTATGAGCAAATGATAGTATATAGTCAAGGTACAGCGGAAGGAAGAATGAGTAAAAGGCCAAAGTGATCTAAAAACAAACCACAAGGTGGACAATCCCAAAATATATTATTATTATTAAGTCACAAGTTGACAAAAAAGGTATTTATGATTGACTGTTGAAAAGTCCAGCAATCAAATAAACTGAGCAGAGATGACGTGCCTCTGGTCTCAGAAAAATGAGTAGTAATGGGAGAAACCAGCTACTAAAGTTAGGGAAAAAATTGTGTATAAGGGAGAACACACCAATGGAAATAAAAAGAAAAACAGATCCAAATAAAATGGAATGAATTCAGTAAGAAGAGAAATAAAGAATGGAGAAACGACCAAGAAAGAAAAGGAAAAAGGTTATGTATAACTGATAATTTCATAAAAAACTATACTAGTGTTTTATCAAAATGATCAATTTTAAAGGAGAGGCATTATGTCACGACACAAATAGCCAACCCCGTACCAGAGATAAAAAATATATTTATAATTGTAAAAATACTTCTTATCAAATGAACTGATTGATTTTAAATAAAAATATAAGGAATATAACACGACAATACGACGACTTTAACCCAACCCAAGTGATTGAGACAAAAACATAAACATAAAGAAGGGAACCACAAATAAACAACGAGGATAAGAAAATAATAAACCTAAGCCACAAGGAAACAAGTTTATGGGTTTAAATGACCCCAAAATGTCCCAAGAAACGGATGAAAGGACCTAATATATTAAATGAACAAGGAAAATGAAGAAGGAGGGAGACGAGCAAAGGTGAAAATCAAGAATGGTTCACCAAAATAAGTAAAATAGCACTCACCAAGAACATTGAAACCAAAACAAGGGTTATCAGGAGGAAGGAGAGATAACGGTTACTACCCATTAAAAAGGCAACCAGAAACCACAAATTAGAATTGTTATTAGTCAGTAAGTATTAGTTATTAAGTATTAATTGTCATTAGGATTAAGTCATGAAAGAGAAATAAGTATAGGGGTCACCCACTATCAAACAAATGATATAAGCAGTGATATAGTGTAATAGTGTAGGTGTAAGAACCCCAAAGTGAAGTGTGACACTAGTGAAATGGTAATTAACAATAAGTGATTTACAAGTGAAGGTAAGGCAAAAGTTGGAAATAAACAGTGCATAGATAACTGATAAATAAGTAGTATTAAGAGTGAATTATAGTATAAGGGATAGAAAAACACTAGAAGTGATAATGACTTTTTATTTAAAAGATGTTCAATAGAGTTAAGTTAACTATAGCCAGTAGTAAGTAAAAAGGGAGGATTCCAGAATAGAATAAATTGAAGGTGTTACCATGGAGGGAATATAAAAATTGTTTAGAGACTGAGAAGTCAAAAAACTAACAAAGATACCTAATTTATAAAGGACTATTATTAATTTAATAACAAGTGATGTTGTTTATCACAACACAGATAATATGTGTTATAAACTAAAAAATTAGCAAATAAGGATAAGTTAGGAGTGAGTGATGATATCTCTTGATCAAAACAATAACTCTAATAACTTATAAAAAATTGTGTTCATGTTATTGTTAGAAGAGGATATGGCTGAATGCAATGTGCAGTCCATAAACCTAATGTTATATTTTTAAGATTGAAATGAGGAAAGCAATATTGAATAATAAACAAAACACCTACAGACTCAAAACACAACACAACTAATAAAAATAACAAAGTAAGCCCAATAGGCTGAACCAAAATGTGATTTGAACGAAATAAGTAAATTATTATAATGGCTACTTAGACCTAGAAAAAACATAACTGTCAGAACCAAACATACAAAGATTATAACAAATTGAATCAGAATTTAGAAAATCTGAGGTGAAGGAATCACCAAGGATAAATTGTAGATCATTTATAACACAAAATATTGTAATAGGCATTATTATATAAAAAGAAATGTAATTAACAAGCATTAACATAATTATAAAAACTTAAAATCTGAAAATACCCAAGCTTGTGGGGTATCAAAATAATCTATGAACGAGAATAAATACTATAGTGACAATATTTATTAACCAGGAAGGAAGATGGAGGAATAACAGTAATCAGAAGATATACGAAGGATTCGAAGTTTCGATAACAATACATCAACTCAAAATAAGCCTATTCGAAAAATACCGTTACTATGGAAACAGCGGTTGTTGACAGAAAAATACCGTTAGAAATTAGTGAGAGAAAAAAAGAAGCGAAGCGTCATCAAGCCATACAGATGCAGAAGTCCGGAAGAAAGTTTTTTCAGTGTAAATCATGAAAATAATAGTATAAAGTTGCTGAAAACTAATCGTCAAAGAAGCAGATGACCACTACAACCAATATTACAAGACCCAAGACCTGAATAAACGGAAATTATCCATAAATGGAACGTCCAAACACAAGACGAAAGGACGCCACAATTTAATAAAGCCCAAAATCCAAGAAAACTGATTTGATGCAGCCAATTCCTATCTCGAACCAACTACAAAGGCCTCTATGCACGTCGAATTGTTAAGTACTATCTAATTATTTATTTTCCACCAACCCTAATCACTTTAAATAATTTTGAAAGGTAAAATTACCACACTATAAAGATAATATTTCTCTTTCATAGAGTATTTAAGCAAATTAAAACATAATGAAACATTGTTAACATAAAATAACCTAAGAATTGAACACGAACTTACAGAACACCTTTACAACACCACACAACAGATTGTAACAACACACTTTATATTTCCTGTACTCTTAGATTAAGGTAATTTGTATTTTTATTGTAACCATTGTAGTTCTCTAACTCATAGTCAAAAGAATCCACGGATTTTGAAACCAAAACTGTAATAAGCCTAACGTAAACAGACGCTAGGTTAAATGGTTTCTAAATTAATTCGCCGCCCTGAAAATAAGATCTCATGTAATCAAACGATAATTATTTTGTTGTAATTGTAAATGTTTCCAGTTATCACCATTAAAAAAAAATATTCATTACAGGGAGTAACAAGCGTTATCATTTCTTAGGGAGTGCTATATAATAATTACTTGTATTGAAGAATAAATTGTAGCAGTAAGCTAGTTGCCAGTTAGTCGTCAGAAGCGACGATTGAGACGGCTGTGCGAGCGGGAACGATTCGAATACACCAACCCGCTACGCTGATAACTTGTTCAAATACGGTTTTTAGTTGTTTTGTAAAACGACTTGGCGCCACCCGGGATTATCACACCCCCTAAGAATAACAGGTAAGGTTACTGCCGTAATATACAGGTGATCAGAACTACGCTACGAACATCGCTAGCCACCAAAATTACTGTAACGACCCGGTGCGAGGCGAACGCACTAATCATCCAAAACACATTATTTTATGTACACATTTTGCAGGTACGCAAACAATTATTAATAGTTACAGATTGGCGCCCAACGTGGGGCTTAAACAAGGCGGACGTCATATTTACTCTTTACAGATTGGCGACCAACCGGTGAGGCTGTAAAAGAAGGCCCACGGCGGCTATGAAGAGACATTCAATGTTTACCAGACAGGATAAAAAGAAAGAAATTGAAAGTGAAGGCCAGCCAGAAGAGATGGAAGAAATTGAAGAAATAATCGAGGAGTTAGTCGAAGAGGACGTTCAGGAAAACCAACCTGAGAATCCAGTTCAACCAGAACCGGAAGTGGAAGTAATGGTCTGGGACCAACCTAACAAACCCACTCAGAAAGAAGACATGAGCATGCAGGAGATGCTCAGGATGATGATGGAGCAAATGAATGATATCAAGGAAACTTCAAAGGAAACAAATAAAAAATTAGAGTCATTGCAAGCGGGAAGGAGAGAAGACAAAGAAGAATTGAATAAAAAGTTAGAAAAACTGGATCAAAACAATGAAGAATTGAAGAAGCAAATCAAGGGGGACATAGAGCTTTTGAATAACAAAATAGAAAGCAACCAAGAAACCCTGAAGAGAAGCCAGGAAATATTAGAAGAGAAGAGTGAGGAGTTAAAGAGACAAATAAAAAAGGATCTTGAAGTGTTAAATGACAAGATTGAAAACAACTGTGAGACACTCCTACAGCAAATAAAGGAAGATGGTGAGAAGAACAGAGAAGAATTAAGATTCATGCTAGTAGAGTTTTGTGAAGAAGTTAAACCGGCAAAAACGGGGATGAATAAGAGATGGGAAGAAACAAATTACCCAGTAAATCACCTTCAAGAAACTTTAGATAGTGATTTCAACCAATTGAGTGAAACACTAGACAGCACTCCTGGAAGCATCAAAGAAACGTTGGACGAGAACATGGAACCAGGCAATCAGAAAATAACACAGAAGGAGATGGAAATTGTAGAAGAAACAAATATATTGTTTTCTGAACATACAGATAACAATGACACCAAGAGAATCAAACACATAAAAACCAACCACAGAAGAGGAAGAAAGAAGAACCGGATAATTAAGAAAATTAAGAAAACAGAGGAATTAAGAAAGGTATATAAGAGGAAACTCATCAAAACCCGAGAAGAAGTGGAGATGATGAAGAACGGACTGATCAATGTGTTTAATTTGCCCATTACCTACCAAAACAAATTAATAAAGTACAAAGATTGTAGGAGGACTCTGAGGGAAATTATAAAAGAAATTCACAACCAAACAGCGAATGAAAAATTCAACAAATCAATACTTAGATGGAAGATGCCAGAAATAGAAATGACTGACAACAAAACAGAGTATAACAGATCAAGAAGGTCAATAAAATACTGGAGCACACCAGAAATGGAAATACCAAATAAAAAGCAAAGATAATATTAATGAGAGATGCACAATTAACTTCTCTGATTAATGGACAAAATAATCAAATGTTTGCGGTAAACATAAAGACTACAGAACATATGGTATTAGAGGAATTATGGTACAAGGCGGAGGAGACCTATTTCACTAATAAGAAAACAGTTCTACACTCCAGAGTTATCCGAACCATAAGGGCAGAGGAACTGATGGACCATGGGTAAACTAAGTGAAGATACCACAAACCAAGAAAAGGGACGGATCTTCAAGTTACCAGACAAGCAACCCAATGGAATAGAAGACAAAATTCAACTATAATTAACAAACTCTACTCCTTCATTAATGTCGAAACAAAAAAGAAATTAACAGTTATCCAGAATAAATGTCATCCATCAGACATTTGAAGGAGAAGAGGAGAAAGACAACAAAGAGTGTAATAAGAAAGAGAAGGCAATAACAAGGAGAGAAAAGGAGTAGATCAACATATAATTAACAAGGTCCAACGTATAATAATAAATGAACCATATGTCATCACAAAGGACAATGGAAACAACACTTACGAGATAAGTAATATAACCACCAAAAAAGTAAAAGGAGTGTACAACCAAGCTTCCATAAAGAAGTTCTATGAAGAAAACTAAATAACTGGAATACGGTTATCCAGAATAAGTGTGACTATCATACACTTGAAGGAGAAGAGGTGCATAATAACGAAGTGTCGAACAAAAAGGAGAAGGCTATAATATGGAATGGAAATGATAATATAATAAATCCACAACCATGAGAATTGAATTAATACCAAAATAAAATTATATATTATAAAATGTACGGCCATATGTCATCACGAAGGACAAGTAACTGTAAATAAAATACAGATACCAAAATTTAAAAATTATGTGTACACAACTTGCAACAACAGATCGATGACTTATGAGGTCTAAAATAAAAAAATATCAAAACAAAGGAATGAGATAACATAAATTCCTACTAAGTGAAATCAACTTACAATATATTAAAAGTTGATGTGTGAAGTATATGAAATAATTAAACAAAATGTACCAAAATAAGAATACGCTACACAAATTCCTATGGTGTAAGAAAATTAACTTACAAAGAATTAATACAAACTGAAATATACAAAAATAAAATCAGACCAAACCTGATAAGATAAGTACATGAAATTATAATAATGAATCAAAGATATTTATCTGTAAAATAAAAAATCTAAACTGGTACAAAGAAAGAGAGAAGTTATGTATGAATCAAATATACAAGCTATGGCTAAAGCAAAATATTGCTAATTAACTGAGAAAGGTATACCAATGTCTAAGATAATTAAAATGATCACAATGAGAATTGAAAACCGAAAAATGAAAAGTTAATGATGAAATTAACATATAAATAAATAAAAAACAATCAATGTATGAGCAAATGATAGTATATAGTCAAGGTACAGCGGAAGGAAGAATGAGTAAAAGGCCAAAGTGATCTAAAAACAAACCACAAGGTGGACAATCCCAAAATATATTATTATTATTAAGTCACAAGTTGACAAAAAAGGTATTTATGATTGACTGTTGAAAAGTCCAGCAATCAAATAAACTGAGCAGAGATGACGTGCCTCTGGTCTCAGAAAAATGAGTAGTAATGGGAGAAACCAGCTACTAAAGTTAGGGAAAAAATTGTGTATAAGGGAGAACACACCAATGGAAATAAAAAGAAAAACATATCCAAATAAAATGGAATGAATTCAGTAAGAAGAGAAATAAAGAATGGAGAAACGACCAAGAAAGAAAAGGAAAAAGGTTATGTATAACTGATAATTTCATAAAAAACTATACAGTACTAGTGTTTTATCAAAATGATCAATTTTAAAGGAGAGGCATTATGTCACGACACAAATAGCCAACCCCGTACCAGAGATAAAAAATATATTTATAATTGTAAAAATACTTCTTATCAAATGAACTGATTGATTTTAAATAAAAATATAAGGAATATAACACGACAATACGACGACTTTAACCCAACCCAAGTGATTGAGACAAAAACATAAACATAAAGAAGGGAACCACAAATAAACAACGAGGATAAGAAAATAATAAACCTAAGCCACAAGGAAACAAGTTTATGGGTTTAAATGACCCCAAAATGTCCCAAGAAACGGATGAAAGGACCTAATATATTAAACGAACAAGGAAAATGAAGAAGGAGGGAGACGAGCAAAGGTGAAAACCAAGAATGGTTCACCAAAATAAGTAAAATAGCACTCACCAAGAACATTGAAACCAAAACAAGGGTTATCAGGAGGAAGGAGAGATAACGGTTACTACCCATTAAAAAGGCAACCAGAAACCACAAATTAGAATTGTTATTAGTCAGTAAGTATTAGTTATTAAGTATTAATTGTCATTAGGATTAAGTCATGAAAGAGAAATAAGTATAGGGGTCACCCACTATCAAACAAATGATATAAGCAGTGATATAGTGTAATAGTGTAGGTGTAAGAACCCCAAAGTGAAGTGTGACACTAGTGAAATGGTAATTAACAATAAGTGATTTACAAGTGAAGGTAAGGCAAAAGTTGGAAATAAACAGTGCATAGATAACTGATAAATAAGTAGTATTAAGAGTGAATTATAGTATAAGGGATAGAAAAACACTAGAAGTGATAATGACTTTTTATTTAAAAGATGTTCAATAGAGTTAAGTTAACTATAGCCAGTAGTAAGTAAAAAGGGAGGATTCCAGAATAGAATAAATTGAAGGTGTTACCATGGAGGGAATATAAAAATTGTTTAGAGACTGAGAAGTCAAAAAACTAACAAAGATACCTAATTTATAAAGGACTATTATTAATTTAATAACAAGTGATGTTGTTTATCACAACACAGATAATATGTGTTATAAACTAAAAAATTAGCAAATAAGGATAAGTTAGGAGTGAGTGATGATATCTCTTGATCAAAACAATAACTCTAATAACTTATAAAAAATTGTGTTCATGTTATTGTTAGAAGAGGATATGGCTGAATGCAATGTGCAGTCCATAAACCTAATGTTATATTTTTAAGATTGAAATGAGGAAAGCAATATTGAATAATAAACAAAACACCTACAGACTCAAAACACAACACAACTAATAAAAATAACAAAGTAAGCCCAATAGGCTGAACCAAAATGTGATTTGAACGAAATAAGTAAATTATTATAATGGCTACTTAGACCTAGAAAAAACATAACTGTCAGAACCAAACATACAAAGATTATAACAAATTGAATCAGAATTTAGAAAATCTGAGGTGAAGGAATCACCAAGGATAAATTGTAGATCATTTATAACACAAAATATTGTAATAGGCATTATTATATAAAAAGAAATGTAATTAACAAGCAGTAACATAATTATAAAAACTTAAAATCTGAAAATACCCAAGCTTGTGGGGTATCAAAATAATCTATGAACGAGAATAAATACTATAGTGACAATATTTATTAACCAGGAAGGAATATGGAGGAATAACAGTAATCAGAAGATATACGAAGGATTCGAAGTTTCGATAACAATACATCAACTCAAAATAAGCCTATTCGAAAAATACCGTTACTATGGAAACAGCGGTTGTTGACAGAAAAATACCGTTAGAAATTAGTGAGAGAAAAAAAGAAGCGAAGCGTCATCAAGCCATACAGATGCAGAAGTCCGGAAGAAAGTTTTTTCAGTGTAAATCATGAAAATAATAGTATAAAGTTGCTGAAAACTAATCGTCAAAGAAGCAGATGACCACTACAACCAATATTACAAGACCCAAGACCTGAATAAACGGAAATTATCCATAAATGGAACGTCCAAACACAAGACGAAAGGACGCCACAATTTAATAAAGCCCAAAATCCAAGAAAACTGATTTGATGCAGCCAATTCCTATCTCGAACCAACTACAAAGGCCTCTATGCACGTCGAATTGTTAAGTACTATCTAATTATTTATTTTCCACCAACCCTAATCACTTTAAATAATTTTGAAAGGTAAAATTACCACACTATAAAGATAATATTTCTCTTTCATAGAGTATTTAAGCAAATTAAAACATAATGAAACATTGTTAACATAAAATAACCTAAGAATTGAACACGAACTTACAGAACACCTTTACAACACCACACAACAGATTGTAACAACACACTTTATATTTCCTGTACTCTTAGATTAAGGTAATTTGTATTTTTATTGTAACCATTGTAGTTCTCTAACTCATAGTCAAAAGAATCCACGGATTTTGAAACCAAAACTGTAATAAGCCTAACGTAAACAGACGCTAGGTTAAATGGTTTCTAAATTAATTCGCCGCCCTGAAAATAAGATCTCATGTAATCAAACGATAATTATTTTGTTGTAATTGTAAATGTTTCCAGTTATCACCATTAAAAAAAATATTCATTACAGGGAGTAACAAGCGTTATCATTTCTTAGGGAGTGCTATATAATAATTACTTGTATTGAAGAATAAATTGTAGCAGTAAGCTAGTTTCCAGTTAATCGTCAGAAGCGACGATTGAGACGGCTGTGCGAGCGGGAACGATTCGAATACACCAACCCGCTACGCTGATAACTTGTTCAAATACGGTTTTTAGTTGTTTTGTAAAACGACTTGGCGCCACCCGGGATTATCACACCCCCTAAGAATAACAGGTAAGGTTACTGCCGTAATATACAGGTGATCAGAACTACGCTACGAACATCGCTAGCCACCAAAATTACTGTAACAACCCGGTGCGAGGCGAACGCACTAATCATCCAAAACACATTATTTTATGTACACATTTTGCAGGTACGCAAACAATTATTAATAGTTACAATATATATATATATATATATATATATTGTAACGATACAATTAAGCCAAATCTCGTACCAGTGATAAAAAAGATAATTCTTGATATAAAATTACTTCATATGAAATAAAATGTGTAAAAAATGATTAAAATGTAAATACTTTGACAAGACGTACAACGATATTACCCAACCCAAGTGATTGAGCCGAAAACACAAACATAAAGAAGGGAACCACGTAACATACTTATTAAAAATATGATAGACAAAACAATGATGGACACAGAACTAAAGAAGAACCAGAAGAAGAGGACAGATCCATACAAGTAAACAGAATTTAAACCAGAAGAGAAGAAGAGGAGAACCGAACCGGATTGAAGAAGAAGAAGAGGAAGAATGAAGAGGAGACAGATAAAACCCAAGGGGAAACTAACACACATATATAAAAGGGAAAGATTGTATGTTAGAGATAGAATACGGTCAATAAACCTTAAATAATTATATATTAATGAAACCAATGTTATTATTAGCATTAATTTAACCTATGTGCCCATTTTTAAGACGATACAATTGTAAAGTAATATAGTATAGGAAAAGTACACTAACCCTGTCAGAAAGTTTAGATTCAACCAAAACACAACTAGCCTAATATTGTTTATAGTAAATATAATACTAAAACAAAATAGTGAGAAATGGTAGGAGAAAGTATAGGGATTACCCATTAAATAACACTAATTACAAAACAGTGAACCAAAGTGAAGTGCTTTAGTGAAGTGTAAATGCCCTAAAAAATAGTGAAAGTGGATGTGAAACATTCAAATTAGAATGCTAAGTAAATAGACACTCTGTAAAACATTGATAAACCACCAATGATTGGAGTGAGAGTATAATTAATAATATACATAGAAGTAATTAAAAATAGTATTTAAAATTAATATTAAGGAAGCTTGTAATAATATTCAGGGAGAAAGCCCAGTACAATAACTTGTGTTAACATGGCATGATAGGATAGAAGTAAAGTTTGTTATTAAAGATTAAAATTGTAAAGAATACAACACCCCATGTTGAAAGGGGAATCAACCTTCATAATATTAGAGAAAGTAACAATGTTTATCACCCTAGTTTATAAGACAAGAAAGAAATCAATGTTAGTAGTAAGAATAATTTATGACTTGTAAAGAATAGTTGATGCAATGTTAAAGGAGGAATATGGCTGAAAGGGACTTACAGTCCATAAACCTAACTATTATATTTTAAATGAAGAGTAATGAAAATGTATGTTGAATAGTAATTAAAACACAAACAAATAAGTGAAGCCCATCAGGCTGAATTCAGAATGTAATTTAAAAAGGAAATACACTAGAAAACAATCATGGCTGTTTGTAACTATGAAAACAGTTAACTGCCAAGAACATTCAAATGCAAATTGTATCAATTTCACAAAAAATCTTACTAATCTAAGAACAGTGAATGGACAATAATTATATATCAGTTATTTCAACACAGAAATATTATTGTAATAATTTAATTCAAGAAAGATATGTTATTTATTAAATGTCAAATAATTAGACTATAGTTAAAGTGTAACAGAATATGACCTTATGAGGTGTCATTGTAAACTTTGAAAGGAAAGAAAAATAATAGTGATGTCATTTATTATCCCAAAGGAATTATAAGGGAATAAAATCATTAGGAAAATACTTAATAAATTTGAATAAAAATTCAAATATTTCTAACAATGTATGTAAGGAGTAATTAACCAAGCATTGAATTATTGGTTACTATGACAACGAGACGTTTGAGGGCTTATTTTTCCGTTAAATTATATAGACGCTGAAGAAACGAAGCGTGGGTAAGCCACACGAAAAATTGGACAAACTAAAACTTTAATTTAAACAGTTAGAAAAGTCGAAGCAGTGAACCAAAATAACTCAATATGAAGAGACGTCGATCTATACAGAATTAATGATGTCCAGGAACGAAATTAAATAAACTAATTAACGAAAAAACCCAGACTAGTTTGAAGAAGATGTTGGAAGCCTTCAACCAGCCGAAATTCGAAAAAGATACGCCTATTCTGATGACGATACAGACAACGTGAGATGAACTGATAAGTACCGAATAATTTCTTACTCCCAAAAACCCCAAATTACTTAAATTATTTTCAAATGATAAAATTTCTCACTATTTAAAAAGTAGCATTTTCTTTCAAAGGTAAAGGCATAATTTACTTACATTAAAAAACATTTATAAAGATAACCTTATTTGTGAACATAACTACTGTAACAGAAATACGACACTACTGAACAAATTGTACAAACACATTATAAATCCTAAGTACGTATAAGGTATAGTAGTGTACTTTCTTTTCATGTAATCAACGTTTATGTCTATTTTCATGATCAAAAGAACTCCAGATTTTAAAAACATAGTAATTTGTCAAAAGTAACTGAACGATAGTGTTTTTGAAATCAATTTTGCCAACCTGGGATATTTGTGTTTCAAGCTCTAAGCCGGAGCATAATATTATAAATTTGTTTATGATTCAATTGTCATATTTATTGATAATTAAATGTGTATTAAAAAACGCAGTACAGAACATTACTATCTTGTTATTTCATAGGATTTTTGTAGAATATATGTGTGTTAGCGAAGTGTTAAGTTATAGCCAACTAGCGCTCGCCACGAGCGGCCGAGTCGACAACCTGTGTAGCAGCGGGAACAATTCGAACGTCACAGCTGTCTAGCTAATATCACGTATTACCTAAAAAATTACATGTTTTAATTGTTTTAACCAAAACAATTTGGCGCCACCCGGGAATCGTAATCCCTATGAATTAACAGGTAGGTTGTACTGGTGACATTGACAACGCTACGGACTCCAGTAGTGACGTCGATTTATGTAACAACCAGTGTGAGGCAAACACACTACATTCACACTAATACACAAAATAAACAAGTGTGATACATTTCAACAGGTACGACCATTATATATTGTTACATATTGGCGCCCAACGTGGGGCTGGTAAGAATAACTAGCGGCGATCATGAATAGACACGGGATGGTTACGAGACGCAAAGGGAAGGAAACACCAAACCAAGAAGGAAACCCAGAAGAAGTGGAGGAAGTTGAAGAAGTAGAAATGGAGGAAACGACTGGAGAATTGTCAGAAGAAAACCCACAGGAGGACCAAACGGAAAATCCAAGCCCACCTGAACCTGAACCTGAACCGGAAATAGAAGCAGAAGTCAGGGTAAATAACCAACCAATCAAACCAACAGAAGAAACGAATTTAGATAGCATGATGAAATTCATGATGGAACAATTTGGACAAATGAACAGGAACCAGGAAGAAACAAGGGAAGCTTCAAAGAAATTGAATGAAAAATTAGAGTCATTACAGGAGGAGAGAAGACAAGACAAGGAAGATTTAAATAAAAAATTAGAATCAGACAAGGAAGATTTGAATAAAAAATTGGAAAAACTGGACATAAACAGCGAAGATTTGAAGAAGCAAATGAAGGAGAGTATAGAATTCCTGAATAATAAAATAGAAAGCAACCATGAAGACTTGAAGAGAAGTCAAGAGGCATTGGAGAAGAAGAATGAAGAACTGAAGAAACAGATCAAGAAGGATCTGGAGATAGTAAACAAAAAGATGGAACTTAATCATGATGTTCTCCAAAGGAAAATCGAGGAAGAAAGTGAGAAGAACAGAGAAGAATTGAGATTCATGTTTGCAGAGTTTCGTGAAAAAGACAAACGGACAAAAACATGGATGAATAAGAGATGGGAAGAAACAAGTTACCCAGTAAATCAACTTCAAGAAACTTTAGTTAGTGATTTCAAACAATTGAATGAAACACTAGACAGCACTCCTGAAAGTATCAAAGAAACGTTGAATGAGAACATGGAACCGGGGAATCAGAAAATAACACAGAAGGAGAAGGAATTGGAGGAGAGGCACCAAAGACTACAAATAGATGTAAACAGTCGTATGAAGAAGAATCGAATCATTAAGAAGATTAAGAAAACAGAGGAACTGAGAAAGGTATATAAGAGGAAACTCATCAAAACACGAGAAGAAGTGGAGATGATGAAGAACGGCCTCATCGATGTATTTAATTTACCCATTACCTACCAAAGGAAATTAATAAAGTACAAAGATTGTAGGAGGACTCTGAGGGAAATTATAAAAGGATTTCACAACCAACCAATGGATGAAAATTGTAGCAAATCTATACTTAGATGGAAGATGCCAGAAATAGAAATGACTGACAACAAAACAGAGTATAACAAATCAAGAAGGTCAATAAAATACTGGAGCACACCAGAAATGGAAATACCAAATAAACAGGCAAAAATAATATTAATGAGAGAGACACAAATAACTTCTCTGATTAATCGACAAACTAATCAAATGATGGAGGTAGAAATAAATACCACGGAACATATGGTATTAAAGGAATTATGGTACAAGACGGAGGAGACCTATTTCACCAGTAAGAAAACAGTTCTACACGCCAGAGTTATCCGAACCATAAGAGCAGAGGAACTGATGGACCATGGGTAAACTAAATGAAGATACCACAAACCAAGAAAAGGGACTGATCTTCAAGTTACTGACCCAGCAACCCAATGGAACAGAAGGAAGGTTAAATTAGACCAATGACAATCACCAAGACGAATTAAATGAGAAAAAAAAATGAACCATGATCAATGAAACTTGAATAAAATTTCATCCAGAATAAGTGTGTCTATCAAGCACTTGAAGGAGTAGAGGTGCATAATAACAAAGAGTCGAACAAGAGGAAGAAATAATAAAGGAAAGAAAAGGAGAAGTCAACTTACCAAAAATATAAATAACGGACCAGTATATAGCAATATGAATAAACAATTATGTATATCATAATAAACCGTATATCATCACAAGAGACAATGGTAATAATACTTACGAGATCAGTAATATCAATACAAGGAAAATCAAAGGAGTTTACAACCAAACTTCAATAAAAATTTTTACGAAGAAAAATAAAACCATTGTGAAATGAAACCGATTTCAAAATTCTAAAAGAGATTGTAAGAGCAGCTTACTCAAATATTTAGATGATATATGCGGAACAATAAAAAAGTTTTATAATAATGAAAAAAAAAATTTTTTGAAATATGAAGTAAAAAGTGAGATAATCAGGAATAAGTTACACACATTCCTATGTAATAAAAATGTAAGAAGCATAAACTTACAATTATAATTAAAAAAAAATTAGCTAAAAAGGAATACGCTACAAACATTCCTTTAAGGTAAGACCATTAACTTACCAAAGAATTATCAAAAATGATGTTGAATACAGAGTAAAATAAACAAAAATAAAATCAAGTTCAAATTACTGAGATAAATACTTGAAATTATACTGAATCAAAAGTATTATCAAAAAAAAAAAAATTAAATAAAACTTTACCTGGTACAAGGAGAGAGAGAGAAATTGTATATAAAACCAATATACAGATATGGCTAAAGCAGAATCCTGCTAAATGTCTAAAACAATTAAAATGATCACAACGAGCATTGAAAACAAAATAATGAAAAGTGAGATATGATGAAATTAACATATGAATAAAGATAAAATTTCTCAATATAGTATATGAGTAGATGTTAGTGTATAGTTAAGGTATAGCGGAAGGAAGAATGAGTAGTAATGATAAAGTGATCTAAAAACAAACCACAAGGTGGACAATCCCAATTATATTATTATATTATTATTATTATTAAGTCACAAGTTGACAAAGATTTAAGATTGACTGTTGAAAAGTCCAGCAATCTATATGAACTGAGTAGAGAAGATGTGCCTCTAGTCTCAGAAAAATGAGTAGTAATGGGAGAAACCAGCTACTATATAAAGTTAGGGAAAAAAATTTGT
Source organism: Magicicada septendecula (assembly GCA_034769895.1). Classification (NCBI taxonomy): domain Eukaryota; kingdom Metazoa; phylum Arthropoda; class Insecta; order Hemiptera; family Cicadidae; genus Magicicada; species Magicicada septendecula. The sequence continues at coordinate 274,638,209 of CM068370.1, read as the reverse complement.
GTATGAGGGAATATGCACCAATGGAAATAAATAAAAACAGATCCAAATAAAATGGAGTGAATTAAGTAAGAAGAGAAATGGAGAATGGAGAAACAAACAAGGAAGAGAAGGAAAAAAGTTATCTATAACTGATAATTTCATAAAAAACTATGCTACTATTTTATTAAAATGATCAATTTTAGAGGAGAGGCATTATGTAACGATACAATTAAGCCAAATCTCGTACCAGTGATAAAAAAGATAATTCTTGATATAAAATTACTTCATATGAAATAAAATGTGTAAAAAATGATTAAAATGTAAATACTTTGACAAGACGTACAACGATATTACCCAACCCAAGTGATTGAGCCGAAAACACAAACATAAAGAAGGGAACCACGTAACATACTTATTAAAAATATGATAGACAAAACAATGATGGACACAGAACTAAAGAAGAACCAGAAGAAGAGGACAGATCCATACAAGTAAACAGAATTTAAACCAGAAGAGAAGAAGAGGAGAACCGAACCGGATTGAAGAAGAAGAAGAGGAAGAATGAAGAGGAGACAGATAAAACCCAAGGGGAAACTAACACACATATATAAAAGGGAAAGATTGTATGTTAGAGATAGAATACGGTCAATAAACCTTAAATAATTATATATTAATGAAACCAATGTTATTATTAGCATTAATTTAACCTATGTGCCCATTTTTAAGACGATACAATTGTAAAGTAATATAGTATAGGAAAAGTACACTAACCCTGTCAGAAAGGTTAGATTCAACCAAAACACAACTAGCCTAATATTGTTTATAGTAAATATAATACTAAAACAAAATAGTGAGAAATGGTAGGAGAAAGTATAGGGATTACCCATTAAATAACACTAATTACAAAACAGTGAACCAAAGTGAAGTGCTTTAGTGAAGTGTAAATGCCCTAAAAAATAGTGAAAGTGGATGTGAAACATTCAAATTAGAATGCTAAGTAAATAGACACTCTGTAAAACATTGATAAACCACCAATGATTGGAGTGAGAGTATAATTAATAATATACATAGAAGTAATTAAAAATAGTATTTAAAATTAATATTAAGGAAGCTTGTAATAATATTCAGGGAGAAAGCCCAGTACAATAACTTGTGTTAACATGGCATGATAGGATAGAAGTAAAGTTTGTTATTAAAGATTAAAATTGTAAAGAATACAACACCCCATGTTGAAAGGGGAATCAACCTTCATAATATTAGAGAAAGTAACAATGTTTATCACCCTAGTTTATAAGACAAGAAAGAAATCAATGTTAGTAGTAAGAATAATTTATGACTTGTAAAGAATAGTCGATGCAATGTTAAAGAAGGAATATGGCTGAAAGGGACTTACAGTCCATAAACCTAACTATTATATTTTAAATGAAGAGTAATGAAAATGTATGTTGAATAGTAATTAAAACACAAACAAATAAGTGAAGCCCATCAGGCTGAATTCAGAATGTAATTTAAAAAGGAAATACACTAGAAAACAATCATGGCTGTTTGTAACTATGAAAACAGTTAACTGCCAAGAACATTCAAATGCAAATTGTATCAATTTCACAAAAAATCTTACTAATCTAAGAACAGTGAATGGACAATAATTATATATCAGTTATTTCAACACAGAAATATTATTGTAATAATTTAATTCAAGAAAGATATGTTATTTATTAAATGTCAAATAATTAGACTATAGTTAAAGTGTAACAGAATATGACCTTATGAGGTGTCATTGTAAACTTTGAAAGGAAAGAAAAATAATAGTGATGTCATTTATTATCCCAAAGGAATTATAAGGGAATAAAATCATTAGGAAAATACTTAATAAATTTGAATAAAAATTCAAATATTTCTAACAATGTATGTAAGGAGTAATTAACCAAGCATTGAATTATTGGTTACTATGACAACGAGACGTTTGAGGGCTTATTTTTCCGTTAAATTATATAGACGCTGAAGAAACGAAGCGTGGGTAAGCCACACGAAAAATTGGACAAACTAAAACTTTAATTTAAACAGTTATAAAAATCGAAGCAGTGAACCAAAATAACTCAATATGAAGAGACATCGATCTATACAGAATTAATGATGTCCAGGAACGAAATTAAATAAACTAATTAACGAAAAAACCCAGACTAGTTTGAAGAAGATGTTGGAAGCCTTCAACCAGCCCAAATTCGAAAAAGATACGCCTATTCTGATGACGATACAGACAACGTGAGATGAACTGATAAGTACCGAATAATTTCTTACTCCCAAAAACCCCAAATTAAGGTACTTAAATTATTTTCAAATGATAAAATTTCTCACTATTTAAAAAGTAGCATTTTCTTGCAAAGGTAAAGGCATAATTTACTTACATTAAAAAACATTTATAAAGATAACCTTATTTGTGAACATAACTACTGTAACAGAAATACGACACTACTGAACAAATTGTACAAACACATTATAAGTCCTAAGTACGTATAAGGTATAGTAGTGTACTTTCTTTTCATGTAATCAACGTTTATGTCTATTTTCATGATCAAAAGAACTCCAGATTTTAAAAACATAGTAATTTGTCAAAACTAACTGAACGATAGTGTTTTTGAAATCAATTTTGCCAACCTGGGATATTTGTGTTTCAAGCTCTAAGCCGGAGCATAATATTATAAATTTGTTTATGATTCAATTGTCATATTTATTGATAATTAAATGTGTATTAAAAAACGCAGTACAGAACATTACTATCTTGTTATTTCATAGGATTTTTGTAGAATATATGTGTGTTAGCGAAGTGTTAAGTTATAGCCAACTAGCGCTCGCCACGAGCGGCCGAGTCGACAACCTGTGTAGCAGCGGGAACAATTCGAACGTCACAGCTGTCTAGCTAATATCACGTATTACCTAAAAAATTACATGTTTTAATTGTTTTAACCAAAACAATTTGGCGCCACCCGGGAATCGTAATCCCTATGAATTAACAGGTAGGTTGTACTGGTGACATTGACAACGCTACGGACTCCAGTAGTGACGTCGATTTATGTAACAACCAGTGTGAGGCAAACACACTACATTCACACTAATACACAAAATAAACAAGTGTGATACATTTCAACAGGTACGACCATTATATATTGTTACATATTGGCGCCCAACGTGGGGCTGGTAAGAATAACTAGCGGCGATCATGAATAGACACGGGATGGTTACGAGACGCAAAGGGAAGGAAACACCAAACCAAGAAGGAAACCCAGAAGAAGTGGAGGAAGTTGAAGAAGTAGAAATGGAGGAAACGACTGGAGAATTGTCAGAAGAAAACCCACAGGAGGACCAAACGGAAAATCCAAGCCCACCTGAACCTGAACCTGAACCGGAAATAGAAGCAGAAGTCAGGGTAAATAACCAACCAATCAAACCAACAGAAGAAACGAATTTAGATAGCATGATGAAATTCATGATGGAACAATTTGGACAAATGAACAGGAACCAGGAAGAAACAAGGGAAGCTTCAAAGAAATTGAATGAAAAATTAGAGTCATTACAGGAGGAGAGAAGACAAGACAAGGAAGATTTAAATAAAAAATTAGAATCAGACAAGGAAGATTTGAATAAAAAATTGGAAAAACTGGACATAAACAGCGAAGATTTGAAGAAGCAAATGAAGGAGAGTATAGAATTCCTGAATAATAAAATAGAAAGCAACCATGAAGACTTGAAGAGAAGTCAAGAGGCATTGGAGAAGAAGAATGAAGAACTGAAGAAACAGATCAAGAAGGATCTGGAGATAGTAAACAAAAAGATGGAACTTAATCATGATGTTCTCCAAAGGAAAATCGAGGAAGAAAGTGAGAAGAACAGAGAAGAATTGAGATTCATGTTTGCAGAGTTTCGTGAAAAAGACAAACGGACAAAAACATGGATGAATAAGAGATGGGAAGAAACAAGTTACCCAGTAAATCAACTTCAAGAAACTTTAGTTAGTGATTTCAAACAATTGAATGAAACACTAGACAGCACTCCTGAAAGTATCAAAGAAACGTTGAATGAGAACATGGAACCGGGGAATCAGAAAATAACACAGAAGGAGAAGGAATTGGAGGAGAGGCACCAAAGACTACAAATAGATGTAAACAGTCGTATGAAGAAGAATCGAATCATTAAGAAGATTAAGAAAACAGAGGAACTGAGAAAGGTATATAAGAGGAAACTCATCAAAACACGAGAAGAAGTGGAGATGATGAAGAACGGCCTCATCGATGTATTTAATTTACCCATTACCTACCAAAGGAAATTAATAAAGTACAAAGATTGTAGGAGGACTCTGAGGGAAATTATAAAAGGATTTCACAACCAACCAATGGATGAAAATTGTAGCAAATCTATACTTAGATGGAAGATGCCAGAAATAGAAATGACTGACAACAAAACAGAGTATAACAAATCAAGAAGGTCAATAAAATACTGGAGCACACCAGAAATGGAAATACCAAATAAACAGGCAAAAATAATATTAATGAGAGAGACACAAATAACTTCTCTGATTAATCGACAAACTAATCAAATGATGGAGGTAGAAATAAATACCACGGAACATATGGTATTAAAGGAATTATGGTACAAGACGGAGGAGACCTATTTCACCAGTAAGAAAACAGTTCTACACGCCAGAGTTATCCGAACCATAAGAGCAGAGGGACTGATCTTCAAGTTACTGACCCAGCAACCCAATGGAACAGAAGGAAGGTTAAATTAGACCAATGACAATCACCAAGACGAATTAAATGAGAAAAAAAAATGAACCATGATCAATGAAACTTGAATAAAATTTCATCCAGAATAAGTGTGTCTATCAAGCACTTGAAGGAGTAGAGGTGCATAATAACAAAGAGTCGAACAAGAGAAAGAAATAATAAAGGAAAGAAAAGGAGAAGTCAACTTACCAAAAATATAAATAACGGACCAGTATATAGCAATATGAATAAACAATTATGTATATCATAATAAACCGTATATCATCACAAGAGACAATGGTAATAATACTTACGAGATCAGTAATATCAATACAAGGAAAATCAAAGGAGTTTACAACCAAACTTCAATAAAAATTTTTACGAAGAAAAATAAAACCATTGTGAAATGAAACCGATTTCAAAATTCTAAAAGAGATTGTAAGAGCAGCTTACTCAAATATTTAGATGATATATGCGGAACAATAAAAAAGTTTTATAATAATGAAAAAAAAAATTTTTTGAAATATGAAGTAAAAAGTGAGATAATCAGGAATAAGTTACACACATTCCTATGTAATAAAAATGTAAGAAGCATAAACTTACAATTATAATTAAAAAAAAATTAGCTAAAAAGGAATACGCTACAAACATTCCTTTAAGGTAAGACCATTAACTTACCAAAGAATTATCAAAAATGATGTTGAATACAGAGTAAAATAAACAAAAATAAAATCAAGTTCAAATTACTGAGATAAATACTTGAAATTATACTGAATCAAAAGTATTATCAAAAAAAAAAAAATTAAATAAAACTTTACCTGGTACAAGGAGAGAGAGAGAAATTGTATATAAAACCAATATACAGATATGGCTAAAGCAGAATCCTGCTAAATGTCTAAAACAATTAAAATGATCACAACGAGCATTGAAAACAAAATAATGAAAAGTGAGATATGATGAAATTAACATATGAATAAAGATAAAATTTCTCAATATAGTATATGAGTAGATGTTAGTGTATAGTTAAGGTATAGCGGAAGGAAGAATGAGTAGTAATGATAAAGTGATCTAAAAACAAACCACAAGGTGGACAATCCCAATTATATTATTATTATTATTATTAAGTCACAAGTTGACAAAGATTTAAGATTGACTGTTGAAAAGTCCAGCAATCTATATGAACTGAGTAGAGAAGATGTGCCTCTAGTCTCAGAAAAATGAGTAGTAATGGGAGAAACCAGCTACTATATAAAGTTAGGGAAAAAAATTTGTGTATGAGGGAATATGCACCAATGGAAATAAATAAAAACAGATCCAAATAAAATGGAGTGAATTAAGTAAGAAGAGAAATGGAGAATGGAGAAACAAACAAGGAAGAGAAGGAAAAAAGTTATCTATAACTGATAATTTCATAAAAAACTATGCTACTATTTTATTAAAATGATCAATTTTAGAGGAGAGGCATTATGTAACGATACAATTAAGCCAAATCTCGTACCAGTGATAAAAAAGATAATTCTTGATATAAAATTACTTCATATGAAATAAAATGTGTAAAAAATGATTAAAATGTAAATACTTTGACAAGACGTACAACGATATTACCCAACCCAAGTGATTGAGCCGAAAACACAAACATAAAGAAGGGAACCACGTAACATACTTATTAAAAATATGATAGACAAAACAATGATGGACACAGAACTAAAGAAGAACCAGAAGAAGAGGACAGATCCATACAAGTAAACAGAATTTAAACCAGAAGAGAAGAAGAGGAGAACCGAACCGGATTGAAGAAGAAGAAGAGGAAGAATGAAGAGGAGACAGATAAAACCCAAGGGGAAACTAACACACATATATAAAAGGGAAAGATTGTATGTTAGAGATAGAATACGGTCAATAAACCTTAAATAATTATATATTAATGAAACCAATGTTATTATTAGCATTAATTTAACCTATGTGCCCATTTTTAAGACGATACAATTGTAAAGTAATATAGTATAGGAAAAGTACACTAACCCTGTCAGAAAGGTTAGATTCAACCAAAACACAACTAGCCTAATATTGTTTATAGTAAATATAATACTAAAACAAAATAGTGAGAAATGGTAGGAGAAAGTATAGGGATTACCCATTAAATAACACTAATTACAAAACAGTGAACCAAAGTGAAGTGCTTTAGTGAAGTGTAAATGCCCTAAAAAATAGTGAAAGTGGATGTGAAACATTCAAATTAGAATGCTAAGTAAATAGACACTCTGTAAAACATTGATAAACCACCAATGATTGGAGTGAGAGTATAATTAATAATATACATAGAAGTAATTAAAAATAGTATTTAAAATTAATATTAAGGAAGCTTGTAATAATATTCAGGGAGAAAGCCCAGTACAATAACTTGTGTTAACATGGCATGATAGGATAGAAGTAAAGTTTGTTATTAAAGATTAAAATTGTAAAGAATACAACACCCCATGTTGAAAGGGGAATCAACCTTCATAATATTAGAGAAAGTAACAATGTTTATCACCCTAGTTTATAAGACAAGAAAGAAATCAATGTTAGTAGTAAGAATAATTTATGACTTGTAAAGAATAGTCGATGCAATGTTAAAGAAGGAATATGGCTGAAAGGGACTTACAGTCCATAAACCTAACTATTATATTTTAAATGAAGAGTAATGAAAATGTATGTTGAATAGTAATTAAAACACAAACAAATAAGTGAAGCCCATCAGGCTGAATTCAGAATGTAATTTAAAAAGGAAATACACTAGAAAACAATCATGGCTGTTTGTAACTATGAAAACAGTTAACTGCCAAGAACATTCAAATGCAAATTGTATCAATTTCACAAAAAATCTTACTAATCTAAGAACAGTGAATGGACAATAATTATATATCAGTTATTTCAACACAGAAATATTATTGTAATAATTTAATTCAAGAAAGATATGTTATTTATTAAATGTCAAATAATTAGACTATAGTTAAAGTGTAACAGAATATGACCTTATGAGGTGTCATTGTAAACTTTGAAAGGAAAGAAAAATAATAGTGATGTCATTTATTATCCCAAAGGAATTATAAGGGAATAAAATCATTAGGAAACTACTTAATAAATTTGAATAAAAATTCAAATATTTCTAACAATGTATGTAAGGAGTAATTAACCAAGCATTGAATTATTGGTTACTATGACAACGAGACGTTTGAGGGCTTATTTTTCCGTTAAATTATATAGACGCTGAAGAAACGAAGCATGGGTAAGCCACACGAAAGATTGGACAAACTAAAACTTTAATGTAAACAGTTATAAAAGTCGAAGCAGTGAACCAAAATAACTCAATATGAAGAGACGTCGATCTATACAGAATTAATGATGTCCAGGAACGAAATTAAATAAACTAATTAACGAAAAAACCCAGACTAGTTTGAAGAAGATGTTGGAAGCCTTCAACCAGCCCAAATTCGAAAAAGATACGCCTATTCTGATGACGATACAGACAACGTGAGATGAACTGATAAGTACCGAATAATTTCTTACTCCCAAAAACCCCAAATTAAGGTACTTAAATTATTTTCAAATGATAAAATTTCTCACTATTTAAAAAGTAGCATTTTCTTGCAAAGGTAAAGGCATAATTTACTTACATTAAAAAACATTTATAAAGATAACCTTATTTGTGAACATAACTACTGTAACAGAAATACGACACTACTGAACAAATTGTACAAACACATTATAAGTCCTAAGTACGTATAAGGTATAGTAGTGTACTTTCTTTTCATGTAATCAACGTTTATGTCTATTTTCATGATCAAAAGAACTCCAGATTTTAAAAACATAGTAATTTGTCAAAACTAACTGAACGATAGTGTTTTTGAAATCAATTTTGCCAACCTGGGATATTTGTGTTTCAAGCTCTAAGCCGGAGCATAATATTATAAATTTGTTTATGATTCAATTGTCATATTTATTGATAATTAAATGTGTATTAAAAAACGCAGTACAGAACATTACTATCTTGTTATTTCATAGGATTTTTGTAGAATATATGTGTTAGCGAAGTGTTAAGTTATAGCCAACTAGCGCTCGCCACGAGCGGCCGAGTCGACAACCTGTGTAGCAGCGGGAACAATTCGAACGTCACAGCTGTCTAGCTAATATCACGTATTACCTAAAAAATTACATGTTTTAATTGTTTTAACCAAAACAATTTGGCGCCACCCGGGAATCGTAATCCCTATGAATTAACAGGTAGGTTGTACTGGTGACATTGACAACGCTACGGACTCCAGTAGTGACGTCGATTTATGTAACAACCAGTGTGAGGCAAACACACTACATTCACACTAATACACAAAATAAACAAGTGTGATACATTTCAACAGGTACGACCATTATATATTGTTACATATTGGCGCCCAACGTGGGGCTGGTAAGAATAACTAGCGGCGATCATGAATAGACACGGGATGGTTACGAGACGCAAAGGGAAGGAAACACCAAACCAAGAAGGAAACCCAGAAGAAGTGGAGGAAGTTGAAGAAGTAGAAATGGAGGAAACGACTGGAGAATTGTCAGAAGAAAACCCACAGGAGGACCAAACGGAAAATCCAAGCCCACCTGAACCTGAACCTGAACCGGAAATAGAAGCAGAAGTCAGGGTAAATAACCAACCAATCAAACCAACAGAAGAAACGAATTTAGATAGCATGATGAAATTCATGATGGAACAATTTGGACAAATGAACAGGAACCAGGAAGAAACAAGGGAAGCTTCAAAGAAATTGAATGAAAAATTAGAGTCATTACAGGAGGAGAGAAGACAAGACAAGGAAGATTTAAATAAAAAATTAGAATCAGACAAGGAAGATTTGAATAAAAAATTGGAAAAACTGGACATAAACAGCGAAGATTTGAAGAAGCAAATGAAGGAGAGTATAGAATTCCTGAATAATAAAATAGAAAGCAACCATGAAGACTTGAAGAGAAGTCAAGAGGCATTGGAGAAGAAGAGTGAAGAACTGAAGAAACAGATCAAGAAGGATCTGGAGATAGTAAACAAAAAGATGGAACTTAATCATGATGTTCTCCAAAGGAAAATCGAGGAAGAAAGTGAGAAGAACAGAGAAGAATTGAGATTCATGTTTGCAGAGTTTCGTGAAAAAGACAAACGGACAAAAACATGGATGAATAAGAGATGGGAAGAAACAAGTTACCCAGTAAATCAACTTCAAGAAACTTTAGTTAGTGGTTTCAAACAATTGAATGAAACACTAGACAGCACTCCTGAAAGTATCAAAGAAACGTTGAATGAGAACATGGAACCGGGGAATCAGAAAATAACACAGAAGGAGAAGGAATTGGAGGAGAGGCACCAAAGACTACAAATAGATGTAAACAGTCGTATGAAGAAGAATCGAATCATTAAGAAGATTAAGAAAACAGAGGAACTGAGAAAGGTATATAAGAGGAAACTCATCAAAACACGAGAAGAAGTGGAGATGATGAAGAACGGCCTCATCGATGTATTTAATTTACCCATTACCTACCAAAGGAAATTAATAAAGTACAAAGATTGTAGGAGGACTCTGAGGGAAATTATAAAAGGATTTCACAACCAACCAATGGATGAAAATTGTAGCAAATCTATACTTAGATGGAAGATGCCAGAAATAGAAATGACTGACAACAAAACAGAGTATAACAAATCAAGAAGGTCAATAAAATACTGGAGCACACCAGAAATGGAAATACCAAATAAACAGGCAAAAATAATATTAATGAGAGAGACACAAATAACTTCTCTGATTAATCGACAAACTAATCAAATGATGGAGGTAGAAATAAATACCACGGAACATATGGTATTAAAGGAATTATGGTACAAGACGGAGGAGACCTATTTCACCAGTAAGAAAACAGTTCTACACGCCAGAGTTATCCGAACCATAAGAGCAGAGGAACTGATGGACCATGGGTAAACTAAATGAAGATACCACAAACCAAGAAAAGGGACTGATCTTCAAGTTACTGACCCAGCAACCCAATGGAACAGAAGGAAGGTTAAATTAGACCAATGACAATCACCAAGACGAATTAAATGAGAAAAAAAAAATGAACCATGATCAATGAAACTTGAATAAAATTTCATCCAGAATAAGTGTGTCTATCAAGCACTTGAAGGAGTAGAGGTGCATAATAACAAAGAGTCGAACAAGAGAAAGAAATAATAAAGGAGAAGTCAACTTACCAAAAATATAAATAACGGACCAGTATATAGCAATATGAATAAACAATTATGTATATCATAATAAACCGTATATCATCACAAGAGACAATGGTAATAATACTTACGAGATCAGTAATATCAATACAAGGAAAATCAAAGGAGTTTACAACCAAACTTCAATAAAAATTTTTACGAAGAAAAATAAAACCATTGTGAAATGAAACCGATTTCAAAATTCTAAAAGAGATTGTAAGAGCAGCTTACTCAAATATTTAGATGATATATGCGGAAAAATAAAAAAGTTTTATAATAATGAAAAAAAAAAATTTTTGAAATATGAAATATGAAGTAAAAAGTGAGATAATCAGGAATAAGTTACACACATTCCTATGTAATAAAAATGTAAGAAGCATAAACTTACAATTATAATTAAAAAAAAATTAGCTAAAAAGGAATATGCTACAAACATTCCTTTAAGGTAAGACCATTAACTTACCAAAGAATTATCAAAAATGATGTTGAATACAGAGTAAAATAAACAAAAATAAAATCAAGTTCAAATTACTGAGATAAATACTTGAAATTATACTGAATCAAAAGTATTATCAAAAAAAAAAAAAAAAAATTAAATTAAACTTTACCTGGTACAAGGAGAGAGAGAGAAATTGTATATAAAACCAATATACAGATATGGCTAAAGCAGAATCCTGCTAAATGTCTAAAACAATTAAAATGATCACAACGAGCATTGAAAACAAAATAATGAAAAGTGAGATATGATGAAATTAACATATGAATAAAGATAAAATTTCTCAATATAGTATATGAGTAGATGTTAGTGTATAGTTAAGGTATAGCAGAAGGAAGAATGAGTAGTAATGATAAAGTGATCTAAAAACAAACCACAAGGTGGACAATCCCAATTATATTATTATTATTATTAAGTCACAAGTTGACAAAGATTTAAGATTGACTGTTGAAAAGTCCAGCAATCTATATGAACTGAGTAGAGAAGATGTGCCTCTAGTCTCAGAAAAATGAGTAGTAATGGGAGAAACCAGCTACTATATAAAGTTAGGGAAAAAAATTTGTGTATGAGGGAATATGCACCAATGGAAATAAATAAAAACAGATCCAAATAAAATGGAGTGAATTAAGTAAGAAGAGAAATGGAGAATGGAGAAACAAACAAGGAAGAGAAGGAAAAAAGTTATCTATAACTGATAATTTCATAAAAAACTATGCTAGTATTTTATTAAAATGATCAATTTTAGAGGAGAGGCATTATGTAATGATACAATTAAGCCAAATCTCGTACCAGTGATAAAAAAGATAATTCTTGATATAAAATTACTTCATATGAAATAAAATGTGTAAAAAATGATTAAAATGTAAATACTTTGACAAGACGTACAACAATATTACCCAACCCAAGTGCTTGAGCCGAAAACACAAACATAAAGAAGGGAACCACGTAACATACTTATTAAAAATATGATAGACAAAACAATGATGGACACAGAACTAAAGAAGAACCAGAAGAAGAGGACAGATCCATACAAGTAAACAGAATTTAAACCAGAAGAGAAGAAGAGGAGAACCGAACCGGATTGAAGAAGAAGAAGAGGAAGAATGAAGAGGAGACAGATAAAACCCAAGGGGAAACTAACACACATATATAAAAGGGAAAGATTGTATGTTAGAGATAGAATACGGTCAATAAACCTTAAATAATTATATATTAATGAAACCAATGTTATTATTAGCATTAATTTAACCTATGTGCCCATTTTTAAGACGATACAATTGTAAAGTAATATAGTATAGGAAAAGTACACTAACCCTGTCAGAAAGGTTAGATTCAACCAAAACACAACTAGCCTAATATTGTTTATAGTAAATATAATACTAAAACAAAATAGTGAGAAATGGTAGGAGAAAGTATAGGGATTACCCATTAAATAACACTAATTACAAAACAGTGAACCAAAGTGAAGTGCTTTAGTGAAGTGTAAATGCCCTAAAAAATAGTGAAAGTGGATGTGAAACATTCAAATTAGAATGCTAAGTAAATAGACACTCTGTAAAACATTGATAAACCACCAATGATTGGAGTGAGAGTATAATTAATAATATACATAGAAGTAATTAAAAATAGTATTTAAAATTAATATTAAGGAAGCTTGTAATAATATTCAGGGAGAAAGCCCAGTACAATAACTTGTGTTAACATGGCATGATAGGATAGAAGTAAAGTTTGTTATTAAAGATTAAAATTGTAAAGAATACAACACCCCATGTTGAAAGGGGAATCAACCTTCATAATATTAGAGAAAGTAACAATGTTTATCACCCTAGTTTATAAGACAAGAAAGAAATCAATGTTAGTAGTAAGAATAATTTATGACTTGTAAAGAATAGTTGATGCAATGTTAAAGAAGGAATATGGCTGAAAGGGACTTACAGTCCATAAACCTAACTATTATATTTTAAATGAAGAGTAATGAAAATGTATGTTGAATAGTAATTAAAACACAAACAAATAAGTGAAGCCCATCAGACTGAATTCAGAATGTAATTTAAAAAGGAAATACACTAGAAAACAATCATGGCTGTTTGTAACTATGAAAACAGTTAACTGCCAAGAACATTCAAATGCAAATTGTATCAATTTCACAAAAAATCTTACTAATCTAAGAACAGTGAATGGACAATAATTATATATCAGTTATTTCAACACAGAAATATTATTGTAATAATTTAATTCAAGAAAGATATGTTATTTATTAAATGTCAAATAATTAGACTATAGTTAAAGTGTAACAGAATATGACCTTATGAGGTGTCATTGTAAACTTTGAAAGGAAAGAAAAATAATAGTGATGTCATTTATTATCCCAAAGGAATTATAAGGGAATAAAATCATTAGGAAACTACTTAATAAATATGAATAAAAATTCAAATATTTCTAACAATGTATGTAAGGAGTAATTAACCAAGCATTGAATTATTGGTTACTATGACAACGAGATGTTTGAGGGCTTATTTTTCCGTTAAATTATATAGATGCTGAAGAAACGAAGCGTGGGTAAGCCACACGAAAAATTGGACAAACTAAAACTTTAATTTAAACAGTTATAAAAGTCGAAGCAGTGAACCAAAATAACTCAATATGAAGAGACGTCGATCTATACAGAATTAATGATGTCCAGGAACGAAATTAAATAAACTAATTAACGAAAAAACCCAGACTAGTTTGAAGAAGATGTTGGAAGCCTTCAACCAGCCCAAATTCGAAAAAGATACGCCTATTCTGATGACGATACAGACAACGTGAGATGAACTGATAAGTACCGAATAATTTCTTACTCCCAAAAACCTCAAATTAAGGTACTTAAATTATTTTCAAATGATAAAATTTCTCACTATTTAAAAAGTAGCATTTTCTTTCAAAGGTAAAGGCATAATTTACTTACATTAAAAAACATTTATAAAGATAACCTTATTTGTGAACATAACTACTGTAACAGAAATACGACACTACTGAACAAATTGTACAAACACATTATAAGTCCTAAGTACGTATAAGGGATAGTAGTGTACTTTCTTTTCATGTAATCAACGTTTATGTCTATTTTCATGATCAAAAGAACTCCAGATTTTAAAAACATAGTAATTTGTCAAAACTAACTGAACGATAGTGTTTTTGAAATCAATTTTGCCAACCTGGGATATTTGTGTTTCAAGCTCTAAGCCGGAGCATAATATTATAAATTTGTTTATGATTCAATTGTCATATTTATTGATAATTAAATGTGTATTAAAAAACGCAGTACAGAACATTACTATCTTGTTATTTCATAGGATTTTTGTAGAATATATGTGTGTTAGCGAAGTGTTAAGTTATAGCCAACTAGCGCTCGCCACGAGCGGCCGAGTCGACAACCTGTGTAGCAGCGGGAACAATTCGAACGTCACAGCTGTCTAGCTAATATCACGTATTACCTAAAAAATTACATGTTTTAATTGTTTTAACCAAAACAATTTGGCGCCACCCGGGAATCGTAATCCCTATGAATTAACAGGTAGGTTGTACTGGTGACATTGACAACGCTACGGACTCCAGTAGTGACGTCGATTTATGTAACAACCAGTGTGAGGCAAACACACTACATTCACACTAATACACAAAATAAACAAGTGTGATACATTTCAACAGGTACGACCATTATATATTGTTACATATTGGCGCCCAACGTGGGGCTGGTAAGAATAACTAGCGGCGATCATGAATAGACACGGGATGGTTACGAGACGCAAAGGGAAGGAAACACCAAACCAAGAAGGAAACCCAGAAGAAGTGGAGGAAGTTGAAGAAGTAGAAATGGAGGAAACGACTGGAGAATTGTCAGAAGAAAACCCACAGGAGGACCAAACGGAAAATCCAAGCCCACCTGAACCTGAACCTGAACCGGAAATAGAAGCAGAATTCAGGGTAAGTAACCAACCAATCAAACCAACAGAAGAAACGAATTTAGATAGCATGATGAAATTCATGATGGAACAATTTGGACAAATGAACAGGAACCAGGAAGAAACAAGGGAAGCTTCAAAGAAATTGAATGAAAAATTAGAGTCATTACAGGAGGAGAGAAGACAAGACAAGGAAGATTTAAATAAAAAATTAGAATCAGACAAGGATGATTTGAATAAAAAATTGGAAAAACTGGACATAAACAGCGAAGATTTGAAGAAGCAAATGAAGGAGAGTATAGAATTCCTGAATAATAAAATAGAAAGCAACCATGAAGACTTGAAGAGAAGTCAAGAGGCATTGGAGAAGAAGAGTGAAGAACTGAAGAAACAGATCAAGAAGGATCTGGAGATAGTAAACAAAAAGATGGAACTTAATCATGATGTTCTCCAAAGGAAAATCGAGGAAGAAAGTGAGAAGAACAGAGAAGAATTGAGATTCATGTTTGCAGAGTTTCGTGAAAAAGGCAAACGGACAAAAACATGGATGAATAAGAGATGGGAAGAAACAAGTTACCCAGTAAATCAACTTCAAGAAACTTTAGTTAGTGGTTTCAAACAATTGAATGAAACACTAGACAGCACTCCTGAAAGTATCAAAGAAACGTTGAATGAGAACATGGAACCGGGGAATCAGAAAATAACACAGAAGGAGAAGGAATTGGAGGAGAGGCACCAAAGACTACAAATAGATGTAAACAGTCGTATGAAGAAGAATCGAATCATTAAGAAGATTAAGAAAACAGAGGAACTGAGAAAGGTATATAAGAGGAAACTCATCAAAACACGAGAAGAAGTGGAGATGATGAAGAACGGCCTCATCGATGTATTTAATTTACCCATTACCTACCAAAGGAAATTAATAAAGTACAAAGATTGTAGGAGGACTCTGAGGGAAATTATAAAAGGATTTCACAACCAACCAATGGATGAAAATTGTAGCAAATCTATACTTAGATGGAAGATGCCAGAAATAGAAATGACTGACAACAAAACAGAGTATAACAAATCAAGAAGGTCAATAAAATACTGGAGCACACCAGAAATGGAAATACCAAATAAACAGGCAAAAATAATATTAATGAGAGAGACACAAATAACTTCTCTGATTAATCGACAAACTAATCAAATGATGGAGGTAGAAATAAATACCACGGAACATATGGTATTAAAGGAATTATGGTACAAGACGGAGGAGACCTATTTCACCAGTAAGAAAACAGTTCTACACGCCAGAGTTATCCGAACCATAAGAGCAGAGGAACTGATGGACCATGGGTAAACTAAATGAAGATACCACAAACCAAGAAAAGGGACTGATCTTCAAGTTACTGACCCAGCAACCCAATGGAACAGAAGGAAGGTTAAATTAGACCAATGACAATCACCAAGACGAATTAAATGAGAAAAAAAAAATGAACCATGATCAATGAAACTTGAATAAAATTTCATCCAGAATAAGTGTGTCTATCAAGCACTTGAAGGAGTAGAGGTGCATAATAACAAAGAGTCGAACAAGAGAAAGAAATAATAAAGGAGAAGTCAACTTACCAAAAATATAAATAACGGACCAGTATGAATAAACAATTATGTATATCATAATAAACCGTATATCATCACAAGAGACAATGGTAATAATACTTACGAGATCAGTAATATCAATACAAGGAAAATCAAAGGAGTTTACAACCAAACTTCAATAAAAATTTTTACGAAGAAAAATAAAACCATTGTGAAATGAAACCGATTTCAAAATTCTAAAAGAGATTGTAAGAGCAGCTTACTCAAATATTTAGATGATATATGCGGAAAAATAAAAAAGTTTTATAATAATGAAAAAAAAAAATTTTTGAAATATGAAATATGAAGTAAAAAGTGAGATAATCAGGAATAAGTTACACACATTCCTATGTAATAAAAATGTAAGAAGCATAAACTTACAATTATAATTAAAAAAAAATTAGCTAAAAAGGAATATGCTACAAACATTCCTTTAAGGTAAGACCATTAACTTACCAAAGAATTATCAAAAATGATGTTGAATACAGAGTAAAATAAACAAAAATAAAATCAAGTTCAAATTACTGAGATAAATACTTGAAATTATACTGAATCAAAAGTATTATCAAAAAAAAAAAAAAAAAATTAAATTAAACTTTACCTGGTACAAGGAGAGAGAGAGAAATTGTATATAAAACCAATATACAGATATGGCTAAAGCAGAATCCTGCTAAATGTCTAAAACAATTAAAATGATCACAACGAGCATTGAAAACAAAATAATGAAAAGTGAGATATGATGAAATTAACATATGAATAAAGATAAAATTTCTCAATATAGTATATGAGTAGATGTTAGTGTATAGTTAAGGTATAGCAGAAGGAAGAATGAGTAGTAATGATAAAGTGATCTAAAAACAAACCACAAGGTGGACAATCCCAATTATATTATTATATTATTATTATTATTAAGTCACAAGTTGACAAAGATTTAAGATTGACTGTTGAAAAGTCCAGCAATCTATATGAACTGAGTAGAGAAGATGTGCCTCTAGTCTCAGAAAAATGAGTAGTAATGGGAGAAACCAGCTACTATATAAAGTTAGGGAAAAAAATTTGTGTATGAGGGAATATGCACCAATGGAAATAAATAAAAACAGATCCAAATAAAATGGAGTGAATTAAGTAAGAAGAGAAATGGAGAATGGAGAAACAAACAAGGAAGAGAAGGAAAAAAGTTATCTATAACTGATAATTTCATAAAAAACTATGCTAGTATTTTATTAAAATGATCAATTTTAGAGGAGAGGCATTATGTAATGATACAATTAAGCCAAATCTCGTACCAGTGATAAAAAAGATAATTCTTGATATAAAATTACTTCATATGAAATAAAATGTGTAAAAAATGATTAAAATGTAAATACTTTGACAAGACGTACAACAATATTACCCAACCCAAGTGCTTGAGCCGAAAACACAAACATAAAGAAGGGAACCACGTAACATACTTATTAAAAATATGATAGACAAAACAATGATGGACACAGAACTAAAGAAGAACCAGAAGAAGAGGACAGATCCATACAAGTAAACAGAATTTAAACCAGAAGAGAAGAAGAGGAGAACCGAACCGGATTGAAGAAGAAGAAGAGGAAGAATGAAGAGGAGACAGATAAAACCCAAGGGGAAACTAACACACATATATAAAAGGGAAAGATTGTATG
Organism: Magicicada septendecula; assembly: GCA_034769895.1. Classification (NCBI taxonomy): domain Eukaryota; kingdom Metazoa; phylum Arthropoda; class Insecta; order Hemiptera; family Cicadidae; genus Magicicada; species Magicicada septendecula. The sequence goes on along the minus strand of CM068370.1, from coordinate 274,619,469 downwards.
TTAGAGATAGAATACGGTCAATAAACCTTAAATAATTATATATTAATGAAACCAATGTTATTATTAGCATTAATTTAACCTATGTGCCCATTTTTAAGACGATACAATTGTAAAGTAATATAGTATAGGAAAAGTACACTAACCCTGTCAGAAAGGTTAGATTCAACCAAAACACAACTAGCCTAATATTGTTTATAGTAAATATAATACTAAAACAAAATAGTGAGAAATGGTAGGAGAAAGTATAGGGATTACCCATTAAATAACACTAATTACAAAACAGTGAACCAAAGTGAAGTGCTTTAGTGAAGTGTAAATGCCCTAAAAAATAGTGAAAGTGGATGTGAAACATTCAAATTAGAATGCTAAGTAAATAGACACTCTGTAAAACATTGATAAACCACCAATGATTGGAGTGAGAGTATAATTAATAATATACATAGAAGTAATTAAAAATAGTATTTAAAATTAATATTAAGGAAGCTTGTAATAATATTCAGGGAGAAAGCCCAGTACAATAACTTGTGTTAACATGGCATGATAGGATAGAAGTAAAGTTTGTTATTAAAGATTAAAATTGTAAAGAATACAACACCCCATGTTGAAAGGGGAATCAACCTTCATAATATTAGAGAAAGTAACAATGTTTATCACCCTAGTTTATAAGACAAGAAAGAAATCAATGTTAGTAGTAAGAATAATTTATGACTTGTAAAGAATAGTTGATGCAATGTTAAAGAAGGAATATGGCTGAAAGGGACTTACAGTCCATAAACCTAACTATTATATTTTAAATGAAGAGTAATGAAAATGTATGTTGAATAGTAATTAAAACACAAACAAATAAGTGAAGCCCATCAGACTGAATTCAGAATGTAATTTAAAAAGGAAATACACTAGAAAACAATCATGGCTGTTTGTAACTATGAAAACAGTTAACTGCCAAGAACATTCAAATGCAAATTGTATCAATTTCACAAAAAATCTTACTAATCTAAGAACAGTGAATGGACAATAATTATATATCAGTTATTTCAACACAGAAATATTATTGTAATAATTTAATTCAAGAAAGATATGTTATTTATTAAATGTCAAATAATTAGACTATAGTTAAAGTGTAACAGAATATGACCTTATGAGGTGTCATTGTAAACTTTGAAAGGAAAGAAAAATAATAGTGATGTCATTTATTATCCCAAAGGAATTATAAGGGAATAAAATCATTAGGAAACTACTTAATAAATATGAATAAAAATTCAAATATTTCTAACAATGTATGTAAGGAGTAATTAACCAAGCATTGAATTATTGGTTACTATGACAACGAGATGTTTGAGGGCTTATTTTTCCGTTAAATTATATAGATGCTGAAGAAACGAAGCGTGGGTAAGCCACACGAAAAATTGGACAAACTAAAACTTTAATTTAAACAGTTATAAAAGTCGAAGCAGTGAACCAAAATAACTCAATATGAAGAGACGTCGATCTATACAGAATTAATGATGTCCAGGAACGAAATTAAATAAACTAATTAACGAAAAAACCCAGACTAGTTTGAAGAAGATGTTGGAAGCCTTCAACCAGCCCAAATTCGAAAAAGATACGCCTATTCTGATGACGATACAGACAACGTGAGATGAACTGATAAGTACCGAATAATTTCTTACTCCCAAAAACCCCAAATTAAGGTACTTAAATTATTTTCAAATGATAAAATTTCTCACTATTTAAAAAGTAGTATTTTCTTTCAAAGGTAAAGGCATAATTTACTTACATTAAAAAACATTTATAAAGATAACCTTATTTGTGAACATAACTACTGTAACAGAAATACGACACTACTGAACAAATTGTACAAACACATTATAAATCCTAAGTACGTATAAGGTATAGTAGTGTACTTTCTTTTCATGTAATCAACGTTTATGTCTATTTTCATGATCAAAAGAACTCCAGATTTTAAAAACATAGTAATTTGTCAAAAGTAACTGAACGATAGTGTTTTTGAAATCAATTTTGCCAACCTGGGATATTTGTGTTTCAAGCTCTAAGCCGGAGCATAATATTATAAATTTGTTTATGATTCAATTGTCATATTTATTGATAATTAAATGTGTATTAAAAAACGCAGTACAGAACATTACTATCTTGTTATTTCATAGGATTTTTGTAGAATATATGTGTGTTAGCGAAGTGTTAAGTTATAGCCAACTAGCGCTCGCCACGAGCGGCCGAGTCGACAACCTGTGTAGCAGCGGGAACAATTCGAACGTCACAGCTGTCTAGCTAATATCACGTATTACCTAAAAAATTACATGTTTTAATTGTTTTAACCAAAACAATTTGGCGCCACCCGGGAATCGTAATCCCTATGAATTAACAGGTAGGTTGTACTGGTGACATTGACAACGCTACGGACTCCAGTAGTGACGTCGATTTATGTAACAACCAGTGTGAGGCAAACACACTACATTCACACTAATACACAAAATAAACAAGTGTGATACATTTCAACAGGTACGACCATTATATATTGTTACAATATATATATTGTAATAGTACTCTTCCGACGTATTCTTTAAATTTGTAGAGTGTAATTGGTGTAATGTGTACTCTCATGTCTTACCAATCCGTCGTCGCTCTGGGACGGGACTCACACAGATTGCGTCCGTTGCGAACGTACAAATAACCAGTATCGAAGTCTTTACCTGTTCTGTGTTGTATTTTGTAACTCCCGAAAGGCGCCAAATTGTTTTTTATAAAACAATTAAAATTTTTCACAGTCAGATTTTCTCCTGGAAACTGTAAATAATAATTTGAATTGCCTTGTTAACTGGCGGGAATTCGACTTTCGCTCGTTGTTGTGATGTGTTGCCAACATAAAATTTGCGTAACAAAATCTACTCTCCGCTAAAGCACATAACATACATAATAATATTCAAATAAATACACGACAGTTAATAAAGGTTCGTACTGATTTAATTTGTTCAATAATTCATTAGTTTTTTAAATAATAATCGTACAATAAACGTAATTATAACAAAGTTTATGCCTCGGCTGTAAATTAGTTCACTCAGCGGATCGCTAAGGTGGCAGCGCTTCAGACGTAGGAAGCTATAATGTTTATCGTCTCTTATTTATACAATTTTTTTCTGCCATGTGAATTCTTTTGAATACGAAAAAGGTTTATAACAAAATGTTTAAATAAAGTACACCACTTTATAATCGTGGTACTTACATACTAACAAGATTTACATGGAATCTCAACTGTTTTGTGTTAAAGGTGTGTGCGTCAGTTTTATCAGTTTGACATAGGTTATATTTATGTTACATACAGTGTTATTTAATTCGAATCATAAATCCTTGAAAGAAATTAGTGTTTAAATTATAGAGTGAGAGTTATTTATTAGTAAATTGGTGAATCAATTTGGTTCGTGATTAGTTATAATTTATTTTATACTTAACAACCACACGTTGCTCGGGTTGTTAGCTCGTCAAGTGTCTTCGCCAATGAATCGTTTCTTTAGTTTATTTCCAACGATATGGGTACCGTCTGCTTCTGACACCTGCTTCTTAATTCATCCAGTTTTTATTTAATTGCAGTTTAATATTTGATTATTGCCCCTTCATGTGTTACTGGACTATGGTAGACATCAGTTACTCAATTGGTTTTCATAACAGTTCGATTTTCTTCGTTATTTTTCCTTCAAATGGTCAGCATCAATATAGCGTCTGTTTCTCTGGGCCGTTAATAATGGAACTCCTTTTCGTAACCGTCACTTTCATAATAACGTACTGTAGTCATGACAGCTAGCTTAACTCTGATTGGCTAAGTACGTTTGAAACTATTGTTACAAATTCTGGTTTTTTGTTTAATTTGAATAAATATTTTATAATGGCTATATTTACTTGGGGATAATTTCAATGGTTGTAATTTTTACATAGATGTTCCTATTTTCTTTCAAAGATTAGTTTGATATCTTACAAGGTTGGTCTAAGCCATGTATTAATGCTTTAGTTCAAAATTGATAATACTATGTTAATACATAATTTACTTATTTCTATGGTTTAATATAATTCTGCCATGTTATTTTTGTTAGTCGTTGGTAATTACATAATTTACCTTGGTTTGTTATTTAAATATAGTTTTCAATTGTTTACAACTGGGTTTCTTAACTTAGACAGCTATGTCCTGTATAGGCATAAGTTGTTACATCTTATAATTTCTTATTTGATACATTACTTTCAATTTATATTATTGTTATTATTTTGCTGTTTTGTTAAATTTATGTCATTACTATTTTTATCCCTACTCCCATTTCTCACCCACATCTTTAACACTTACATCTATTAATAAAACATAACATTTAATTAAATTAATGGTCTGTACATAGTTCAGCCATGTTTCTTTTCATTACACATAATTATTATATTTTGCCTGTTATTACTTATAAAGGTATTGCTATTATTTTCTTTATAAATTCCTTACTTACTTAAAACATACTAACATATTACTGTGAAATCATTTATTCTGGTATTTATTGCCTTAAACATTAAGCCAATAACTTTTTTCTTTAAATTAAAAAATGAACAAATTTGGTGAGTGTTATACCTACACCATCTCTTCTATAACAATAATCACCCTGGTGATTCTTATACTGACAATATTTTTTCTATTTTTTTACATTCACAATTATTCTGTGTCTTTCAGTCTAATATACTTAACTTAATTGCTCATTTATCATGTGATTATGTTTTGGGTTTGTCACACATGTTTAATTCTTTTTTCTTAATATTATATGTTGTTTATTTTAATACACTTATCACTTCACTGTTTATCTTTGTCACTCCCTACCTATCTCTCACTCTTGGTTTCAAGGTTATTTTAGATGTACATTTATAACTATTCTTTAACTAAATATCACTATAATATTGACGACTCGGAACACAAAGTTTTTTATAAGTAAAAACGTAAAGTTTTACCTTACAGCCTTATATATATATATATATATATAGGAATGTTAATTATCGACCATAATATTATACTGTTAATGATTTCGAGGTTCGGTGATGACCGAACCTCGAAATCATTAACAGTATATATATATATTGTAACGTGACGTTCCTTCCCATTACATAAAGAAAATACATACCTAATAAATAAAAATAATAATAATAAAACAGAGAGTACAGTACAACTTTGGAATAAATAAAAAAATGTAATAAATGTATAGTAACCCTGTCCCAAAGCTAGAACTGCTCAATTCAGTAGGAATGATAGTAGGCAGAGTCGCCTATGCTATCAACATAGACCAATAAAAAACTTTAGTTAGAGAAAAAAAAGACTGTCTCATACAAATAATAAAAGTAAAAATACAATGCACTTAGTTAATAAACTGATCAAAATGTAAAATAAATATAAAATAACACACAAACCTTTTGTAATTATGTTGATGTGAAAGAGTGTGGGATAAAGGTAGTTACTAAGCAAACAGAAGCAGACTGTGAAAGCTAGTGATCCCTGATATTAGATAGTGCGAACAAACAAACACCCAACTAATAAAGTGTCAGTGAAGCACCAGTGATATTCCCAAACACAAAAGTGTCAGTGAGGGGGTAATGGCAGAAGTGTGGGTTAAATACTTTTATATAAAGAAAACCCATGGACCACGTTAATAGTGAGTTGTGATGGGGGTTTTAGATCATGTTAAGATGTTTACAAAGGTTTTGGCATGACTAGTTATGTTTGTGTTTCATGCTAAAGCTTATAGGTAACATTCATGAACCATGTTGTTAGAAATAGTTGGAGCCTATGAGCAGAATCAGAAGGTGATGCATTAGGAACCAAAAACCCATGAACAATAGTCTAATCACTGATTAGTAGTACTGGTTAAGATTAGTGGGATGGCTGAATAGTACGCCAGCTAACTAATGATTGTGGCTAATTGTAAAATACAAGGTTTAACCATGTAAGCCATGCTTAAAACATAGCATGCCGGATGATTCTGTTCTTATCAGGTTATTTGCAACTAACATGTTGAATATTTTAGTTCCGGTATTGTCATGTATAAACAATCAGTTTATTATATTAATACTAATTATATTATTTGTCAATTAATAATTGTAAAATAGGCCATGGAGGCAGTATTTTGAATGATATGTTAAAGGATTTTATTGTAACCATTTGTTAAATAATGTTAAGGGTCCAGACTCGTTTAGTAAATAGTAAAATCAGAAAAAAAGGGTTCAGAATCAGAGTTTAAGTAATAATAAATGTAAATTATAAAATAGTATTGAAAAACCACTAACGGCCTAAGCCACAAATTCAGTATAAAAGGAATAATGTCAGAAACAAATAGATTAGTAAATAAATGTAAGTAGACCAGAGAGGGACCAAATTTATGCAATGCACTGTGTTGTTTAATAATGATAGCACATATTAAGCTAAATTAAAGAATTGTGAAGTAAAATTACAGAAGTGAAGGTAAAGTGTAGGCCCAAAGTTAGAAATTTTGTAAGGTGGGAAATCACCCTTTATAATAACCAACTTATGTCAATAAGGTATCAAAATGCTCATAATTATATAAAGAAAAACATGATGTAATTTAAATTTAAGGAAACTTGGCTAAAAAAGGAGTATTTTTATTATAGGCAAATGAACATTTGATTTTTGTAAACTGACCATGTGACCTAATGAACTCTCAGTTTTGACCAATCACAGAACAGAATTGTAAGGTCAGAAGACCGTTGACGGAGGAGCAGAAAAAATTGAATTGTATTGTTAACCACCGCAGAGGCCAGATGTGCTCTGATGAAACCAATTCTAATTAAATACAAGAATGTTTTAGGACCATTGGCAGTCAATAATAATTCCCAAAAGAAGCGATAAACACTAGGGAAGACCAGAAAACAGAAATAACTGAATTAAAACTAAGACTAAATGCAGAAACTCAGAAAATCCTGGCTACCTAGACCGAACGCACGTTTGTAAAGAACTTCTGTGGGTGAGACCGAACAAATTCATAACCACACTACAGATACGACTACACAACACTACCGTAGACACTATCTACATTAACAGAACAGACACTAGTGATCATTAATTTAAAGAAAAGCTTAAAAACTAAAACTGTGAACACTAAAACATTTATTTTAAAATAATTTGGGTGAGCTCGAAATTAACAGCTCATACAAGTTAGAAGTGTGAGCGGCCATCTTGTGGAAATATTACTGCCCCCTGCAGCAACGAAGCTTGTTTGCGAATATAGTATTAAGATTTTAAATTTTACTTACTTTTTGTGATGTATTGTATTTTTGTGTGCATTCTCTGAATTCAATAGCAGTCTCAAAGAACCCTTAAACCCTGAGATTTAATATAATTATTACAATTAATTTGTTTACTGAAGGTTGGTAGTGTCATAATCGAATTGAGCAGTAGAGTCGACCCGACCATTATTTTGTTTCGACACAAGTCGACTGATCCTTTTCTGAACAATTGAAATAAAAATAAATATTATTATTTTGACTGGAAAGAGTTGTCATTGTTGAGAATTAGTGAATTTACAGGACATTTACAGGCAGCAACCAGGAGAGTGAGCAGCGAATGGACCAGATTACATAATAGAAGAACAGGGTATGAGTGTGAGTGCGACCAGTTAATTCCTGCAAAGTGTCACCCCTAAATAAACGTTAATCAATAACAAAATAAAGCACCTGTTAACATAGTGCACAAACCAACGACTCAGCGTGTAGAAGGCATTCGTCAAGAGAGGAGCAGTGAGAGTGAGAGAGAAGGTAGAGGTGAGAAGGGGGCTATGTCTGGCCGACTTCTAAAAAGAGATTCCCTAAGCCGTATGATCGCTCAGTCAACGCGGTAAAAGCAAACACTGGAAACATGAAGAGAGGGTGCGAAGCGAAAGTGGCAAGTGAGCCATCGACATCTAAACAGCAACAATGACTGAATACGCATTCAAAGTCGTACACAATAAACAATATATATCCTGTCGACGTACGAGAAGAATTACTTAGCATGGACGAGGGTGTAAATCAAGCGGAACACCATACACAATGCCCTACTGTGAATGTGCATATAAACAACTGTAAAATTAAAATGTTGGTGGACACAGGTAGTCAATTGTCAGTTTTAAACGCTGCCTGGATGCAACGAAATAAAAATTACTAAAAAAAACCACCAATATTACCTGTTAATAATATTGTTACGGCATCACGAACAATCTATGTGTTTGTCGAACGTTCCAGAGAGATCCAGAGTGTAAGCGTGTGGTGTACGTGCTTGTATACGAATCTACGAGAAAGATCTACATCCCAGTTGTGCGGACTGTGTCAAGGCTGCAGTTAATTACGTAGTTCATACGCACGCTACGAAGCAATTAGGAATCGTCTAGATATTCGACTAGCTATAAATACCGGTACTCAAACGATGTTCAGTTTAGTATGAGGCGAATATTTGACGGTGCGGTTCAAGAGTATTAGTGCGATATATTTCCAGAGCGGTTTGAGTTATTACTGTATACGTTCAAGTAATTATTATTGAAGTGTTGCGTTTTATATTTGGACGGTATAATTGTAATACAATTGAGTTTTAATATTAGTGGACATTTTATTGCGTGTGAACAATTTTCATTTGATCTGTTGGAGACACTGTTGTTAATTACGAAACAATTAATTTTTTTTACTGTTGTTAATTGTTTTACTGCAACAATTAAAGGTATGATTAGTGACTTAATTGGTGTCTTGTGCTTATTTTGTTTCCACTGTACCTACGACGATCGAGTAGACCGTCGTAACAGTGGTGTCAGAACTGGGATAGAACGGTTAACAGTGGAAACAGTGGATACTTTGTACAAGATGAGCGTGATTCGTAATTAATCGGTAAACATGGACCCCAGTCAGATGATGGAAGCTTTACAAACACTGCTGTGGCAGACACAGGAAGAAGCAGAAAAACGACAGGATGAGAAACACAGACAGGAGGCGGAAGAAGCAGAAAGACAACAAAAAGAAGAACGAATACATGAAAGAGAAGAAGCAGAAAAACGACAGGATGAGAAACGCAGACAGGAGGCAGAGGAATGGAAGCATGAAACAGAAGACATCAAAGCATTACTACAGGAGCAGAAACAGATCCAAGAACACAGTACCGCAGAATTGGGTCTACTATGAGGTGAGCTTAATAAACAAGTTACTAAGATATCAGAGGTACAAGAATCAATGACATTAAAAATAGCTGAAGTAGAAAAATCTGTGTCGAGTGTTGAAGAATCGATGTCTAATAAAATAGCTGAAGTAGAAAAATCAGTCACGAGTGTGGAAAAAGCTATGTCAACAATAATAGAAGACTCGATTACAAATATAAAAGAGCAGATTAAAAATGAAGTCGAGCAGTGCCTGAAGTTACAACCAAAACAACTTTGTGAACAGACTGTACCAATGATAAAGACAGAAAAAGTCACAGAAAATAAGTTAATAGAGAAAGTCACTTTGCCTGCAGTAGGGACAGTTCATGTCAAAGCTCCAACCTTTGACGGAAGTAGTCACTGGGCAACGTACCTCCGCCAATTTGAAGCTGCTGCATGCATAAATAATTGGACAGAGAAAGACAAGGCTGTTTCACTCGTTCTTGTATTAAAAAATCCTGCGCCAAAATTACTACAGAAAGTGCCACCTGACAGCCAGAACATCTATGCCGAGTTGATAAAAGCTCTAGAATTACGGTATGGTGATAAACACTTGCCAGATGTGTACTGCACCCAGTTGAGAGCAAGGCGACAGCATGCTGGGGAGAGCCTTCAAGAGTTTGAAGCAAGTATCGACAGAGTAATTAGACTGGCCTATCCTGAAGCGCCAGAAGATTTTCAAACGAGTTTTGCGATGCAGACATTTACTGCCGGTGTCCGAGATAACGAACTACAGCAAGTGTTATGAATGGCAAGACACCTGAACAGTGCGGACGCCCTGGTACATGCTTTGCAATTTGAGGCCGCCAAATCAGCATCTGGTTGGACAAGCATAAAGTGTGCACGCTAAAAGATCGCGACGGCACCGACGATGAGGAAGAAGAACAAGGAACAGAGACTCGACGGTCGGCGCCACAGAATAAAATAAGAAAGGATGGAAGACCGAAGTGTTATAGATGTGGGAAACCTGGACATCTACAATGAGATTGTCGGGTTAGAATTCAGCAGCAGGGAAACGAGCAGTAGTCGGTACAATGGGGCGTGTGTTGACTAACTGGAGGAACGAAGCCCCTAGAGAATACGCAATTTCTACACTTCAGAAAAACAGCGGGAGCTTGGTAGTTACCAGATTTGTTCAAGAAAGGCCAACCTCGATTACAGTTGACACAGGTGCAACAGTTTCTATTGTGCGCCCCGACGTGGTGAAAGATCTCAAGCCTATCTGGTGCTCTTGCAGCTTGCGAACAGCTACTGGACGGCCTGTAAAAGTGTATGGAAAAGTGGAGATACACCTACGCCTCGGTAGACTTGAGTTTAATCATCAAGTACTTGTTGCAGACATTGTGTATGAAGCAATTCTTGGTGTGGACGTTATGAACGCATACGGATTTATAGTTGACTTCAAAAACAATGTCTTGAGAATCGGAGGCGAAGAGGTAATGCTATCAACAATGACGACAGCAGAAAAATCGATGGACGTCATAAACCAAGTGGCCGTAACTGTTCCGCCAAACTCCGAAAAGATCATCATGGTTAGAACTGCGGTAGATACTAGGGGCTATCAGTGCTCTATATTCGAACCCCAGGTAGTCAGCACACCGGGCATACTAATTACCAGAAGTTTAGTAAAACCTGACGAAACCGGAAATGTACCTATTAGAGTGGCGAATATTTTGGATCAAGCTATCACTTTACAAATCAATACGCTCCTAGGCAAATTGACTCCTGTGGCCTGGGTAGCCGGAATAACGCAACGAAGATCCAGTTCTTCGGATACTTCCAAATTACCAGAGGAACTGCAAGAATTATTGAACAGATCTTCTAACGACCTCTCAATTGGTGTGGTAAAAGAACTCGTACAGTTTTTACACGAATTCAAAGACTGTTTTGCAGTTCGGGGACAGTCACTGGGAAGAACCTCTCTTGTGCAACATCGCATCAATACCGGGGACACAACACCGATACGCCAACCTCCTCGAAGGCCTCCATTATCTAAACAAGAGGAAATGTCTCGGTTAGTACAGGACATGTTGACAGAGGGAGTAATCGAACCTTCATCAAGTGCTTGGTCTTCCCCTGTAGTGCTGGTAGTGAAGAAGGATGGTGGATTGTGTTTCTGCGTAGACTACCGGAGGTTAAATGATGTTACAAAGAAAGACTGCTATCCATTACATAGTTACATATCCATTATTATCCGTTACATAGAGAAGTCGTAAATGCAGAAGCTGTCATTAAACAAATAAAAAAACCAGGAAATTCAGAATGATACATGGGTGGCTATCAACTATAAATTAAATCGTATATTACAGTCGGATAGGATGCCTAACATGAGACCTAGTAATGAAATTAAAATCGCGAAGAACATCAAACGCAAATTAGAAAATTTTGACGCAATGATAACTAAGGCTGATAAAGGTAGTACAGTAGTTATCATCAATAAAACTGAATACACACAAAAATGCTATGATTTTATAAATGAAAATAATATTAAGACCCTAAATAATGACCCCACCATTAAATATACAAAAGCCATAAACTCAGCGGTGAATAAATGTGTTAATTTATTCTATGCTCAAACTAGACGACGTATCAAAAATATAAATCCGGAAGCGCCTACTTTCAGAGGACTACCAAAGTTACACAAATCTAATATACCAATACGTCCTTTAATAAATTATACAACTGCCCCAAGCTATAATGTAGCCTAAAAGCTACAAATAATTATCAAAAACAGCTTAGTAATGGACAACATACATAGCGTAAAAAATACAATAGAATTTATAAACAAAGTTAAAAACATTAAATTACTGCCTAACCATAAACTGATATCTATGGACATAGTGAATTTGTATACGAACATACCCATGCTAGAGACGATAAATATTCTCGAGAGACTTTTAATCAAGACAAATGTCTTAAAACAGATACAAATTGATGAACTTATATTTTTATTGAAAATTGTTATACAACAGAATTACTTTACACACGACAACAAGTTTTTTATCCAAGAAAATGGGCTGGCCATGGGTTCACCGGTGAGTGGGATTTTAGCGGAAATTTACATGAATCATTATGAGAACAAGTACATACTTTCTGACAAAAACAAGTTACACAATAAAATCATCTCGTACACACGGTACGTAGACGACACATTTTTAATTTTTGCTGGTACTCTTAGACAGATAGACGGATTGCTTACTTTTTGAACGGCATAAACAGTAATATTAAATTCACTATGGAAGTAGAACATAACAATATGTTGAATTTCCTGGACGTAACCACATATAAACATAATAACCTCCTTAGCTTTAAAATATATAGAAAGCCAACGACAACTGATATAGCCATACATGCTAGTTCCAATCATCCTTATACACATAAAATGGCAACTTTTAATGCACTGGCACATAGATTGACAAATATACCGATGGACGTAGAAGACTATAACAATGAAATTAATATAATAAAACATATAGCAATAGTGAATGGTTACAATAGTAAAATCATTGATAAAATAATATATAAACACGCTAATAAATTAAAACGTTCGGACAAAGTTAAAGATAAAACCCAATATGTTTCTGCTAGATATACGAACATACTACCTAATACACTACATAATGAATTAAAAAAGCTAGGGATTATTGTCTCATTCAGGACCACGAAAAAATTAACAAATATACTTAAGCCTAATACCACAGCATTACTAGAGGATTGTTCCGGCGTTTATAGGATCCGGTGTAATGAACGCGATAAAATCTATATAGGCCAGACGGGGAGAAAATTTTCCGAGAGATTTAAAGAACATTTACCTAAGAAGTTCCCCAATACTAATGTATCGCATTACGCACAACATCTAATAAACGAAAATCATACATACACTGGATTTAAAGAGAATTTGGAACCTTTACATATAGGTAAAAAGGGTCAACTACTGGATGCCCTAGAGGAATTTGAAATATACAAGGCCTTAAGAAGAAATAAAAATCAGGTACTTAATGAACAGTTGTCATTCAAATCAAATAAACTATATGACACAGCTATGAAAACAAACCGTGAATAGCGTGTACGGATCAGTTGAAAGTTGGACTTCGGCCAGTGCACTGGTTCGTTTGTAGCGCGTTCCGATACAGATTCAATGTTCTATGTTAATTTATTTAAGTGTGTTATGTGTTTGTGTCTTTGTGAATTTTTAACGAAACCCTAGCAATAGGGTAGATTTTGCTTTTACCTGAAGATGGGGATATAAGCCCTGAAACATGTAGTAATTAAAAAAGAAAAAGAAGATCACTTAGTGGATAAAATAAAGTAATTATTTATTTAATGCTATCCATTACCTCACGTTGACGATACACTCGACACGTTGTCCGGAGCACAGTGGTTTTCCACATTGGACCTGAAGAGTGGATATTGGCAAGTGGGTCTTCATCAAGAAGACAAGGAAAAGACTGCTTTCTCGACCCCAAGTGGCTTATTCCAATTTAACGTCATGCCATTTGGACTCTGTAATGCACCGGCAACATTTGAGAGATTGATGGACCTGATACTCCGAGGCCTGACGTGGAAAACTTGCCTTGTTTACTTAGACGATGTCATAGTGATCGGGAAGACTTTCAAAGATCATTTGGAAAACCTTAAGGAAGTTCTAACTAGAATTCACGGTGCACAACTGAAGCTGAGCCCAAAGAAGTGTTCTCTATTCCAGAAGGAAGTACAGTATCTGGGCCATCTGGTTTCGGCATCGGGTGTTAGCATGGACCCTAATAAAGTAGACACCGTAAGAGACTGGCCAGTTCCGAAGAGTAAAACACGAAGTTCGGAGTTTCCTGGGGTTATGCTCATATTACCAATGTTTTGTTAAAGGCTTCGCTACTATTGCTAAACCACTACATGAGCTGACGGAAAATAAACGAAACTTCCAGTGGTCGAGAGAGTGTGACCAAGCATTTATGACTTTGAAGATTGCATTATGTTACCAGCCAATTCTCGCTTTTCCAGCTTCTGAAGGAAAGTACATCGTAGTTACAGACTCAAGCAATACTGGTCTAGGAGCAGTTTTGTCTCAAGTGCAGAACAGTGAAGAACGAGTAATAGCATAATACAGCAAGACGCTTTCTAAACCAGAGAGAAATTATTGTGTTACAAGGAGACAGTTGTTGGCAATTGTCAGAGCTTTGGAGCACTTCCATAAATACCTCTATGGGAGAGAGTTTTCACTACGTACCGACCATGCCACGCTTGCATGGCTCTTGAGATTTAAAAATCCGGAAGGACAGTTGGCAAGGTGGCTTGAACGTCTGCAAGAGTACAACTTCAAGGTACAACATCGGCAGGGGCGCCTGCATGGTAATGCAGATGGCTTATCATGAAGACCATGCCCGGAAGACTGCCAACATTGCCACAGAAAGGAAGAACAAAACTCAAGCGAACATGTTCAAGCTATCACTGTAGATTTCCTGGCAGACGGCTGGACAACACAAGACTGTCGACAAGAACAGATTACTGATGAAGACATTGGACCGATCTTTACACCAAAAGAGGAAGGTCGCCGCCCGGATTGACAAGATATCTGCCATGGTACCGAAGTGCTGAAGGGCTACTGGGCACTATGGGAATCTCTCAGCTTAGAAAACGGATTGCTGAAAAGGGCTTGGGAAAGTGCAGATGGACGAGACATGGTCATGCAGTTGATAGTTCCCCGAAGTAAAGTGCAGTCTGTTTTGAAGGTGATGCATGATGGAACATCTGGAGGCCATCTTGGCGTTAACAAAACCCTTGACAAAATACGGAAGCGATTCTGTTGGCTTCATCTTCACCACGACGTAGAGGAATGGGTTCGGATGTGTGAAATATGTGCTGCAAGCAAGGGCCCACAAACCAGAAGCAGGGGAAAAATGAGACAGTATAACGTTGGACTGCCTTTCGAGAGAATTGCCATAGACATTGCTGGACCATTCCCAGTTACTGACGATAGAAATCGGTACATCATGGTTGTAGGTGACTACTTTACTAAGTGGGTGGAAGCCTACGCAATTCCAAATCAGGAGGTTACCACTGTGGCGAAGCAGTTAGTTCACAACTTCTGTTGCCGTTATGGAGCCCCTATGGAAGTCCATACGGATCAAGGGAGAAATTTCGAATCAGGAGTGTTTAAAGAATTATGCCGTCTACTCGGAATTCGCAAGACGAGGACAACGCCTCTGCATCCTCAGTCAGACGGGATGGTTGAGAGATTCAATAGGACACTTGAGCAGCATCTTTCGAAAGTTGTTGACGAGAACCAAACAGACTGGGACCAACGTATACCACTATTCCTTATGGTGTATAGGTCATCAGTACATGACTCCAGCAAAATTGGTGTTTGGGCGGGAGATTCATCTTCCTGGAGGCTTGATGTTTGGATCACCTGAGACTCAGTCCCAAGAGCCAAAGAACTATTCCTCGCAATTAGAAAACCAACTGCGAGAAATGAATCGCTTGGTAAGAGGACGGCTGAAGATTGCCAGTGATAAAATGAAAACTCGCTAATGACATTCGCAGCAATAGTGTGGGTTTCCAAGAAGGAGATCAGGTCTGGTTGTTGAATCGAAAGCGTCATCGTGGTCGCTCACTTAAGCTTCAGTCTAACTGGGAAGGATCCTACACTGTGAAAAAAAGAATTAACGATGTTGTTTACCGGATTCAACAGGAAGGACAGCGAAAGTTCAAGGTCGTCCACCTAGATCGCCTGGTGAAGTACAACTTTAGAGACGGTTTGCCAGTTCGGGACGAACAGGCTTAAGGAGGGGGAAGTGTTACGGCATCACGAACAATCTACGTGTTTGTTGAACGTTCCAGAGAGATCCAGAGTGTAAGTGTGCTTGTATACGAATCTACGAGAAAGTTCTCGATGCCGCCAGTTTTGCGGACTGTGTCAAGGCCGCAGTTAATTACATAGTTCATACGCACGCTACGACGTAATTAGGAATCATCTAGATATTCGACTAGCTATAAATACCGGTACTCAAACGACGTTCAGTTTAGTATGAGGCGAATATTTGATGGTGTGGTTCGAGAGTATTAGTGCGATATATTTTCAGAGCGGTTCTAGTTATTACTGTGTACGTTCAAGTAGTTATTATTGAAGTATTGCGTTTTATATTCGGATGGTATAATTGTAATACAATTGAGTTTTAATATTAGTGGACATTTTATTGTGTGTGAACAATTTTCATTTGATTTGTTGGAGACACTGTTGTTAATTATGAAATGTTTTACTGCAACAATTAAAGGTGTGATTAGTGACTTAATTGGTGTCTTGTACTTATTTTGTTTCCACTGTACCTACGACGATCGAGTGGACCGTCGTAACAATATGAACATTTACAACCGCTACTAATAAGCGAGAAAAAGACAAAAACAAGTATATGTAACAATTACACATGAAAATTTAGAAATAGAATATCCAATGATTATTATGAATAAGCTAATATATGATGGTATTATAGGAATTGATTTATTGAATGTGCTAGATGCTAAGATTGATATAATTAATAATAAGATAACATGTAATTATAAGGGTGTTCAACATAGCATAAATATGAATAAAGAAGAAAAACAGTATAATGTAAGTGAAACACCTATTGTCTTAGCTAAACCCAAAGTTCAATATGTACCAACTCAATGTACAAGTCAAACTACCGACAAAATTTCTAAACAGGAAGAAAAGCAGCTTCAAGAATTAATAAATGAATATGAAGATATTTTAAATGAAACACCGATGCAGACGACAGTCTACAAACATACCATAACTGTGACAGACCCAACAAAATTCGCCAGGAGGACATACCCTATTCCAATGCGCTACGAGGAAGAAGTAGAAACGGAAATACGTCGCATGCTGGATAATAATGTGATAGAACGGTGCAACAGCAACTTCTTAAATCCTCTTGTAGTAGTAAAGAAGAAAAGCGGGGATATTCGACTATGCCTGGACATGCAGGAGCTGAACAGTATTATAATGAAAGAATATGACTGTGCGCCTAATGCGGATGAGCTGTTTACAAAGTTTGAAGGAGCATACTACTTGACTAAGCTAGATCTACGTTCAAGTTTTTGGCAAATTCCAATCCGAGAAGAGAATAGAAAATTTACTGCATTCCTATATAAGAACAATTGTTACCAACATAAAGTAGTACCATTTGGATTAAGTAGAAGTTTGGCAGCTATTGTAAAATGTTTGGAAAGAACATTAGGCCCAGAGGTGGAACCTTATACGATGATCTTCGTAGATGATATTCTAGTGATATCTAAGACATTCAATGAACATATCCAAAATCTACGAACAATATTCCATAAGTTTAGGCAAGCAAACATGTCCCTAAACCTAAACAAATGTGAATTCATAAAAACTTCCATCCAATTCCTAGGATACATCATCTCATCCTCAGGTATACAACCAGATCCTACCAAGATAACCAGTATAACCAACTTTCCTATACCCAATAATCTTAAAGGTTTACGTGCATTTTTAGGTTTAACTGGCTGGATATTACAGGAGATTTACACCATTATAGGACTCAACATTTGTTAGAGTTGACAAAGAAATTAAGAAAATGGAAATGGGAGAAGAAGCATCAAGAAGCCTTCGACCAAGTGAAGATGTTATTCATAGAAAACATCATGCTACATCATCCTCAACAGGAAGGAAAATTTGTAATTTATTCTGATGCTGGTGATTACGCCGTAGGAAGTGTACTATACCAGAAGGATTCTGAAGGAAAAATAAGGGTCATCGCCTATGCGAACAGTGTTTTCAAAGGAGCAGAGCGGCACTACTCAACATCAGAGAAGGAGATCCTTGCAATTGTCTACACACTTAAACAATTTCAATATTACATTTATGGTCTCATTTTGAAATACATACTGACCATCAAGCATTGTCATTTCTACTGAAATGTAAAGTAACAAACTCTCATTTACTGAGAGAGATTTTAGCCATTGGAGAGTACTCATTCACTATCAAGTACTGCAAAGGAAAAGATAATAGCGTTTCAGACATATTAAGTCGTTATGTTACAGAAGAATGTGAGGAAATCTACAATAAGGAGGATAATGAAGTACAGGTAGATCCCGTTATACGCGCTTTCGGTATCCGCATTTTCGGATAACGCGGTTTATTTGTGAAGTTTCGAAGCGTCAAAATATTGGCTGTAATGTAAGAATATTGAGCGCTCCTTTATCCACAACTGCTGCAAACCCATATGTAGGTTGTACAGTGTGCGTACAGTTCCGTTGTGAGTGCGCAACTATCACGCACATCTTCCTGTAGTGTGACCTTGTCATTGTGTTTCCGATTGTAGGAGGATGCCAGTATTGCTTGTAAGCTTGTTGCAGTAAGGTTGGTTGTGTTATAACAAGTAAAATGTCAGATAAATGTAGAAGAAGTGTGAGTAACGAAGTGAAGAAACGTTCGAGAAAATCCCACTTATTAGAAATGAAGTTGGAAGTTCTAGACCGATGTGATAAAGGGGAACGTAACATTGACATTCAGCATGCAATGGGACTCAGTGAATCTACGATAAGAACTATTCGCAACAATGCACAATCAATTCGTAGAAGTGCTCAATCATCGACAAACCTGAGTGTTACTAGAGTGACTAAATCTCGATCAGAGGCAATGGAAAAAATGGAGAGTATGTTAAGCCACTGGATTGAACACCATAACCTGCAGCACATGCCTCTTGTCGGAACTGCAATTCAAACGAAAGCAAGAAGCCTGTATGCGGACCTGACGAAAGATACAGAAGATGCGCCGTCTTTCTCAGCCAGTTCTGGTTGGTTCGATCGCTTCAAGCAGCGTTTTGGTTTTCACAATATAAAATTAATGGGAGAGGCAGGAGCCGCCGATCATATTGCAGCGGAGGAATTTTCACGAACTCTACTTAAGAAATTCATCACCGATGGAGGCTACACACCTAAACAAGTTTTTAATCTTGATGAAACTGGTCTATTTTGGAAGTGAATGCCGAGCCGCACATTCATTTCCATTGAAGAAAAAACAGCGCCTGGTTTCAAGGCAGCCAAGGACCGATGCACTCTTCTTTTTGGAAGAAACGCTTCTGGGGATTGCAAATTAAAACCTCTTATGATCTACCACTCACAAAATCCGAGAGCACTAAAAGGCTGTGATAAGTCGTGACTGCCAGTTCATTGGAAGTGTAATAAAAAGGGATGGATGACTTCTGCAATTTTCTCTGACTATTTTACAAGAGAACTAAATGACGAGTTGAAAGCCTACTGTGAGAAAGAACACATTCCTTTCAAGATTCTCATCATTCTTGACAATGTTTCAAGTCACCCTCCTTTTATTGCTGAATTAAGCAAAAACATTCAAGTTGTATTTCTTCCTCCAACACCACTTCCATCCTCCAACCTATGGACCAGGGCGTTATTGCCAAAATTAAGGCCTACTATCTGCGTCGAACATTTTCAAAGCTTATCGGGCAGTGTGATGCCGATGACAAACTCACCATCAAGGCTTTCTGGCGTCAATTTAACATTCATATGGCGATTGGAATGATTCGAGACTCATGGAATGAAATCACACCACAATGTATGAATGGTGTCTGGAAGAAACTGTTGCCTGAAGCTGTTGAAGCTGTTTCAGAAGATGGAGTGGGAAATGACATTGGTGGTGCGACGAGAGAGATAGCAGACATGGCACAACACATTGGTTTTACTGACGTCGACGAAGAAAATGTGCGCGAGGTATTGAACTCACATGTAGAAGATCTAACCAATGAAGACTTAATGATTATTGAAGAGGAGAGAATTGTAAAAGAACAGAAAGATGAGGAAATAGACGAAGTTCAACCTGAGAAGAAGCTCACAACTAAAATCATGGCTCAGGCTTTCCAGATGATCGACTCAGCCATGTCTATTTTTGAAGAGCACGATCCCGACACAATGAGAAGTTCTCAAGTGAAGAGGGAAGTTGAACATGTGATGAAATTTTACAAAGACCTCTACAGCCAAAAGATAAAGAAGAGGATGCAGCCGTCTATTAAAATGTTTTTTACCAAACATCAAGGCGTTTCCAACGACAGTCCTGCATCCAGTAAGAACCCAACTTCTGCTATGACAGTGTCACCTGGGAATTCTACCAGTTCTACCTTAATTGCAAAAGGAGGAAGACTGACCACAACTTCAACAGATTCTTCTGATGTTGACGACCCTGAAGATATTATGTAAGTGAAGAGAGACTTTAACATTTTTAATTTTTGAATACTTTTCTGTACTGTACTGTATGTTATTTCGATCATTTAAATGTATTAAAAAGCATGTTTAATAAGTTACTTAATTTTTTCATTCATACCCTAGTGTACTTTGCCCATGTAAAATATAATTTATGCGAATTCGGTATACGCGCCGGTTTTCAAAAACGTATATCCCGCGTATAACGAGATCTACCTTAAGTGCAAATACAGTGCAAATAAATGTAAATAAAACCTATAATAATTAAGATAGAGAAAAGCGGTTAACACACAGTTGTACATATAAAAATTACCGAGCAGAGGAATATTGGGTAACTTGCAAAAGACTTCGCATGTTGCGAAGACCAGTGAAATAAGTGTATAAATAACCGTGTTTACAAAGGGATGCTACGACAGACTGATTCATGCAGAGAATTGTCGAGACATGATTTTTGTGCCCAAGAGTATAAATACACGAGACACACCAGCTTTTCTCTCTTTCTTGTTCAACCACAGCAGCAGCCAGAGGCTATGCCTGACAACTTCATCACTTTCGTGAGATCACCACTGCAGCCAGAGGCTATTATTGGAGACGAGGGAGCATCCAACTACATGGTATAGATTCCAATTTTTGCCTCAAATAGGCTGACATTTATAAACACTGGTCCATCAGATTTTTTTTTTATCAGATGCAGAACTCATTTTTAAAGCAGGTGGTGCTATAGGAGATTACCAACGGACAGATAAATGCAGGCAATTTTGAGAAGTGGGTTATGGAGAAAGTGCTTCCCGACTTTTATTTTCTCGACGATCCGCATCGTGTTCTTGCACGATAGGAGTATATAATGAATTCAGTGTTTTTATGTGCATGTTAATTGTTTTATACTGACAAGCTCACATCGAGCGATTTTCTCCTGAAGATGGGACCGTGAGTTCAAAACGCGTCGTACCTAGTATGACTCAATTAAATATACGAGTTTTTTTATAACAAAAGTTTTATGGCCCTGAAGAAAAGTAATAAAATTAGACTGTTTTTTTTTGAGAGGCTAGAATTTGCCCTTTTACAATATGGTACACGGATAAAGTTATCTTAACTTAAGCCGTAAGGAAAGGGAATATTTCAAGCAATGAATGTTCGAGAAATTGGCTAAAATCTCAGTTGATTCTCTATATCACATCAGTCAGACAGGCTCTCTGAATCTGAAAGCACATGGTTGTACTGCTCGAGTTTAGGTGATTGGTCTACAAAAACGTATGAACACAAGTCAGAAAGTTCACGAGTGATTATGTAATAGTGCTAAACTGGTACAGTACAAGGTTGTCTGCATATGCTTTAAAAAAGACACATGAAGTTTGCTGGATCATTGTGAACATTTAATACACAAATAAATTACAGTTAAAAATTAATTAACACAGATTTGTAGAAGTAACCAACCCAAGAACGACCCTGAATGCCAGCCAACAGGAGGAGATCGCACAAGTATCCAGCAGGAACAACCACACCTGTCTTCTGGACTGGATCATCAATATCTCATCATTCATTATTAAGGAAAGCAAATTTATTTGTTATAAACTTTATTTAAAAAAAAAACACACTTATACACTAAAAGGCAAAATAAGTCATATAAATAAAATTCTTGGATTTTGTTGTCCATGATGTCTGCTGATTAACTAACTACAAGTATAATACTACTGACTCAGAACACAAAGTTTTTTATTGGTAAAAATGAAAATGTAGTCAGTAGTATTATACTTATAATTAATAAATAAAATATTTATGTATTAGAAAATATGAGAAAAATATTTTAAAATTGTAAAAAAGGTCAACAGAGACAGTATAATTATTTTGATTTTCTTATCATAAACAGTAATGTAACGTAGTGAAATTGGTAATGTCATTAATAAATCTGAAGCATTCCAATATACCATGTAACTGACTAGTTATTCTATACAACTCCTTTACATTGCAATATATTAGTAGCTATACGTGTAGTTGCATATGTTAAGTGACACATGCAACAATGTTAAATGAATTTACTGTTTCTCACAAGAGAACCTCACTTGGTGTGAACGAAATTGGTTGATGGGGTTAGGAGGTTCCAAAAAAACATCGTAAATGAAGAATGCCAAAATTTTGAACCCAGAAACATGTAAGAAACTGTAGAAACTAAATTTTTATTTTTTAAAGTTTATGAAAAGCCTCATGAAATAGGTCGTGGCATAACACATATACGAATGTTGCAAATTTAAAGTTTTTCAGCTATAAATATTTTTTAAATTTGAATTTGCCACCAAAATAGATTATATAATTATTATTATTTAAAGTAAAATTCATAATTGATCAAACTTTTCAACAAAAATTATGATTATAATAGATTTTAATGTAATAGCATGCATTATTTGTTTATGAAGATTTACATTTATAAGAAAAAAGTAGCTTAAAAATAGGGGGTTTAATTTGTTTAAAAACAGTGCATAAACCGGAAAATTTTTGAATATACTTCAATAAGAAACCAGTGAAAAACAGTGTTATAAAACATTTGGAATTTTTTTTTAATTTGAATTTGGTGCCCAATAAATAAAAACAAATTATTGTTACTTACAAATCCTTCTTTTTAAAGAGAAAACTTTAATATTATTAATAGAACATAAAAGCATTTATGATTTTACAATTAATTATTTACAAGTTTATGTTAATTTCAAGTATGATGTATTTTGTATTTTTTTTCATACATTTTTAAAACTAAAAATTGAGTTTCTACAGTTTCTTACTTGTTTCCAGGGCCAACATTTTGGAATTCTTATTCATTTACGATATTATTTTGAAAACTCCTAGGTACCTTGTCAGTCAGGTTTTTTGTGTTAGCAGTCTTCAGCACTCCAACTTAGTCATATTTTGTTGCTGAACTGCTAGCTACTGCTTCATTCTGAACAAGGCCTTTCAGTTTCACTGCCACTATCAAGACTTGATAGAGAACTATTGTTTGCAGATCTGGGAGTATTTTGCTTGTGTCAAACCAGTTACCCTCCTATGTGAGAGATCTTTTTGTGGCTGTACAGTAGTTTTGCATTGTACAATGTACTTAATACTTACAACTAAGGTTCCAGAGTCCATAACTAATATTTTATCAGAATCCATTACTGAATGTAATCTGTGTGCTATCATCAGGATTGTACACTTCTGAAATTTACGCCTAATTGTTCTTTGGATTAAGGCATCTGTTCTGAAAACAGTAATGCAGACTTATTAGTCATAATGTGACAGAATTATTTCTGTATTATACAATCAACAAAACAAGTTTGATCTATCTATGTGAAAAGTAAATGATACCTTAATCTTTATCTATATACAGATATATGAATTTATAATAATATTTCACATATAATATTCACAAATTATTTAATGGTTTTGGGAACATGATATAAGAAATGTAAACTATATCAATGCATAACAGATATCTTATAACTTAAGTCTCATGAGAATGATCTAAAAAGTTCTAAATATTTAGTTTTTTATATGTTTTGCTGTGAAAAATTTTAGATTTTATATACCTGTAACAGTCAAGGACTCATCACACTGTTGTGGTTGTGTCTCCTGCTGAACAAGTGGACAAGGACTTAGGAATAAATGAGAGTACATACTGTATATAAATAAGCTGAAACACGTGAGTTGAGTCTCATGTGTTTTATATCAAGGGATAATGAACATTGTATTTTGTAGAAAGTAAACAGTGCAAATGATAATATAAAAATTTTAATGACTTTAATGTCAAATAAAAGATAACTATGTACCACTAACGTTCAACTGAATGAAATTAATATAATATTGAAGCTACAAACAACTTACTGAGGATCAACATTGGCTGTTGCTTCATCTAAAATTAATATCCGGTTATTGTGAACAATTGCCCTTGCCAAACATACAAGCTGCCTTTGTCCCACACTGAAATTTGCTCCTCTTTCAGATACTATTGCTTGTAATCCACCATCTAGTTCAATAATAAGTTCCTTTAATTCAACCTGTAAAAATGGTGTATTATAATTTATATAAATTCATGCAGACTAAACTATAGTTGTTTTGATTGTTCATCTTCTTTTTTCACAGTAATAAATAATATAGAATATAGAACTTTCACTTGTAAAACTTCCTTGTTTTTTCTTCCCGTACGCGTTTCGGCGTGATGTGCGCCTTCGTCAGCAGTTTGAGACAGACTGGCCAGTAACTTGTAATGGTTTTTTATTTGGAAGGTTTAATGGGGCGGTGTGTGGAGGAAGGGGATTGGCGCGGGGATCCAAATTATTGTTAGTTTTATGTATAATTGTGTCAAAAAGTGTGTGTGATTTATAGTTTAATTGGTCGTGAAGTATGTTGTTTGGTTGTGTTTTGTAGTGTTTGTATATTTCATATCGTTCTGCTGTGTTAAGTTTTCGACTTTTGGGTAAGTAGTGTAATATCTCAAGATTAGTATCTATGTTGGTGCAGGCCCGCCATCAGGGGGGCAGGGGGACAAAATCCCCGGGGCCCGGCCTTCCGGGGGGCCCGATTTAAATAACTGCTGACTAAAAAAATGTATACAGTAAAAACGTTTGTTGAACAAATATATGCAAATAAAAAAATCATTTCAATCTATAATGAATAATATCACGTAATTTAATCATACACGGAAAACCCGGAGCACTGTAAATACAAGTGAGCCTCTCGTGGTAAGAAGCAAGAAACGATGTCTGCGACGTTGCTAACGCTATCACCGATTTTTCCGGTGAATTCAACTGTTGGCACTGAACATAAACATGAAAAAATGTGTTTACGCCGGGCGCTACGAAATATTTCGTGTTTATGTTCAGTGCCAACGCTGTCACTCTCTCTCTTCTCTCTACAAGTCTAGTAGTCTACTACCCTACACAAACAATCCTTCTCAGTTCCTTTTGTGCTGTTCAAAGTGTTGAATGTAACAGGTCATTTTTCTAGAAGTGGACTAGTGAATTATTTATTATTAATCAATTGTGTGAATAGTGAATGTGAATTTGTGTGGTGACCCAGAAGTGAAATATCTTTTAACGAAGTTCAATTAAGGTGAGTTTGTTTAAAGCTATTGGTGCATTTGATTTTACTTTAATTTAAATAAAGATACGAGACAGAATTCTCCTTATTCAATTCTAGGAACATGAATTAATTTATATCATTTAAGAATTTTAAAGTAGACCCTCCCGTATTAAATTATGTTTTATTGCGGACTGCTGTTAAGAACGTAAATTGTAGATATCACTTCCTCAATTAATTTCACTTTAACAAATATTGCATTTTATCATATAATTATAGCTATCTCAGACAACCGATTCATTAAATAAATATTGTCAGTACTTCATTTTGACAACATTATTGAACGTTTGAAGAGAAATATTGAATTTGTATCGTTCAGCAGTTCAGCCTAATCAGAATTTATTTTTTTCTCTACATTCTTTAATGAAAATTATTTTTAAAGGATTATTATTTTTTTATACTTCTTCTAAACTTCCAAAGAAAGTCTACTGAGCGGAAAACCCGCGTAGCAGAAAGTATATTACCACCAACGAATCACCCATTTCACTGTTTTTCAATTATCTCAGATGGATGATAAATACTGAAACTGAACTACTACTGAGCTTTAGGAAAAAAATAAATTCTGATTAGGCTGGAATCCCATGGAATCGAAAATTTTACCATATCAGTGTTATTATTTCTTTTCATTCATTCAGTCTTTCAGTTTTATGCTATAATTAATTGGTCCGGATGATCAAATTTACTTATGGCCGTTGAAATCTTGAAATATTTAATTTGATATTGGACTTGGACATTTGGACTTGGGTTTGCGATTAACCTTATGGTTAATTTATTATTTTTTTTTTTTAGGACATAGAATGGAATATCGTCACAAGTCAGGGGCTCTGAAACGAAAAGAGAAACGGGAGAAATATGAAAAAGCCAGCAAAGGTCAAAAAAACTTACTGGGTTTTTTTCTTCAAAGAAAGATATTGGTGTTGAAGAAGACAATGAAGATTTAGAAAACTATGAGATTGAGTCCGGGTTACCACAAACCCCTACCAAAGATGTGTTAGCTGTTGATTGTGAGCCGTCAACATCCAATTTTAGGAACGGTAAACAAACTTGCTATGATATCGCAACAGTTCATACAGATACAGAAGATGCCATTGGTAGTTGTGATATTGCGTCGTCAGACACGTCCAAGTGTGTGCATACAAAATTTGACATTGGAAGTCTAACTAGTTTACAACCCGATAACAAAGATTTAGAAAGTGCTGTGGTTTCGGGACCAGAGCTACACCCAACAAATTTTCCTTCTGACTCTACTGGGCGATTATTCCCGACATCATTGCTGAGCTGCAGAATGCCTAATAATGAAGTAATACCCAGGGAATGGCTAGTTTGGAGTAATAATAGGCAAGCGTTATTTTGCTTTCCATGTAGATTGTTTTCTCTTCAGCCAGAATCTGTTCGTTCTCGATTTGCTTCAATAAATGGATATGCAAAAGATTTAAAATGGAAAAAGCTCTATGATAAAATCCCTGAACACCAAAATAGCTCTGGCCACAAAGAATGTTATTTAAAATCGAAAAATATGGAAACATTGTTTGAGAATAGAGGTACAATTTTCCAAAGCTTGGAAACACAAATTAATGATGAAATCTCTAACTGGAAACAAATTTTAAATCGGCTTCTTGATGTAACGTTGTTTTTGAGTGAGCGGGGCCTGCCATTTAGAGGTGTGTCAAATAAGTTGGGGATTCAAATAATGGCAATTTTTTGGGATTGCTTGAACTTTTAAGTCATTACGATCCTGTTTTGGCAACACATCTAGAAGAAGTCCAACAGTCCTACAAGTCACAAAAAAAGCTACAAGCTCATTATTTATCCTGGGAAATTCAAAATGAATTCATATCCTGTTGCACTGATCATGTAAGGCAAATTATCCTAGGTGAGTTGAAGAATTCAAAATACTATTCGATTATTGTGGATGCTACACCAGATTCAAGCCATGTAGAACAGACATCGTTTGTAATTAGATACGTTGGTTTAAATGATATTTCAAATGAATATGAAATACAGGAAAGATTTTTGGAATTTACTGATTGTAATGAAAAAACAGGGCAAGATAATGCAAATTTAATCAAATCAGTTCTTGAAAAGAGCAGTATTTCAATAGAGGAGTGCAGAGGCCAAGGCTATGATAATGGCAATAACATGAGTGCATAAGGGCTTATCAAGGTGTGCAGGCTCTTATTTTAAAATTGAATCCTCTGGCTAAATACTCTCCCTGTGGATGCCACAGCCTGAACTTATGTGGTGTAAGTTCTGCAGAATGTTGTAGTGAAGTACAGACATTCTTTGGAATGGTTCATCATATATATAATCTCTTCAGTTGTAGTCCTAAGAGATGGGAAATTTTGAAAGTCTGGTGGGTTCCTCTTTGCATTCATTATTGGACACACGATGGAGTGCTAGGGTTGACTGTGTGAAACCAATAGCAGCACACACTGGTAAGGTCGTGGAGGCTGTCTCATCTTTACTGAAGCTAAATATCCCTGTAGAAACCAGAGCAACAATCAACGGATTGTTACAATACCTCCAGTCGTTTCAGTGTATCATCATGGCATCTGTTTGGGTAAGATTTTAACCCCGATCAATTACAGAAGTCAGTTGTTACAATCTATAAATGCAATGTTAGATGTTGAGGTTTACAATATTGAGAGTCTTATTGGTGATTTACTTTCATTACGGAACAACTTTGAAAAAATTCTGTCAGAAGCAAAACTGTTTGCAGCTGCATATGAAATAAAAACGGAGTTTCCAGCTGTCCGTGCAAGAAGGGTGAAAAGTTTTCATGGAGAGACGGAATCTGACCAACCCAGGTTTGAACCCGAAGAACGGTTTAGAATCGAAGTATTCTACAAATTAATTGACGTCCTAGTGGCCAATTTGACATCCAGATTTACGGCCCTACAAGAAATACAGAAAAATTCTCATTCTTGTGGAAATATCAAGAAATGAATGACGGTGAAATTGAAG
The DNA here is from genome assembly GCA_034769895.1 of Magicicada septendecula. Taxonomy (NCBI): domain Eukaryota; kingdom Metazoa; phylum Arthropoda; class Insecta; order Hemiptera; family Cicadidae; genus Magicicada; species Magicicada septendecula. The sequence goes on along the minus strand of CM068370.1, from coordinate 274,590,970 downwards.
AAGTATGTGGTGGATTCTCAAATGAATACGCAGTGGATGTCAGCCCCGAATTAATGGAGGAGGTCAAATATTTAAAATCAATTACAAAGAGCAACATCTTGGACACCCCACTGCCACCTCTGAAGCTGCTGAACAAACTATCAGCGTTAAAAATTACTAGTTTATTTCCAAATGTATAATAGCACTCCGTATATTTTGCACCCTGCCCGTTTCGGTAGCACAGGCAGAATGCTCGTTTAGTGTGCTCAGTAGAATCAAAAATTGTTTGAGATCGACTATGGGACAGCAAAGATTATCCGATTTGGGAGTGTTGTCTATTGAGCCTAGGTTAGCAAGAACATTGAATTTTGACTCGATTATTCAAACTTTCGCAGAAAAGAAGGCAAGAAGAGTGGTGTTGTGAATAAGTGTTGTAAATAAAAAATAATTGAAGTGTTACTCTACTAGTGTTATCTGTTATTATGAACACTTTACTTAAGTAATTATCATTTAATTATACTATCATTATTAAGTAATTTTGTAAAAAAATTGTGTTGTATTAATTTTTTGTAAAACAATAAACTCTTGTTATTATAATGTAGTAGTAAGTTTCGTTTTCATAAAACCTTTATCCACATATCACATATTAATATTATTGGCAACAATAAAACACATGAAATATTGAGTGGGAGGGGGCCCGCTGTATTATTTTGCCCCGGGCCCTGGCTCAGCTGACGGCGGCCCTGTGTTGGTGTAGCTGTGGTTTTTTGTGTGTATGTGTGTGGCAAACGCAGAATGTATATTGTTGTTGGATAAAGCTTTTAGGTGTTCAGAGTAACGAGATGAAAAAGATCTTCCGTCTGGCCTATATAGAAACTATTGCAATCATTATAATTTAATTTGTAAACACCTGTTTTGTTGTATTTGTCTATGTCCGTGTTTGTATCATTGATGTGTTTTTTGATGGTATTGTTTGTTCTGTATGCTATTTTTACTTCCATATTCCTTAAGGAAATGGAAGTATGGTGATGGCAAAAAAAATCATGTTCGAGATTATTGCAGATTCTGATTGTACTACACTCAAAACATGAAAAAAGTCGTTTTTCGAAAAGTGTCTGTGTGTGTGTCTGTGTGTCTATCTGTGTGACTATCTGTGTGTAGATTTTTTTTTCTATGGCAAACGATAACTGCCGCAAATTCAAACAGAATCAAATAATTTTTTGCATACAGCTCTGATTTGTAGAGTACTCACAACCTATTGTTTTTGGTGAAGATCGGTTGAGGGAAAGGGGTAGTTTACCTGCAACGGTTTTTTTTATCAAGGGTAATTTTTTTTTTTGGCAAACGATAACAGCCGCAAATTCAAACAGAATCAAATAATGTTTCGCATACAGCCTTGAATTATGGAGTTCTCAAGACCTATTGTTTTTGGTGAAGATCGGTTAAGGGAAAGGGATAGTTTACCTGCAGCGTTTTTTTATCAAGGGTATTTTCTATGGCAAACGATAACAGCCGCAAATTCAAACAGAATCAAATAATTTTTTGCATTCAGCCGTGATTTGTAGAGTACTCAAGACCTATTGTTTTTGGTGAAGATCGGTTGAGGGGAAGGGGTAGTTTACCTGCAACATTTTTTATCAAGGGTAATTTTCTATTACGAACGATAACTGCCGCATATTCAAACAGAATCAAATAATTTTTTGCATACGTCAGTGAATTGTAGAGGACTCAAGGCCTTTTGATTTTGGTGAAGATCGGTTAAGGGGAAGGGGTAGTTTACCTGCAACCTTTTACGTTTTAACAAGAGTAAAGTACTTGAAAATTCATTTAAACTTTTTCAAACAATGGTAATTGTTGAAAATAAAATAATTTTGTTGCCAGGCAATAAAATTATAATTTTTTCATTTTAATGTAAATCATGTATAAGAGAAAATATATCGTGCTTGGCAGGCAAGCATATCTCAGTTATGTACTGTTTACGTTTCCATTTTATTATTATGACTACCGCAATAAAAAGGCAGGGAAGACACACACACAAAATTCGCGTTATTTCTGGCCTCATTCATGTTTATTTTCTTACATTTGCACGCTTTTTAAATGGAAAGTGCCGAACCCATACCAACATAATGCATGCAAGCCGAAAAAGTGTCCAGCGTGGATAGCGATTTGCTTCCTGTGGATCGCTGGGCAGTGTAACTGCACGTGTTTACAGAGGAACGATTCATAGACAGACTTTTCGTCTTTAGGGAATGAACCCTCTGCAAGATGCTGAGGGTCCATGAGTGACTTCGGAGCGCTCCTTCTTTTCCGCGTGTTTGTTCTGTGAAACGTACACTGTAGTTTCGCAGCTTTATTTTAAGCAACGCTCAATAGGAAATGTTGAAAATTTTTGTCCATGGTGTACCCTCATACACACTAAACCTGCTCTGATGTTTTAATTACGGACATTATAATATTAAAACTTTGGAAACTTGAGCACTACTTAATGGAGATCAATCATTAACTTATACAAGCCATTAATTTTATGCATATTTTATATATATATATATATATGTGTACAACATTATCGGCAACAAAGAAGTAGTTTTTGTTAAAATTCCTTCCCGGGATATTTGGCCGTAGTCCAATGTTTTCTACAAAACCAGACGTTTCGGCAATGCCATCGACTTCCATCATCAGTGAAAATCGAGTGCGATAACGTGAGGTGGTTTATGTTAGTGACCACAGTACTGTGGTTAAGGCTGAAGCAGTAAGTAGAAAGAAGTAGTTTCTATGGTAATATTTCATTTCGAAAATTATTTTAAATATAAATCTTAGAATATGGAAGTCATGTATGGTTCTCCATACCGATATTTTTTGTACTTGTGTTTCCTGAATGTGTTGGCGATTTTGTGTGTTTGGAGTTATGGTATGTGAGTGTGATGTATTTAGTTTGTTGTGTTGTTGGTGTTTAGTGGTTTGTTGTTTTTGTTTATGATGTGTTTGTGTAGTTTGTTTATTAAATTAGGGTTGTATCCGTTTTTTATTGCTATATATTTGATTGTGTTGAGTTCATCATTATAGTCCTGTTTACTTAATGGTATTTTAGTTAGTCGATGGAGCATATGGTTAAAGGCCACATGTTTATGTTGTGTTGGATGGTTTGATGTGTTGTGTATAATCATGTCAGTTGTGGTTGGTTTTCTGAATATTTTATACGTGTGTGTATTGTTTGTTTTGTTAATTGTTAGGTCCAGAAAATTTATACTATTGTTTTGTTCTATTTCCAGTGTAAATTTTAGTTTGCGGTGTATTGTGTTTATGTATTTGTGGAAGTTTTCGACCTGCCTTGTATTGCCATTGAATAAAAGTAATATATCATCCACATACCTGTGCCAATAAATGATTTTGTTGGTGTATTTGTTGTTGTTTATTATGTGGTTCTGTTCTATGTTGTGTATGAATATTTCTGCCACTATTCCTGATATGGGGGATCCCATCGGGAGACCGTCTGTTTGTGTGTATATCTTGTTGTTGTATGTGAAGTAATTTTGCTCTGTAATTATTTTGGTGAGTGTGATGATCTCATGTATGTGTGTTTCGGGCGTTTTGTTTTGTCTGAGTAAATGTTCTAGTGTTTATATGGTTTCTTTAATGGGTACATTGGTGTATAAATTAGTTATGTCAAAAGATGCTAATGTTGAATTGTGTGGGATGTGGATGTGTTGGGTTTTCTTGACTAGTTCTATGTTGTTTTTGACAGAAGTATTGTTACTGAGATTAATGTTTTTTCTGATTATTTTGTCTAGGTGTTTTGCGATTTTGTGGGAGGGAGCTTGTGTGTTGTTTATTAATGGTCTGATGGGAATGTTAGGTTTGTGTATTTTCGGTAAAGCATTCAGTTTTGGGGGGTTAGGTTTGATTTGTTTAAGGTGTTTGGTGCTTTCTGGTTGGATTATGTGTTTTGTGTTATTTATAAATTTGTTAATTTGTTTTTGAAATTTTAGTGTGGGGTCTTTATTTATTTTCGTTATATTATTTTCGTTGAAGAATTTCTCAACTTTAGTGTTTAGTTCATGTTTGTCCTTTATGACATTTATGTACCCTTTATCAGCTTTTAATATTGTTATGCTGTGTTCAAGTATCTTTTGTTTTACATTATTAAGCGTTTTTATTTCGTGTTGTGTCTTTTTGGTTGTATATGTGTGCATTGTAGTTTTCGATTTATGTCATATCGTATGGAGTCTTGATCATTAATGTGCGTGTTTCGTACAGCTGTTTCTGTGTCTATGCTTATCTTGCGTATATGTCTATTGTGGTTTTTGTTGTTGGTTGTATTGTTTTTCAAATTATGTTTTAGTCCTTTGTTTAATAAATCCATTTCATCGGTTGTGAAATTAACGTCAGTTGTGTTTACTGTGCGTGTGTGGAATTTGTGTGTCGGTTCGGGAATTGTTTCTATTGTGCGTGTTGTGAGGTTTGTTATTTTGTTGTTGTGTCGATCTTGTATTATCGATTTGAGTTTTTCTATGTTGTCTTGTGTGTGTTGTATTACATTTTCAAGTTCTATATGGTGTAATATTTGTGTAAGTTTTATGTGTAAGTTGTAGGCCTGTCTGTTGAGTGTGTCTTTTTTATGGTATCAATGATTGATTATGTTATTTAGGTGTATTTTTTCACCTTTACGTTTGGTTTGAAGTGCAGCATGTGTGTTTTGTTTTATTGTAATTTGTGTGTGTGATGGTATGATGTTGTGTTTTCGGCATGTTTTATTGAAGGCGATGTGTAAGGAAGTTTTCGTTACTTGTTTTTTGGCGTTTCTGTACTTGTTGATGAAATACGCTTTGTCTGCGGTATTATAGTTGTTTTGATTGTTCATCTTCTTTTTTCACAGTACTAAATAATATAGAATATAGAACTTTCACTTGTGAAACTTCCTTGTTTTTTCTTCCCGTACGCGTTTTGGCGTGATTGTGCGCCTTCGTCAGCAGTTTGAGACAGACTGGCCAGTAACTCGTAACAGTTTTTTATTTGGAACGTTTAGTGGGGGTGGTGTGTGGAGGAAGGGGATTGGCGTGGGGATCCAAATTATTGTTAGTTTTATGTATAATTGTGTCAAAAAGTGTGTGTGATTTATAGTTTAATTGGTCGTTAAGTATGTTGTTTGGATGTGTTTTGTAGTGTTCGTATATTTCATATTGTTCTGCTGTGTTAAGTTTTCGACTTTTGGGTAAGTAGCGTAATATCTCAAGATTAGTATCTATGTTGGTGTAGCTGTGGTTTTTTGTGTGTATGTGTGTGGCAAACGCAGAATGTATATTGTGTTGGATAAAGCTTTTAGGTGTTCAGAGTAACGAGATGAAAAAGATCTTCCGGTCTGGCCTATATAGAAACTATTGCAATTTAATTTGTAATGATCTTTTGATGTGAGTGGAAATCTGACTGTATAAATACTGTTACAACGGTCTACTTGATCATCGTAGGTACAGTGGAAAACAAAATAAGTACAACACACCAATTAAGTCACTAATCACCAGCTTTAATTTTCACATTTAACAGTTCGTAATTAACAACACAGTCTCTTATAACAAATCAAATAAAAATTGTTCACATGTAAATAAATGTCAACTAATATTAAAACATAATTGTATTACAATATACCGTCTGATTATAAACACTTCACTAATAACCACTTGAACGCACACAGTTATTTCGCCCGATAATAACCCTCGAACCGCACTGTAATTTATCCCGACTAATACTGAACTGAACGTCATTGAGTACGGGTATTTATACTGCCCCAAATTACTAGATTATTCCATAATGCGTGTTAGCACCAGTGTGTACTACACAATTAATTGCAGACTTGACACAATCCGCGCGGCTGGCGGCCTCCAGAAAAACCTCGCGAATGCGTCAATAAGCACGGACACCACCGCATTACATTCTGGATCTCTCTGGAAAGTTCGATAAACATGTAGATTGTTCTGTGATGTTGTAACATTCCCCCTCCTTAAGCCTGTTCGTCTCGAACTGGCAAACCGTCTCTGAAGTAGTACTTAGCCAGGGGATCTAGGTGGACGCCCTTGAACTTTCGCTGCCCTTCCTGTTGAATCCGATGAACAACATCGTTGATTCTTTTTTTCACAGTGTAGGGTCCTTCCCAGTTAGACTGAAGCTTAGGTGAGCGACCACGACGGCGCTTTGGGTTGAACAACCAGACCCGATCTCCTTCTTGGAAACCCACACTATTGCTGCGAATGTCATAGAGAGTTTTCATTTTATTACTGGCAATCTTCAGCCGTCCTCTTACCAAGCGATTCATTTCTCGCAGTTGGTTTTCTAATTGCGAGGAATAGTTCTGTGGCTCTTGGCACTGAGTCTCAGGTGATCCAAACATCAAGTCCCCAGGAAGACGAATCTCCCGCCCAAAACACCAATTTTGCTGGAGTGTTGCATGTGGTGTTGTGTACTGATGATCTATATGCCATGAGGAATAGTGGTATTCGTTGATCCCAGTCTGTTTGGTTCTCGTCAACAACCTTCGAAAGATGCTGCTCAAGTGTCCTATTGAATCTCTCAACCATACTGTCTGACAGAGGATGCAGAGGCGTTGTCCTGGGCTTTTGAATTCCGAGTAGACGGCATACTTCTTTAAACACTTCTGATTCAAAATTTCTCCCTTGATCCGTATGGATTTCCATAGGGGCTCCATAACGGCAACAGAAGTTGTGAACTAACTGCTTTGCCACAGTGGTAACCTCCTGATTTGGAATTACATAGGCTTCCACCCACTTAGTAAAGTAGTCACCTACAACCATGATGTACCGGTTTCCATCGTCAGAAACTGGGAATGGTCCAGCAATGTCTGACAAATTTCTCGAAAGGCAATCCAACATTATACTGTCTCATTTTTCCCCTGCTTCTGGTTTGTGGGCCCTTGCTTGCAGCACACATTTCACACGTCCGAACCCATTCCTCTATGTCGTGGCGAAGATGAAGCCAATAGAATCGCTTCCGTATTTTGTCAAGGGTTTTGTTAACGCCAAGATGGCCTCCAGATGTTCCATCATGCATCTCCTTCAAAACAGACTGCACTTTACTTCGGGGAACTATCAACTGCATGACCACATCTCGTCCATCTGCACTTTCCCAAGCCCTTTTCAGCAATCCGTTTTCTAAGGTGAAAGATTCCCATTGTGCCCAGTAGCACTTCAGAACCATGGCAGATATCTTGCCAATCCGGGCGGCGACCTTACTCTTTTGCTGTCAAGATCGGTCCGATGTCTTCATCAGTCATCTGTTCTTGTCGACAGTCGTGTGTTGTCCAGCCATCTGCCAGGAAATCTACAGTGATGGCTTGAACATGTTCGCTTGAGTTTTTTTTTCCTTACTGTGGCAATGTCGGCAGTTTTCCGGGCACGGTTTCATAATAAGCCATCTGCATTACCATGCAGGCGCCCCTGCCAATGTTGTACCTTGGAGTTGTACTCTTCCAGACGTTCGAGCCACCTTGCCAACTGTCCTTCCGGATTTTTCAATCTCAAGAGCCATGCATGCGGCATGGTCGGTACGTAGTGAAAACTCTCTCCCATAGAAGAGATATTTATGGAAGTGCTCCAAAGCTCTGACAATTGCCAACAACTCTCTCCTTGTAACACAATAATTTCTCTCTGGTTTAGAAAGCGTTTTGGTGTAATACGCTATTACTCGTTCTTCACCGTTCTGCACTTGAGACAAAACTGCTCCTAGACCAGTATTGCTTGCGTCTGTGTCTACGATGTACTTCCTTCAGAAGCTGGAAAAGCGAGAATTGGCTGCGAACATAATGCAATCTTCAAAGTCCTAACTGCTTGATCACGCTCTCTCAACCACTGGAAGTTTCATTTATTTTCCGTTAGCACATGTAGTGGTTTAGCAATAGTAGCGAAGCCTTTCACAGAACGTCTGTAATATGAGCATAACCCCAGGAAACTCCGAACATCGTGTTTACTCTTCGGCACTGGCCAGTCTCTTACGGTGTCTACTTTATATCCATGCTAACACCCGCTGCCGAAACCAGGTGGCCCAGATACTGTACTTCCTTCTGGAATGGAGAACACTTCTTCGGGCTCAGCTTCAGTTGGGCACCGTGAATTCTAGTTAGAACCTCCTTAAGGTTTTCCAAATGGTCTTTGAAAGTCTTCTCGATAACTATGACATCATCTAAATAAACAAGGCAAGTTTTCCATGTCAGGCCTCGGGGTACCAGGTCCATCAATCTTTCAAATGTTGCCGGTGCATTACAGAGTCCAAATGGGATGACGTTAAATTGGAATAAGCCACTTGGGGTCAAGAAAGCGGCCTTTTCCTTGTCTTCTTGATGAAGACCCACTTGCCAATATCCACTCTTCAGGTCCAATGTGGAAAACCACTGTGCTCCGGACAACGTGTCGAGTGTATCGTCAACGCGAGGTAATGGATAACAGTCTTTCTTTGTAACGTCATTTAACCTCCGGTAGTCTACGCAGAAACGCAATCCACCATCCTTCTTTGCTACCAAGCTCTACAGGAGAAGCCGAAGGTTCGATTACTCCCTCTGTCAAACATGTCCTGTACTAACCGAGACATTTCCTCTTGCTTAGATAATGGAGGCCTTCGAGGAGGTTGGCGTATCGGTGTTGTGTCCCCGGTATTGATGCGATGTTGCACAAGAGAGGTTCCTCCCAGTGACTGTCCCCGAAATGCAAAACAATCTTTGAATTCATGTAAACACTGTTTGAGTTCTTTTACCTCACCACTTGAGAGGTCGTTAGAAGATCTGTTCAATAATTCTTGCAGTTCCTCTGGTAATTTGGCATTATACGAAGCACTGGATCTTCGTTGCTTCATTCCGGCTACCCAGGCCACATGAGTCAATTTGCCTAGGAAGCGTATTGCTTTGTAAAGTGATAGCTTGATCGAAAATATTCGCCACTCTAATAGGTACATTTCCGGTTTCGTCAGGATTTACTAAACTTCTGGCAATTAGTATGCCCAGTGTGCTGACTACCTGGGGTTCGAATATAGAGCACTGGTTGCCCCTAGTATCTACCTCGGTTCTAATCATGATGATCTTTTCGGAGTTTGGTGGAACAGTTACGGCCACATGGTTTACGACATCCATCGATTTTTCTGCAGTCGTCATTGTTGATAGCATTACCTCTTCGCCTCCTATTCTCAAGACATTGCTTTTGAAGTCGACTATAAATCCGTATGCGTTCATAACGTCCACACCAAGAATTGCTTCATCCACAATGTCTGCAACAAGTACTTGATGATTAAACTCAAATCGACTGAGGCGTAGGTGTATCTCCACTTTTCCATACACTTTTACAGGCCGTCCAGTAGCTGTTCGCAAGCTGCAAGAGCACCAGATTGGCTTGAGTTCTTTCTCCATGTCGGGCCGCACAATAGAAACTGTTGCGCCTGTGTCAACTGTAATCGAAGTTGGCCTTTCTTGAACAAACCCGGTAACCACCAAGGTCCCGCTGTTTTTCTGAAATGTAGAAATTGCGTATTGTCTAGGGGCTTCATTCCTCCAGTTAGTCAGCACACTAGAGGTGGTTGTAGTACTAGTGTGTACTAGTTGTACCGACTATTGCTTGTTTCCCTGCTGCTGAATTATAACCTGACAATCTCGTTGTAGATGTCCAGGTTTCCCACACCTATAACACTTCGGTCTTCCATCCTTTCTTATGTTATTCTGTGGCGCCGACCATCGAGTCTCTGTTCCTTGTTCTTCTTCCTCATCGTCTGTGCCGTCGCGATTTTTTAGCGCTCGCACTTTATGACTTGTCCAACCAGACGCTGATTTGGTGGCCTCAAATTTTAAAGCATGTACTAGGGCATCCGCATTTTTCTGGTGTCTTACCATTCGTAACACTTGCTGTAGTTCGTTATCTCGGACACCGGCAGTAAATGTCTCCATCGCAAAACTCGGTCGAAAATCTTCTGGCACTTCAGGATAGGCCAGTCTAACTAGCCTGTCGATACTTGCTTCAAACTCTTGAAGGCTTTCCCCGGAATGTTGTCGCCTTGCTCTCAACTGGGTGCAGTACACATCTCGCAAATGTTTATCACCATACCGTAATTCTAGAGCTTTTATCAATTCGGCATAGGTGTTTTGGCTGTCAGGTGGCACTTTCTGTAGTAATTCCGCCGCAGGTCCTTTTAATGCAAGAACAAGTGAAACAGCCTTGTCTTTCTCTGTCCAATTATTTGTGCATGCAGCAGAGTTTCAAATTGGCGGAGGTACGTTGCCCAGTGACTGCTTCCGTGAAAGGTTGGAGCTTTGACATGAACTGTCCCTACTAGGCAAAGTGACTATCTCTATTAACTTATTGTCTGTGTCTTTTTCTGTCTTTATCACTGGTACAGTCTGTTCAGAAATTTGTTTTGGTTGAATCTTCATGCACTGTTTAATTTCACTTTTAATTTGTTCTCTTATGTTTGCCATTGAGTTTTCTACTGCAGATATTTTTGTTGACATAGCTTCTTCCACAGTCAAGATAGATTTTTCTACTTCTGATATATTTGTAGAAATCGATTCTTCAACACTCGAGACAGATTTTTCTATTTCACCTATTTTTAATGTCATTGATTCTTGTGCCTCTGATATTTTAGTAACTTGTTTATTAAGTTCACCTCGTAGGAGATCCAATTCTGCGGTACTATGTTCTTGCATCTATTTCTGCTCCTGTATTAATGCTTTGATGTCTTCTGTTTCACGCTTCCTCAGCCTCTTCTCTTTTCTGTCTGCGTTTTTCATCCTGTCGTTTCTCCATCTGTAACAGCAGCGCCTGTAAATTTTCCATCATCTGACTGGCATTCATTGTTTACCAATTAATTACGAATTACACTCGTCTTGTATAGTGTCCACTGTTTCCACTGTTAACCGTTCTATCCCACTTCTGACACCACTGTTATGACGGTCTACTTGATCGTTGTAGGTACAGTGGAAAACAAAATAAGTACAAGACACCAATTAAGTCACTAATCACCAGCTTTAATTTCACAGTTAACAGTTCGTAATTAACAACAATTAGTTAAGAAAAATACTGTATCAAATATTGAACACAGATTATTAAAGTTATTACCAGTAGTGAGAGGAAATCCCAATGCTACTTTGAGAACAGATTATGACCATAAAAACAGTCATTTTATATACAAACAATTAAAAACCAAATGACTATTATGAAGAAACCCAAATGTAAACAAACCATGACAAGCAAGTTACTTATGAAAAATATAACATATAAACTTGTGTAAAAGTAAATGAAATCATTAGCAAGAGTTAGAATAATATCTAATGCTACTTTGGAAATCCAAACCAAGTAGAACAATAACAATTTAGTTATTGTATTAACAAAAAATAAATGACTACTATAATATGACACAACATAAACAGAGCCATTACTGAAAAATTGAAGGGTTCTGAACTAATTAAAAGATAACCATTGTATATAATAAATTAGGTACTATGTGTGTACACTAATTACAATCATTACATGATATGATTTATATAGAGAAAACCAAAAATAAGGTGAAAAAATTGTATAAGAGAGATAGAAGAGGACTGAAAATATGTAAATAGTAGGTTAACCACAGTCATATACAAATATTCTAATGTAAAATTGTGTAAATAAACTTTACTAGTATTATTAGATTGTAATATTACCGTTTTAAATAAGAAAAATGAGTTCTAAGCATATTTATGGAAAAACAAACATGGACGCTTAATGACGCCATAACGAGATTTTGTGTAGGGAACAATTATTCCCAAATTGTAAATCAAACCAATTGAGATATGGACTCAAAGTGTTTATTTAAGAAGTGTTTTATTATAATTAAGTAAAATCTGGTGTAATAAACTTATAAAAATACGATACACCAGAAATAATAAATAAAATCGTTATTGTGATAGGAGTGATGGACGGAAAATAACCATTCTTAGACTTAAATTAACAAGCAGAATGTCCGCAATTCACTGACATCAACCATTTAACGATAGGACGTAAATTAAGAAAGTTATAGTAATTTTAAACTTTTCAGTTAAATTTTTGTACCAGTGCTGACGTCAAAAAGCCTCAACACCAAACTCGATTTTGTCAAAAAATTAAATATTTTAATAAAACAAAGGCTTTTGGGTCAGAGAGTATAATGTTTCCAACCAATAGAATGAATGAATTTCGGCAGACTAACAGGAGACGCTGAGAGGAAGCATTACAGTTCACATCTAGCTTTTCGACGGAACGGTCACGCCACTCGGCAACATGAAGAAGTTTTTATTTTGAATTTTGTGCGCGACATTTGCATTAAGTGACCAACATACATAACCTTACACTACGCCAATATATACGAGTGAAAAGTGCGGAGTTATTTAATTAAACGAGTACGGTTAGTGTATAATGTCAACCGTACTTGCGAGTGCTGTGATAAATAAAAAACAGGGAGTACAATTTTATTTAAATAATACTGAACAAAAATAATAACTTCGTAACCAACTAATTTTTGATACTACGCAAATCAAATAAGGCGAAGTATTAAAAACTATGATTAAATTATCAGAATTAAAGAAAAAATTAATTCACAATTATTAAAATATTATAAAAAATATTTTAATTATTTATAATAACTTAAAATATCATGTTTGAAATAATTATTACTGAATACAAGAATATTTAGTCACTCATTTGACTAAACTTATTTTTTCTTGATTTTTTCGATGTTTTGAAATATACGTTATTAACTTTCATACAGTATAAATAAATGTAATTCTGATAATAGCATATCAAAGTATTACGAATGATGTGTTTATATGTATAGATTAAGAAATAATAACTATTAAGAAATACTTATCCATTGTAACAATACCGGTTATAACTAACCTCAGAATCGTCACGGTAACTTGATAATTTCAATATTACCGATCTGTTCTCAAGTAACATCCAAATCAGATAGAAATACTAACAAGAGTTTTTTGATAAATTTTTCTCTTGTGAATAGATAATTTTTAAAACGAATTATTAAAAGAAAGTAATACATTTTTAACTACTGTACAAGTCATCCAGCTTGATAATTGTAAACGAGTATTATAAGATGCGTGCGCATTCCCGCGTACGATAGTACCATAAATATCAGACATATGGTATCAATTTTTGATTTTTATATTTGTTCGCTTATTATTAATTATTGTTAATTTTATATCGTTATTTATATTACATCTTGTGCCTGGTATCATGTTACCTAAAAGAACCTTACGAAATATGGTAATTCACTGAAACAAAATAACATAACCTCTTGAAGTTAAATTATTGTACCAATAACAGGTCTACCAGCCTTGAGAATTGGACAGAGTCTTATTTGAATTTTTTAATTGTAATCATTATTTAAAAGGTTGTTAGTTTTTGATTATTAATTGTCAAAGAGTTTATTATTTATTGAATTGTTAATAAACCTCCACTTTTTATTACCAGTGAAAAGAGTATCATTTCTATTCTAAATAAGTTCATTTATTTTTTAACCAGTTCTACCACAGGTGGCGGAAGAGTTTAAAAAGATCTAACAATAATTCAGAATAATAATTAGATATTACTTCATTTATTTTGTGTGTGATACTATATTAAATATTCGATCTGAATATTTACTTGTATATAAAGTGCATGTATTTCAGAAGAGACGTCACTGAACAGGACTGAAGTATTCACGTGTGGTAAGTGAGGGAGGTATACAACAGAGTGCGCGAACCATTTTAAATAAAAGAAGTGGACTATTGTTACGCACCTATTAAAAACAATACAATAACACTAATAACCTTAATAGTTACAATTACATCTTTTAAGAAACAACATTATCGTAGATACCGGTGCGTATCTGCACTCACACGACCACACCACACCAAAATATATCTGAATTCCTATAACTTGTTCTTTTACAAGTTGGCACTCCATCGCGGGGCAGAAGTGAGTGAAGATCCACTAAGAAGAAATTTATAATAATAATAATACCATAACTACATCTTTATAACTTGTAATTTTACAAGTTGGCGCCCAACGTGGGGCACGATTTAGGGAAATTACACCATAACTAGTAACCTAATCACCCCAATTCGTGAAAAGACAGCAGGTACATTACCAGTATATCAAGATGTACACCGACAGATTAAAATCGAGATCAAAATCGAGATCAACGTCGAGAAAGAGGGCAACAGAAGCGGAGAAGGAGACCAGAAGGGAAGAAAAGGAGGCCATGTCGACAGAAGACGTGGAAGAAGTTTTACTGGAAGTAAAGGACAAACCAATTGAACCAGCGGAGGGGGTTCAGCAGCCTATGGAGGAACCGGAAGTGATGATTCAAGAAGCTCCACCGGAACCAAGACAGCCTGAACAAACAACGTCACCAGGAGAATCAGCATTTCAAGAGTGGATGAGAAGGATGATGGAGTCGATGAGAGAAGACAATAAATCCAATAAGGAGGAATTAAGCAAGCAAATAGAATCACTGAAGGAAGGTCAGGAGTCACTGAAGGCGGACGTGAACAGTAAAATAGAAGAAGCCAGTCGATCAACAAACCAAAAAATAGAGGAAGGTCAGAGGGAGAACCAGAAACATATGGAGTTATTGAAAGAAGAATTTAATAACCAAATAAACGAAACGAACAGAAGGATGGAAGATGGGCAAAGGAAAACCGAAGAATTGTTGGAGAAGAAAATGGCCATAATGAAAGAAGATTTATCGGCAGAGTTGGGAGTAAAGATTGATCAGGTCAACCAGAAAATCGACAAGATCAATAGGAGATTAGACCGCATGAATAAGAGAATAAAGGGAGATGACAAGGAGATCGTGGAGTCAATAAATACGGTAGTGAAGGATGATTACAAGCAATCAAGAAAGACAATAAAAAGATGTTGTGAAGAGGCAGAAGAGAGTGTTAAGAAGAGAAGAAGAGAATTGATAGTAGACGATCGAATGGAGATTGAAGAGGTACCTAAAAATAAGAACATAGAACCGACAAATCCAGAGCCTAAAGATAGTGGCGATAAGAAGATCCAAATAATTAAAGAAAAGGAAGAGGTGAAGATGGAAGAAAGAAGAACCCTACGTCCGAGGAAGGCAAGGGTTACAAGAGAATTAATTGAAATGACTAGAAATGGTCTGATTAATGTGGTCAATTCACCAATTGTTAACCATGAAGAAAGGGTCTTCAGGAAGGAGTATTGGAGGAGTATCATGGAGATGGACGAGGAGGAAGATTATGTAACAACGAAGAAGAAGATGACCAACAGAATATCTCAACCACGTATTTCCAAAAGAAGAGTAAAATACTTTAAGAAAAAGGAAGGCTACCAAGAGAAATGGGACCGGATTGTTGAAGGATACACCAGAGAGATAAGAGAACTGCGGAAGAAGAGGAGTCAATTAACGGAAGTACCCAATCAAAAGATAGATGACGATACCCAAACCAAATTGAGGGAGTTATCAAACACCAGTACTGACAGCCACCAGAAGAACAATGGAAACAAATGTACTGAAGAAAGAGAGGGAAGGAAGACAGAAGGATGGAAGGCAGACTCAGCCCTAATAGCTTTCAAATGGAAAAACCAGATGATAGCCCGATATGGGTCAAGAACAGACAAGAGTATGAATGCTAAAGAAGTCCGATCGACAAGAAGAGAGGAGAACGACGATTACGGTTAAAATAAATAAAATATACACTGAATTATGGGACCGACTATTATGATAACCAGGAATACCTATAATCAAACTTCAATGAAAAAATATATTGACAATTAAAATATGGGACCAAAAGTGAAAAGATAGCGATAAGGATTATTTTATTATTGAATTTATATAAAGGATGAAAATATTTGTTATGAAAAATGAAGGTATAATTATGAATATAACTGTTGACTATATCAAGATGAAAAATGAAAAGTGGCCATGAAGATTATTGTTATTTAAGAGTGAAAAATGAAAATATGATTATAAAAATAGATGTTGACTAAAGAAAAAAGGATGTGTTATTGTTATGAAAACTATTATATGTGTATATTGAATGAGAAGTAACTATATAATTATGTATTGAACATTGAATATATTGTAATTTTATAATGTGAGAAAACATGCTCCAAGAGAATTAATGTAAAGGATTCAGAACATTGTATTTATTAAAGATATCGTACTATAGATAAGAATAATATACGAGACAGACAAATAAGATCCAAGGCACTAATATAAAAATATTATGATTTCCAAGAGCCACGTCAACAAGTAAATGAACACCTTACCCGTACTAGAATAAAGAAAAATTTACGAGGCCGACACACAACAACTATGGCACAAATATTTCCAAGAGCCACGTCAACAAGTAACAAGAACATCTCACCCGTACTAAAGAAAAATATACGAGGCCGACACACAACAACTATAGCACAAATATTTCCAAGAGCCACGTCAACAAGTAACAAGGAACATCTCACCCGTACTAAAGAATAATTTACGAGACTGACGCATTACATCCAAGGCACAAATATTTCCAAGAGCCACGTCAACAAGTAATAAAGAACACCTCACCCGTACTAAAGAAAAATTTACGAGAAAGACACATAACAACTATGGCACAAAAATATTTCCAAGAGCCTAGTCAACAAGTAAATGAACACCTTACCCGTACTATAATAAAGAATAATTTACGAGATCGACACCCTAGATCCAAGGCACAAATATTTCCAAGAGCCTAGTCAACAAGTAACAAAAACACCTTACCCGTACTATAATAAAGATGAATTTACGAGGCCGACACACAACAACTATGGCACAAATATTTCCAAGAGCCACGTCAACAAGTAACAAGAACATCTCACCCGTACTAAAGAATAATTTACGAGGCCGACACACAACAACTATGGCACAAAAATATTTCCAAGAGCCACGTCAACAAGTAACAAGAACATCTCACCCGTACTAAAGAATAATTTACGAGATCGACACACAACAACTATGGCACAAATAAATTTCCAAGAGCCTAGTCAACAAGTAACAAGAACACCTTACCCGTACTATAATAGAGATGAATTTACGAGACTGACGCATTACATCCATGGCATAACTAATTCCAAGAGCCAAGTCAACAAGTAACAAGAACATCATACCCGTACTATTGAAGAAAGAAGAAGGAACAAATGAGAAGTTGGAAAAAATAAAACCAAAGTAATGTATTAATGTAGACAAACCACCACACACAACCACATTGTTTCTAGTGTATGTTACTAGAGAAAAAGCCAATACCACATGGAATATAAATACCAAATAAAAACCATGAAGAAGAAGAAAAACAAATGTACTTATGAATTATATCTAGAAGAATGAAACCTGAAAGGAAGAATATGACGAGACGACATTCAAAGTGACAACAAAATGAAGAGATTAATCAATGATAAAGAAGAATGAAAAGTAATATACTAACGAAGATAATCATGAGGGTATACCAGTGAGGAAGTGTAAAACAAACTATCCCTATAATATGTGAAGAATATAGTTAAGTTGAATCAAGAAAAGAGAGAATAACAATGTATAAACCGCAGATGCGTGAATTAATCCCAAGGATATTTATTATTTGTCGGAAGAACGACCACTATTATTATTTTTGATGATTTGAGATGAATTGACTGATGAGAAATGCCAGCAATCATTTATTATTATTGAAGGAGATGATTTGCCTCCATATTTATTGAAGTTAGTATGGCCAGTAGAGTTGAATAGCCAAAGTGAGCCGCTCTAAACTGCCCCAGCTAAACTTATGTTAGGGAATTAGGGAACTAAATAAACAAGGGAGATGACTACTTAGAGAAGATATAAATACGATTCAAATAAAAGAAAGTGAAGGGATATATGGAAAAAACATGTGAATCAACATGGAATGTACAACAATTGATAAATTCTTCAATGAAAAATATAGTATAATAATTCAGAATTAATCAATTCTTATAGGAAGGCATATGTAACAATACCAAATATGGTAGTTACATAATATAAACTAATGTAACGTCAAGTAAGAGAAAAACATGGAAGTATGTCTAGATAAATAAACCTAAGTGTATAGAAGTGTGTATCTACAAATATATTAATAAAAAATCCAACGATGAAGAAGATAATATTAACACAGCAACATCAAATACAAAATGAAGAAAGAAAATGCCACGAGCCAAAACAAAATATCAGTAACCAGACCCAATAGGATCCAACAGTGAGGGGAATCAACGAAACAAGGACCAACAAGCTCCAACAGCAATGGAGATAAATAAAAATAGCGACTACAATGAAAATATTTGAAGAAGAAAAGAGAAGAAGGACCAGGAAGAGCACCAAGAAGAAGAAAGAAGATGGACAGAAGATATAAGGACTCAACATAAACCACATGTACTAAAAGACAATATAAGTGACAAAAGAAATGATGATTATGCAATATGAAAAGAAAACCAGTGTTAAACGTTTAAGGAACCACAAACAATTACAGTGTGTACTTAATATAAATGTGAAACCTGTGAATAATTAACTAATTTCAACTGAATAAACCACACAAACAATTACAGTGATGAAGTTTACAGTGTGAGAAAATATGTTAATTTCATGATGAAACAACAAGAATTAAAATAGTCAAATAAACACAGACAATGAGTGTGACTAATTTAATAAAATTGTGATCAATACACATAATCATAAGACCACCAGAATAGAACAAAATAGAACAATTATGTTATTGTTCATAGAGAACTGACAACAAATAAAAAACATTTGTTATGTATCAAACAATGACAGGAAATTAAATTCCACCAATGACCAGAAAAATATTGTAAATAATACAAAAAAGATTTGTGTTAGTGTTTAAGAAGGAGTTGTATAAACATGTGTAACAAAATAGTTAAAATATTATAGTAAGATACCGTAGTGAAGTCAGTTTAGTAGTAGAAAAATACTGCACTAAAACAGATGGTACATTGTTACACAACCCATAGGGAAGACACCTATTTCAACAGAAAATGATACATATTAGTAGAAATAAATGATCATCAACTATGTTATCAAACAAGAATTTATTATAAATAATAATAAATCTTCAGAGACAATGTATTATATTGCAAAACAATGCAAATAGAACAAGTCAAACATAATGGCACAGAGATAACAGAGATGGAACAAGTATGCCAATTTAGTTAGGCAAAGTACAGTATCAAAACCAATACCAATGTTAATAAGAGTATTACCAGTAGTGAGATAAATATCTGATAATACATTGAGAACAGATTCTGAACATAATAAGAACAATATTGTAACTAAAATATTGTGAACTAACTAACTAGGTACATATGACCAGAAATAAGCTGAACCATTGTATAGCTAATTAGTTAAGAAAAATACTGTATCAAATATTGAACACAGATTATTAAAGTTATTACCAGTAGTGAGAGGAAATCCCAATGCTACTTTGAGAACAGATTATGACCATAAAAACAGTCATTTTATATACAAACAATTAAAAACCAAATGACTATTATGAAGAAACCCAAATGTAAACAAACCATGACAAGCAAGTTACTTATGAAAAATATAACATATAAACTTGTGTAAAAGTAAATGAAATCATTAGCAAGAGTTAGAATAATATCTAATGCTACTTTGGAAATCCAAACCAAGTAGAACAATAACAATTTAGTTATTGTATTAACAAAAAATAAATGACTACTATAATATGACACAACATAAACAGAGCCATTACTGAAAAATTGAAGGGTTCTAAACTAATTAAAAGATAACCATTGTATATAATTTAAATAACCATTGTATATAAAAGATAACCATTGTATATAGAGAAAACCAAAAATAAGGTGAAAAAATTGTATAAGAGAGATAGAAGAGGACTGAAAATATGTAAATAGTAGGTTAACCACAGTCATATACAAATATTCTAATGTAAAATTGTGTAAATAAACTTTACTAGTATTATTAGATTGTAATATTACCGTTTTAAATAAGAAAAATGAGTTCTAAGCATATTTATGGAAAAACAAACATGGACGCTTAATGACGCCATAACGAGATTTTGTGTAGGGAACAATTATTCCCAAATTGTAAATCAAACCAATTGAGATATGGACTCAAAGTGTTTATTTAAGAAGTGTTTTATTATAATTAAGTAAAATCTGGTGTAATAAACTTATAAAAATACGATACACCAGAAATAATAAATAAAATCGTTATTGTGATAGGAGTGATGGACGGAAAATAACCATTCTTAGACTTAAATTAACAAGCAGAATGTCCGCAATTCACTGACATCAACCATTTAACGATAGGACGTAAATTAAGAAAGTTATAGTAATTTTAAACTTTTCAGTTAAATTTTTGTACCAGTGCTGACGTCAAAAAGCCTCAACACCAAACTCGATTTTGTCAAAAAATTAAATATTTTAATAAAACAAAGGCTTTTGGGTCAGAGAGTATAATGTTTCCAACCAATAGAATGAATGAATTTCGGCAGACTAACAGGAGACGCTGAGAGGAAGCATTACAGTTCACATCTAGCTTTTCGACGGAACGGTCACGCCACTCGACAACATGAAGAAGTTTTTATTTTGAATTTTGTGCGCGACATTTGCATTAAGTGACCAACATACATAACCTTACACTACGCCAATATATACGAGTGAAAAGTGCGGAGTTATTTAATTAAACGAGTACGGTTAGTGTATAATGTCAACCGTACTTGCGAGTGCTGTGATAAATAAAAAACAGGGAGTACAATTTTATTTAAATAATACTGAACAAAAATAATAACTTCGTAACCAACTAATTTTTGATACTACGCAAGTCAAATAAGGCGAAGTATTAAAAACTATGATTAAATTATCAGAATTAAAGAAAAAATTAATTCACAATTATTAAAATATTATAAAAAATATTTTAATTATTTATAATAACTTAAAATATCATGTTTGAAATAATTATTACTGAATACAAGAATACTTAGTCACTCATTTGACTAAACTTATTTTTTCTTGATTTTTTCGATGTTTTGAAATATACGTTATTAACTTTCATACAGTATAAATAAATGTAATTCTGATAATAGCATATCAAAGTATTACGAATGATGTGTTTATATGTATAGATTAAGAAATAATAACTATTAAGAAATACTTATCCATTGTAACAATACCGGTTATAACTAACCTCAGAATCGTCACGGTAACTTGATAATTTCAATATTACCGATCTGTTCTCAAGTAACATCCAAATCAGATAGAAATACTAACAAGAGTTTTTTGATAAATTTTTCTCTTGTGAATAGATAATTTTTAAAACGAATTATTAAAAGAAAGTAATACATTTTTAACTACTGTACAAGTCATCCAGCTTGATAATTGTAAACGAGTATTATAAGATGCGTGCGCATTCCCGCGTACGATAGTACCATAAATATCAGACATATGGTATCAATTTTTGATTTTTATATTTGTTCGCTTATTATTAATTATTGTTAATTTTATATCGTTATTTATATTACATCTTGTGCCTGGTATCATGTTACCTAAAAGAACCTTTCGAAATATGGTAATTCACTAAAACAAAATAACATAACCTCTTGAAGTTAAATTATTGTACCAATAACAGGTCTACCAGCCTTGAGAATTGGACAGAGTCTTATTTGAATTTTTTAATTGTAATCATTATTTAAAAGGTTGTTAGCTTTTGATTATTAATTGTCAAAGAGTTTATTATTTATTGAATTGTTAATAAACCTCCACTTTTTATTACCAGTGAAAAGAGTATCATTTCTATTCTAAATAAGTTCATTTATTTTTTAACCAGTTCTACCACAGGTGGCGGAAGAGTTTAAAAAGATCTAACAATAATTCAGAATAATAATTAGATATTACTTCATTTATTTTGTGTGTGATACTATATTAAATATTCGATCTGAATATTTACTTGTATATAAAGTGCATGTATTTCAGAAGAGACGTCACTGAACAGGACTGAAGTATTCACGTGTGGTAAGTGAGGGAGGTATACAACAGAGTGCGCGAACCATTTTAAATAAAAGAAGTGGACTATTGTTACGCACCCATTAAAAACAATACAATAACACTAATAACCTTAATAGTTACAATTACATCTTTTAAGAAACAACATTATCGTAGATACCGGTGCGTATCTGCACTCACACGACCACACCACACCAAAATATATCTGAATTCCTATAACTTGTTCTTTTACAAGTTGGCACTCCATCGCGGGGCAGAAGTGAGTGAAGATCCACTAAGAAGAAATTTATAATAATAATAATACCATAACTACATCTTTATAACTTGTAATTTTACAAGTTGGCGCCCAACGTGGGGCACGATTTAGGGAAATTACACCATAACTAGTAACCTAATCACCCCAATTCGTGAAAAGACAGCAGGTACATTACCAGTATATCAAGATGTACACCGACAGATTAAAATCGAGATCAAAATCGAGATCAACGTCGAGAAAGAGGGCAACAGAAGCGGAGAAGGAGACCAGAAGGGAAGAAAAGGAGGCCATGTCGACAGAAGACGTGGAAGAAGTTTTACTGGAAGTAAAGGACAAACCAATTGAACCAGCGGAGGGGGTTCAGCAGCCTATGGAGGAACCGGAAGTGATGATTCAAGAAGCTCCACCGGAACCAAGACAGCCTGAACAAACAACGTCACCAGGAGAATCAGCATTTCAAGAGTGGATGAGAAGGATGATGGAGTCGATGAGAGAAGACAATAAATCCAATAAGGAGGAATTAAGCAAGCAAATAGAATCACTGAAGGAAGGTTAGGAGTCACTGAAGGGGGACGTGAACAGTAAAATAGAAGAAGCCAGTCGATCAACAAACCAAAAAATAGAGGAAGGTCAGAGGGAGAACCAGAAACATATGGAGTTATTGAAAGAAGAATTTAATAACCAAATAAACGAAACGAACAGAAGGATGGAAGATGGGCAAAGGAAAACCGAAGAATTGTTGGAGAAGAAAATGGCCATAATGAAAGAAGATTTATCGGCAGAGTTGGGAGTAAAGATTGATCAGGTCAACCAGAAAATCGACAAGATCAATAGGAGATTAGACCGCATGAATAAGAGAATAAAGGGAGATGACAAGGAGATCGTGGAGTCAATAAATACGGTAGTGAAGGATGATTACAAGCAATCAAGAAAGACAATAAAAAGATGTTGTGAAGAGGCAGAAGAGAGTGTTAAGAAGAGAAGAAGAGAATTGATAGTAGACGATCGAATGGAGATTGAAGAGGTACCTAAAAATAAGAACATAGAACCGACAAATCCAGAGCCTAAAGATAGTGGCGATAAGAAGATCCAAATAATTAAAGAAAAGGAAGAGGTGAAGATGGAAGAAAGAAGAACCCTACGTCCGAGGAAGGCAAGGGTTACAAGAGAATTAATTGAAATGACTAGAAATGGTCTGATTAATGTGGTCAATTCACCAATTGTTAACCATGAAGAAAGGGTCTTCAGGAAGGAGTATCGGAGGAGTATCATGGAGATGGACGAGGAGGAAGATTATGTAACAACGAAGAAGAAGATGACCAACAGAATATCTCAACCACGTATTTCCAAAAGAAGAGTAAAATACTTTAAGAAAAAGGAAGGCTACCAAGAGAAATGGGACCGGATTGTTGAAGGATACACCAGAGAGATAAGAGAACTGCGGAAGAAGAGGAGTCAATTAACGGAAGTACCCAATCAAAAGATAGATGACGATACCCAAACCAAATTGAGGGAGTTATCAAACACCAGTACTGACAGCCACCAGAAGAACAATGGAAACAAATGTATTGAAGAAAGAGAGGGAAGGAAGACAGAAGGATGGAAGGCAGACTCAGCCCTAATAGCTTTCAAATGGAAAAACCAGATGATAGCCCGATATGGGTCAAGAACAGACAAGAGTATGAATGCTAAAGAAGTCCGATCGACAAGAAGAGAGGAGAACGACGATTACGGTTAAAATAAATAAAATATACACTGAATTATGGGACCGACTATTATGATAACCAGGAATACCTATAATCAAACTTCAATGAAAAAAGATATTGACAATTAAAATATGGGACCAAAAGTGAAAAGATAGCGATAAGGATTATTTTATTATTGAATTTATATAAAGGATGAAAATATTTGTTATGAAAAATGAAGGTATAATTATGAATATAACTGTTGACTATATCAAGATGAAAAATGAAAAGTGGCCATGAAGATTATTGTTATTTAAGAGTGAAAAATGAAAATATGATTATAAAAATAGATGTTGACTAAAGAAAAAAGGATGTGTTATTGTTATGAAAACTATTATATGTGTATATTGAATGAGAAGTAACTATATAATTATGTATTGAACATTGAATATATTGTAATTTTATAATGTGAGAAAACATGCTCCAAGAGAATTAATGTAAAGGATTCAGAACATTGTATTTATTAAAGATATCGTACTATAGATAAGAATAATATACGAGACAGACAAATAAGATCCAAGGCACTAATATAAAAATATTATGATTTCCAAGAGCCACGTCAACAAGTAAATGAACACCTTACCCGTACTAGAATAAAGAAAAATTTACGAGGCCGACACACAACAACTATGGCACAAATATTTCCAAGAGCCACGTCAACAAGTAACAAGAACATCTCACCCGTACTAAAGAAAAATATACGAGGCCGACACACAACAACTATAGCACAAATATTTCCAAGAGCCACGTCAACAAGTAACAAGGAACATCTCACCCGTACTAAAGAATAATTTACGAGACTGACGCATTACATCCAAGGCACAAATATTTCCAAGAGCCACGTCAACAAGTAATAAAGAACACCTCACCCGTACTAAAGAAAAATTTACGAGAAAGACACATAACAACTATGGCACAAAAATATTTCCAAGAGCCTAGTCAACAAGTAAATGAACACCTTACCCGTACTATAATAAAGAATAATTTACGAGATCGACACCCTAGATCCAAGGCACAAATATTTCCAAGAGCCTAGTCAACAAGTAACAAGAACACCTTACCCGTACTATAATAAAGATGAATTTACGAGGCCGACACACAACAACTATGGCACAAATATTTCCAAGAGCCACGTCAACAAGTAACAAGAACATCTCACCCGTACTAAAGAATAATTTACGAGGCCGACACACAACAACTATGGCACAAAAATATTTCCAAGAGCCACGTCAACAAGTAACAAGAACATCTCACCCGTACTAAAGAATAATTTACGAGATCGACACACAACAACTATGGCACAAATAAATTTCCAAGAGCCTAGTCAACAAGTAACAAGAACACCTTACCCGTACTATAATAGAGATGAATTTACGAGACTGACGCATTACATCCATGGCATAACTAATTCCAAGAGCCAAGTCAACAAGTAACAAGAACATCATACCCGTACTATTGAAGAAAGAAGAAGGAACAAATGAGAAGTTGGAAAAAATAAAACCAAAGTAATGTATTAATGTAGACAAACCACCACACACAACCACATTGTTTCTAGTGTATGTTACTAAAGAAAAAGCCAATACCACATGGAATATAAATACCAAATAAAAACCATGAAGAAGAAGAAAAACAAATGTACTTATGAATTATATCTAGAAGAATGAAACCTGAAAGGAAGAATATGACGAGACGACATTCAAAGTGACAACAAAATGAAGAGATTAATCAATGATAAAGAAGAATGAAAAGTAATATACTAACGAAGATAATCATGAGGGTATACCAGTGAGGAAGTGTAAAACAAACTATCCCTATAATATGTGAAGAATATAGTTAAGTTGAATCAAGAAAAGAGAGAATAACAATGTATAAACCGCAGATGCGTGAATTAATCCCAAGGATATTTATTATTTGTCGGAAGAACGACCACTATTATTATTTTTGATGATTTGAGATGAATTGACTGATGAGAAATGCCAGCAATCATTTATTATTATTGAAGGAGATGATTTGCCTCCATATTTATTGAAGTTAGTATGGCCAGTAGAGTTGAATAGCCAAAGTGAGCCGCTCTAAACTGCCCCAGCTAAACTTATGTTAGGGAATTAGGGAACTAAATAAACAAGGGAGATGACTACTTAGAGAAGATATAAATACGATTCAAATAAAAGAAAGTGAAGGGATATATGGAAAAAACATGTGAATCAACATGGAATGTACAACAATTGATAAATTCTTCAATGAAAAATATAGTATAATAATTCAGAATTAATCAATTCTTATAGGAAGGCATATGTAACAATACCAAATATGGTAGTTACATAATATAAACTAATGTAACGTCAAGTAAGAGAAAAACATGGAAGTATGTCTAGATAAATAAACCTAAGTGTATAGAAGTGTGTATCTACAAATATATTAATAAAAAATCCAACGATGAAGAAGATAATATTAACACAGCAACATCAAATACAAAATGAAGAAAGAAAATGCCACGAGCCAAAACAAAATATCAGTAACCAGACCCAATAGGATCCAACAGTGAGGGGAATCAACGAAACAAGGACCAACAAGCTCCAACAGCAATGGAGATAAATAAAAATAGCGACTACAATGAAAATATTTGAAGAAGAAAAGAGAAGAAGGACCAGGAAGAGCACCAAGAAGAAGAAAGAAGATGGACAGAAGATATAAGGACTCAACATAAACCACATGTACTAAAAGACAATATAAGTGACAAAAGAAATGATGATTATGAAATATGAAAAGAAAACCAGTGTTAAACGTTTAAGGAACCACAAACAATTACAGTGTGTACTTAATATAAATGTGAAACCTGTGAATAATTAACTAATTTCAACTGAATAAACCACACAAACAATTACAGTGATGAAGTTTACAGTGTGAGAAAATATGTTAATTTCATGATGAAACAACAAGAATTAAAATAGTCAAATAAACACAGACAATGAGTGTGACTAATTTAATAAAATTGTGATCAATACACATAATCATAAGACCACCAGAATAGAACAAAATAGAACAATTATGTTATTGTTCATAGAGAACTGACAACAAATAAAAAACATTTGTTATGTATCAAACAATGACAGGAAATTAAAATTCCACCAATGACCAGAAAAATATTGTAAATAATACAAAAAAGATTTGTGTTAGTGTTTAAGAAGGAGTTGTATAAACATGTGTAACAAAATAGTTAAAATATTATAGTAAGATACCGTAGTGAAGTCAGTTTAGTAGTAGAAAAATACTGCACTAAAACAGATGGTACATTGTTACACAACCCATAGGGAAGACACCTATTTCAACAGAAAATGATACATATTAGTAGAAATAAATGATCATCAACTATGTTATCAAACAAGAATTTATTATAAATAATAATAAATCTTCAGAGACAATGTATTATATTGCAAAACAATGCAAATAGAACAAGTCAAACATAATGGCACAGAGATAACAGAGATGGAACAAGTATGCCAATTTAGTTAGGCAAAGTACAGTATCAAAACCAATACCAATGTTAATAAGAGTATTACCAGTAGTGAGATAAATATCTGATAATACATTGAGAACAGATTCTGAACATAATAAGAACAATATTGTAACTAAAATATTGTGAACTAACTAACTAGGTACATATGACCAGAAATAAGCTGAACCATTGTATAGCTAATTAGTTAAGAAAAATACTGTATCAAATATTGAACACAGATTATTAAAGTTATTACCAGTAGTGAGAGGAAATCCCAATGCTACTTTGAGAACAGATTATGACCATAAAAACAGTCATTTTATATACAAACAATTAAAAACCAAATGACTATTATGAAGAAACCCAAATGTAAACAAACCATGACAAGCAAGTTACTTATGAAAAATATAACATATAAACTTGTGTAAAAGTAAATGAAATCATTAGCAAGAGTTAGAATAATATCTAATGCTACTTTGGAAATCCAAACCAAGTAGAACAATAACAATTTAGTTATTGTATTAACAAAAAATAAATGACTACTATAATATGACACAACATAAACAGAGCCATTACTGAAAAATTGAAGGGTTCTAAACTAATTAAAAGATAACCATTGTATATAATTTAAATAACCATTGTATATAAAAGATAACCATTGTATATAGAGAAAACCAAAAATAAGGTGAAAAAATTGTATAAGAGAGATAGAAGAGGACTGAAAATATGTAAATAGTAGGTTAACCACAGTCATATACAAATATTCTAATGTAAAATTGTGTAAATAAACTTTACTAGTATTATTAGATTGTAATATTACCGTTTTAAATAAGAAAAATGAGTTCTAAGCATATTTATGGAAAAACAAACATGGACGCTTAATGACGCCATAACGAGATTTTGTGTAGGGAACAATTATTCCCAAATTGTAAATCAAACCAATTGAGATATGGACTCAAAGTGTTTATTTAAGAAGTGTTTTATTATAATTAAGTAAAATCTGGTGTAATAAACTTATAAAAATACGATACACCAGAAATAATAAATAAAATCGTTATTGTGATAGGAGTGATGGACGGAAAATAACCATTCTTAGACTTAAATTAACAAGCAGAATGTCCGCAATTCACTGACATCAACCATTTAACGATAGGACGTAAATTAAGAAAGTTATAGTAATTTTAAACTTTTCAGTTAAATTTTTGTACCAGTGCTGACGTCAAAAAGCCTCAACACCAAACTCGATTTTGTCAAAAAATTAAATATTTTAATAAAACAAAGGCTTTTGGGTCAGAGAGTATAATGTTTCCAACCAATAGAATGAATGAATTTCGGCAGACTAACAGGAGACGCTGAGAGGAAGCATTACAGTTCACATCTAGCTTTTCGACGGAACGGTCACGCCACTCGACAACATGAAGAAGTTTTTATTTTGAATTTTGTGCGCGACATTTGCATTAAGTGACCAACATACATAACCTTACACTACGCCAATATATACGAGTGAAAAGTGCGGAGTTATTTAATTAAACGAGTACGGTTAGTGTATAATGTCAACCGTACTTGCGAGTGCTGTGATAAATAAAAAACAGGGAGTACAATTTTATTTAAATAATACTGAACAAAAATAATAACTTCGTAACCAACTAATTTTTGATACTACGCAAGTCAAATAAGGCGAAGTATTAAAAACTATGATTAAATTATCAGAATTAAAGAAAAAATTAATTCACAATTATTAAAATATTATAAAAAATATTTTAATTATTTATAATAACTTAAAATATCATGTTTGAAATAATTATTACTGAATACAAGAATACTTAGTCACTCATTTGACTAAACTTATTTTTTCTTGATTTTTTCGATGTTTTGAAATATACGTTATTAACTTTCATACAGTATAAATAAATGTAATTCTGATAATAGCATATCAAAGTATTACGAATGATGTGTTGATATGTATAGATTAAGAAATAATAACTATTAAGAAATACTTATCCATTGTAACAATACCGGTTATAACTAACCTCAGAATCGTCACGGTAACTTGATAATTTCAATATTACCGATCTGTTCTCAAGTAACATCCAAATCAGATAGAAATACTAACAAGAGTTTTTTGATAAATTTTTCTCTTGTGAATAGATAATTTTTAAAACGAATTATTAAAAGAAAGTAATACATTTTTAACTACTGTACAAGTCATCCAGCTTGATAATTGTAAACGAGTATTATAAGATGCGTGCGCATTCCCGCGTACGATAGTACCATAAATATCAGACATATGGTATCAATTTTTGATTTTTATATTTGTTCGCTTATTATTAATTATTGTTAATTTTATATCGTTATTTATATTACATCTTGTGCCTGGTATCATGTTACCTAAAAGAACCTTACAAAATATGGTAATTCACTAAAACAAAATAACATAACCTCTTGAAGTTAAATTATTGTACCAATAACAGGTCTACCAGCCTTGAGAATTGGACAGAGTCTTATTTGAATTTTTTAATTGTAATCATTATTTAAAAGGTTGTTAGTTTTTGATTATTAATTGTCAAAGAGTTTATTATTTATTGAATTGTTAATAAACCTCCACTTTTTATTACCAGTGAAAAGAGTATCATTTCTATTCTAAATAAGTTCATTTATTTTTTAACCAGTTCTACCACAGGTGGCGGAAGAGTTTAAAAAGATCTAACAATAATTCAGAATAATAATTAGATATTACTTCATTTATTTTGTGTGTGATACTATATTAAATATTCGATCTGAATATTTACTTGTATATAAAGTGCATGTATTTCAGAAGAGACGTCACTGAACAGGACTGAAGTATTCACGTGTGGTAAGTGAGGGAGGTATACAACAGAGTGCGCGAACCATTTTAAATAAAAGAAGTGGACTATTGTTACGCACCCATTAAAAACAATACAATAACACTAATAACCTTAATAGTTACAATTACATCTTTTAAGAAACAACATTATCGTAGATACCGGTGCGTATCTGCACTCACACGACCACACCACACCAACATATATCTGAATTCCTATAACTTGTTCTTTTACAAGTTGGCGCTCCATCGCGGGGCAGAAGTGAGTGAAGATCCACTAAGAAGAAATTTATAATAATAATACCATAACTACATCTTTATAACTTGTAATTTTACAACGTACACCACCACATTACATTCTGGATCTCTTTGGATCGTTCGATAAACACGTAGATTGTTATGTGATGTCGTAACAATAAAATTACTCATAAGCTTCATGTATGTAGTGAGAACAAGTATTTTTGTAAGATATATCTTAGCCGATTTTTGTGCATAGGTATTTGAAATTTACATGATAATTAATTATATAAATGAATACAATAACATACTTCTGTGATATCAAAATAAAATATGCTAAGACTGATGTTTCTCCTCAGATATTTGATACAAACGTAATTTACACACAACATACCAGTATATATTTTTAAATATTGATAACTAATAATGTAGTAAGGTAAAAACTGTTTTACAAGGCAGCTTCTAAATTTCACTCTGTATTATGTTATAACTCTGCTATGATGTTATATGAGGGGCTGACATTATCTTATCCAATACTCTAGAGGCCAGCAGGAAGTGAGGAGGAGGAGAAGAAAAAGAAGAATAAGAAAAAACCCATCACTTTCTTCCATTTATGTCACCTGTTCTGGTCTCCACCATTAAGCCTTCTCTTATGAGGTCTCCTCATATCTCTTTTATCCTTGCCATATAATATAAAATTTTGAGGGGGAGCCTGTCTTGCTGCATCTTGTCAATGTGCAATTTCCACTACATTTCATTTGATATTCACTGATTCTACCATAAACTGATAAGAGTCCTCTATCTTACCTTATTATATCATTTTGTTTGTTCTGTGAACATCCTTTCGGAACTTGTAAAAACTGCCTTCAGCTGCTTGTATTCTACTTAAATCATTTTTAGTTGTAGCCCATGTTTCAGATCCATGTAATAGGCTAGGTATGACCATGACTTAAAAAAATTTCATCTACATTTCTTTAAGTGTTTTACTACCTACCATTTACCTAACAGCACCACAAATTGAGCTTTTGTTCAATATTCTGATCAATTCCGTAAGTAACATACAATCCATGATCTAGAAGTGGGATACTTGTGCTAACACCATGCTGTCTATGACCATTTTTGACAATATAAAGGTTTTATATGAGTGACATCATTTATATCTTACTGACGAAAATGCAAAAATTTTATTATAGCTCACGTTGGTTAAGTATGTATACTGACTGTTTTAGGCTTTCTGTTTCTTGCTCAACTGTCTATAATAATGTATTTAATGTTGTTTTACTAGCGTTTAGCTGGATTACGTTAAACACAAATACCTTTCATTTCCTTACAAGTTGTCCACTTAAAACTAAGAGATATACTACATTCATGTCAGACACCATAATTTGTAGGAATTACTCCTGGCAGTCACAACTTTGTGCTAATCACAATTTGCATGTTGCAGAACATACTTTTGACAGTGTTTAAAAGGTTCTACATGATGTGTCTCGTGTTGAGAATATCCCATAACAGAGATCTGTCTAGTTTGTCAAAAGCCTTTTCACAATCTACAAAGCTATATTGGTCTCTAGATTAAAATCACAATGGTTTTTAGCTGTCGTTTCGTTATAAAAATTTCATCAATATATGAGTGCCCTTTGAAAAAACATGATTGCTCTTCAAGAAGTTCAGTACCTAAAATAACTGTAATCATTGGTGCCATCAACTTAAAATGATGAATAAATTGTACTTAAATTAAAAGTAGAGCAAAAATATTGTAGCGGGAATGCCAGACTTTTGAGGTGGTACAGGAGTGCATATATGCAAAACACTGATTCTTTTAGCACACTCTGTCAGCCAAGGAAACGTGTTATATCATGAACTGTTTTTCCTGTTCTTATTTGAGTTTTTCCTTTTTTTTTTCTTTTTAGATACCAAAGTTGTTGTTGGTTTTCAGCTTCATGGCTGCCCATGGTTTTGTTACACAGAGAAGTGGTAACATCTCCAAACAAAGATACAATTAACACACAAAGGTACTACACTTCACTACCGAATCCACCGTTGCAAACCACCTCGCTGAAGCAAACCACACATACACAAACATCGACGACAACATGGATATTCTACACGTACACACAAAAGGCCGAAAACTAGACACTCTTGAACAACTAGAAATATACAAACACACAAACACATAAAAACGACATCCTAAACGAACAGACACAATTCAAATCACACATATTATTTGAACATATCACACCCCACACACACAACAGCGATCCTTCAAAAGTCGGCACCTTCGCCAAGAACAAGACGGACAGCATTCCCAGTGGCAGCCTCTGATGAAGCTTATAATAAGCAAAAACTGGTTCAGGATATAAGGTAAAACTTTTAAATTTTTACCAACAAAAAACGTTGTGTTCTGAGTTGGTCGTTGAGCAATACTTATATTTATTTAATGTATTATACAATATTCATAGTATTAGTTTGAATGTAAGTTTGGGGTTGTCTAGTGCACAACAAAATGTTATATAGTACCCCCAGTATGTAGAGTTAATGTTATAAAATTTTATAATTGTTTAATCACATGTTTACTGAAAGGTTTTTCATCTTTATAATGAATTGGTTTGTTTTGGCTATTCACCTTTTAATAATTGGTTTACAATTTATAATATTATTGTGATGCAATCCAACAAATAATAACAGTTTCAGTGAATTCATTTAACAAATGGTAAGTCATTAAGTTTAATATTAGAGTTTCTCTTATTAGGTGTTTGTTTTATTTAATGGGGACACTGATGCCTATCCATCTATAAAAATGTGGTGGCGACTCTGGCTTTTGGTTTTCTTGGGATTTGCTAGTTAACTATGGTAGGTCTGGGGACTTGAAGTAGACTGAACCCTACATAATGTAACAAACAATTAAATGTCACATTACTAACAGTCCTGCACTAAGTATTACACTAAACTGGAATCACAATAACAATCACTCCAAATGCACTGTAATGACACCAGGTCCCAAACTCTGAAATTGGCCAGCTGCTGCACTTTTGTTTATACCCCTCTGAGATCTACCATTTTCTGGGCAACACATCAAAAATAAATTGCATAGTTACAGGCACTGGAATACTCTGGAAACTACGTCTGTGTCCGACCTTATGCACACACACCACAGACTGTTTGCGAATAGAAAAATGACAAACATCTGGGATGTGTGTCTGGAACAATCTTCAAGTGTTACATAATCACAATGCATGTGAAGTGTCACGTAGCCACATTTGTTACCTTTTGTCTCAATGTAACAATAATTTTATGAATTTTAAATCAGGGAAAGCTGGTCAATTGGGTATACATTAACATATACTGCTTGTGCTAGAAGCAGTTATGTTTTGTCACACACTTGTCTTGTTTAATCTGTAATAGTGAGACTTCATTACATATATATTGGTAAAATATATATGTAATATGTAATGATAATATACCTCTTCTAAAGCAGTCCACAAAATGTGATCAGAAAATTCATCAAAAGGGTCCAAATTTTCCCTGATTGTTCCATAAAACAAAACAGGTTCCTGTGGAATAATTGAGATTTTTGATCGTAGATCATGAAGTCCAATGGATTTGGTAAGGATGCCATCAATTCGTATTTCACCCTCAACCTCAGTCAATCTGAACAAAGCAGTTATTAATGAAGACTTTCCAGCACCAGTTCTGCCCACAATACCTATCTGAAAAATAAATCAATACATCTCTGTTTTAAAACACAAACAAATGCTCATGTTTTACAGAGAGAAAAGCTCTCAATAAGTAAGATACTAGAGAACAAATTCTAAAACGATTAGGTACCAATAACAACAGCAACACTCCATTAATTTTACAAATTAAATTATTAATTGAATAGTGAATTCTTTCATTTAAATTTATATCTAAATAAATATTTATTTGTTAAGCATCATGTCACTGGTTATTCTTATCTTTTTATTTTACTTTTCTCCAGAATTCTTCTAAGTACTTAGTAGATGTAGGGTAGGGCACAAGAATAAGATGCGGTTAGTACATCTATCCACTGTTACCCCAAGCACTCATTTTTACAGGCTGAAAATTATGAGTGTTGATAATGTACCTTCATGTTGCAGTGATACCAGGGATTGAAGCCTAGTGACCCACAAACTGAAATTGACTGCTAAATTACTATACTCCGGGCCACCTTTTGAGCAGACTAAAGCAGAAGTGAGGGAGTAGGCCAAGGGAATGTGCGGGTGAAAGGGGCAGTACCTACGGTGTTGTCAGATGGTAGGAGAGGGGCAAGGGCATACACCTGTCAGCACGAGTTATGGCAATGCTGTTGCCAAGGCGGAGCTGCCGCACTTACTTACTCTGTGAATATCTTGACCACGTGGGTTACAGTTTGGGTTACAGCACAACTTTGAATCGCGTGCCGGTTCATTTGGCAACCAAGGCGAGTGTGACGAGGCGACATCACTTCCGCTTTAGTCTGTTCAAAAGGTGGCCCGGAGTATAGTTAGCACCCATATCCTCTTGATTTCCAAGACCTTAAACATTTTTCTATTTTATTTTTTTAGTTACAAACTGATAATTAAAGTCAAACCCAAATATATTACGTTCATAAATAGTTTCTCAATTAAAATTCAAATGGCGTATAGTGGTTTCAATGTTAGTATTTTGGCTTGCCAGGCTGTAAGGCCATGCAACCATCAACATTAGACCACGGTTTTACAGCCTGGCAAGCCAAAATTCTAACATTGACGCTGGCCGTGAAAGCCTCAGACATTAATATAGTGGTTTCAGTTAAAAATCAGTTTTAGTTAATATTGAATCTCTCAAGTTTTGCAAACTATTTATGATGTGAAGATTTTTGCTATTATTTGGGGATAAACAGCAAAAGAGTGTGCTATCATTACACCTTAAGTCAAAGACATATAAACATATATGCAAAATTCCTTGAATAAACTTAAACATACAATAAAGGGAACCTTTGTCACTTGAATTTCCAAATATCTATCTCATTTAGTACACTTCTATTAAAATTGTGAAGTTTCTGGAAGACATGCAACATGTCACTTGTTGTTAAAACACTTTTACTACCATGTGTAAACATTTTGACATAGAATTCTTCACGTTTATAAACTGCATTATGTCAGTACACTTCTGTCAAAATGACAATTAAATACTGTTCTGTATATTGTCTTTATAACATAACTCCCATAACGATACTTTTTCTGGGCCTGATGACCTGTTTGTATTGTTATTTCACAGTTTCACTGTGTATCTATTAATTTATATTTGTTTAGTTTGTTTGTAACTAATGTTAAAGGAGATAAGGATAGAAATCAATGAGAAGAATTCATCTGGGTTAGAATCTTTGCCTCACAGAGACTTTGGTGACAATCAAATTTAATTATATGGTTTTGGTCAATTCTTACTGCATGTGGCAATCTTTGTACACAATGTTCACTCCTGATGAATCACAACTGTTTACACAAGACTGGTGATTTAGAACACATGATGCAGAATGTAATACACTTTCCTGTATATGAGGAAATTAGGCTTCGGGATTGAAGGCAAATACACAAAAAGTGTGTGAGTGGACAGTGCACCTTTAAACACTCAACACTCAGTGGCAACTACAAAATCACTTGCAATAACTGTCACTCTTTCTACATCAGACAAACAGACTGGAACATCCACACATTACATTAATTATATGAGGTCTGACCTGAAAAGTATCCGACCATTTTCAATATTATGGGGACTGGTTATGCAACAACATTGTAACAGCTTTGTTTTGGGAACATGGCCATGAATTCATGACTTATCTCCAGTTATGACCTTTTTGAGGAAGTCTGAATCACTGTTAGCAGTATCAAGTAAACCTTGTGCAGTTTCAGTACAGATTTTCTTTATTTTTGATTTTCCAACAGAAGCTGTGCCACGAATTTTGCAGCCGCAGGTTTCATTCCAAGCTCTTCCATCAAAATCTCTTAAACAGAAGTCTGCTTGTGTCCAAACAGGTCTGGAATCCCCAGATTCTTCTTCTAATTCTTCTACTGTCAGCTGTCAATATTTATGTATTGCAGCCTGTACATATTCAACATTTTTAGATGTTCTGTTTATTAAAGACCTTCCAGAACATTGATAGCTTTCAACAAATTCCCAGCCACCTTTAAAGTGTTTGTACCATAATTGTGTATCATTTAATGAGTACTCTCCAAAAGCCTTCTTAATCTTTCTGATAGTTTCCGCAGATGACTTTTTAAGTTTTATGAAAATTTAATACAAACTTGCTGATTTAGTTGTTCATACATTATAAATATTACAGTCACAGACAACATAGATAACTTACAGCTGCTTACACAACAGAGTCTCACAGCTAACTGAATACATAAATGAATGTTCACACATGTGTGTCAAAGTGTTCCATCTGATTGGCTACTGAGTTACAATGCAGTTTCACAAACAGTTCCCATAATATGAGTACTTTGGCTTGCCAGGCTGTAAGGCCATGATCCATGGTTGTTTTGTTGCAAACATTTCGGCTGTGCCTTCGACGACCATCTTCAGTGCAGAACGCTACAAAACACTGACAAAGGTTTCATAGTCACTGAACTGTGGTTAAGGCTAGTGGCCGTGAGTAAGACACCACCAGCCAATCAGAAGAAAGGCAAATTCTTATTGGTTCGCCACAACTCATGTCCAAAGAGCACTCAATGAGAGGGACTTACCCCACCAATTCATTGTAATAGATGCATGTTTCTGAACCTGGACAGACTCCATATGCAGGCAAGGGAACTACGCACTCATTGACGACAGAAGCCTTATCTCTTCAAAGAGTATGCGATGGTTAGCATTGGCGAGTGCATGCTCTGCTATAGCAGATGTTTCTGGCTGCCTCAAATGACAGTAGTGGCTGTGTTCATCAACATGGACACTGTGTTTTGTAGTTCCGATGTACAACTGGCTGCATGAGCAAGGAACTCCATACACTCCACACAACGAGAGCTTCTCATCACACACTCTGACGTCCTTCACTGGTCTCAGAAACTGCTGGATTATCTTGGTCGGCTTGAATATTTGTCTCATACCGTGCCGGCTCCGATATTACTGTCAGAATATCCGTTGGCCTGCAGCACTTGCTTGAAATGCCACAGCTCTTCGTTCGATGTTCACAGATCCTCTTCGCCCATACCGACAGATACTTGACAGATACGACAGATTTGACAGATACTTCCACAAGCTGTCAAATCACCATCCGAGTCAGAAACAGGCAGTTTTGAAGACCTTGGTGGAGTGGGTGAAGAGGGTCTGTGAAACATGGTATCTCAA
Source organism: Magicicada septendecula (assembly GCA_034769895.1). Classification (NCBI taxonomy): domain Eukaryota; kingdom Metazoa; phylum Arthropoda; class Insecta; order Hemiptera; family Cicadidae; genus Magicicada; species Magicicada septendecula. Next base: position 274,553,049 of record CM068370.1, on the reverse strand, counting down.
CAAGAAGCTGCGGCATCTTGAGCAAGTGCTGCAGGCCAACCGAGATTCCATTGGGGAGGTGAGACATACAGTACGGCTAAGAAGAACAGCCAGGCTGGTGGAATCTGTGTCTCAGGAGAATGTTGGCATCGCTGTGTTGCTCTATGTCCATGGGGTGACTGATCATATTAGCAGTTTGCTGAGCTGGTGTGGCGTGAGATCAATCTTCAAGCCGACCAAGATAATCCAGCAGTTTTTGAGACCAGTGAAGTATGTCGGAGACCCACTCTCATTGTGCGGAGTGTATAGAGTTCCTTGCTCATGTGGCCATTTGTACAATGAAAGTACGAAACGCAGTGTCCATGCCCGCGTTGATGAACACAACTGCTACTGTCATTTGAGGCAGCTGGAAAAGTCTGCTACAGCGAAGCACGCACTTGCCAATGCCGACCATTGCATTCTCTATGAAGAGATAAGGCTTCTGTCGTCAATGAGTGCATAGTTCCCTTGCCTGCATATGGAATCTGTCCAGGTTCAGAAACATTCATGCATTACAATGAATCAGCGGGGTGAGTCCCTCGCATTGAATGCTCTTTCAATGCGAGTTGTGGCAATCCGATAAGAATTTGCCTTTCTTCTGATTGGCTGGTGGTGTCAGACAACAACTTTGTGCGGACACCAAAAGTTTATAAATATAAGTGAGCGAGAAGACCCTATAGATTTAAAATAAAATCTAATTTATTAAAGTTTAGAATTAATAACTAAAAAATTTATTTTATTTTTTGTTGGGGTGTACAATGCTAATAATTTATGCCTGATTAATTCAGTACATAAATTATTATGCCTATTATTGATAGTGAATTTTCTCGTTATTACAATAGTTTAATAGCACAAATCTTCTCGTGCCACGCGTTGGGCTGCCATATACAATGATATTATTTATGCGAATTATTTGCATAAATTGATTAATTATTAATTATAAATTTATTGATCTGTAATTATGAAATTGTTGCCGGTACGAACTTTGTCGTACTTACATGTATCTAACTCTGAGCTTGGGTTAGCATATACGATGTAATTAATGTCATGTGTTGATCTCCCATATGTAATGTTAACAAATCCATTTCTTTAAATAATGAATAATTGTATGAATTGAGTTAGAGTTAATTAATTATTCACACTCCAACTTGCTACATATGAATTTACTTTTGACTTTAACTGTCTTCGAAACTTCTATTTTGTGCATCTTTCTGATTAGTTGAATTGATAATCGTTACCTTGAATTATTGATATAGATACTGTTTAATGAAAGGTTAAGTTGTGAGTCAGGTTTGTTACATAAATCAATAGAATACTAACGAATCCATTCTAACTTATATTTATTAAATCATATTCATTCTTCTTCATGTCAGAACATCAATTTAAGAGCACTTACAATTCTTCAACAAAACAATTAAATTCTATTCCACATTTAACAACTCAATGAACAAATTTAAACAATTAGGTGAGCGATCAAATATTGATGCTTCTTCGTCTGCAATGACGTTACTAACGAAAATGTGGTGTGCTCATAATTCGTATTTAGTATTTACGTTAAAACACATTGAACATTTATATGCATGAAATAATCATAATTAATAATACACATATCAATCATATACATAGATAAAATCCTGCTCCTGCAACAAACACATCAAAATACATACATAGTACAAAATATATTAACAAGAAGACATGTATAATATTCTAGAACATAATATTCCCTACTTATGGATTCGTATCTATCTGACTCATATTTATATAACTTTCTCAGGTGGTTTTGGTTCTAAGTGTCAGGTCAGTGGTGTTTGATAAATTACTAATTATAAGAAGAGATTAGTTTTGTACTTTACTCGTTCTGCCGTGCTGTCTCCCTGCATTGATGAGTGAAGTTAATCCATAGGACACTTGATCGTAAACACTCCCGCACTCCGCGACAGTCACTTCGAGCTTTGAGTTTAATATAATACAAGTTGTGGCATTGTACTCGTAATCGGTCGGTTAAGTTCTACGCGTGTATGTGTCTATTTCGCGGTACACAGTTCGCTACCGTATGCTTCTAATAACTGTCTATGCCGCACGACAACTCTTTTCGGCGCCTAGGTCGTTTTCGAGTTCATTAGGCACTTTAACAATTCTATTTATTTGAGTTAATTACTAAACATTGTAGTATCACTACTTTTTCTGTAATTGTTCAAGAATATCACTTCACAATGTCCGTGTCTTTATGACGATGAATTACATAGAAATTATATAGATTGTTACTCGCGTTTCATCACGAAGACTACTGTTCCGTTTACGCTCTGAGTTTTATTCGCGCACTTCCATTTATTCGTAATAATGTCTTAATCGTCTCCACCGAAATGCATTTTAACTTACGCACTGCTTTAAGTTCTTATAACTGAATCATTATAAAATGAAATACAAGTTCAATAGACTGTTCGAGACTCTGAGTAAACAGAGTTAAGAATCATAATACAATTTGTAGTAAACTGAGGTTAAAAATTGAATGAACTGGGCTCGCGTCTCCCCGTGTAAATGGTTTTTATTTCTTCTGCTGTTCCCACTCTTGGGACTCTGATGAACACTCAAAGTTCCCACCAATTCATCTTTGATAGGTTCATTCCATGGACCTCCTTGTGTCCCTTCGTCTCCAGTCTGTATTTCCAATGAATTCTCCACCCAGTGCCGTTTGGAGAGGGACGTTCATACACGAGATTCGCTCTCTGGTCTCAAGCTTATCTCTGAACCATCCCCTACGGAAGTTCCCTCCAGAATTCTCGTTCCTCATTGGCTGGTTGGCTTTTTCGACTTGAATTTGACATAGTCCACGTGGACTAGATGAGTCGCTGTCTTACGTATGTTGATCCGTTCCTGGAATCAGTGTTAAGGCTCTGTTTTAAAATCACATCTGCTACTTCTGGTGTAGCGTGTCGAATTCTCTTATTGTTGGTACGCTGACGATTTCCTCCGTCGACTTGCGGGTGGCATAACATCTGTGCTCTCCCTTAGCGTCACTTAGTCGCCTGTCCTATTGTCCTTGCATAAACCGTTGTCTTTGAGAAGTCGCACACATGGTTTTGAACAATACTCTCGCCGTTGGTTCTGTGTTTTTCTCGCTACTGGACAGATGTACGGTAGCCTCCTTTTGTCCTAATTGTGGAGTCGGGCATTCCCACGCATGGTCCAGCTGGCTGCAACATGTGCCGTACAGCTCATTGTTCGAGAATAGTTTTTACGACATCTTAATGGAAAGGAAAGTTTTGTTCCCTTTCGCCGCCACCCTCGAACAACGCTAACAAGTGTCACTTTTAACGGGCTCTAATTGCTGGCGTACTTCCCTCGCAATAACCCAAAAAATTAAAAAAAAATATATGAAATATTAATTATATCACAGGTGTAAATAAATATAACTTTTAATAAATTTTTCATAAATTAATGTTTAATTGATCCAATTTTTTGATTATAAGATTAAATTACCTTAGGGATAACAGCATAATTAATTTGGAGAGTTCATACCGATAAATTAGATTGCGACCTCGATGTTGGATTAAGAAAAGGATTTAGAGCAAAATTTAAATATTCTAGGTCTGTTCGGCCTTTAATTTCTTACATGATCTGAGTTCAAATCGGCGTGAGCCAGGTTGGTTTCTATCTACTGAAATATTTTTAATATTAGTACGAAAGGAACATATAAAATAATTTAATTTATTCTACTTTAGCAAAAAGTGCATTAAATTTAGAATTTAATTATATAATAAAATTACATGTAAAAAATGTATTTAATTTATTATATGTAAAAATATTACTTTTACATATTTTAATTACTATGTATTTTAATATAGTATTTCATATGTATAATATGAAAATGTATTTTAATTACTATTCTATTCATTTTAATTGGTGTTGCATTTTTAACTTTAATAGAACAAAAAGTTCTAAGATATATTCAAATTTGTAAGGGTCCAAATAAAGTAGGATTTATTGATATTTTACAACATTCTCCGATGCTATTAAATTATTTTTAAAAGAAAGAAATGTGCCAATATTATCAAATTATTTAATTTATATAATTAGACCAGTTTTAGGATTATTAAATCTTGATTACTATGAACTATTTATCCATATTTAATTAATTGTGTTTCATTTAATATGGGTATAATATTTGTTGTTGTTGTACAAGCATGTATAGTTTAATGATTACAGGCCGGTCATCTAATTCTAATTATCCTATGTTAGTACAAGCATGGGAGTGTATAATTTAATGATTACAGGCTGGTCATCTAATTCTAATTATCCTATGTTAGGATGGATTCTGTCAATTGCTCAAACTATTTCATATGAAGTCAGACTTGTATTAATTGTTTTGTGTCCTGTTGTAATAATTGAAAGTTTTAATTTAATTGATTTTTATTTTTTCAACAATTAATATGATTTGTGTTTTTATTTTTTCCTCTAGGAATTTGTTGAATTTCATCAGCTATAGCTAAAACTAACCGGTCACCGTTTGATTTTTCTGAGGGTGAGTCAGAGCTGGTGTCTGGATTCAATGTTGAATATAGAGGAATGGGATTTGCTTTTAGGGTATTTTCTTGGCTGAGTATGCAAGAATTATTTTTATAAGAATAATATTTTGCTTAACGTTCCTGGGAAGAAAAATTGATTCTTTGATCTTTCCTATTCAATTTGAGTTCGAGGTACATTACCTCATTATCGTTATGATTAACTAATGTATTTAGCATGAAAATCATATTTACCAGTAAGTTTAACCTATTAATTTTCTTCTTTTTAATTAAGTCCATTATTTAATTCATTAAAAATGCTCCATTTAAAAGTTAATAGAATAATTTCTTTTCTTTACTTTCAAAATAAATGCTTTCTTATAAGCTAATTAACACTTTCACTGCGGAGAGTAATTTTTGAATATCCCTTAGTTACGGGTGAATATATTTTTGTATTATTTCACATTGATGTATTATTTATCATTTTCAATGTTTTTTTAGTAGTTTGGAGGAAAAAATAAACCAGAAGTGAATTTACGAGAAGGTCCTCACCTCATGCCCATCCATAAGTGGGAACGTTCGCCCGCTAGGGGCTAGTTATACCACCCGCCCGGTACTGTTTTTTTATGCTAAGACTGCATTATACCTTTACAAATTTCCCAAATAAAATGGTAAACAATTTTTATTAATTCATAATTTTATATTTTTGCTCCATTGAAAACATGTAAAAATCCAAGCTTCTGAGTAAAAATAGAGATTATAGATATCCAAATTGTTTTGTAGGTGTTTGACTGCACACTACAGTAAAAGATAAGAAGAAAGAATTATCTCTTATAACGTTAAATTTACACTTGACAGTTGCCAAACTAGAAACCAAGGGTCGGATCACCCTTAAAATAATGCCAATGTAGCTGGTGATTTTGCTTATCTCCTGTTCACATCTATTAGGAGAGATTCGTACATTTTGTTGATTCTAAAACACTTTTATTTACTTCTGTGTCACATTTGTAGTATTGCCGTTTTGTGCACTTTACAATAAAAAACAAAAATAACATTTTTGCCAGGTTACAATGAAATGTGAACAAATATTTTTTATAACACTGTTTATTAAACCTTAACTATTTTAGTACTACTACTATATATTATTGGTGTTATTATTTAACATTAAAATTATGAAAATTAAATAAAACTAATTTAATTTATGCCTAACTATTACTAAAAATTTTACCTAACTATTTACAAAACTTAATCTAAATACACCACATTTTTGTCCAACTTAACGATTTAGAAAATGTATTCTAAATACGCTACGTTTTTGTTCAACCTAACGGTTTAGAAAATTTAATTTAAATATGCTACGTTTTTGTCCAACCTGACAATTTAGGAAATTTAATCTAAATACGCTACGTTTGAATAAATTTCAACATAAATCTCTGCACATACTTTGTGAATGAACTAAAATAATTGAATTTCCGCAACTGGATTCTGTTTCTCTAAAACTCGGCAAAAAATATGTATATAAAACTGAAGTGAATAAGGTTAAAGTGTATTAAATAATGTAATATAATGTATAATAATGTAATAAAGAATTATTTATTAAAAGAAATAGTGAAAAAACCCTTTGCAATTTAAAAATAAGTACAAAAAACTAGTAAACGGATTTACAAATGAAGCGCATTGTTCAAAAGCTAGAAGCCTACTGAATTCAGCTGTCAGTGACGGGAATAGAAACAAGAAATCCCCACCATGTACGAGTCATTCAAACCCAACAAGGAGAAAAGTTAGAGCTGTGTCCTCACCTGAGGCCCTCCCATCAGTGGGCTACATACAGGTGAGGACCATCCTCAGCGAAAGTGTTAACTAGTTAATTAATTTATCTCAAGAAAACTTAATAATTGGGTCTAAAATAAAGTATATAAAATAAATTACTGTTAGAATTATTCCAATCTTAATATATGGATATTCAACAGGACGAGCTCCGGTTCAAGTTAATACAATCAGAATAATAAATAAATAACAAAATAAGATTTGATTAACTGGGTAATTTATTAGTCCTATAAATTTTGAATTATTTATTAATGGCACAAAAATTAAAATTAAAATTAAAATTGATATAAATAATGCATGGCCGCTAGCCTTAACCACAGTTCAGTGGTCACTGACTACAAAATATTTGTCAGTGTTTTGAGGCCTTCTGCACTGAAGATGGTCATCAAAGGCATGGCCAAAACGTTTGCACAAAACAACCATGGACCATGGCCTTACAGCCCGATAAGCCAAAGTACTCATACCATTGGAGCCGGCTGTGAAAACCTCAGACAGAAGTTCCCATAATATTCAACTTTTTAGTCAGAACTTGTATAGAAATTATTAGAAACATATATCTAAATTCCGGTATCGTCACTCATATACAAAACACACAAATTAAGTACACTTTTTGTATACTAGGGATATGAATGTTTTTATTTTGATCTCTGCCTAGAAGACAACAACTTATATCAACACAAATCTTCAAATACTAACATTATGAACAAGAGCAAATAACAATATACAACAGAACAATTTGAAATATGCAACATTATGTAAACCAATCCAATCTAATTTTAAATGATCAAACATATTTCCAATATAATATATACTATTTTAACAGTACACAACATATTATACAACAGTGCTATCCCCCATAAACAGCAACAAGTGCAGCAGACATCAGGACCAGTTTCACACTGACTATGGGACAAGTATCATGAATTGCATTGGAGTTTAAAACATTTCTATTTATCTCATTAGTAAAATAGTCATAGTTACTAATCACTGAAAAGATTTTAAGTTTTGTATTAACTAAATAATTGATTAATTAGATTTAGAAGAAACTGTTTTGTATATATTCAAAAAAGAGTATTGGTTTAACCTCTAAAGGAGCTTTTTAAAAGTGAAAACTGGTTCAGGCTATAAGGTAAAACATTTATATTTTTACCTATAAAAAACTTTGTGTTCCAAGTCGGTAGTGAATTAATTATATTTAGTTAAGTAACGGACACGTCATGGAAAACGAAATCCAAGAATTCAATGAGTAATTCGGACGCAAACATAGTTTAATCTTTGAGTAATTTATTTCCACACAAATCACATTCCATTACATTTTTGGTCTCTATGTTTATATTCAAACACATTCTGTTCCAATGTGCAGGCCCCGATTTCAGGTACCTTGCACCCTGGGCAAAGCATTCTTATAGCCGCCCCCTTTCATTTTTTTACTTTTCTCCCCCACCCCCCCACCATACCAAGTTATTGTTGAATGTGTAAATTTTGTTTTTTTCCCCAAGTATAAACTATTAGTACCGATAGCATTTCAGTATTGCAAGTGATCTAATCACTACGTAGGCTACACACAACAAAAATTAAAACATCATTTCTTGAAAATAAAAGTAATTATGTCTTAGCAAAAATAGCATGATTGCTATTGCAATTTTATTAGAAATATTTGTTCTAAAAATTCTAAACATATTTGTAATAGTATATAATATAGTCAACCTTTGAAATTTTATAGAAATATTTAATATATTTGGTGTGCATTCGAACGTAGTTTCCTTCATTCCTAGAATTTTAACAATAACACTCAACTGTCGACTGTCTTATAGTCTTAACGCGTATTGTTTTTCATTCCTTGGCGCCCCCTTGGACCAGGCGCCCTGGGCATTTGCCCAGTCAGCCCATTTAAAGCTCGGGGCCTGCCAATGTGTGTGTGTGTATGTGCATATGGTGTGTGTGTGTGTGTGTGTGTGTGCGTGATAGCTCTACTAATTTTGTGAAGTTAGTTATAAATAAATATAAAATAGAGAACAAAGTTTAAGCAGGCCAACAACACATTCCCACTTAAGCAAACAATTCATGCTTATACAAAATTCATGTCGGTAATACCTTCTGTTTAGACTCAATAACCAAATTGAGGTTCTTTATTACAGGAACCTCACTGGGTGAGTAAGCTAGGCAGACATTAGACATTTCAATTTTTCCCTGCTCTGGCCAAGTTGGGGGTGGTTTCTTTTCTGTACAGACATAAATATTTTAGTTAAATATTACATCATGAATCAAAATGCACTTTCACAATTTTACTTTGATCAGTTAATGAAATTTTAAATTACAATTCACAAAGTGTGTGTGTGTGTGTGTGTGTGTGTGTGCGTGTGTGCGCGTGCGTGCATATGTATGTCCTGAATACAGTGACTTTCTCCAGATTACAGATTTCATACTGGCTACTTCTACTGGCTCATCTCTATAGTTTTTAAAATCAAGAAAGTTACATTGTATCATTTATAAACCTCTTTAACATTTTTCTTAATTATATAAATATTAATGCTGCTGTTGAACTTTCTAACTTCATAATATTTAGTTGCACATGACATTAAAGTTGACTGAAAGGAAAGTGGTGAGGTATCAGATGTATAAAATGTGTTAAAAGTGCTAAAGGATTAAATTTTTAAAATATAAAAGTATTAGTTCAAAAAGTACATACAGCTCAGAACTTAAATATGATGTTAATAAATGTGTTAACAATGCAATATCCAAATCCATTGCAATTGATAATGAAGCAAATTGCCAATGCCATGTCTGTGGTGATTTTGGCTGCTAAATGAAGAACCCTCCCTGACCACTATTAAATTCCTTAAGTTGACATTAATCACATCTTCAAGTGAAAGAAGTTATTTTCCAAAGAAAATTTTGAGGACGCAAGTCTATAAAAGCAGAAAGAGGGGCCAACCCAGGATAAAATGATTAGATGGTGTGCTAGATGACCTCAGAAAAATGGCTGTGAGGGGTTACAATGAGATGGGAATGGACAGGAGACTTTGGAGAGGATTGATGTTGGAAGCTAAGGCTCATGTTATCATGTTAGGTTGTAGAGCTGAAGAAGATTTATGATCATCGAGAGATGCTTAGTGTCTAGCTTGCCATTGCCATAATATATTTTAGATACCTTCTTAAGCATAGCATTTTACTGTTTTCACAGATCATACTGCTCTAACTTTAAACAGACAAATATAAAGGAGATACTAAGACACTCAGAGATCTTTCAGTTTATCTCCCAGTTTACCATGAACTTGCAACACATTTCTGGAAGTGCAAATGTGGTGGCTGAAATTTGTCTAAACTGGAAGAGTTAATACTAATAAATTATGTAAAGGTAGCAGAAGCAAAGGACAATGATAAAGAACTCACTACCTTAAAGACTCAAACATCTTTAGTTTGGTTTGGGTTTTAAACAACATTATAAAGAAAGAATGGTGTGATGTGTCTATGGATACAGTCTGTCTGTACACCCCAAGCAATTCACGCACAGCATTTTTCAGCGCTAGCATTATCATACTCTTGTATAAAATTTTCAGTAAAATTTATTTCCTCCAAATTAATTTGCACTAACGTCAACAAAAATGTTCAGGTCTGAGCAAATCATGTGAAATCGGTCAGTCACACAAGTTAACGAAACACACTAAATCATAATGTGAACATTTTTCAGAAACAGATTCACTCTTCTCTGTTGTTCATGTTGATCTAATTAGACCTTAGTAGCCAAACAACAATTTTGTTTACTGCTTAACATGCTTCAACCAGTTCACCAATTCAGCAGAGACAATGGCTCAAGCCTTCTATGATACCTGTATTGCTTGGTTTGGAGTATCATTCCAGGTACTAAATACAACTATTATATTCACGACTCGGAACACAAAGTTTTTTATAAGTAAAAACATAAAGTTTTACCTTACAACCTGAACCGGTTTTCACCTTTAAAAGGCTTCTTCAGAGGTTGCCGCTGGTAGCGCTGTCCATCTTGTTGTGGGTGACGGAATTGAATTTCGAAAGATCAATGTTGTGTGTGTGGGGTGAGATGTGTTCGAATAATGCGTGCGATTTGAATTGTGTCTGTTCGTTTAGGATGTTGTTTTTATTTATTTTCGTGTGTTTGTATATTTCCAATTGGTCTAGAGTGTCTAGTTTTCGGCCTTTTGTTTGTACGTGTAGAATGTTCATGTTATTCTCGATGTTTTTGTATGTGTGGTTTGCCTCAATGAGGTGGTTTGCAAAGGTGGATTCTGTAGTGGAGTGGAGTGACTTTGTGTGTTCAATGTATCTCTGTTTGAAGCTACGGCCTGTCTGGCCTATATAGAATTTGTTGCAATTTGAGCAATTTAGTTTGTAAACACCGGGTAGATCGAATTTGTTTTGTGTTTTGTGTGTGTGTTTTGATAGTGTGTGTTCTGTTTTGTTAGTAGTTTTGTAAGTGATTCTGTATCCTGCTTTTTTGAATTTGTGGGCTATTTTTTCAGTTTGTTTGTTGATGTATGTTAGTGTTATGAATTTGTTGGTTTATGTCTTTGTCTGTTGTTTGTTTTGTGTTTTGTGTAGGAGTTTACTGACTATTGTTCTGTCATATCCGTTAGATTCTGCTAGATATTTTATCGTGTTTAGTTCGTCTTTGTAGTCTTTTTCATCTAAGGGGATCTTGTTAAGTCTATGTATCATGGTTCTGAAGGCAGCTAGTTTGTGTTGTATTGGGTGATAGGAGGAGTTGTGTATTAGTGTGCCGGTTGTAGTTGGTTTTCTGTATATACTGAATTTGTGTCTGTGTTCAAGTTTTGTGATGGAGATGTCTAAGAATTTTATGGTATTGTGTTCATATTCGGCAGTAAAGGTTATGTTTTTATGTATTTTGTTTATGTGCTTTAGTAACTGTTCACATTGTCTTTTGTTTCCCCTGTATAGTATTAGAATGTCATCAACGTATCTGTGCCAATATAGTATTTTATGTGATATCTCTCCACATATGCAATATGCAATCATCTCTACAGACAACCTACACAAAAAAGTACAAAACTTCATGGAACAGAACAACATCACAGAACTAAAACACGACCCCACCGACAGATACCAAAACACAGTAAAACAACTAGTCAACAAAGCCAAACACATAATGACACACAAACAAAAACCCTACATGAAACAAATCTGATCATCAACCCCTACCCTCCAAGCGTTTCCCAAAATCCATAAAGAAGATATTCCAATCCGCCCCATTATCAACTACCGTAATGCCCCTGCACACAAACTCGCAAAACATCTAGACAAAATTATCAGACAACACACACAACTAGACAACAACATTGCAGTAAAAAACAACACAGACCTAGTAACAAAAATAACAGACATACACATCCCCCGTAATGACACATAAGCCTCCTTTGACATTAAAAACCTGTACACAAACATACCCATCTCTGAAACAATCACCATCCTACAAAACAAACTCAAACATAACAACACACCAGACGAACTTATCAACGAAATAACAGAAACTCTGAACATTATCACAAAACAAAACTACTTTACTTATAACAATAAATATTACACACAGAATGATGGTCTACCCATGGGCTCCCCCATATCCAGCATTCTAGCAGAAGTCTTCCTCCAACACTTAGAAAAAACAAAAATACTCACAAACAATGACAGACACTCACATAAAATACTATATTGGCACAGATACATTGTAAAAGAACTCTTATCGTCGGTGTTAATTTGTGTTAAATCTCGATCTGTCGGTGCGTTTATTAAGTCGCACGTTGGATGCATGCAGTGTTACAAACGCTTCGTGTAGCCCGTGTGTCCTTACCTGTCCTTACTCACTAGTTATTTCTTCCCGATAGGCGCCAAATTGTTTTGCAGGAAAACAATTAAAAGATTCTATCTCAGTTGTTTACGGTACTGTAGTGTTTGATTCGAATTATTCGCCGACTGGCGGGAACTCGAATCTCGCTTGAGTGGGGGGACGTGTTACCAACATAAAATGTTGTTGGCTAATTCTATTCACTGCTACAAAACACAACATACATAATACACTTGAAATAATTACAGGACAGCTAGTAACGATTCACACTTATTTATTTGGCTTTATAGCTTATTAATTTTCAATAATGTTTGTACAAATGAGATAATTATAGTTTTTAGCCTCGGCAATAAATTAATTGTTCACTCAGCAGAAAGCAGGGTTGGCATTACAAGTTAATCAGATGCCATGATGGACGCCGTCTTCTTATTTATACAAAAATAAAATTGCCAATGAATTCTTTTAAGTATGATAAAAAAGTTTAGAACAAGATAATTAAATAAAGTACACCACCTTACAATTGTGGTAATTAATTATGAAAGAGGTTTACATTAAATTCAATTCTGTGGTGTGAAAAGTGTGTGCCAGTGTTATTCGTTTAATACATGGGTTATAATTCAGTTACTTCATATTCATAAATATTATAATGGTACTTCTAACTCTTCCGTGTTATGATGCCACACGTTGGATGCATCAATTTATTATAGTGAAACGGAGACGTCTGTCTTTCTTCACGTATTCTGTAAAATGTAGAAGTGTGTCAGAGTGTAACTTGTGTACGTGTGTCTTACCAATTCGTCCTCTCTCGGTAACGTAACTTACGATGCATGAGTCCGTCACGAACATACGGATAACCAGGTATCGTAGTACTGCCCTGATGTTCACTAGGAGTGTATGATTCCCGGGTGGCGCCAAAATGTTTATTTAAAACAATTAAAATGTATTATTATCAGCAGTTCCGCTCAGGCGGTGTGAAAAATTCAATTTGTCCCGCCGCTTATCGAGTTGTATGATCAAGCCAGCAGTTTGCCGTATTCGCTGCTTGAGCGCTAGTTACTACTTCATCGACATCAGCTATAATTTATACTATTAAGAATACACCTTCCTACTGAAAATAAAACACATTTTTAGATACACAGTATTGATTTATTAACGATTAGTTATTACTGTTTTCATAAACACAAACTATATTTGATTTCGTATATAATTTTGCACCGGTATTTATTTATGAGACAGTTTCTCTCTGGGTTTTACAAATCGATTTTGAACGTGACTAACATACAGTATGGCGTTCTACCTAAGTGGTGAACAAATATTTTCGTTCAAATGTTTGGATTCTTTTGATCACGTTAAAAGGCTCAGATGCAATTACAATAATAAAAATACACAACCTTACAATGTTGCTCCTTAAATATTATAACGTGTAACTATAAATGGTTTGTTGAAGTGTAGTAATAGTGTTTTAAAGGTTCGTACATTAATACTAGGTTAGTTTTATAATTTGACAAATTCTCAGTGTCTTACTATTTTTATTTAATCTTTGAAAGAGAATAAAATTGATTCAGTGATATTTCAGAATATAGTGAGAAATATTCAAAGTGCGTTATTTTGGAAGTTTAGATAATTTATTGGATACTTAACAGCTTCGTAGCATGTGATTAATCTGTTGGTCTGGAACACAGGAATGTGGCCGCAATATAATTCAGTTTTCGTTTACTTGGGCTTCTGTCATCTTTTTCAAAGTATTTGGATTCATTTACTCACTTCGTCTTGAAATAAAAAGTATTCTCCCTCAGGTATTTGAGTTCAGTGATAGTCAGCCTCCTTCTCGTTCAATTTGGACAATTTGTTTGACTTTTAAAACATTTTAAATAAGAAAATTGGTTGTTCAGAATTTTGGCGTCTGTTTTTCCTGAGCGTCACTTTTTGAGTAACCGATATTCAACGGTAAATTCGTATTCATCCGTGGTTTCCATGGTTACCAAAGGAATCTGATTGGGCTAGCTTGGTATAAATCCATTGTTATCAAAATTTGAATTCTTTTCAAATCTTCCTATATCTTCTGACTTTCTTCCTTCTTAAGTATTAATTATTAGCACTGTCATTTGTATTTTCTCACAAAGATTATTTTGGTATCCCACAATATTGGGTTGTTTAATCTTACTTCCCATCTTTTTCTAAATAGTTGTGGAAGTTGATCATTTTGATTGATATTTTTTTTTCATAATTTTTTAAATATCATAGTAAGTTAGTGCTTCTTACTAGTTAGGAATTTTTGTAGCTTATTCCTTTATAGTATGTTTTGCTTTTTTATGCCTCATATTTTGGCTAAAGATTATTGTAATTTAATCTTGTTTTGTATCTGTAACTTCACTCCTTTATTATTATTTTTTATTTAAATATTATAGTAAGTTTGTGGTTCTTACTTTATATGGATTCTTGGTAACTTTATTTCTCCATTTTATAATTGGTCTAAAATATTATCGAAATATTTGCGTAAGTTGTCCTTACATCACTTTTTGAATTTTGAAAATCATCTTATACTTTTCTTTACTATTTATTATCAAACTTATTCGTTTGTCTTAGCACCTTCGTTTATTCAAAGTAATTTGGTTGGTTTTTTCAATTCTAAGATTTTCAGTCATGTTTGGCTGTCATAATATTTTTTAATTGATGCCTGATTGTATACCCCCTTTATTTTCTTAGTGATGGGGTTAGTGATTTCATAAGTGTTATTGCCCTTGTCTCTTGTGATAGTGTACGGTCCTACGTATAATAATAGTAACTTTTTTGTAATGCCTTATATTGAGCTGGGTAATTCTCTGTTTTTTATCAGCACACTTTCTCCTATCTGGTATTTGATAGTATTTTGATGGTTCTTAGAGTATTTATCCTTCTGTTGCTCTACCTTCTCTGCGATTCTGTTATAAACTCTTCTTTTTTCGAATTGGTATTCGGTGTTTGTGGGAAATTGAATCAGATCATTTATCTCTCTAGGTGGTGGTCGCTCAAACATCAATGAGTATGGTGTGGCTTCAGTGAAGTTGTGGTAAGCCAGGTTTATAAATTCTTCAGTGGATTTTAGGTAATGGTGCCATTCCTTTTGTTTATTATGGCAGTAGGTCCTTAGAACTCGACCCACTTCGCTAAGTACTCTCTCAGCTGGGTTACTGCTGGGGTGATAAACGGATGTTTTGTAGGTTTTAATACCATGTTCCCAGAGTTTGCTTTTCCATAGAGTTCCTTTAAACTGAGTCCCATGATCGGTTATGATGGCCATAGGTTTTCCTACTTCTGGTATAAAGTTGTTTAATATGATTTCAATAATTTTCTTGGTAATAGCACGGTTAATGGAGTACAATTTAGTATATTTGGTGAAGTGATCGAATATGATTATAATGAATTTAAATCGGTGTCTTCCTCCACTGCGAGGAAATGGACCTCAAATATCGAGGAATACTCTTTCTAATTTTTGACTTGATATTATGGGTATCATCATACCCTCTTTTTTAGAATTGTTGCACTTTACCTCTTTTTTAGAATTGTTGCACTTTACCATTTGACAGATTGTAACGGTACGAAATTGTAGGGCCAAGATAACATTTTAAAATTATATTCTCTATGCATTCATTGTTCACCCTTGTAGAACCCCCGAGTTAGTCAACCAGATAGGCTGTGTTTATTACAGAATAAAACGTCTATGTTTTGTCTCCGTACTCAAGCAACGTAGACCGATTGTGAAATAACACCTAACTTCGCATCAGCCGTGAATCACGGAAAATAACACCAAGTTATGAATTGCGCCAGGCGGCAAGAACATTGCTAAACTTTCCGCCTACGCTAAGGCGCTCTTTCAACAACACCAATGGGAGAGCAGATTCAAGATCACGTGACCAGCTCTGTAGGTTCAGCTTTTGCGAACTAACGCCAGTGCTATTGTAACTCTCGGCCACGCGGCCAGCCCACAACATTTAAGTGCAAAAAGTTATGTCGGCCGACTTAATCATCTTCCAGAACGTGAGACGTTAATCAGAAAATCAATAAGAACCATGAGACAATAAACCGTAAAATCAGTACCGGTACCAACAGTGGCGTGAGTGCGAGAGAACTCAGAAATCGGTCAGCTAGTGAACTGGTGTCACGGTTATTACACGTGAATAATACGGGTGTGCATTGGAGTGAAACTATGGAAATATTATCAGGATGAGTACCACCTTTTAAAGTTCAATTATTATATTTCAATATTCGCTTTTATAGACACATTAATAAGAAATGGAGATCTCTAAGAGAGGGGAGTTTATTCAAACATTAAAAAGAGAAAGTGTGTGTGTGTGTGTGTGTGTGTGTGTGTGTGTGTGTGTGTGTGTGTGTGTGTGTGGTTATATACTGGTTCATTTTCAATTTTCTTATACGTATTTAGTAATGTTAATTATCATAGTATTTTAAAAACCAAAGTTAACCAAGATGCTGTCATTTGTAGAAGTAGAAGAAGGGGGTGATTTTCGATAAATAAAATCAGTATGTGTTTTAGACAGCCGAAAATGTGTTAGCGTCACCTTTGCCCATATCAAATCCAAATAATCCTTTTTGCAGCAGTTTCATCTGAACGACTCTTGGACCCTAATCCGAAGGTAAGAGAAAGAGATTGTAATATATTGGCAATTAATTAATATTGTCTCAAGATATGGCATTTTTGTATAGTTTTGCTCACCTTTCGATAAATACTCTTGATATACACTTGTTCCTCTAGTGCTTTTATTACTTTTATGGCACCCATATGGCCGTACCGAATGTGGTAGTCCAAGATCAGTTGTTCTTCTACAATAGACGGAATTACTAGCTTACATTCTCCAATGTTAGGGTTATTTTTAATGAATAATAAGTTAAATTCTTGGATTTCGTTGTCCATGACGTATTCGTTACTTAACTAAATATCACTATTGTTTGACGACTCGGAACACTAAGTTTTTTATAAGTAAAATCGTAAAGATTTACTTTACAGCCTAAACCGGCTTTCACCTTTAGAAGGTGTCTTGTTGTTGGCGACGGGATAGATTTTCGAAAGACCGATGCTGTGTATGTGTGGTAAGATGTGTTCGAATAATGCATGCAATTTGAATTGTGTCTGTTCGTTTAGGATGTCGTTTTTATTTGTTTTTGTGTGTTTGTATATTTCTAATTGTTCTAGAGTGTCTAGTTTTCGGCCTTTTGTGTGTACGTGTACGAAAACTAGACACTCTAGAACAATTAGAAATATACAAACACACAAAAACAAATAAAAACGACATCCTAAACGAACAGACACAATTCAAATCGCACGCATTATTCAAACACATCTCACCACACACACACAGCATCGATCTTTCAAAAATCTATCCCGTCGCCATCAACAAGACGGACAGCGCTACCTACGGCAGCCTCTGATGAAGCCTTCTAAAGGTGAAAGCGAGTTTAGGCTGTAAGGTAAATCTTTACGATTTTACTTATAAAAAACTTAGTGTTCCGAGTCGTCAAACAATAGTGATATTTATTAATAAGTTATCGTGTACTTTATAATACTGTACAATGAGTTCTTCTTCTTTCAATATTCTCTCTTGGATGCTCACTATTTTTGGGTCCACATTTTGCTGTTTGCTTATTTCCAGTGTTATTTTTTCCAGATCTGTTCTGTCCTTGATTATGTTATATACCTTGACTAGTTGTTCTTTCTCTCCCTCAAATGTTTGTTGCTGGATGCTGATACGGGATAATATATCCGCAGCTGTGTTTTTCTTCCCTGGTATGTATTCCCAGTTAATATGGTATTCTTGTAGTAATAAAATCCATCGGGTTAGTCTTCCATGACTGAGCTTGCATTGGTTAAGGAAAGATATGGATCTATGGTCACTTCTCACCGTTATGTTGTATCCTAAAATGTACGTCCTGAATTTGTTGCAGGCGAATACAACACTAAGTAGTTCTTTCTCCGTGACGTGGTAGTTCCTTTCACATCCATTTAAGGTTCTACTTGCAAAGCTTATGACCATATGTTGCCCCTTATCATCTTCTTGATATAATACAGCACCGATACTCACGTCGCTCGCATCACAGTTCATGAAGAATGGCTTTTTGAAATCTGGATGGTGTAAAATGACGGTGTTTAAAAATTTCTCTATTATTTGTTTAAATACTTCGTCTTGTTCGGCTCCCCATGTCCATTTATCTTTAGTGGATAACTGTTTTTTAAATTGTGCTGTTAGCTTGGAATAATTGTCCTGGAATTTCCGATAATAATTGCAGATTCCAAGGAAAGACTGTAGCTGTTTTTTGTTTTTAGGTGTAGGGAATCGTTGTATCGCTTCAACTTTTTCTGATGAAGGAGAGTTGCCTTCCTCTGTTAGATTAAATCCTAAAAATTGTACCTTGCGGGCTATAAACTTTGACTTGACCAGCTTAAGGGTTATGTGATTATCTGATAACTTTTTTAATACTGTCTCCACTCTAGCACAGTGTTCTTGCCAATTTGATGAGGTGATCAGCAAGTCATCTACATATACAGTAGTAAAATTAAGTACCTCTTGTCCCAATACCTGATCCATACACTTGACGAATACTGCAACCAAATTGATCAGTCCAAATGGCAGTCTTTTGAATTGGTAGTTCCTCCCATCAAACAGAAAAGCTAAGTATTTTCTACTGTTCGGATGTAGCTCCACTTGCCAGTATCCACATACTGTATCCCATGCGCTGATATATTTAGTACCATGTAACTTCTTTAGAATCTCTTCAATTTCGCCTGGGGATGTTCTATCATTTACAATCATTTTATTGATCTCTCTAGCATCGAGGCATATTCTTACTTTTCCATCCTTTTTCGGTATCGCCACTATCGGGCTGGTATATGGGGATTGGCTTAATTCTATTATATTGTCTTCCATCATCTGGTTGATCTCGGCCCTCACTGCATTCCTTTGCGAGTAGGCGATAGGGTATGATTTTTTCTTAAAATCAATGGGCTCTTTGAATATGATTTTACATTGGTAATCTTTTACCTTGCCCAGGGCATCAGAAAAAATGTGTCGATATTTATTGTAAATGTTTATGAGATCCTCTGCCTGGTGAACACTAATCTGTTGATCTCATACTTCTCGTTGGAATTGTCTGA
Source organism: Magicicada septendecula (assembly GCA_034769895.1). Classification (NCBI taxonomy): domain Eukaryota; kingdom Metazoa; phylum Arthropoda; class Insecta; order Hemiptera; family Cicadidae; genus Magicicada; species Magicicada septendecula. The sequence continues at coordinate 274,533,722 of CM068370.1, read as the reverse complement.
TCTCCTCCAGCTTGTTCGACCATAGTTCTTCATCCTTCCATTCATTTACTATTTTTCCATGTGATTGTTGGTAATAATTGTTTTGTAATATGGTGCAACAGTTGGTTATTGAACGTAAGTTACTACCCTTCACTATATTTGTTGTCCATATTCCATGCTCAGTGTTTAGTGATACTTCTCCTTGCCGCAGATCAATTATGGCAGAGTATTGTCGGAGTACATCACATCCAACAAGTATTGAGAATGGTAGGCCGCTGGCAACAAGAAAAGACATAGTGAATGTTAGGCCTTTACTATTAAGTTCCAGGGACACTTGTTTCCTGACAGTTTTGTTTTGTCTGCCGGTAGCACCGATGACGGTCACATTGTTTATTGGTAGAGTCGGTATAGGTACACTACTTTCCTGTTGTAGTCTGTTTAACTCTACTTGGTCAATTAAAGATATATTAGATCCAGTATCGATCATTAATGTTGACATAATTCCATTTATTTGGGCATTTACGTACACTATCTCACTGTTTCGGCTAGGCATTGGTTGATTACTTTCTTCAATCAACTCGTCTCTTATATTTTTTAGATAATTCGTTTGTATTATAGTGATTATATTTTCTGTCGTCTTACATTCCCCAAGAGATTGGTCCAGTGATGGGCTGTTCACAGTTTTCACTGACCTTAGGCGTTTAAATGAGGGCTGGCCTCATTGTCCCTAACTTCATTAGTGTTTAATGGTTGGTTAGTGATCGGCTCCTGTCGATTATTCCTGTTATCTACGTCGTTCCTGGTATTTTCTTCGAATGGGTGGCTTCTTGTGTCGGGTACCTAGTTAAAGTACGCTCGTCGATAGTTAGCTTGGGAATAGCTAACTATTCTCCCTGGACTCCATTGTCTTTGTCCTCTTACGTAATTTATCTGTGGTCGGTATCCTTGGTTGTTGTTATTATTAACGTTTCCAGGGCGATAATAGTTATTATGACCATTCTGTGGGTAGTTACCCCTGTAGTTGTTTCTGAAGTTGTTATTATTGTTCCCATTTCGGTTGAAGTTTCTAGGTATATTATTGCCCCGTTGGTTCCCTTGATAATTATTAGGGTTGTTTTGTGGTGGCTTGTTATCACCCTGTTGGTTTGGTGATGATGGTCCTTCGTTTATTCTATTACTTCTGAAGCTTGAGACTCGATTTTTCCTGTATTGCCACTCGTGCTCATGGCTCTCTAACAAATTAGCCATGTCTTGAATGGTCTTTACCTGACTGTACATCCGTGCTTTTTGTATGGTGTCATTGTAATGGTAGGACAATTGTATCACAAGACACTCTTCCAGGATGCGTGGTTCCAAATTTCTTGCCATGCAGATCTTTCCCAGGAAGAAGGATGTGAGAGATTGTCCATTTTGACTCTCATACCTCCCGTTGCTTAGGTTGTTGCGTACCATGTTCTGGGTCGATTCAGACCAGTATTTAGCCTTAAATTGGGTCTTAAATTCTTGAATGCTCTGGATGTCTGGTCTTGTGGCAGTCCACCAGTTGTCGTATGTTTCTTTGAACATTTCGTCCAGCATTCCTCTCACCATTCTCCATCCTCTCGATTTTTTATTATCAACTCTTCCACCCTCTTCAGGAATTCAATAGGGTTCCTTTTATAATTATGGAAGTTGATCGTATCCTTATTGTCCGTGTGAATGATATGGTTACTGTTACATGGCCGGTCACGCCAGGCGTCCACTTCTTCCCGTAATGATTCTTCTAGCCTGTGCATTTCGTCAATCCTTTGTTTGTTTTTGTCTACCTTGCTGTCTATCTTATTTAAATTGCTGTACACCCCTTCCATTCTTTCTCCCAGGTCTGTTCGTACAGTTGCTATCTCCTTCTGGTTCTCTTCCCGGACTAGATGTATGTCCTGGTCCATCTGTTCACATCTTTTGGCTGTTTCTTCGTGGCATTCCTCAGTTCTCCTTTTATTTTCTCCTTCGAGGTGGTTCATTTTATTGACTACTTCCTCATGGATTTCTGAAATATTTTCGTTGGTCTTCTCTAGTCTCTCCCACGTCTCCTCTAATTTCTCATTTGTTTCGGTGATCTGTTGTATGGTTTCTTCTCGATACTCCCTTAATTGTTGGATCACCTGCTGCTTCATCTCTTCCTTAGTTATTTCATTGATTTCGTTCAGCTGTTGTTGGAGGGTTTCGTTATTTCTGTAAATGGTTTGTCTCAATTCTTCTTTCTGCTTCTGAAAATTGTCGTTCGTTTCTTCTTTCATGCTGTCGAATTTATCGTTCATCTGTTTCAGACTCTCCTCGTTCTTGTCAAATTTCTCCTCCTGTTTCTTAAAATTTTCATTGGTTTCTTCCTTCTGCTTCTTAAAATTTTCATTGGTTTCTTTCATCATACTATTCATCAATTACATTAATTTTAGTACGTTCAGGTCTCCTCTAACTTCTCCCTTGTCACCCGCCTGTAGTTCCATTTCTTCGTCTTGGGTTGGTTCTGTTGTGGTTATTGCTGTCTCCACTTCTTCAATCGATGTTCCTTCCTCTTTTTCCCCTCTATTTTCTTCCATTTCTTTCTCCTTCACCAACTTTTTCGATAATCCTCTTGTATGCATCTTGATCTCCTTTCGTGACCGCCGCTAGAATTTCGTATCTTCCTTTCTTCTAGTCCCACCAGTTGGTCGCCAATTTATAATGGTACTTCTAACTCTTCCATGTTATGATGCCCCACGTTGGGCGCCAATTTACAATGGTACTTCTAACTCTTTGGCTAGTGTATTTTTAGCTATCGTTTTTTATTAATGACTAATTACAATTGTCATTCGATCAATACTAATAATTATTATTTACATTGGTTCTTTACCGGTTTCATTTTCTTTATTATATTTGATTACATTATTTCTCCCTTCTCTATTCTCTATGTCTTGTCTGTGTTTTCTTGACGTGTTTCATTTTATTTTCTTCATTGTTGGTTTGTTCCCTCTTTGTTTTCATTTTTCTTCTCCTTCACTTCTCATCCTGTTTACTTTCACATTGGTTCTTAGCTGGCCAATCTCTGGGGTTGGGTCAATGTTGTTTGTCTGTCAGTCTAGTCGTTGAGTTTTTTTATTGATCACTTTTGGTTTATAACTCTTTCTCCTTTTTTCTTAATTACTTTTTATATTTTTATTCCCTTCATTATTTATTTATTAAAATATATTATTTTTTAGCATTTTTACATACTTATTGTTATCAAATATGATCTGAATTTGGTGATGTTATAATATGTTTATTAATTAATCTTTGAAGGAAATAATATCGTCAGTTTATAGTGAGAGTTCAAAGTGTTATGAGAAAATTTAAAGAGAATTTATTTCATAAATTCGGTTAACTCAGCAATACTTATCAATCAGTTGATTTGAGGTGTGGTGTCATACAGTAGAAATAGGTTGGGTTCATCGATTGGGTCTTCAATCTTCAATCATCTTGGGGTTTAGGTACGCCTTGCTTCTTTTTCGTATTAGTTGATCGATTTTAATTAATTTGGGATTAATTAAGCTGGTCTGTTGCCTGGGTTGAATGTATTAGTCCCTCATCAGGTAGTTTGGTTCTTCGCTTCAAGAAATCTGGTTACTTTGACTGTTTTAAATAAAATTTGGGCCCTTTACGGCTTGGCGTCTCTTCCTCGTGAGCATCACTATAAGATTAACCGTTTCTAAAGGAATATTCATACCTAACGTTCAGCTGTCATGGTAACTGATTGATTCTGATTGGCTATGCATGACTTAAGACCATTGTTAGAATATTTGAATTTTTATTCAAAATGCTTAAATATCTTCTGATTGCTATTATTCTTCAGTCTTCTTATTTAAGTATGAAATATTATCACCACTGTTCGTATTATCTTTCAAAGATCATTTTGACATCCCACAAAGCTGGGTTTGCTGATTTTTGAACAATCATGTTGATATTATTTAATTACATTTCTTTCTTATTTTATGTCCTTAATTTAACATTTATCTCTTAATATGATCCACTAATTATCACTGACTAGTTACTTGCCTTTGATTTGCTAATATTATAGTTAATTTCTTACAATTTGTTGTTATTGATTTCTTACAGTTAGGCATTTCATAGGCCTAGGTAGTAATTAGTTATATTTTCTTACTTTATACAGATTACATATTATTTTACCCTTGTACATGTTTTGTTTTGTGTTACACATGATTTGTTTACTTGTTGAATGGTTTTGTGTCTGTTTTATAATAATTGTATGTTTTTATTAGTTTCCATATTATGGTTTGTCTATTGTTTTCTGACTGCCTTTTCAGTATTACTAGATTTATATTAATTTATCTTTTTTCTTATTCATATTTCCATGGTTTATAATTGGTTTATTACTTACTGTTCTCTATTAAATATAATATAACATTTAGGATTATGGTCTGTATAACTCTTCAGCCATATTCCTATACTTAAACTTAATCAAACAATTCTTTAACTGTTATTATACTACTCTTGTTTACATTTGTTACTTCTTACTTACTTCTAGGTGATAAACATCATCACACCATTTAAATTTACTTAACTGACTCTACCTTAAAACATAGGATGTTTATTGAATTTGTCTTTACATTCTTTATTATATTCTTTCTAAAATAAACTTTACCTTCTATCCATGGTAACACCAACATTTTGACTCTCCATGGGATTCCTTCCCTGAATACATTCCCTGAATGTATTCCTTATCTATAATTAATCTTACTACTAATAATAACAAAAGTCTTATTTAATAACACATCTCACCAATAAATCTTTAGTGTTCGTCACTGATTATTAGGTGTTCATACCTATCAATAGGGTTTCTATTTAATTTTGGGGGTTTTACACTATCACTTTGCACTTTTTATGTTTTATTTAAGCGTTAGTAGTGGGTATTACCTAACATCAAATTCTCTTTCTCACTTTACAATGTTCACTATCTCTCTACCTCTCACTTTACATTGGTTAATTATACTGTTAACAAGTTCATGTCATATTAGAGTGATTTATAATAGTTACTCTCTATTTATTTGGTTAGTGTACTTTGTTTGTCTCTAAGTTATTGAATTTAAACACTTATCATTTATAGTTGTCTTGATTGTTCATCTCTTCTTTCACAGCACTATCACTTTACTAAAAATGAACTTTATCTTGTGAAAAACTTACTTTTTTCGTCGGACGCGTTTCGGCTTAAGTATCCGCCTTCTTCAGCTTTTTGGTCAGACTGCCATCATTTCGTAACGGTTTTTGTGTGGAAGGTGTAGTGGGGGTGGTGTGTGGAGGAAGGGGATTGGTGCATGGGTTCAACTTGATGTTTGTTTTTTGTAAAATTGTGTCAAAAAGTGTATGTGATTTATATTGTAATTGATCGTTAAGTATGTTGTTTGGTTGTGTTGTGTGGTGTTTATATATTTATAAACAGTCACATACACTTTTTGACACAATTTTACAAAAAACAAACATCAAGTTGAACCCATGCACCAATCCCCTTCCTCCACACACCACCCCCACTACACCTTCCACACAAAAACCGTTACGAAATGATGGCAGTCTGACCAAAAAGCTGAAGAAGGCGGATACTTAAGCCGAAACGCGTCCGACGAAAAAAGTAAGTTTTTCACAAGATAAAGTTCATTTTTAGTAAAACTTATCATTTACATTGCTTATTTGGTTGATACTAATAATTATCATTTACATTTATCTTTTATTGGTTTCTTTTTCACTACTTTATTCGAGTGTAACATTTCTCCTTTTTCTGTTCTATATTATTTGTTTGTGTCCTTTTATCTCTTTTCATTTCATTTCATTTATATTATGGTTTTCACCTTCTCATCTGGTTTCATTTTATTTGGTCAATCACTGGTGTTGGGACTGGTTCTAGCTATTCACTTATTTTATTTGTCTTATATATCCTTTCACTGGTATTGGGGCTGGTTCTACTTATTCACTAATTTTGTTTGTTTTGATATGTCCTATCACTGGTATTGGGGCTGGTTCTACTTATTCACTTCCCATATCTATTGGGTTATTTTGGTTAAATCGCATTGTGCTACTGTTTTCAATGTTTGCTTCGTTGCTTGCTACATTTCTCTTCTCAGAGGTTACTTTTATTATTATTTTTATTTGTTTGATCGCATAATTATGTTAATTACCCATTCCTTCATCTCTGACTCATCCCTGTTTATTCATAGTGTTAATCATTTAGTGCATTATTCTTATCATGTTGCTTCATTAATTCATGTTGAAGATATGTACCCTTACATATTCCCTGCCACTAAAATTGATTATTTCAGCAAATATCGTTCAGGTGTTTGATTGAAATCATTAATCATTTATTTAATTTATTTCATTAATCACTTGTTAGTTTTGAGCTATCGGTTCTTAATGCTTTATTTAGTGTCAGTATTCTCCTTGATTTCTTGTATTATATTCTTGTTTAATGTTTTTTATCCCTTCAATATCTAATTCTCTAACATTTCTTCCCTAACATTATATTGAATCGGATCGGAGGAGGGTACTTTTGACTCCTTTTGCTCCGCCGTCAATTATACCATCTGGGTACAGAGGAACGTATTGTCTGCCCAGGCATATGATTGCTGGATCATCTACAGTCAATCATTAACAAAATTATATAAGTAGTCTTAGTGCAACTATAAATAAATATCATTATGGGATTCTTCACATTATTGTTATTTAGTTTATACAATACATTATTTCAAATTATAAGTTCTCTTTTTTTTCTTTTTCTTCTGACTCATACTCTTTAGCTCTTAGTGATACGATATTATTGATGGGTACGATATGCATGATATTATTATTATTAGTTTTTTATTACTTCTCTTTCAACACTAATTATTTATTAATCGGGTTCAGGATGCTTTTCTTGCATTTAGTAATATTTTTTCATTGAGGATTGGTTATATGTTCCCTTTCTTCTTTGTGTACTTGGGTCTACGATCTCATATGTATTTTTCTGATTATCTTTACTCACTATATAAGGTCCAGTGTAAAGTAGTAATAGCTTCTTGGCTATCCCTTCCATGGTACTTGGTAACTCTCTGTTTTTGATTAATATTTGCTCTCCAATCTGATATTTTAAGGGTTTTGGTTGTAATTGCTCATCTCGTTGTCTGATCTTGTCCGTCTTCTCGAGTATCTTGTTGTGAAATTGCACGTTATCGAATTGGTATTCTGCTCCATTGGGAAATTGGATTAATGAAGTAATTTCTCTTGGTGGCGGTCTTTGGAACATTGCTGTGTTGTTTCAATAAATTGGTGGTGCGATAAATTTATAAAGTTTTCGGCCATTGGTATGTATTCAGACCACTTACTGTGCTGGTCGTAACAGTATGTATGGAGGATTCTCCCCACTTCTCTCAAGATATCTCCTGTAGCTCTGCAGGGTTGCTGCTTGTATGGTACACTGATATCTTGTACGTTTTTATTCCGTGGTTTAGCAACGTGTTCTTCCATTTATTTCCCTTGAATTGCGTTCCATGATCAGTGATGATGCATTTGTGTGTTCCCACTTCACTAATGTATGGTACTAGTATTAAGTTTAATATTTTATGGGTAGTGGCGCGATTGATGGGGTAAAGCTTCGTGAACCTTGTGTAGTGGTCGAACACAATAATGAGGTATTTGTATTGATGCCTCCCTCCACTACGCGGAAATGGTCCGCATATGTCAACAAAAACTTTTTCCAATTTACAAGATGTGGTGATAGGTATCATGGTGCCCTCTTTTCTGTCATTGTTGACCTTCACTAGTTGGCAGATGTGACATTGTTTTATGCATTTCCGTACCTTTCTGTTGGCGTCTTTTATGTATACATGTTCTTGTAAGGCCTTTACTACTTTTAACGCACCCATGTGTCCATATCTCTCATGATAATCGAGAATTAGGTCTCTCTCTGTGGCTCGTGGTATGGCTATTTTCCAGGTGTTGAATTTATATTTGGTTTTAATGAAAAGTATCCCTTGGTGATTGCAGTAATATTGGGATACATGGTCGTCTTGGTCTGCTAACCGTTGTCGAATTTTATTCAGCTTGGGATCTTGTTCTTGTTGTTGTTCCAGTTCTTTCATGATGTTGGCCAAGTCAGTTCTGCTCTTAATAATATGGTAGATTTTAATGATAGTTTCCTTTTCTCCTTCGTACGTCTGGTCTTTAATGTTTACTCTGGACAGGGTATCGGCTACAACATTTTTCTTGCCCGGGAAAAATTTGTATTCCCAATTTAAATTGTATTCCTGTAATATCAAACTCCATCTAGTCAATCTTCCATGACTTAATTTACAATTTCTGAGGAATGATATAGACTTGTGGTATTTTACAGTCCTTACTGTAATCGGGTACCCCAAGATGTACGTCCTAAATTTTCCACAGGAAAACACAACGCTTAGCAATTCCTTCTCCGTGACATTGTAATTTCTCTCGCTGCTGTTTAACACTCTACTTGTGAAACTGATTACACAATGATTCCCCTCTTCATCCTTCTGATATAAAACGGATCCAAGGCTAACGTCACTGGCATCACAATTTAAGTAGAATGGCTTGGTGAAATTGGGATGACGTAACATTACTGACTCAATGAATTTATTTTTAATAAGTTGGAGTGTTATGTCTTGTTCGACTCCCCACGTCCATTTGTCCTTGGATGACAATTGATGTGAAAACTTGGCTGTTATTTCCGAGTAATTCTTTTGAAACTTTCGGTAATAATTGCACAGACCGAGGAATGATTGGAGTTGCTTCTTGTTTTTAGGTGTCGGAAACTTTTGTATGCATTCACTTTTTTCTTGTGATGGTGTTGTCCCATGTCCAGACAAGTTGAACCCCAAAAATTGTACTTCGTCAGCCAAAAATTTGGATTTTTCCAGTTTGAGGGTTATATTATTGTTTGATAGTTTTTCTAATATGTGCTCTACCCGGCGACAATGTTCATCCCAATTATCGGAATTTATTAAGAGATCGTCTACGAGAATGTCGTAAACTGTAGGGCATCCGGTCCAAGTATCTGGTACATAATTTTTACAAACACTGCTACCGAATTCACCAATCCAAAGGGTAATCTTTTAAATTGGTAGTTCCGCCCTTCAAATATCAAATATGAATGCCATGTATCTTCTACTGGATGGGTGTAACTCGACCTGCCAATAGCCGCAGGCAGTGTCCCATATACTGATGAATTTTGTCCTGTAGAACTTTTTCAGGATCTCTTCTATTTCCCCTGGGGATGTACGATCATTTACAATGTTTTTGTTAATATCACGGGTGTCTAGACATATCCTCACCTTCCCGTGTTTCTTTGGAACTGCTAAGATAGGGCTGGTGTAAGGTGAGTAGCTCGGTTTGATTATGTCTTCTTCTATTAATCGGTTGATTTCTGTTCTCACCGCTTCCTTTAATGAAAATGCGATCGGGTAAGATTTTTTATTAAAGTTGACAGGCTCTCGGAATTCAATTTCGCACTGATAATCTCTGACCTTCCCAGGTGTATCTGAAAATACGTGTCGGTATCTATTGTACACGTCTATAAGTTGTTCCGCTTGTTGAACGGTTAATTGTGCGTTCGTCTTTTCTCTCTGGAAAGTTCGGATTTCTTCGATTTTTTCGTGCCATAGTTGTTCATTGTCGGTCTCGTCACAAATTCCATTGTTAGGTATCTGTTCCCCAGCGTCTCGGTATTTCTGGATATGGTACATGGTTTTATTCGACTGTATTTCATCACTACTGGTTAACTCTGTTGTCCATTGCGAGTCACCCTTCTTCAAGAATAGTTTAGATTTACTTAGGTCAATTATGGCTGAGTACTGGCGCAGCATATCGCAACCAATTAGCATCTGGAATGGTAATCCACTGGCTACTAAGAATGTCATTGTTACGGTTTGTCCGTCGCTCATCAGTTCGAGTTGTACCTGTTTTAGGATGGTTCTATTCTCTCGTCCGGTCGCTCCTACAAGGACAATGTTGCTGATGGGTAATGTAAGTATTGTCGTCTTACTCGCTTCTTGGATTTTATGAAGTTCGATAGTGTCGATTAATGAAATGTTTGATCCCGTGTCTATCATTACTCGCGTTGGTACTCCGTTAACTTTCGTTGTGATATAAGCAATTTCACTGTTGTGGTTGTTATCAGATTGGTTATCTTTTTCCTCGAGCAATTCTTCTCTTATATTCTTTAAATAATTACTTCGTATGATCGTAATTGTGAGTTCATCGTTTGCTTGAGCAACGTTGCGATTTAACCCAATAGACTGGTTCAGTGAGGGTACAAGTAGATTTTTCACTGCCGCTCTTAGTTTAAAGCCGTCTCGGGCTGTTCGTCACGCCTGTCTTGTTGACTTGTTGGCTGACTTCCGCTTGTTGACGGTCGGGGTTCAGGCTGGTTATGATCTTCTTCATAGCGATCACGTCGGTATACTTCTTGGCTACAACTCCTGCCCAAATTGGTTCTGGTATCCCGTCCGTAGTTGCTGTTACTGTACCGGTGTCCGTAGGTGTTTCGGTCGGTACTTCGCCGTCCTTGATAATACGACCTGCTTCTCCCGTCATCTTCGGCCCTCACATAGTGTACTTGGCAATAGTTACGCTCTTGGTTATTTCGATTCCTATTGTCATTGTTATTGTTGTTGAAATTTGGCCGGTTGTAGTTTGAGTTACTCGGCCTCCAGGGTTGATGCTGTTGATTATTTGGCTGGTTGTATTGGTTATTTTGGTTGTTTAGCCGATTGTTGCTATTATACCCGTTGTTTGGTTGACTGGCCGGATTATTATTATTCGGTTTATTATATGATTCATTGGGGTGGTTGTTAGTATTATTATGGCTGTTATAGTTTGAGCGGTAATTGTTGTTATTGAAGAGGTTATTGTTCTGGAAGCTTTTGTTATCACCCCTATCGTCCCGCTGTCGACTCCTGCGATAGTATCGCTCCCTTTCATAGTCTTCTAACAGGGCTGCCATCGATTTTATTGTTTTGATCTGACTGCCCAATCACGCTCTGGAGACACCCTCTTCATAGTGAAAGGCAAGTTTTGTTACCAAGCTCTCTTCAGGAATTTTCGGCTCTAGGTTCCTTGCTAGATAGACTTTCCCCAAAAAATAGGCAGTGAAAGTCGTCCCTCTGCTGGCGTCATACCTGCCGAAACATATGCTATCTCGGACGATGTTTTGAGTTGCCTCCGACCAGTATTTCCTCTTAAACACGTCTTTGAACTCCTCGTAGCTCGTGAGGTCGTGTCTCGTAGCCGTCCACCAATTATCATTTGTCTCGGAAGTACTAGTCCAAGTCTCCTCGGATGATGGTCCACCGATTCTCCCGAGTCTTTGCCAGCTGCTCATCCACTCCCTCAAGGAATTCCATCGGGTTTCGCTTGTATTGTTTAAAATTGATGACCTCCCAGTTGTCCATATGTTGGAATTGTGATATTATGGGTGGTCCGTTATTAATGATTTCCAACTCCTCTCTGATTTTAGCAATTCCCCATTTCTGAATCTCTTCAATTTTATCCTGGTTGTTTTGACCTTGCCCGCGAACTTAGCTTACGGCGGTGTCGATATCCCGGCATTTCTCTCCGAAGTCTGTCCACACCTGTGTTATGTTTTCTTTGGTTGCGGTTCGTATGGACTCCATTCGAATCTGACTGTCTTCTTCAAAGTTAGTCATTCGGTTGCCGAAGTCTTCCTTCGTTTGTTGTAATTCCTGACTCGTGTTTTCCCATTTTCCGTTTATTTCGGAAATCTCTTGTCGGATCCCCATCATCTCCTCCTCAATCTCCTTATTCATCTTTTCATTGTCCTCAGCCATCTTCTTGTTCAAGACCTCCATATTTCTCTGGCTGTCTTGCTTCAGTTCGTCTATTTTTGTATTGTTGCTGTCCATTTTCTTTTTATTTTCGGCCATTTTCTGGCTGAGTTTTTGGTTATCATCTTTTAATGACTCTATATTCTTGTTGGTTTCTTCCGTTTTTTTATTCAAGGTTTCTTCTATTTTCTTCCAGTTATCTTCCATCATTATTCTCATCATTTCCATGAAATCTGCGTCCCCTGATTGTGTGGGTTTCTCCGGTTGATTCTCTGGCTGGACAGGTTTGACTGGCTCCCTGGGGGGTATCATTTGTTCGGCGTCCTCGACCAAAGTCACTTCCTTGTCGCCCACTCTAACTTCTTTTTCGGCCTCCTTCATCCGTCTCAGTGATGACGCCCCCTTATGCATCTTGTTCTTCTTTTTTCGTACTTGCCACTAGATATTATTCTTCTTGTGAATCTAGCCTCACTAGTTGGTGCGCCAATTTGTAAAAGAACTCTTATCTTCGGTGTTAAATCTCGATCTGTCGGTGCGTTTATTAAGTCACACGTTGGATGCGTGCAGTGTTACAAACGCTTTGTGTAGCCCGTGTGTCCTTACCTGTCCTTACTCACTAGTTATTTCTTCCCGATAGGCGCCAAATTGTTTTGCAGGAAAACAATTAAAAGATTCTATCTCAGTTGTTTACGGTACTGTAGTGTTTGATTCGAATTATTCGCCGACTGGTGGGAACTCGAATCTCGCTTGAGTGGAGGGACGTGTTACCAACATAAAATGTTGTTGGCTAATTCTATTCACTGCTACAGAACACAACATACATAATATACTTGAAATAATTACAGGACAGCTAGTAACGATTCACACTTATTTATTTGGCTTTATAGCTTATTAATTTTTAATAATGTTTGTACAAATGAGATAATTATAATAGTTTTTAGCCTCGGCAATAAATTAATTGTTCACTCAGCAGAAAGCAGGGTTGGTATTACAAGTTAATCAGACGCCATGATGGACACCGTCTTCTTATTTATACAAAAATAAAATTGCCAATGAATTCTTTTAAGTACGATAAAAAAGTTTAGAACAAGATAATTAAATAAAGTACACCACCTTACAATTGTGGTAATTAATTATGAAAGAGGATTACATTAAATTCAATTCTGTGGTGTGAAAAGTGTGTGCCAGTGTTATTCGTTTAATACATAGGTTATAATTCAGATACTTCGTATTCATAAATATGTTTTATTAATTAATCTTTGAAGGAAATAATATCGTCAGTTTATAGTGAGAGTTCAAAGTGTTATGAGAAAATTTAAAGAGAATTTATTTCATGAATTCGGTTAACTCAGCAATTCTTATCAATCAGTTGATTTGAGGTGTGGTGTCATACAGTTGAAATAGACTGGGTTCATCGATTGGGTCTTCAATCTTCAATCATCTTGGGATTTAGGTACGCCTTGCTTCTTTTTCGTATTAGTTGATCGATTTTAATTAATTTGGGATTAATTAAGCTGGTCTGTTGCCTGGGTTGAATGTATTAGTCCCTCATCAGGTAGTTTGGTTCTTCGCTTCAAGAAATCTGGTTACTTTGACTGTTTTAAATAAAATTTGGGCCCTTTACGGCTTGGCGTCTCTTCCTCATGAGCATCACTATAAGATTAACCATTTCTAACAGAATATTCATACCTAACGTTCAGTTGTCATGGTAACTGATTGATTCTGATTGGCTATGCATGACTTAAGACCATTGTTAGAATATTTGAATTTTTATTCAAAATGCTTAAATATTTTCTGATTGCTATTATTCTTCGGTCTTCTTATTTAAGTATGAAATATTATCACCACTGTTCGTATTATCTTTCAAAGATCATTTTGACATCCCACAAAGCTGGGTTTGCTGATTTTTGAACAATCATGTTGATATTATTTAATTACATTTCTTTCTTATTTTATGTCCTTAATTTAACATTTATCTCTTAATATGATCCACTAATTATCATTGACTAGTTACTTGCCTTTGATTTGCTAATATTATAGTTAATTTCTTACAATTTGTTGTTATTGGTTTCTTACAGTTAGGCATTTCATAGGCCTAGGTAGTAATTAGTTATATTTTCTTACTTTATACAGATTACATATTATTTTACCCTTGTACATGTTTTGTTTTGTGTTACACATGATTTGTTTACTTGTTGAATGGTTTTGTGTCTGTTTTATAATAATTGTATGTTTTTATTAGTTTCCATATTATGGTTTGTCTATTGTTTTCTGACTGCCTTTTCAGTATTACTAGATTTATATTAATTTATCTTTTTTCTTATTCATATTTCCATGGTTTATAATTGGTTTATTACTTACTATTCTCTATTAAATATAACATTTAGGATTATGGTCTGTATAACTCTTCAGCCATATTCCTATACTTAAACTTAATCAAACAATTCTTTAACTGTTATTATACTACTCTTGTTTACATTTGTTACTTCTTACTTACTTCTAGGTGATAAACATCATCACACCATTTAACTTTACTTAACTGACTCTACCTTAAAACATAGGATGTTTATTGAATTTGTCTTTACATTCTTTATTATATTCTTTCTAAAATAAACTTTACCTTCTATCTATGGTAACACCAACATTTTGACTCTCCATGGGATTCCTTCCCTGAATACATTCCCTGAATGTATTCCTTATCTATAATTAATCTTACTACTAATAATAACAAAAGTCTTATTTAATAACACATCTCACCAATAAATCTTTAGTGTTTGTCACTGATTATTAGGTGTTCATACCTATCAATAGGGTTTCTATTTAATTTTGGGGGTTTTACACTATCACTTTGCACTTTTTGTTTTATTTAAGCGTTAGTAGTGGGTATTACCTAACATCAAATTCTCTTTCTCACTTTACAATGTTCACTATCTCTCTACCTCTCACTTTACATTGGTTAATTATACTGTTAACAAGTTCATGTCATATTAGAGTGATTTATAATAGTTACTCTCTATTTATTTGGTTAGTGTACTTTGTTTGTCTCTAAGTTATTGAATTTTAACACTTATCATTTACATTGCTTATTTGGTTGATACTAATAATTATCATTTACATTTATCATTTATTGGTTTCTTTTTCACTACTTTATTTGAGTGTAACATTTCTCCTTTTTCTGTTCTATATTATTTGTTTGTGTCCTTTTATCTCTTTTCATTTCATTTCATTTATATTATGGTTTTCACCTTCTCATCTGGTTTCATTTTATTTGGTCAATCACTGGTGTTGGGACTGGTTCTAGCTATTCACTTATTTTATTTGTCTTATATATCCTTTCACTGGTATTGGGGCTGGTTCTACTTATTCACTAATTTTGTTTATTTTGATATATCCTATCACTGGTATTGAGGCTGGTTCTACTTATTCACTTACCATATCTATTAGGTTATTTTGGTTAAATCGCATTGTACTACTGTTTTCAATGTTTGCTTCGTTGCTTGTTACATTTCTCTTCTCAGAGGTTACTTTTACTATTACTTTTATTTGTTTGATCGCATAATTATGTTAATTACCCATTCCTTCATCTCTGACTCATCCCTGTTTATTCATAGTGTTAATCATTTAGTGCATTATTCTTATCATGTTGCTTCATTAATGCATGTTGCAGATATGTACCCTTACAATGTTGATGACATTCTAATACTATACAGGGGAAACAAAAGACAATTTGAACAGTTACTAAAGCACATAAACAAAATACATAAAAACATAACCTTTACTGCCGAATACGAACACAACAATACCATAAATTTCTTAGACCTCTCCATCACAAAGCTAGAACAAAGGCACAAATTCAGTATATACAGAAAACCAACTACAACTGACGCACTAATACACAACTCCTCCAATCACCCAATACAACACAAACTAGCTGCCTTCAGAACCATGATACATAGACTTAACAACATCCCCTTAGATGACAAAGACTACAAAGATGAACTAAACACGATAAAATATCTAGCAGAATATAACGGATATGACAGAACAATAGTCAGTAAACTCCTACACAAAACACAAAACAAACAACAGACAAAGACAGAAAACAACAAATTCATAACACTAACATTGTCACGTAACGTGTGTCCCGTGTTATAATGCCACATGTTGGATGCGTCAATTTGTCACGTGTCGCAACGTCCGTCTATTCTTAAACGTGTTTAAGTATACTGGGTGTAATGTGTCTTCTCTATCCGTCGTCGCTTTAGAACGTAACTTACGCAGATTTTATCTGTTGCGAACGTACGAATAACCAGGTCTCGGTGTCTTACCTGTTGTTCACTAGGGGTGTGAAAATCCCGGGTGGCGCCAAATTGTTTTATTAAAACAATTAAAAAAATTTTAAGTTTGTATGACCAGTGCCGCTCAGGCGGTTTGAAGAATTCAATTTGTTCCCGCCTCGCCTTGGCCGTCTGGATCGGCCAGTAGTTCGTTGCATTGGCTGTGCGATCGCTTGTCGTCAATACTACCTATCTGCTAAAATGTACACAAATTATTATCCACCTCCTAATGAAATTATAACACAGTAGTTACACTCAGTACTTATTTATTTTTTGTTAACGATTAATTATTCAGTTAATACAAATTATGTTTTCTTTTGTAATACGTTTGCACCGGTAGATTATATGAGACACATCTCTGGGGTTTGACAAATCGATCTCTGAACTTAACAACAGACTTTCAGTAATGGCGTGTGTTGAAATTATACACAAAATTATTATTGTTCGATCGTCTCGGGTTCTTGAGATTGTGTTAAAAGGATTATTAATGATTACAACAATAAAAATACACACCCTTACATCAATTAAACTTAAATAATATACTGTGTAGTTATAATTTGTTTATTGGAGTGTAGTAAAAGTGTTACAAGATATCGCTAACTAATGACAGGATAACTTTGCCAGTTGATAAATTTTCAGTGTCTTAGTTTTTTAATTTAATCTTTGAAAGTAATTATGTGCAGTTTAGCGAGAGTTCAGCTTTCAGTGAGAAATAATTAACATGAGTTTATTCGGAAATTTGGGTAATTTAATAGATACTTAACACTTCAGTAGACTGGATGAACTCATTTGATCTGGTAATAATGAATTAGGCTGCAATCATATTTAATTTTCAATTGTTCAGGGCTTCGGGCATCTTTTTCAAGTTAATCGGCAATATATTATTTTCTTTTTTCTTTAATTCGGCTTCGACATCAGTTAAATGGTTTCAGCCATCGTCTGCTTCCTCGGTGTTCACTTGCTAGTAATTTCATTTGATATTTTGATGTTTTAATTAACAATTTTGATCGTTCAAAAAACTGGCGTCTATTCAACAAGAGTGTCATATTACGAGTAAAGAAATCTAACGGTAAATTAGTAACCAAACGACTGTTGTCATAGTAACCAATTAATCCTGATTGGTTAATTCTGAAGTAGACTATTGTTATCAAATTTGAATTCTTATTCAAAATAGCTGTATATCTTCTTATTGATTATATTCTTCTGTCATCTTCCCTACATATTAAATATTATCACCACTGTTATTATTTCCTTTCAAAGATTAATTTGGTATCACATAATGTATGGTTTTATGAAATATCAATGTTTGTACATTTATGTTAATATTTGGTATTTACATTTCTCCTTTAAATTAAGTTCTTATTCTAATATTTTTCCTTTAAACTGATTTACAAATTATTCTCGCCTATTTACTCGCCTTGAATTTATTAATTTCCTGGTTGTTTTCACACAATTTGCAATTATTTGTTATTGACAGTTATACATTTCCTAGGCCTAAGTAGCCATTGATTATTTTTGCTTAATCTGTTCTAATTATATTTCATTTTATTACAACGTGTTTTGTACTGTTGTTATAATTGATTCGTTTAGTGGTTGTTGTGTCTTGAATTTGTTTGTGTTCTGATTATGTGTCAAGATTACTTTCTATATCTTAATACCTAAAATATAACAATTAGGCCTATGGACTGTAAGCTTCCTTCAGCCATATCCTATCCATAAAATTAAAATGAACAATTCTTTACAAGTTATTAGTTACTGTTGGTTTAACATACATTTCATTATTTTACTATTATTTTGAGCGAGAAACATCATCACTTCCTTCAAACTTACTTAATTTATTTTCCCTTATAACATAGGGTGTTTATTAATTACATTCTTAATTTCTTAATTCTTTACTAATCCCTTTCTCCATTCCATGTTAACACAAACTGTTTATCTTACATGGGCTTTCTCCCCTGAATAACATCGTATCCTTTATCTATCTCTACTTTAAATACTATTTCTAATTACCCTTAACTATATAATTTTTTTATAAGCTCACTCTTAAATCATTTATTGTTTCATCATTGATTTATTAAGTGTTTTCTTATCTATCACTATCTTTTTAATCATACTATTGTTTACAATATCTTTTTTCACCTATCACTTTCACCTTTAATTAATTGGTGTTTATCACTGATACACTCATTATTTTGGGGTATTTGCACCTTCACTATTATCACTTGTTAAACTTTTTATTTTAAGCATTTATTGGTGGGTAATCCCTATTATTATTTTTCTTTGTCACTTAGTTACTTTCATTATATTTCTCACTATCTCACTATCTTTACAAATTTTATTTATATCTAATAAGTTCATGTCTTTTTCTAGATTTCTTACTTACATATACTACTAATTCGTGGGTTAGTGTATTTTTATTTAACGGTTTTTTATTTATTATGAATTACATTTGTCACTTAGACAATACTAATATTTTTTTTTTATATTTGTTATTCATTGGTTTCGTTTCCTTTATGATATTTGATGGTATCATCTCCCCCTTCCCTATTCTACACTATTTGTCTGTGTTTTATCACCTTGGTTCACTTTATTTTCTTTATAGTTGGTTTGTTCCATTTTTAACTTCATTTTTCTTCTCCTTCACTTCCATCTTGTTTCACTTTATTTTGGTTATTATCTGGCCAATCTCTGGGGTTGG
Source organism: Magicicada septendecula (assembly GCA_034769895.1). NCBI lineage: Eukaryota > Metazoa > Arthropoda > Insecta > Hemiptera > Cicadidae > Magicicada > Magicicada septendecula. Next base: position 274,514,874 of record CM068370.1, on the reverse strand, counting down.
GTCAATGTCATTTGTCTGTCAGTCTAGTTTGTATTTTTTATTTAATAATCACCTTTGGTTTACTATTCTTCCTCCTTCACTCTTAATTACATTTACTATTTTTATTCTCTTTATTATTTATTTATTAAAATATATTATTTCTTAGCATTTCTTACATACTTATAGATATCAAATATGATCTGAATTTGGCGATGTTATAACATACATCAACAAACAAACTGAAAAAATAGCCCACAAAATTCAAAAAAGCAGGATACAGAATCTCTTACAAAACTACTAACAAAACAGAACACACACTATCAAAACACATACACAAAACACAAAACAAATTCAATCTACCCGGTGTTTACAAACTAAATTGCTCAAATTGCAACAAATTCTACATAGGCCAGACAGGACTTAGCTTCAAACAGAGATACATTGAACACACAAAGGCACTCCACTCCACTACAGAATCCACCTTTGCAAACCACCTCATCGAGGCAAACCACACATACAAAAACATCGACAATAACATGAACCTTCTACATGTACACACAAAAGGCCGAAAACTAGACACTCTAGACCAATTGGAAATATACAAACACACGAAAACAAATAAAAACATCCTAAACGAACAGACACAATTCAAATCGCACGCATTATTCGAACACATCTCACCCCATACACACAACATTGATCTTTCGAAATTCGATTCCGTCGCCCACAACAGGACGGACAGCGCTACCAGCGGCAACCTCTGAAGAAGCCTTTTAAAGGTGAAAACCGGTTCAGGTTGTAAGGTAGAACTTTATGTTTTTACTTATAAAAAACTTTCTGTTCCGAGTCGTGAATATAATAGTTGTATTTAGTTAAGTAACGGACACGTCATGGACAACTAAATCCAAGACATTCCAGATAGTATGGACCAGGGAAGGCAGTTCAGTTGTAAGTTGATTCAAGCTGAAGCAAAAACATGTGGTTTGAAGCTAAGTAACATTCCCAATTTATTGTAACAATAGAACAACTTAATTGATTGTTGAATCCTACAATTCATGTATAAGCTACAAGAAAATGTGTGTTACCAATAATTCTCTTAAGTATGTGTTCAGAAATATTCTCAAAACTACTGGAGATTTTTACTATTTCCATCATATCTATATTATCCATTAGAAATCTCTGCTGTTGTCATAGAACAAAGCTCGATATTGGGAAAAGGACCATTCTACATCGCATGAAGTCAGTCTGATATACTTAAAAAGAGGAGTATCACTTACACTTAAGTTTTCAGTGTCTACTTGCCGACCTTCTAGAACTTGGCAACTTTACTTATAATGTCAAATCCAGCGTTTTTTCAAAACACAGCTTTGAATTTATGTTTTAAAGTTTCCAATTTCAATCCTGTGAGAGAACTGATTTTGCTTTTGACAAAACATTAAAAGTTTCTATTAAGAGGTTTGTTCTTTTTTTCAAGTTTTTTATTGAATCACACAAGAAACTCAAATTAGCAGAAATATAAACCAACTCATTTCTTAGACTTCAGTCTTTTAACAGATTTCTAAGGATTACTTACTGTTTTGAAGATTTTTTGAACACTATCATGTAACACAATAACTGATGTACAATGACAACAAATTAGGTAATTAGCTAGTTTAGTGCTTGCAAAACGAACAATCGTCTTCCTCCCTTCATTGTGAGTACATCACTGTTTACAAAAATTTGTAAGAGTATTATTGAGTTGCCAATTGTGTTACTTAATCTTTTCTGTGGTAATAGGGAAACAAATTGTTAAAAATTTAAATGTTAAAAATGTGTGTTAATAATCTATTTATGGAAAGTATTTAATTATTAATCTAAATATAAAACATATTTAATTACATATAAAAATATTTATTTATCAAAAAATCCATTCTCTAGTCATCATTAAGAAAGCCATATAGCAGTAAAACATAGCAGTAAAAGTCACTTCAACTTCATAATTTCCAATGGTGCATTCTCTTACAATACCAATCACAAAAACTGCCCATCTTCTAACAAAATTAATGCCATTTCTATTCTTTATTCCACAAACAACGTAGACAGCAAATCTATATTTAAAATGATGGCTACACTTTAGACATATTTTTAACGAGCTATGTGATACGTTGGTAATTCTATAATGAGTATATAGAGGCCACACAAGTTTAAGCAGTGAAAATTTTGTTTTATTTCCCTATTTGAATAAACGTTTCTAATTCATAAGATTTTCATAAATTTTAAAATTCATCAAGATTTTTAAAAAACATAAACTTGTGATTCAAAATTGCTGAAGAATTTGTATAAAATGTGTTAGGTTGGGCGGCATCCACACATCTGAAAAGAAATAGTTGAGTTGATGTAATCATTGGTGATGTGGACCTAACACCTTCAGGAGTGGACCAGACTTTTTGCTTTCTCCCTGATGGTAGAAAAACAGATTGTACATTTTAATGTTTTTCATGTTATAAGCTACCTCTAAAAGAAACATTACCGATACCTGGTTCTGATTCAAGTGGTGGTTCTTTCTCAACGCTGAAATACTCAAGAACTCTTTCTACAGAAGTCATCTGGTTTTCCAATTCTGCAGACTGGCGCATTCCCCATTGGAACATTCTTGTCATACTAATGGATTGTGTTATTGCCAAACCCACATTACCACCATATGTACCTTAAAATACAGAATAGATTATATACTGACCTACGACATAAATGTACCAGTGACAAAAATTACTATACTGTTATATGATTGTCATTTATTTGTGTTCTTTACTTTGAAACAAAATAACAATAACAGTTTAGAATTTGTTAGTAACATAGGTATCACTAATTTATGTGATGACAAAAATGTGTCATTACTACATAATATCACTATTCCATTCAGTTTTTAAAAATCCAGTACCCATTAGACTTAGGTAATTATTCTTACAGTTGTTGTTTTATTATAATGTTACATTCAAAGTAAGGTGACAACCTTAAGTAGGCCTACTGACAATCATGTCTATGGTGGTTGCTATTGGTTTTAACTGATTTTAACACACATTTTAATATATAGTTATGGGTGATATTACATTCAAGAACAGTCAAAGCTCTGCTACATTTTGATACAACTATGGGACAATGCAAGAAACAGGCAAACAAATTATATTTGCATTTTTTGTTTTTATATGCCACTAGGTCAGAAAATTTACTGCTTCAAAAACTTGAGTCATAATATTGCTTAAAATAGGCCAAATCCTACTAGCAAATCGCTAACAACTGCCTTCTCTGAACAAAGATCTTTCTAGTACCAACTTTAATTTTATGAAATTGAACATTAGCACTTTAAGATATAAAGATATTAATTTTTTAACCAGGAAGTACATGTGAAACACACATACATATATCTCTAATGTCATATGTAACATTTGAATGAAGCACAGTACTAACATTAAGCCAACAGGTGAATGTAGAGTTCAGCAGATGAAGTTGTTGAAATAATAACAAAGCTGTACAAATGTTACAAAAGAAAAGTTGATATGGCCTTTGAACACTTCTGTGCCGAAGAATATGAAATCTTATATTCTTGGGTTTTAATCACAGAAAGAAGCATTTAACTACAATGTTCCTGTATTCTGTAGCAGGCATTAGGCTATAAATAGTAGCTGGCTTATACCATAAATTGTAAAATGATTTTAATTGTGAGACTTGGTTTTATAGTGTAAAAAATCAGAAGCATTTCTGTCCTTACTAAAATTTAATCATGTGATAATTTAGTATTATTGGTGTAACGAGAACTGTATCGAACAGCTGGAGAATTATCCTTCGCAAGTAGACCAGCTACATAGATCGCCTGGCCAAGTATTATTTCAGAGACGGTTTGCCAGTTTAGGACAAACAGGGTTAAGGAGGGGCAGTGTAACGAGAACCATATCAAGCACCCTAGGACTTTCTCCACCCGTCCCTCCGTAGTCAAGCAAGTGTACTTCAGTCAAGCCCATACCATAATCAAGTATGTTCCAGAGTCCTCTTGAAAACACTTGAAATATGCATTAGCTGACAAACTACATTAAAGATGAAAATTTTATAGAAGGTGTGCGCTATATATAAAAACCCATAGCAGCCAGCTTGTGAGTTAGTTGTGTTGAGTGATTTTCCATAGTGCGGATCGACTGGTGGTTGAAGTATTGCGGCGAAGTGTTACTGTGTTATAGTTAGTGTGGAATTCTATTAGTTGACATTATTATTGTGTATACAAATTTAACTTGAATTATTGTACAAGAAAAATCTTGTTGCATAACTTGTTGATTACAAATTATTAATTGTGATAATTAAAGCTGGAGATTAGTGACTTCATTGGTGTCTGTATTTTGTTGTCCACTGTACCATATGACAATCAGTGAGACAGTTGTAACAATATAGTGAATGCATTCCTATCTGTTAATATTAACAAAATATTTTTTTAGAACATATTACAAAATAATATAACTAAATAACAAATAAAGTACCCATAAAGAGCATCAATAATACTTACGTAAATCTAAGAAAAGAAAACTGAAGGTGACAAGTGATATATAAGCAATGCACACCAAATCTAGCCATAAACCAAATGCACGACTGGATGCTATGAAGAAATACCAAGCAGATGAATGGAGATCCTAATAAAAAATACATAAGTGTTGTCAGTAAGTAGTTTAATGATCTTAAGTACTCAACAGATATACTTAATAGTGTCTTTTGAAATGAACATGTTTGACAACTGATGACTGGTGTACCAGTACTATAATTTATATAATATACATTGTATGGGGAAAATAATTTTTCACATTCTTTCCATTGTTAATGGAGAACTTAATAGACGTTACTCATTCATTTTTTTTTTAAATTGTGTATGTCTTATTCAGTTATATACATTGTAACATGACCAAGTGTTACATAACCTAGACATATACCCATAGAATTAATAAATACATGAAGGTAATGTAAGTAGATAATGTAATGATGAAAGTAGTGAAGAAGAGAAGGACCATCGAAGAAGAAAGAAGAAGAAGTGCCACAAGAAGCAGTAAACAAAACACTGCTTGACACTACAACCAATACTATAACTGACACACACTAATGGACAAGCTAGAATCACTTTAAGCTGTCAAGCGAGTCAGTGAATAACTTGAATGTAATTTCACATGTTAATAGAAATAATCAAATAACGAACCGAATAATATAATATCAGCAACAGTATTTGGCTGAGAATAAATCAACAATGACTAGTAACTATTAATGCCTATAACTAAGATTAGCAATGGCCACAATATAAAATTGAAACTGTATTACAATCTCGAATGTACTTATAGTAAGTAAAAATAATTGTAAGAGGGAACCTTATATAAGTAAGTTACCTCACCAATGTACCAAATGTAACAAATGAACATTATTAAGGCATAAATCCTATGTAAACGGTATGCCTAGGCAACGCCTAAAACGAACGATTGTCAGTAAGGTGATAAGTAGAAAGGACTACTAGTGTAGATGACATACGCTGAACAATCATTATACCAAGTGTAGCAATAAGCATTATTAATGTATTATACAAGTAATAACTCAATCATTAATGAGTAGCATAGAGCTAAGTAGTGTAAACAAAATGTCATTAGGAAGTAAGAATAGTTCATAGCAATGTATTACATCAGTAAGTTAAGATTTAATAATTATATTCACTAAATAAGCATAAAGACGGATATGTTAGTGTTCCAACACAGACGTTTAAGTGAAACGCTCTGTGAAACACAGATAATTTGTTGATAAGAGAGAATCATAGCCGGCGTCGCTAGCAGACGACAGCGCTAAACCATATACCTGAACATTATTTATTAAAAAATGTCAGTGAAAGTGTAAATAAACCAGTGTCAAACTATATCAAATTGAAGAGTAAAAAATATCCTTTAATTTGATAGCGATACAACCACGATCGCAACTATAATAAGTGCGTGACATGCATTAGCATCATTTGTAAATAGAAAGTGAAAAATTCGGTTGTTAATAACAACAACAACGACAGCTGTCAATCATTTCAGCAAAAAGACGGTTAGTGACAGTTGGAAAACAATGCGTCATTTTCGTAGCGTCTGGTTAAGCCAATCAGAAAATAGCTTACTAAATGAAACAATCGCCTAAGCCTCATCAAAACAGGGGGTATATAACGGAATGCAGGTAATTTCCGTTAGACACTTTTGACAGTCATCGAGAGTGAAAGGTGTCGCTCGTCCCATCAAAATTTTTATTAACTTATAGCTTCATGTATCAGTGCGTCCATTGAATCATTTCGGCAACATAAAGTAACTACAATACAGTCTACCTAGAATCAGTGCATCGATGTGAAGTATTTATTTTATTTAGTGCGGGATATATCAAACAGGAGAAAATAATTAAATAATATTATAAAAGGTCCATTTTAGTCAGAAGCGGACAAATATTCTCTGTTCAAGTGCGTGTGTAGTGTACGCCAGGGTCATTACAATCCGACCACTGGAGTGTTTAATTAAATTTTAATCTAAAAGATTAAAATAAAGAGGTAAAATCGTGACAATTTACTCCATTACTCTGAGTGCACTGATATATATATTTTTGTAAACAAAATTTGTACTGACGCATAAAACCAAAACATTTTCTGTATTACACAATGACTGAATTTATTTAGTGGATTTGTCAATCCTGTTTAAGAATGATGTTAGTCTTAAGTGGTCTCACTATATAACTTTTGTGAATAATTAAGCAAGCGTGACGAACGCCTAACCTATAAATAGGTTTGATTTTTGTTAGTAAACAACAAGGCATTACTAGTCAATATTGTTTTATGAAATAATTAATTTCTGTGTAGGCATGAGCATTCTTTCTTGTGTTTCAAAGAATTTACACCCGAGATGTAAATAAAATTAATGTTTAAAGTAAAGTTTATCTGGACATAACCAGAACTGTTGTTTATGCTCTGAGCTAGTATAATAGGGTAAGTGAACGAAACAATTTCAATTGTATATCAATGTATTTTCTTAATTATGTTTGTTTGAATTCATCATCAAGAGTACAAATAAAACCCAGCTATTAGCAGCATAACTTTGACTTAATTTATTTCAAAAAGTAAATAGAGAATTAATTCAAAATAATCAAAGTAACTTTTAGTAGAGATCATACGTTGTTGAATTTGAATTGCCATAAGGGTAATAAAAACAATTTCAGCTCTTAAAGAAGAGAATTATTAATTATTTAATTCTATTAATGGGTTTTACACGGGATTTTCCCGAAATAAACCTGTGTGGCGCCCATTATTAAAGAAGGTAACCTAACCTTGTAAGTAAAGCAAGCTGGTTTTGTAAACCGTCTTGGCAGCTTATTAATTTGTTAAAAAAGTGAACTTCCGAACTTCCAGAATCACGACCAGGTACGTGGAAGTGTATTTTATTAATTTTATTGTCCAGACGCGACTTGACTTTACATACTTAGACGACTGTCAACCTGGAAGAGGAGTTTCGCTGCCAGAATCAACGCGACGGCTACCTTCATCAAGCGACCAGCTAGTACGCTTTATTTATTGAATTAAGCAATGGTATAGTTCAAACAACATTACTGCAATCATTTTTATTTAAAGGAGTTCTTTTAAGAAAATTATAATTTTGTCGATTCATCATAACTTGTAACTTTAATTTTCAATCGTAAACTTATAACACACTTTTGAATTCAAATACTACATTTTAAACACATTATATAAACCATTTAATTGAGAGGAATCTCGAGGAATATTACAACATATGTAGTGCTCCTCAAGATTACCTGCTACATGTGTTATTAAATATGTGCAATTTTTTTAAACTGTATGAAATATTGAGCAGATTGATTTTAAATAATAACAAAATCATGTAGCATGACAATAAAATTGGTGAACACAGTGCAGCAGTATGTCTATTTGTCAGGAACATAGGATTGGGCAGCAGTCAATCTGGTCTACTATATGTAAGTGCTGAAAAGGCTATGTGAAATCATATGAGAAAGATCAGAACTTTTTGTTAGTAACCTATGGATGAATCATGCAACTGTGGCCTTGGTCACATTATCTGTTAGAGTTTTTGGTGAGAAAAAAGTCCATTATGTTGGAAGACCTATTCCTATTCACTATTCCCCAGATCTGGGTCCAGAGACATGACTTCCATCTTCTTTCAAACCTAAAGAAAACGTTGAAAAGGATGTATGTGATGATTCCACAAAAGCAGTTCCAGAGCTGCTTCGAAGGGTGAACCAGGTGCTGGCATCGATATATAGTTTTTCAAGGAAATTATTTTGAAGGAAACCTCAAAAATGTTTGACAATAAGGTTCACAGACTTTGTTCAACAAATGTATTAACTGTATTGTCAGACCTCATATTTCATCACGTTGTATATGTTTCATCTGTATTCTAAGCATTCACATGGGTTTTTATATAAACATACTTTTTAATTCTAAAAACATTACAATAATGTTGTATAATGTTTTTCAATAGATTATGTAACTTTTTTAAAATTATTTAATATAATTTATAGATTATTTAATTTGTTTTGTTACATTTGCTTATATTAATTTATATAGCTTGTACAGTATTTTTACATGTTTGCTTGAACACGTTATATAAATTTATTTTAGTATTGTACTAATTAAGGAATATTTTAGTATAATATAAATTGTAGTAATAAATTTATATGTGCTCAGAAAGCCTATAAATCAAAACACACACACACACCTCGTTTGTTAATCATTTAATCCTATATAGCCCAGTGATTTAAGTCGTTCTAAGGACCAAATTGTCCCAAAAATCCTACTGATCTCGATTTTTGTATACAGGTTTATTTCGACGTACTGAATAATGTGTGAAAAGCCACAATGCCAATCGTGTATGCTTCTTGAGTTATTAAAGGTCAAAAGTCACAAGAAATGGTTTTTTACAAATATCTTGCTTCCTATTGGTCGGACGACAATAGAGGTGGATATCAAAATTGTAGATCTCACTATTGTCTATAAAAAATGTTGTATACAATTTTTACGTAAAACCAACGGTTTATCAAATAATGCACATCTTAATTTTGGAGCAAAGTATATACTCCACTCTTTATATTCTATTCGCTCCGAGCCGATGCGTATCACGTGACTACATTCTCTACCTTCCTTGTTTTCCTAGGACATTTCATCATTGAAAAGCATGGAGAAAAGGCAATAATTGAAAAATATACCAAATATATAAATGTAAATGATAAAATGAATTTCATATTTATGTTCATTATTAAATTTACTTCATATATTACAACTTTGGTAAGTAAAATTATGAATAATATTTATATAAAGAACATAAAAAAATACAATTTAGAGGCTATTCGCTCCGAGCCGATGCGTATCACGTGACGTCACGTGACTACATTCTCTACCTTCCCCATTTTCCTATGACGTTTCATCATTGAAAAGCGAGGCCGACGAAAAGAAGTCTTTTTCGTCAGCCTCAATTGAAAAGCATGAAGAATAGACAATTATTGAAAAATATACCAATATATAAAAGTAAGTAATAAAATGAATTGCATATTTATGTTCATTATTAAATTTACTCACATATTATAACTTTTGTAAGTAAAATTACCACACAACTAAAATGACACATTTTTTCCAAATGTTTCATATAAACGGGTGCATTTAGCATCCTGAAAAAACAATACATTCTCCCAACATGAGAAGGTACGTCGATTCACGATCCCTACCACGCATCGGCTCAGAGTGAATACAGTTGTATACTCCATTCTATACATTATATATTATGTGTAGTATTATATAGTGTGTTTAAACATTATAGTATGTTGTCCGTGAGTAAATGAAGAGTGAAATATACTTTTTTACAGGGAACCTGGACCCTTACTAGCCTAACAACTTGGAGTTGCAGCTGTTGATCAGTTTGACATGTTTTCAACTGAAATAGACATGTAATATTGAGTGTTGTGTAATTTCAAATCAACTATCGATGGCTGCAGTACGTACACGCTCTTTTTCATCGCAGTTATTGGTCGGTTTATCTGTATTCCTTCATAGAAGATATGGCTCCAAACGGCTTTCAGATATTTTATCTAATATAGGCTTTTGTGCTCCATATAAAGACGCCGTAAAGTATGAAATATCAACCGTTTTTCATCCTCAACCTACAATTCAATCATCAGAGTCAGGTGCTCTTGTTCAATCCACCGCAGACAATGCAGACATTGATGACTCAGGACATGCACGATGAAGACGAAAGGGAAAATTAATTAATAATAATAATTAATTGTATTAATTAATTATATTATTAATAAACTAAAATTTGTTTTTAATTATTAATGACATAACTCTGCATAACATGGATTAGGCCTACTGGGGAAACCATGTAAAAATGCGTCTTGCATTCTATCTCGAAGGGGGTGCAGAAATGAATGCATTGAGAGGCTTTGATATTTTCTCTGTGTTATTTCGTGGAAACGGCTAGTTTTACATGAAAATTGCATATGATCTTTTTTATAGAGAATATTGAGGTCAACAATTTTGATATTCATCTCTATTGTCATCCGACCAACAGGAAGCGAGATATTTGCAAAAAACCATTTTTGTGACCTTTGACCTTTAATAACTCAAAGACGCGTGCACAATTGGCATTGTGACTTTTCACACATTATTCAGGACGTCGAAATAAAGCTGTATACAAAAGTCGAGATCAGTAGGATTTTTTGGGCAGTTTTTTCCTTAAATCGCTGGGCTAATACTGGTCTCTCCACTCTTTCTGTCTCAACCAAAAGTATTATATGAATTATTTTAGTATATTTAGTATCTTTTTTAACTTTCCCCACCTTAACTTTTAAAATAATCGTTTCATTAATTAAGATGTTTTTATGTTTTTACCTGATGGCTATCAAATTCCTTTGCCAATATATTCTGTGCTTGGAATGCTCTAATTGTTGTTAGTCCTTGCAGAGAAGCATTTAAGTGTGAAAATACTGGACTTTTTGCTATAAAAGTATTTGAAGTCATAAAAAAAATGTAAATAAATGTAAAGCTTATAATGAAACATAACACTCATAACTTTCATATAAGTATTAGATATTAATTTTCATCTAATTTTAATTTCTTTTTAATGATATACTAAGTGAAGCTACCAGACATTTCAAGTGCTTCTGTTTATTAATGCTGACACTATGTTTAATTAAATTATAGCTGAAGTTTTTGAGTGCTATTTTAATATGCAACTGACTTATAATACGCTTGTGTAGCTTTGCAGATGAAATATGTATTGTTCTTAACCTGTTGCTTACATTGGAGAGATTTGATATAAACTTCTCGTGACCATGATATAAACTTCAACAAAATGCAGGCAACAGCCAGAGAAAATACAATTCATATATAACTGAACTTATTAATTTTGTTTTACTTCATTTATATTTCTTTAAAAGAAGAAAATTTTGGTAATTCAAGCTGACATTAGCAATCAGCGTCTCTAAAAACATTCAGTCAAAATTATACATACATTATTTTTCACTCTCTCTTCTTTTTCCCTCCCTCACCCCAAGATTAATACAGATAATGCTTACTAACTCCCTCAAGCCTCTTGATACTCCGAGATGTGCACAAATAGAATTTCCGTAGGTGGTAGAAAATTACACTTATCACACAAGTTGGTATTAGCATCAGTGGATTTATAGCAATGATTACAACAACAATACCAACCATAGAAAGGCAATCCTGTAAACAGTAGCATTCATTGGTACTTATAATAACAAAACCAGAGAACAAATAAATACTTTCATATTCCATATATTGACTTTATTTATGTTAAATATCATCAACATAATAGAACTAATAAATCTACATACCATCATCTAAGAAGTTACACATAGTACATGTAAATGTAACATAGAAGAAAATGTCTTATTATTCAGCAGCTAGCAAATAATAAATATCTTCTTATAAAATATCTTCTTAGCAAATATCTGTAAATATCTTCTTATAAAAATGAGGCTCTAGTTTGTTTAACTTTAAATATTTAAATTTTGTCAAAAAATTTGTTTAAGATAAACACTCATTTTTATCAGAAAATTCATACTAAGTCAAATGAATTAAGTACCGGTATTCAACGTCTGGACTGTAGAACCACAATACAAAATAAACTAGTCAATTATCTTAGCTATGGGTTTGCAGCCATTTATAAATAATAAACCTCTTTATAGAATATTGAAACTTTCAACTTGTGAAACTTACTTGTCTTTTCTTCTCGTACGCGTTTCGGCGTGGTGTTCGCCTTTGTCAGCTTTGAGACAGACTGCCATTAACTTGTAACGGTTTTTATTTTGAAAGGTATAGTGGGGGTGGTGTGTGGAGGAAGGGGATTGGCGCGGGGATCCAAATTATTGTTAGTTTTATGTATAATTATGTCAAAAAGTGTGTGTGATTTATACTGTAATTGGTCGTTAAGTATAAATCACACACAATTTTTGACATAATTATACATAAAACTAACAATAATTTGGATCCCCGCGCCAATCCCCTTCCTCCACACACCACCCCAACTATACCTTTCAAAATAAAAACCATTACAAGTTAATGGCAGTCTGTCTCAAAGCTGATGAAGGCGAACACCACGCCAAAACGCGTACGAGAAGAAAAGACAAGTAAGTTTCACAAGTTGAAAGTTTCAATATTCTATAAAGTTTAGTGCTGTGAAAAAAGATGATGAACAATCAAAACAACAATAAACCTCTACTTAACAGTTTGTAAAGGACCGAGGCGTACCATGTGGCTTTTGTGTTTAGTGTGACGATGCAACACCATGTTTAGTTGTGAACAACATGACGACAACCGCAAGTTCAGTATCCACCTGCTATTATCACAGTCGGGTACTCAGTTCTGCCTCACAATGCTGAGTGCATGCTGTATGAAGCCTCCACTGGGAATTAAACCTGGGACCATGAGCACATGAATCGCCTGTGCTAGCCACTAGACCACCTGGAGGCTCTTGCAGTCACTATGTTATAATGATACACTCCTAAAGTCTCAACCTGGTTGTTCTTAATGTACTGACAGATAAAATTATTTTTGTTTTTAAGTTAATCTTGGTTCTAATAAAGATTATTACTATGCATACTAAAAGTGTAACTATTTAAATGGCAATATTATATTTTATTTACATTCAGAAAACATTTTTAAACTTTGTACATAAGAAAGTTCAACATTGACTTCCAAAAATATCTATTAATATACCGTATCCATTTAAATATACCTTTGTGAAAAGGCACTTGTATATAGGAGCTTGTAGTTGTGTAAAACTCTAAAGGACAGCTATTTGTCTCTGTTGTATCAATAAAAAAAAAGAAGAAACCATAAGCTTATATTATAATATTCATATAAATTATGATAGTCATAGTTAAATTAAAAATTGTATTCTTGGATTTTGTTGTCCATGACATGTGACCGTTGATTAAATAAGACATTGCTTCAAACAGAGATACATTGAACACACAAAGGCACTACACTCAACCACTGAATCCACCTTTGCAAACCACCTAATTGAAGCAAACCACATACACACAAACAAAATAAAACATGGATATCCTACACATACAAACAAAAGGCCAAAAACTAGACACTCTTGAATACCAGAAATATACAAACACATGAAACGACATCCTAAACGAACAGACACAATTCGAATCATTCATACTATTTGAACATATCACACTGCATGTGTGCGCACGCACACACACACACACACACATAAAACATTAATCTTTCAAACAATGGCACCGTCACCAAGAACAAGACGGATAGTGCTTCTAGTGGCAGCCTCTGACGAAGCTTGCAATAAGTGAAAACTGGTTCACTTTTATTTTACATTTTTACCAATTAAAAACTTAGTGTTCTGAGTCAGTATTAATTAAAAATTGTATATTTGTAAGAAGGACTGGATTCTGTAAATCATATTCATATTTCAGCTGATCTGATATTTAAGGAAACAAATAAGCATATTATAACATTGCCAAATGCCGATCAGATTTGATGACTATAAGTATGTATAAAAAATGCTAAAAATAATATATTTTAATAAATAAATAATGATGAGAATAAAAATATAAAATGTAATTGAGAAAGAAGTAGGAAGAATTATAAACTAAAAGTGATTATTAAAGAAACTCACAGACTAGACTGACAGACAAACAACTTTGACCCTACCCCAGAGATTGGCCAGATAAGAACTAAATTAAAAGTAAACAAGATGAGAAGTGAAGGAGAAGAAAATTGAGAACCAAGAGGGAACAAACCCACGATGAAGAAAATAAAATGAAACAATACGAGAAAACACAGACAAGGAATAGAGAAGGGAGAAATAATATAATCAAATATAATAAAGGAAACCAAACCGGTAAAGAACCAATATAAAAAATAAATGTTAGTATTGATTGAGTGACAATTGTAATTAGTCATTAATAAAACACGATAGCTAAAAATACACTAGCCAAAGAATTAGAAGTACATGTAAGTTATTAATAGAGAAAGACATGATATTAATAAGTACCGTATATATAATATGTGTAGAGAAAGAGAAAGATATTGAAATAGTGAGAAGTAAACGGAATTTAACATAGTGAAAGTGAATTTACCCTAAAGTGAAATGATAGAAAAAGAAACACTAAGTAAATTATAATAAACACAACATAATTTAAAAGTGCAGGTGAAGAGTAAATAAAAATATTGTCAATGATAGCCATAGTAAAAATAGTGAAAGCTAAGATAAACACTTAGTAAAAATAACGAACACTAAAGGTTTAATAGTGAACAATAATATTTAAGTAAGTTGTTAAGAATTGTCTTTAAAATAAACCAGTAATTAAGCAGTAATGAACACTGAAGAGTGATGTTAACTGGATTGATTAGAAAAGAATATTGTTATAGAGTTTAAAAGTATATAGTAGAATTTAAAGGTGAAAACCATTTGAAAATGTAATCAGATAGTGTTAACATGGAATGGAGGCAAAGAGTTTTTATGAAATAAGAAGTTTTAAACAGTCAATAAACACCCATGTTAGAAGGGATGATTATTGAATCAAATTCGAAAGAGGTGATGTTGTTTACCACCCAAAAAATAAAATTAAAGGTAATGAATTGTACAACAATATTAGATATTAAGTATTAAACAGTTGTTTAAACAAACTTATGAATAGGATATGGATGGGATAATTATACCCACCATAGACCTAAATGTTGTATTTTATATGATGAAAAAATAGTAATTAATAGCCATATTGTTGACGTTGGCGGAGTAAATAAGTAAGAAAAGAAAACAATGTTTGATTTAGAAAACGAGAAAACCAGTTAGTTAATAGTTAGCAATACATGATGTATAAAATAGCAGCAACATACAAATCACATAAAAACAGAACCCAAAACACATCAATAGATAATAAACTTAGTTATAAGTACAAAATAAAGCTCTAGGCTAAAATGAGACATAATGTATATGAAATAATCAAAAATCAGTAATGCTACTTAGACTTGAGACAGGCCTAACTGTCAAACACCAACAAATACTAATTGTACGAAATTAACCAAGTAATTAACAAATCCAAGGTGACAAATTAACCAAGGATAAATTGTAAATCTTATAATATATTAAATATTAAAATAAGGAGTTAAATTAACAGAAAAATGTAATTAGTAAATATTAAAATAATTGTAAATTTATAAAACATGAAATAACCCAATCTTGTGGGATACCAAAATAATCTTTGGAAGAAAATACAAATAACAGTGCTAATAATTAATACTTAGGAAGAACGACAACGGGATGAAGACAGTCAGAAGTTATATGAGGATTTTGAAAAGAATTCAGATTTTGATAACAATGAATTTATATCAAGCTGAGCCAATCAGAATTCTTTGGTAACCATAGAAACCACCGTTGAATACGAATTTACCATTGAATATCATTACTCGAAAAGTGACGCTCTTGGAAAGCAGAAGTCAAAATTTTGAACTACCAATTTTTTAATTTAAAATGTTATAACAGTTGACCAAACTACCAAAATTGAACGAGAAGGAGGCAGCCTATGACTGAAACCAATTAACTGATGGCGAAGACCTTTTAATTCGAAACAAAGTGTATAAATTAATCCAAGTACATTGAAAAAGATGCCAGAAGCCCGAATAATTGAAAATTGAATTCTATTGCAGCTACAGTCCTTTGTACCAGACCAACTGATTAACCTCAGGCTACGAAGTTGTTAAGTATCCTCTAAATTATCCAAACATCCGAAATAACGCACTTTAAATATTTCTCACTATATTATGAAATATCACTAAACTGAATTTATTCTCTTTCAAAGATTAAATAAAAATACTAAGACACTGAATATTTGTCAAATTATAGAGTTAACCTAGTGTTAGTTTACGAACCTTTAAAACACTTTTACTACACTCCAACAAACCACTTATAGATACACGTTATAAGATTTAAGCAGAAATATTGTAAGGTTGTGTATTTTTATTATTGTAATTGCATCTAATCTTTTTATCGCAATCAAAAGAATCCAGACGATTGAACGAAAATATTTGTTTACTGCTTCAGTAGAATGCCATTACAGTGTATTTGTTACGTTCAAAATCGATTTGTCAAACCCAGAGAGAGATTGTCTCATAGATAAATAACTGGTGCAAAATAATATAATAAACCAAATCTAACTTGTAATGTGTCAATGAAAAAGTAATAATCATTCATTAATAAATCAATACTGTGTATAACAAATGTGTTTTATTTTCAGTAGGAAAGTTTATTATTAATATTGTACATTATAGCGGACGTCTATGAATTGGCGACTAGCGCTCAAGCAGTGAATACAGCAAGCTGCTGGCTTGATTGAAAAAATCGATAAGCGGTGGGACAAGTTGAATTCTCCACACCGCCTGAGCGGATCCGCTGAAAATAATAAATTTTTTAATTGTTTTAAATAAACAATTTGGCGCCACCCGGGATTTATAAACTCCTAGTGAACCTCAGGTAAGGCTACGATACCTGGTTATTCGTACGTTCGCGACGGAGTCAAGCATCGTAAGTTACGTTACCAAGCGAGGACGAATTGGTAAGACACATTACACAAGGTACACTCTGACACTTCTACATTTTACAGAATTCGTTAAGAACGGCGAGTGAAATTTTGTAATAATATAAACATTCTAAAAAAAGAAAAAAGATGAAACAAAACTTTTTTTAAATTTTAACTTAACAACGCAAAATTAAGCTTCTGAGCAAGAACAGATTACAAATTTTATATCAAGGATGCCGGCCGTAAAGAACTTCACTTTGTAACTGAGAAGTAGTATTTATCAACTACTAAAAGGCAAATCCAATACAAACTCAAAAAGTTTGCTAATTTAAAAATATAAACAGCATGTTAATTATTGAGTATATTATAAATTTTAACACTACTGGGTAATGTAAACGTGACTGATGCTATGCCCTAAATATATAATCATTAAAACTTAAAAGAGACATAGAGTAGAATTAAAAGCAAATACTACAGCTGTCAATTCTTTTTGTTTAACAGATCATACAAAACATACTTATTCTTAAAGGATTTATATGAGACTGTTATAAATTTTAATACTTCTCCTTCTAGCACTACAGACTTATATGGGCAATGACTTCCTCAAGAACATTCCTTCATTAGTCTCTAGCATCTTTTTCTCTATTCCAGCAATTCTATTTGTCTCATATTGCTCATCACATAATTCGAGAATCTGAATTTGGATTTTCCACTTTTTCTTCATCCTCAGTCTCTGGAACTTGCACCAAAGAGTTGTATAACCTGGATCTTTGGTGTTTGTTGGATTATTTTTCTCCATTTGTGATATTTAATCAGTCCATCTGAGGTAATTTGCTTTAATACTTACCACATCTATCCTTCAATTAGGTGGTCCAATTTACAAGTAAATTATCAAGGGTTTATACTCTCATGTTACAACATAGTTTCTCCTTAGTTGGACTTTTATGCTTGAAGTGACTAAGTAATGTCTCTTATGTTGTTATGATTCAGTATGAATTTAAAAACACTAACAATTCATTCAACTCATTAAAGGTTTTCAAATGAAGTTTACTTATATAAGTTAATATTGATTATTAAACTTTCACTTGTGAACTTACTTTTGTTTCCTCCCATACGCGTTTTGGTGTGATGTGCGCTTTCGTCAGCAGTGTGAGACAGATTGTCAGTAACTTGTAACAGTTTTTTAGTTGGTAGGTTGAGTGGGGGAGTGGAAGGAAATTGGCGTGGGGATCCGAATTATTGTTTGTTTTATGTATAATTGTGTCAAAGAGTGTGTGTGATTTATAGTGTAATTGGTCGTTAAGTATGTTGTTTGGTTGTGTTGTGTAGTGTTTGTATGTACACTACATTTGTTTGTACAAACACTACACAACACAACCAAACAACATACTTAACGACCAATTACACTATAAATCACACACACTCTTTGACACAATTATACATAAAACAAACAATAATTCGGATCCCCACGCCAATTTCCTTCCACTCCCCCACTTAACCTACCAACTAAAAAACTGTTACAAGTTACTGACAGTCTGTCTCACACCGCTGACAAAGGTGCACATCACGCCGAAACGCATACGGGAGAAAACAAGTGAAAGTTTAATAATCAATATTAATTTAGTGCTGTGAAAAAAGAAGATGGACGATCAAAACAATTATATAAGTTGTTTCTTTTTCTTCCTCTGAGCCAAAATAGTGAGAATATTGTTTGGCAATTACTGGTAATGCTTGACATTTGCCATAATTTGGTATTAAAGACTTTTAACATTTATAAATATAGAAAATGAATTAAGTATGAAGATTACAACTTTTAAAAAGTTAATACTGTTTATAAAATTAGTACATTAACAAAATCACAGATAATTTTATGAATAAACATACCTGTAAACAGTCTATAAGAAGTACTGGAATCTTTTCATCAATTATTCCCATATCCTTTGTGAATCGGTTCAGAATTCTTCCTGAAATGTGCACAATCATTATTTTCTTATTATTATGCCACACATCAAACTTTTTCAGTTTATTAGAGTAAACTATATGGTGTACACATGTGTACGGACTACAATATCTTTGGTAATGTCTTGAAGCTCAACAAAGATAGGAACCTTCATTTGATGAAAGGCTTAAAAAAACCTTAAAATATAAATTTATAGAAATAGAAACCTTTTTCTTGTAAAAACAAACTAAAGTACGGTACCGTATATAATAGTTATTTCTTATAGTAACTAAATTTTATATAATTCATAAATTTTAAGAATCAATTAAGCCTAAATGTTTAATATTAGTACCGGTATGTTATGTTAACAGGTAACAAATGTTATGGTGTTACCCAACATATCTAATAAAGTATGTGATAGTCACCATGGTCACCTTTCTTACTAAATTAATTTAATGGATTAATATACTGTTCACAGAATTTAGTACTAAAGTACAAAATAATAAGTATGTTACCTGGACAAACTGTAATAATGGGCAATAATAAACAACAGAATTTTAATAGTGATCTGTGCGTTTTATGTGATTAATATTTTTCATTAAAAAGTTTGCATGGACAAAGTTGTAATCACCATTGACTCTAAATACAATACACTAACACTTCTTAATTTGGTTGGATCACAGGACATACAGGATGATGAGCAACTTAAAACTCACTTGTGCACAAGTTACTCATACAGCAAATTCAGATATTATTAAAACTGCTGCTTGCCGGGCTGTAAGGCTGTAGTCCAAAGTTGTTCATTTCAGTCATGCCTTTGATGGCCATCTTTAGTGTTAAAAAGGCTATACACATTGACACAGATGTACTGACACAGTAGTGACCACAGTACTGTGGTTAAAGCTAGTGGTCCTAAGAAGGACACCCATATTTATAAAATTTTGGAGTCTGCGTGAAGTTGTTGTCTGACCCACCAGCCAATCAGAAGCAGGTATCATGCTATTGGTTACCCATAACTTGCGTCCACTGAGTACTTAATGAGAGGCTCTCACCCCACCAATTCATTGCAATCACAGCATGCTTCTGAACTGCAATCAGCCATACTCCATCTGCAAGCGAGGGAAACACGCACTCATCAACAACAGAAGCCTTGTCTCTTCAAAGAGGATGTGAGGTCAGCATTGGAGAGAGTGTGCTTTCCTATGGTACAGTTCTTCAGCTGCCACAAGCGACAGTAGCAGCTCTGTTTACCAACGTGGTTATGGACACTGCGGTTTTTAGTTCCAATGTACAGCTGGCCACACGAGCATAGAACTCTGTACACTCCGCACAACGAAAGCGCGTCCCTGACATCTTTCACTGGCCTCAGGAACTGGTGGATTTTCCTGGTTGGCTTGAAGATCAGCCCAACGCTATTATTAAAATTTAAGTTTATAAACATGAACTTCTTAGGGCCACTAGCCTTAACCACAGTACTGTGGTCATTGAATGTGACATCTGTGTCAGTGTATATAGCCTTTTTAGCACTGAAAATGGCCATCAAAGGCATGGCTGAAATGTCTGCAACGAACAACTTTGAACCATGGCCTTACAGCCCAGCAAGCAGCAATTTTAATAACATTGATGCTGGCCATAAAAGCCTCAGACAAAATATGAGCAATATAGATGTTTAAATTCCTGGACTTTGTTGTCCATTTTATATCCATTTATATTAACTATGTAGAATAATACTGAGTCGGTATATAGTACATGGTTAACACATATTTTCATGAACATTAAAACATTAAAAACGCAAAAAAATCCTTTAATACTCTCATTTTTATTTATGGAGATGTATTCTTACAAAAGACGCTGAAAGTGTTACCAATTTCTGGTCAATGCAGAAAGTGTACAATACATTTCGTGGTCAAGTAGTCATGGTGAGGTATACCTAACACAAAACAGTGCAGTCACTGGAGTTGACAGCAGACCAAATACTTCCTCTAGTTCATCCAAAGAATGGAGGATTTATGTTATAAATTTTTCATTTAAGAAGCCCCAAAGACAAAACTGTATCATAGACAATTCTGGGGAATGTGCAGGTAGAAACCATTGCTGATAATAGGATAAGGAACTACAATATAGCTGATAATTCATTTTTCTATAACAGCCTCATGAACATGGGCCAGTGGGTTGTCAGACTTTGGGATGTTGCTCCATCATGCTGAAGCAGTTCTCATGTTTATTGTCAGTCAGATGGGTATAAAATTCTTTGAAAATTCTGAGACACATCTATGTATTCATGGTCATATAAAAAAATATTGGCCCCATGAATGTGATTATCAGACACAGCACACTATACCCTGAGTTTCTCATTGTAAAGTGATTTTTCATACAGTTAATTAAGGTTTCTGTAGGCCAATTCCTCATGTTTTGTGAATTTTGTGTACTAGAGAACCCCCAACCCACATTCAAAGTAATATTATGAATATTGTATAATATATTAAGTAATATTGTGATTGGTATTGTTAAAACTATTTGTCATTAGAATATGTAGGTTTTGTACATAGATTATGTTACTCACATGTATTTACATTACCCACAATTTATGTACATTGAAGCACACTTTATAGAATACACTAGAATGTTCTGTATCAAAGTACTATACATTTATAGTTAACGTAGTTTGTTCTAAATGTTCTGATTTAAACACCTGGAAAGTCTAGAACTCTCTAATGCATGTTTGTGAATGACCTCATTACTAACTATATACAAACGGTAGCAGATGGAGTTAAAAAGTAAGTCTTTCCTTATTGAGAGTTGGTGTGTGTGTTTGACACCACATGTGTGGATCAATGTTATATTTGTGTGTTATCTTTCTGTTTGTTTGTATAAATTAAGGTTGTGTTAATAATCGATATCACAGTTGTAGACATTGAATTTTCTGTGTTATATTTTTATTTGTAGAAAATTATTTGTGATGTTAGTAAATAAGCAAGGTGTCAACAATGATACAAGTCTTTTATTTCAATCACTGCGTAGAAGACAACAAAATTGCAACCATGACAGTACTAATTCTGTTAGTGTTATAATTTAATAATTGAACACTGTGGGTGAAAACATTGGAAGAGTACATTTGAAGAACATGACAACCATCCAGCTGAGAAGCAGTTAGAAGAAAAAGGATGCCCACAACAGGAACTAAGGTCAATCTGGAGATGCATTTGAAACAGGCTATATGAAAGACTGGTGGGAACATGGAAAAATTCTCATAACTGTCGAAGAAACACCTACTGCAGGTAAGCAATATGTTTAACAAAATAATGGCAGTAATTCAGGCCCAGTCAGAGCAAAGTCAGAAGCAATTCCAGGCATAGTTGAATACACGAATATTAGACACAATTTTATTTCAGATGCAGTCAGAATGAATTGAGATGCAATTTCAGGTCCAATCATATTAGTACACAGCAGTACTGAGCTTAGTAAAAATCACAGTAGTACAGGTTCAGTCAGAACAGTCCTCATGTATTCAGACCCAGATACAAGCTCTATCAGACAGCGTTATCTGCACAGAAGAATTACTGAAGGGTCTCGATGCCAAATGTGCAACTCATTAAGGGAAGAAGTGAACTTGCCAAAATCAGGGCCGTAACAAGGTACTCCTGCGCTCTTGGCAATTTTGACAAAGCTGCGCCCCCAATACTAATACTGGGGGGTCTGGAATACCCACCAGTGTAGCGGGGGGTCCGGGGTTCCTCTCCCAGAAAATTTTTAAAATTAAAGTGCAAAAATGGCAGTTTTTTAAGCATTTTGAGCCAAGTTTTTGCCTCTTTTCAAGGTAACTTTTTGGTCGAATTTCTGTAAAATTCTATATTATCTGAATATAAAAGCATTACTATTGTAAGAGAAAGACTGAACTTAAAACTATTTTTAAAAACTAACTGAAAGTGGTGGAATCTGTAGGAGGTATAAAACCTAATTTGCAGGTGATTGAACTATGTAAAAAGTAACTAAACAAAAAAAACGTAGTTACCAAAGTACAGTACATGGTAAGGCCTACTAAAACTTAATATTTACACTACATTAAAGTAGGTAATATACAATTACAAACTTTTTTAGAATAAAAACTAAACTTCTAGTAACAGTATTTAAGTAAACTATAATATTTCTGCACCTGCAATATGAGAAAATGAGAAAAAAATGCAAAATATTTTTATTGATAGTTACATCAATTTACAGTAGGCCTTCTTTAGTTAACAGTTAGATTATATCACACTACTGTAACTGATGAGGTATTGTTTATAACAAAAACTACCAGAGAAATAATTCATAACTTTAGTCGGTGCTTTAGTTATATAATTTATCTTGATTTTTTTTACACAAGACTTCAGGACTTGCACTTACAACATTCTGTTGTTGTAACTGCAGGTACCATTTTTTTGGCTCTGTGGGCTGTAAATAACAAAGTGAAACTCTTCAGTAAACAAATATATTGCTTTTACAAATTGCTACATACAGTATACAGCAGAAAGCCATGGAACTAAAACTTTACCTTTCTTGCTTTCAGCAAGGCAAACTCACTAATTATTTCACTAAAATCAAGTTTTGAAGCAATCTCATATTCTATGGACAGGATAGCTAAGTTTGTCAATCTGTTTTCACACATACTTGACCGTAAGTAGTTTTTGATTATTTTCAGCTTGCTGAAAGTACGCTCGCAAGACGCCACACTGACGGGCAATGTCAAAAAATATCCTCAATGCTATTTCGATGTTTGGATAAGCATCTCTTAATCCATAGTTTGAAATAACTTTCAGAATATCCAAATGGGAAGCCTTGTAAATGTTCTTCACCAGCTCTTTTGCGTGAAACTTGAAAGCAGCTACTTCGTTAACTAGCTCAACTCTATCAATGTCTCTGCTATATATCGCACCAAGATCAGCTGCACACTTTTCAAGAAAAGAAACAGAGCATTCACTTAAGGACTTTCCTGACAAAAAACTGAAGTCTGATGATACTGTGTGGTAAATGTGTGCCCTTTTTTCCATTTCACTTACAATTCTTGTACCGGGATATTTTGGCCTACCTGGGGTAAAATAAATAAATTTGTATTTTGAATAAAAGTAAATAGCATTTTTTCGACGTAATAATAATTTTGGGAAACAAACATAAATTGGGAAGAAAGGTAAAATTTTAATGGTAGCGAAATTGGCAGGAGTGATTTTAAATATTATTCATGAATATTATAGAGACGTAGTAAACAACAAGCAAAATGTGTCAAGGTCAGCTCCAGTGACTTGCAAATTGTGTAACGAATTATGTAACAGCATCGCACGATATTACGTCGGTGCCTTACATAACTTTGGAATGTAGGAGTGTTAGACGGAACTACTACTGGCGTAGGGATACCAGAGCCAAAGACAATGAAAAGTTGAAAAACAATCGCAGCCGCTTTACAAAGTAGTGCCGTTTGTCTCGTCAGTCGGCAAGCAACAACCAACAAATACGGACGCAATCTGTCTGCGCGTCCGCCGGCTAGGCGAAGTTTTTGTCGCCCGCAAAACAACAAAAATGTAAAATAACAGTTTAAAAATGTGATATAAAATAATACATAATACATAAATGAGGTGAATGACAGTTTTCTTTATTTAATAACAGTTTCGGCAATTATTAATTGAATAAATTATCAGTGAAAATAAAATGTGCGTGTAGAGCAAAGCGACGTCTTCAAGACTCAAAATCTGCTAAGTAGCAAAGAAATAAAACAAATTTGAATAAAAGCGGAAATCAAAATTTAACATTATTATTATATTTTAAAAAGAAATGAGATCTCTAAGGGTATAAAATAACTGTGTGTGCGAGTGTGTATGCATGAGTGAAAGTAGGTATATAAAGAAGGCTGGTTTGTGTTTTAAAATTTAGTTGTATTTAATTTCTTGAAATCTGCAGACACTTCCTTATACCGTAACGTGGCAAGAGCCACGGCTACTTTTGCAGCAAGGGCCAGAATTGGCCACATTGTCACCTGACATTACCTGCACCGGTTCAACTTGAGAGATTCCCCAACCTGTGAGAGATGCCAGACGGAGGAGGAAACTCTTGAGCACATTCTGCTCAGTACAGAATCCAGCCAGGGAGACCCTGAGGGCCGTGATGGGAGAGAATGGTGGCCTGGACCGGATTCTAGGGAACAAGCGCTTTTGTGCACTCGCTGCTGTGGTATACCATGGACATCGGACCATCGGGGTCACTTGACCCTGGAAGTCTGCTCCAAGAATTAAGTAAGTTAATTTCTTCATATTTTATTATTTGAAATTTTTTATACCATGTTTCAATTTTTCTATGTGAAGAGATAGTTTGTCAATGAACTTTTATAAAGTAAATAATGATGAAAGAAAATAATTAAATGTTAATAAAACTTAATTATGGATAATAAGTAAAGCTTTCTTTATTTCAAACAGCCATAATTCTGTTCTCCTGTGTTCGCCGAAAAGGACCCGATTTTGGTAAGTACATCTGTTTTCAGTTGGCTATCTTTAAAGATGGCGTCTGCATACAGACGTCAACAAGTGGTTATGTACCGATAGACAGATATTAAATAATTAAAGTAAATAAAACTTAACAATGGCGCCCGTAACTGAGGGACAATTTTATATAAAGAAATTTATATAAAAAATAGGCCTACTGGGAGAGCAGAATGGTCGTTTGAAATAAAAATAAATTTTTTTTGGTGCGTAGAAATAGACGTAGGTGACGAGAGTGTCACATAAGATTATGTTAGTGTTGTTGAAGTAGATGTATAGTAAATAAGTCATAAGTCAGAATTACATAAATAAAAATGATGAATACTAATGAAAATATTAACAATGAAGTCAGTTTCACTGATAGCCAGACAGAAAGTCAAATAAATAGCGATTCAGGTATTCAAACAGAGTCACTGTCAATAAGTGACAGTAATGTAGACAGATCTGTATTAATTAGTGAGGCGGGAGCAATTTCTACTCCCATAACAAATAAAACAAATATAAAAGAAAAAGAGATGTCCATGAATGACCTATTTAACCTTCTCAGTAAACGATTTGATAGTAATGACGAAAAATTTGATATACAGAATAATAAATTTGATGAGTTAAAAAACCAGATTAATGAAATTAATAAGCATTTAGACCAAACTAATGAAATAATAGAAACTAACTTTAACAGATTAGGTGACAATGTTATAGGTATGACAAATATTAATAATGACAAAATAGTAGAAGAGGTAGCGTTAGATAGTAAAGTATTGAATAGTGATGATAATGATGTTAATTACAATTCTGAGGTAAGTAGGAGTGAGAATTATGATAATATAAATGAAAATATGATTTTAAAGAATAATGGGGTAAATATTGAGAGTATTGATGAAGTTTCAGAATGTGATAATGGAATGTTAATGTGTGTTTATGAGTCAGAAAGTGGAAAGATAGTATAGTGGTAGAAGGGTGGCAGAGGGTAAATTTTCCCCAGGTTTATTGTGAACCACGGTGTTTACAAATGTTGTTGTTGAAGGGCAAGAGTCCCTTATTATTGGAAGACATGAGGTCTTTGAGTTGTTCCCCGAATTTTATGAGTTAGTGCCCTCTGTGTGGAGTGAGAGAGAAAGTGTGATATGGTGGTGTGATGAGAGAAATTTAGATAGAGAGTTGTGTATTGATAGAGAGATAGAATTATATAAGTTAAAGAGAAATTAGAAAGAGTTGAGAGAGAGGTTAGAAGGGGTGAAGATAAACAATATAAAATACTTACCTGTTGAAAGAGAGATAGATGATTATTTTGATAATACCTTTATAAACAATAAACACTTACCTTATGTTGTAATGAATGTAGTAGAAGAATATGATGAGAAAATAACTGACTTTATATTGAATAAAACTACTGATGGAGACAGCACTAAAATCACAAATGTAGACGGGTTTTATGAAATGATAGATAAGAATGATGTCAAATATTATGTTGATAATGGTCATAATAATAATAACAAATTGTATGTGGATAACAATGATGTACGTTATAAATATATTCGATATATATATGATGATGGAGGTTGAAATTAAAATGAGTGAATGGACAATTTTTAAATATTTTAATTTATGGTAATGACCTGGCCAGATTATGAAATGAAGTGTGGAAAACTGAAAAATTAATGACGAATAATTTGTAAATAATTGATAGTGAAATTAATTGTGTGTATTGTAAGATGTTATGTAAACAATGTGTGTATGTAATTGTTTTAATAATAATAATATTATTTTGGTAGACTAAATAAATAAATTTTGTAATTGTTTTGGAAGCAATGTAATTAAAATGTTGTGTTTTCAATTGATGGAATTTAAATAATTTGAGATGTTTAAAATATTTGATTGATTTTAAATGTTATATAATTGAATTTTAATAATGAATTTAAAGTATTTTATGAGATTTAAATTTGATAATAATTAATAAATAAATAAATGTTTAAATTTTAATATATTGTTTTATGTTTTAGAAGGGACTCGACCCCATTTTCGGGTGGTCACGATCTTACCAGTCCTGGCCGTGGGTTTCGGAAATTGGAGGCGGACCATGGTTGGCAGAACTTCCTTCGGGTGGTGAAACGACGATGGTCCGGCTCCACCAAAATTGGTACAGAGTAGAAATTTCAGTATCTCATTGAATGGGGAGGGGGACCCATAAAGGTACGTGGTATAAAATTTTGTACACTCAAGGTGCAGCGTCTAGGTGTACCATATCACGTACCAGTACTGCCTTGGAGTGATTGTAAATAATTAAGGAGGCTATATTTCACAAGGCAGTACATTCACATAAATTTTCTAGTGTTATTGGTAAAAAACTAAAAATAGCCAATGGCTGTAGTTACAGTATAGTTTGGAAAAGACGAATTTTGTTGGAAAAGGGATGGGAGTGAGGCAGACAGCGGGTTAGAATAAATGGGAGAATAAAAGGAATAGATCTGGTGTTAAAGGTAGTAATAAGGGAACGTGAATTCACGTAGTATGTCTACCTGGTCATAATCCGCTTTGCGGCAAAACCCTGTCTTTTCGGGTGGCTACGAACTTACCACTCTTGATTAAGGATAAAAAATGTTGCCTCCAATATAAATACTTATCAATCTATATAATTGGGAATGTTTATAAATTTAAATTTTATTCTAGTAAAAAAATTAAGTGACCAAATATAATTGTAAAGTTTGTAGTACAAGTGAAAAGTAGGACTTGCAGAAGTGTCTGAAAAAAAAAACTTGTTATCATACAAGAGAGAGGGGTAATTTTAGGGGGTTGTTTGGTGTTAATAGAAGTGAAATAATTATGGAAAGTAGAGACTGCAACAGTAGAAGGGTTAAGTTAGTTATTAGTATGCTATTGCAGTGGTGGCATGTGCCACTGCAGATAGCGATGAGTGTTGATGGTAACATCAAGGTATGTTACCATCATCGGAGGCCAAACTGGTGTAATATACACTGCACAACTTTTTATATAATTTTATAATATATGTTGATTTGTTGCCGTGCAGTGTATCATAGAGATGAAGAGAACATGCCTGAAATGAAAGATGATTTCCCCGCCTTTTCGGGCGATTACTGCCTTACCAGCACTAATCGTGGTTTTGGACGACAGCCAGCTATGGGCAGCAATTGTAAACCTGACCATAGTTGGTTTGAAATTGGTATAGATTTGAAATTATTGGGGGGTGACTTAGGGGAATCCACGGAACTATGGAACAGCGGCTATCACTCTGTTCGCGTGGGAACAGTTAACCAGGTGATAGACCCGCATTAAGGGCATGTAAATCTGTAACTTTAGATATGATGATATCTAGCTTTTGAAAAAATGTAACGCAGAAGCAAGGACAAGGAGATGACAAAATTCCTACAAAACTTCAGTCATTGTGGACGCAACTGGACGCCACAGTCCAGGGGGGTCATAGTGTGTGTGGAAAGGAGGTTACTCGGGGGAGTAACGAATTAAAAAATTTGTTGTAACTTAATAATGATGACTCGCTACTGAGCTGATTAAATGATTTTGTTTTGATTTGAGGAAGGGGTGCACTAGATGTTTCTTATATTGTGTTTATTATGTCTTATTGTATTAATTGTATGCAGTATGTTAGGGATAAGGATTATAAAAATGTAATAATATGTTATAGAATAAGTTTTCAATGTGTTTAAAGATTTTAAATAAATATATAATGAAATAAATTTGAGATAGTTAAGAATTTTCAATGGGTTGTAAAAGATAGAAGTTGGGTGATAGTAATTGTTTAAGTGAGACGTTGGAGTCAGTCCAAGTTGAGTACAGATGGGTGTTAGAGAGAATAAGAGGTGAAATACAAGTAATGTAGAATGTGAATATTGATAGTGACACAGTAGCTATGGGAAATATGTAGAATAATGATTGAGGTAATAAATGAAATGGAGATAATGTGTAGATGAAAGTGATGTAATGGGAGAGTAATTAGTTGATAGTGGAATTTTGAAAGGGGGTGGTGTGATAAGGAGTCCTCAACGAAAAGCGTTGTGGCGGGAAGGGAACCGATTAGCGCCGGAAAGGGTTACCTAGGGGGAGTCCAGGAACCAAATGAGGGAATGAGCAGTGGGAGGGAAACACACATCCTGTGTATAAAGGGGTAGAGAGTATTTTGTTATAAGGGTAGAATGATGCGAAATGAGTTAGAGTAGTAAGTTAGAGGTAGAGAAGGGTTGGTAGATGTTTTGGTAGATAGGTGTCATACTAGTTAAAGTTGTAAGTGAGCGTTAGAGTCGTAAGAGGGGTAAGATTATAGGTAAACGCCAAGTTAGTAAAGTGAATTTTTGTATGAATAACTGAGATTCCCCAAATTAATAAAAAAGAATAATAAATGAAATGTTATGTAAAATGAAGGTGGAAAAAAAATATTTTTTTGGGAAATGAATTAATAAAAGTTAAATTGAGATTAAAATGTAATTTTTATAATTTTATATGCAAGTTTAAAGATGTAAAGTGTGTAATTTTTGGTCAAACGTAAATGTAAATTGTTTATTTTAGGGTAATAATAACAATGTGAATTATGAATATACTATGTTTTATTATGTTGTATTATGTTTGTTAGTGTTTAAGAGACTTTTATGAAATTAAAGATTTTAGATGCAAATTGGGGATGAGAGAGATGTATAATATTGTAATGGGAAATGTTTATTTAAATTCTGATAAAATCAGAGGAATGTATTTTGAATTTTGGAATCAAAGTTAACAAGAAAAAGTAGATAGAATGAGATTATGGAATTTTAAAATGGTTATGTATTCATGTATCATGTTAGGTTATGTATTCATATATATGTTAGAGGTTAAGAGGAAAAACCAGTGCTTCTTAACGCAAACCAGCACAGCTAAGGGGAAACAGATCAGTGAGGGATATAGTATTGTACAAGGCCACTAGTTGATATTTTGATTTGTTGTTTCAGTGTTTGGTGATGCTGTGGCGGCAGTCCTGAGCTGGCCAGAGCATCAGAGCAGGAGCGTTAAGTACCTGGCAGACTTTATAGTGTTGGGATCTCGAGAGAGAAGTCCAGTAATGTCATTCAGGTGCGGTCACAGTCACTGGACCAAGGGTGAGTTAATGATATTTTTTTGTTTGTAAACCGTAAAGGGGGTTGTGGCGACATATCCTAGCTGATCCCTTTAGCAAGTATGAGTGTGTCAATGAGAATTTTTATGCTTCTGCATAAAACCTCTCATTGAGGGGGTATTGTAACATGACATTTTGGCTTACCTGGGGTAAAATAAATAAATTTGTATTTTGAATAAAAGTAAATAGCATTTTTTCGACGTAATAATAATTTTGGGAAACAAACATAAACTGGGAAGAAAGGTAAAATTTTAATGGTAGCGAAATTGGCAGGAGTTATTTTAAATATTATTCATGAATATTATAGAGACGTAGTAAACAACAAGCAAAATGTGTCAAGGTCAGCTCCAGTGACTTGCAAATTGTGTAACGAATTATGTAACAGCATCGCACGATATTACGTCGGTGCCTTACATAACTTTGGAATGTAGGAGTGTTAGACGGAACTACTACTGGCGTAGGGATACCAGAGCCAAAGACAATGAAAAGTTGAAAAACAATCGCAGCCGCTTTACAAAGTAGTGCCGTTTGTCTCGTCAGTCGGCAAGCAACAACCAACAAATACGGACGCAATCTGTCTGCGCGTCCGCCGGCTAGGCGAAGTTTTTGTCGCCCGCAAAACAACAAAAATGTAAAATAACAGTTTAAAAATGTGATATAAAATAATACATAATACATAAATGAGGTGAATGACAGTTTTCTTTATTTAATAACAGTTTCGGCAATTATTAATTGAATAAATTATCAGTGAAAATAAAATGTGCGTGTAGAGCAAAGCGACGTCTTCAAGACTCAAAATCAGCTAAGTAGCAAAGAAATAAAACAAATTTGAATAAAAGCGGAAATCAAAATTTAACATTATTATTATATTTTAAAAAGAAATGAGATCTCTAAGGGTATAAAATAACTGTGTGTGTGAGTGTGTATGCATGAGTGAAAGTAGGTATATAAAGAAGGCTGGTTTGTGTTTTAAAATTTAGTTATATTTAATTTCTTGATATTTTATTATTTGAAATTTTTTATACCATGTTTAAATTTTTCTATGTGAAGAAATAGTTTGTCAATGAATTTTTAAAAAGTAAATAATGATGAAAGAAAATAATTAAATGTTAATAAAACTTAATTGTGGATAATAAGTAAAGCTTTCTTTATTTCAAACAGCCATAATTCTGTTCTCCTGTGTTCGCCGAAAAGGACCCGATTTTGGTAAGTACATCTGTTTTCAGTTGGCTATCTTTAAAGATAGCGTGTACATACAGACGTCAACAAGTGGTTATGTACCGATAGACAGATATTAAATAATTAGAGTAAATAAAACTTAACATTCTATCAAATACAGTGTAACATTCTATCTCAAATTATTTATCAGAACTCAACAAGTGTGCTTCGTCTTCACCCGTCTCCCCAGCCATCCTCTTGACTTTTCTCAGCCTCTTAACAGCAAAACTGCTTTGGATGGCCATGGAATCACAAATAGCTTTGGGTTTTTCTGTGTATTTTTTAATTCCTTCTTTACGTAGGTCTTCAACTTTTTTTGCCAAACCTGAGAGCAAACTTGATGCTACGTCAAGAGTTGTGCCCTTTCCTTGCAGTGACTTGTTGGTGCAGTCCAAACTTATCAAAACATCAGACCACATCTCTAAAAGGCACACAAATTCGTAATCAATTTGTCTAAGAAGTTTCATAGCACCAGACAGTGTATCAGTGTTCCAGTCGTTGTCTCTATCAGCCATGTTTTGTAAAACTTTGTGTACAGATGATAAGTTCTTCTTAAGAGCTGTCACAGCTTGACGCCTGGAAGACCATCTTGTATCACAATGTCTCTTAAGGGTAGTTTTGAGACAACCAATCAAAGCCTAGAGCTACTAAAGAAGTTGAAACACTCCAACACTTTTCCAAAAAAACTTGTCATCATAATTGACACTTTCGCGGCGTGCACGCCAACGAGGTTAAGACTGTGTGCTGCACAAGGCACAAATTTAGCAAGGTCATTTAGTTGGGATATGTGTGCTTGAACGCCTTCATATTTTCCTGCTATGTTTGAGCCGTGTCAAAGCCTTGACCACGACAGTTCTGAATATCCAAGCCGTCATTGTTTAGCTTTTGCAATATTTCTTGTGATAACCCTCTTCCTTGTTTCTGGTGACTTATGATGAAGTCCACAAAACTTTCTTCAACTGAGCATTTCCCATCCTTAATGTTAACATACCTTATTATTTCACTCATTTGTTCTAAATGTGCTGTGTCCGGGGTGAAGTAAAACATAATAGAGAAATACTTGGCACTTTTTACATTCTTCAGTATTTCAGATCGAACCTTATTTCCCAAAATGTCTATGACCTCATTTTGAATTAGAGGTGAAAAATAGCTTGTGACATGTTTTCCACTTTTAACATGTTCTATGTGCTTAGATAGTCGAGGATTGTAGTGACTAATAAGTTCTAATGTACTCAGAAATACACCACAGTTGCTGTCACTGATCGAATCGGAACCTCCTCTTAAAGGTAAGTTATTCCTGGCACAATGGAGAATTACATCCACAATACATTTGAGAACATTGCACCACTTTTCTGCTTCAGCTTGTATCAATGTTTGATGTTCTGCATCAACAGATCTACTAGTTTTCAGTCCAATTTCTAATTCTTTCCAATCGACATAAGAATGTCGGTGAGGTATCAACCTTTCGTGATTGACAATAAATGCGTTCAAGTGTCTCCAATCATTGAATCCCTCATCAATGTTAGAGAAAGCAGATTTGTCCTTTTTGTCGTCTTTTGAAAAGAGAAGGCAAGGGAAACAAAACAGTGCGTCCTCAGACTGGCTGTACAACAACCATTGCCTTTTTACTTTTTCCCCGTTTGGTAGAATTTTATAAACCCATTTCTGAGAAAAGTGTCTTCCATCATCTGCACAGGGGAATTTGTAGCTATCTAAGTCAATTGTTTGTGGGCCTTGTTCAACAAGTTTACAATGAACTGTGTCTGATCGAAAATTTGCTGGCCATTTTTTGGGATCCTTGTAGATAATTTCTATTCCCACATCAGTAGTATTTAATGCATCATTTTCATTATAATTAGATGTGCTGGGTTTTTCAAGATCAGTAGATTGTCTACCCATTGTAGAATGACTTAGCTCAGGATCACTTCCTTCTTCAAAATCAATGACATTTGTGACGAACTCAATTGGAGTGATCTGGCTGTGGTTGTCTTCTGAAATAGTCTCAGTCTTGCTATCTTCTTTTTCATTTTCTCCTTCTTTTTCTTCTTCTTCTTGAAGTGCATTACTATTACTGGCTTTATCACTTTCGCCTACTTCTTTCTCTTCATTTCGCAGCCAATTTCCAAGCGCCGATGCTAATTTTTCGTTGTCTTCTTCTTTTCGTTTTTTGATTTTTTTAAATTCACTTACAGAAGGTTTTTTGGCCCCATTTCTGAAACAAACCATTCCCATTTAATTTACATTGTATTACAGTTGTAAATGGCTGCCATTTAAAGACTACTCGACCGATCTCAAACATTAACAAACTCCGCCAAGATATTGTGCCCACTGCCCAAGGACCTGTGTGCCAAGTTTGGTCATAATCGGTAAATTTGTTTGGGCGCTGCCGCTGTCATTGTCATTGTTACAGACACACAGACGGCCAAAAAGTTTTTTTGAATCCTGAGTAATAGGATTACATGGAAAACCTGAAGCACTGTAAATACAAGTGAGCCTCTCGCGGTAAGAAAAAAGAAACGATGTCTGCGACGTTTTAACACTATCACCGAAAAATTCGGTGATAGCGTTAAAACGTCGCAGACATCTTTTCTTTTTTCTTACTGCGAGAGGCTCACTTGTATTTACAGTGCTTTGGGTTTTCCGTGTACGCGATCGCTCATCCAATTATAAAAATAAAATTGATACCATATTCATGAAACTTGTGATTGAAATATTTACGTAAACTAATTTTGAAATCTGGACTATTTTAGTCAGCAGACTTGCGCAACAAAATCAGCTGACACTTGCTGAAAATTGGACATTTTCAACCACGACCACTTCCGCTAAAAATGAACCAATAGGAATATAATTTATACCAATGGAACGGGCCCGTTCTTCTTCTTTCTTTCGGTATTTTTTTATTTTCTGTAGGTCTAGAAAATGAAACGGCGAACACAGTGATATTAGTTAGGCCTATTTGGCTCTGTCAGTCTGGCAGTAAAGACAGAACGAATGTTGGGGAAATTATTTCTGACAGCTGGAGTCAAGTTTCGCACAGTAACATCCATTGATTGTTTGATTCACTGATGTTTTCGTGATGTTGAAGAGTAAATAGTATAATTAATGTATTGTTTTGCAATAATACCGTGTTATAATAATAATAATAATATGTAGTGTTTTCAAAAACTGTACAAAAAGGGAAAAAATAGGCCGCCATCACGGGGAATAACATGCGCCAATTCTA
Organism: Magicicada septendecula; assembly: GCA_034769895.1. Taxonomy (NCBI): domain Eukaryota; kingdom Metazoa; phylum Arthropoda; class Insecta; order Hemiptera; family Cicadidae; genus Magicicada; species Magicicada septendecula. Next base: position 274,479,787 of record CM068370.1, on the reverse strand, counting down.
GGGTTAATGTAGACTAAGCTATGGTACATTTTATTTAAATCATTCTTACCCATACAACAGAAGCAACGCCAACATCAACAAGTAACAACACAAACACTATAAGTGTCGTCTAATCGCTGAGTGCGAAAATCACTTAGTTCACAAATTACAATAGAAAATAATACCAGCGACTGTAATTACACTGAGTCTCAACAAAACCAACAGAACAAACTAGAATAGAGCAATAGACTGACGTGTACGTGGCAGGGCGCGGGGGGAGGGGTATGAGTATGAGTACTATATTCAAGTTATGACAAGCTTGCTAAAACCAACGAATATAGATGTTACTAGAAGCACACTTCTGGGTTATTAAAAGTGTAGTTGAAACAATGCTACTACTTTTTGTATAAAAGAGTGGTAGATGAAAAAAATGTTTGTAATAATAAGACGCATGTTCTTGTATATTTTAAAATTCTTTTGCGCACTGCATAATAAAGAATGCATCAAAAGTGCATTTTTTGAGTAGGCTGCATTTATTTGATTCATTCCTTCGTACCCAGTGTGTCAAACAAATGTGAAAAAATTTTGGAGGTTGTGTCTAGTCTAACCCCTACAAACATTTTTTCATCTACCACTTTTTATCTGATAAGTTGTAGCTTTTTCCAATTATATATTAACGAAAATGTTTGAAATTTACTAAATTTCATGGTATTAGAGCTCTATAATATAGGTATTCGCACCCGCCATCTTTGCTCCGAGACTTTTAAATGTAATGTGGCGGGAGCAATGTAAGCACGCTGTGCGTTGAATTATTTAATGTAAATTATGTATGTAAATATTAATATTTTTACATATCAGGGTTATAACCTTAGTGTACTAATTTGATTTATGTATTACACACGAATATGTATAATAATCATCTCATCTTGTCAGTGAAAACAAGGTTATAAATACTGGTGTTAGAGATATTATTAATGTTATGTAGTATGTTTTGCAGATTGTTGTACTACATCTCATAATCATAATGACTGGTTGTTGTGCTGTAAATTGCAAAAATCGAACAGAAACTAAGTTTAGAACATTCAAATTTCCGGCAGACCCTATTCGAGTGCAAAATTGATTCAAAATATGAGACGAGACAAATTTATACTAAGCAAGGGAATGCGTCTGTGAGGTAAATTTAATGGTTGTTCCTTAAAAGTTTGTGAATGTTAATCATAACGATTAAAAATGTAATACACCTTTGCACTTTTAGGTTCATTTTGAAAGTTCACAGTTTGAACAGGCACTACCAAACTGAGCCACTACCAGGTAGATGGTTGGAAAAAACTGAAGCCTAATGCCATACCGCCTTTGTTTGACGTACCAAATCCACCTCCTAGGATCGGCCCAGTTCCACGCAGATCACTGTACAAGGTGGTTTATTTTTTTAATCCATTAATTATAAATATAATGTTATAACTAAAGCCCGGATTCACGTGCAATTGCATCTTTTTTTTGCTAGTTCGTAAACGGCCAGTGACAAGTTATTTATCCGAATCGGGACGTGTAGGTCATTTTAACATACATTTTATTTTGCACAAAATTGCACGTTTTGGGGGTTACTGCATAAAATTGCACATTCTGTAGTTTGAATGCACAAAATTGCACATTTACCTGTTTTTCTAAAATCAGCTGCGCGATAGCCAAGCGCGAAACATCCACGCAGATCGTAAACAAAGTCGAGAACAAAATCAGCACGAAGAAATTCTACTCCAGTAAGCGCAGCTTTTGACGTAACAAAATTTTGACTGTCGATGGAATTTCACGAAATTTGATACGTATGTTCTATATGCACTCTAGAACAAAGTTAAACTGTACGCTTTTTATTTGGGGGTGAGAACCACCCCTTTTTCAAGGGTGATTGATAAAAAAAAAATTAACCCCAGGATCCAATAGAGAATCAAATTCTAAGCAAAAAAGTCAGTACGCAACTGTTTTGAAAAATGCGTTGTTTTCGAGTTATTCCAAATCAACTTTTTCGATTTTTACCCCTAAAAAACAGGATTTTAGCGTAATTTTTAGCAAAAAACGTTTGAGTTTATAGTAAAAATGAATAAGACCAAAATTATTCTGTACGAAAAACAAACAAAATGCGTTTTGGCCGGGTTTTAATCCACGAGTTGTTTTCAAGATATGGCCGTGAGAAGTTGTAACTTGCAAATTTTTTGCCTGTCTAACAAAGTTTAACCCTTCCTAGTAACCGAGAAAAATACTTTTTACTATAAAATGTCTAGTGCAATGAAAAATACATTATTGTTAATTTTAATAAAATGTTAAGCTAAACTTTTTATTATTAATTTTAACTAAATGTTAAGCAAAAAACCTGAATATAAACTTAATAGTTGTCTTGATTGTTCATCTCTTCTTTCACAGCACTATCACTTTACTAAAAATGAACTTTATCTTGTGAAAAACTTACTTTTTTCGTCGGACGCGTTTCGGCTTAAGTATCCGCCTTCTTCAGCTTTTTGGTCAGACTGCCATCATTTCGTAACGGTTTTTGTGTGGAAGGTGTAGTGGGGGCGGTGTGTGGAGGAAGGGGATTGGTGCAGGGATTCAACTTGATGTTTGTTTTTTGTAAAATTGTGTCAAAAAGTGTATGTGATTTATATTGTAATTGATCGTTGAGTATGTTGTTTGGTTGTGTTGTGTGGTGTTTATATATTTCGTATTGTTCAGTTGTGTTGAGTTTTCGGCCTTTAGGTAAGTAGTGTAAAATTTCGAGATTGGTGTCTATGTTGGTGTAATTGTGGTTTTCTGTGTGTATGTGTGTGGCAAATGCGGAGTGTATATTGTTGTTGGTTAGAGCTTTTAAATGTTCAGAATAACGGGATGAAAAAGATCTTCCTGTCTGGCCGATGTAGAAACTATTGCAGTCATTACATTTTAATTTGTAAACACCTGTTTTGTTATATTTGTCTATGTCTGTGTTTGTATTATTGATGTGTTTTGTAATGGTATTGGTTGTTCTGTATGCTATTTTGTATTTGTGTTTTCTGAATGTGTTGGCGATTTTGTGTGTGTAGGAGTTGTGGTATGTGAGTGTGATGTATTTATTGTGTTGTGTGCTGATGGTATTTTGTGTTTTGTTGTTTTTGTTTTTGATGCGTTTGTGTAGTGTGTTTATTAAATTAGGGTTGTAACCGTTTTTGATTGCTATGTATTTTATTGTGTTGAGTTCGTCTGTGTAATCTTGTTTATTTAAGGGTATTTTAGTTAGTCTATGGAGCATATGGTTGAAGGCCGCATGTTTATGTTGTGTTGGGTGGTTTGATGTGTTGTGTATAACCATGTCAGTTGTGGTTGGTTTCCTGTATATTTTGTATGTGTGTGTTTTGTTAGTTTTGTTAATTGTTAGGTCTAGAAAATTTATACTATTGTTTTGTTCAATTTCCAGTGTAAATTTTAATTTGTGGTGTATAGTGTTTATGTATTTGTGGAAGTTTTCAACTTGTCTTGTGTTGCCTTTGAATAAAAGTAATATATCATCTACATACCTGTGCCAATATATAATTTTGTTAGTGTATTTGTTGTTGTTTATTATGTGGTTCTGTTCTATGTTGTGTATATATATTTCTGCTAGTATTCCTGATATGGGGGAGCCCATTGGGAGACCTTCTGTTTGTGTGTATATCTTGTTATTGTATGTAAAGTAATTTTGTTCAGTTATTAGTTTGGTCAGTGTGATGATTTCTTGTATGTGTGTTTCAGGTGTGTTGTTTTGTCTGAGTAGTTGTTCTAGTGTTTGGATGGTTTCTTTGATGGGGACATTAGTGTATAAATTGGTTATATCAAAAGATGCCAGAGTTGAGTTATGTGGGATGTGGATGTGTTCAGTTTTCTTGACTAGGTCTATGTTGTTTTTGATAGATGTGTTGTTACTGAGATTAATATTTTCTCTGATTATTTTGTCTAGTTGTTTTGCGATTTTGTGGGAGGGTGCCTGTGTGTTGTTTATTAATGGTCTGATGGGAATGTTCGGTTTATGTATTTTTGGTAATGCATTTAGTTTAGGGGGGTTAGGTTTTATTTGTTTAAGGTATTTGGCGCTTTCTGGTTTGATTATATGTTTTGTGTTGTTTATAAACTTATTAATCTGTTTATTAAATTTTAGTGTGGGGTCTTTATTTATTTCCGTTATATTATTTTCGTTGAAGAAATTTTCGATTTTAGTGTTTAATTGGTGTTTGTCCATTATGACGCTAATGTTACCTTTGTCAGCTTTTAGGATTGTTGTGTTGTGTTCAAGTAACTTGTGTTTTACATTGTTAAGTGTTTTTATTTCATTGTTGTGTATTTTTGGTTTTGTATGTGTGTTTAGAAGTTTTCGTTTTATTTCGTGGCGAATCGGGTCCTGGTCATTAAAGTGCGTGTTTTGTACAGCTGTTTCTGCGTCTATGATTATGTCACGTGTGTGTTTATTGTGATTTTTGTTAGTTGTATTGTTATTTAAATTATGTTTCAGTCCTTTGTTTAATAAATCCATTTCATCCTTTGTGAAATTAATGGTTGTTGTATTAACTACGCGTGCGTGGAATTTGTATGCCGGTTCAGGGATAGATTCAATTGTGCGTGTTGTGAGGTTAGTTATTTTTTTTTTGTGTCTAGCTTGTATTGTCAATTTGAGTTTTTCTATGTTGTCTTGTGTGTGTTGTATTACATTTTCAAGTTCCGTGTGGTGTAATATTTGTGTGAGTTTCATGTGTAATTTATATGCCTGTTTGTTGAGTGTGTCTTTTTTATGGTATAAATAATTGATTATGTTATTTAGGTTTATTTGTTCTAATTTCCGTTTGGCTTGAAGTGCTGTATGCGTGTTTTGTTTTATTGTAACTTGTGCGTGTGTTGGTATGATGTTGTGTTTTCGACAAGTTTTATTGAATGCTATGTGTAAGGAAGTTTTTGTTACTTGTTGTTTGGCGTTTCTGTACTTATTGATGAAATACGCTTTATCTGCGGTATTATAGTTGTCTTGATTGTTCATCTCTTCTTTCACAGCACTATCACTTTACTAAAAATGAACTTTATCTTGTGAAAAACTTACTTTTTTCGTCGGACGCGTTTCGGCTTAAGTATCCGCCTTCTTCAGCTTTTTGGTCAGACTGCCATCATTTCGTAACGGTTTTTGTGTGGAAGGTGTAGTGGGGGTGGTGTGTGGAGGAAGGGGATTGGTGCAGGGATTCAACTTGATGTTTGTTTTTTGTAAAATTGTGTCAAAAAGTGTATGTGATTTATATTGTAATTGATCGTTGAGTATGTTGTTTGGTTGTGTTGTGTGGTGTTTATATATTTCGTATTGTTCAGTTGTGTTGAGTTTTCGGCCTTTAGGTAAGTAGTGTAAAATTTCGAGATTGGTGTCTATGTTGGTGTAATTGTGGTTTTCTGTGTGTATGTGTGTGGCAAATGCGGAGTGTATATTGTTGTTGGTTAGAGCTTTTAAATGTTCAGAATAACGGGATGAAAAAGATCTTCCTGTCTGGCCGATGTAGAAACTATTGCAGTCATTACATTTTAATTTGTAAACACCTGTTTTGTTATATTTGTCTATGTCTGTGTTTGTATTATTGATGTGTTTTGTAATGGTATTGGTTGTTCTGTATGCTATTTTGTATTTGTGTTTTCTGAATGTGTTGGCGATTTTGTGTGTGTAGGAGTTGTGGTATGTGAGTGTGATGTATTTATTGTGTTGTGTGCTGATGGTATTTTGTGTTTTGTTGTTTTTGTTTTTGATGCGTTTGTGTAGTGTGTTTATTAAATTAGGGTTGTAACCGTTTTTGATTGCTATGTATTTTATTGTGTTGAGTTCGTCGGTGTAATCTTGTTTATTTAAGGGTATTTTAGTTAGTCTATGGAGCATATGGTTGAAGGCCGCATGTTTATGTTGTGTTGGGTGGTTTGATGTGTTGTGTATAACCATGTCAGTTGTGGTTGGTTTCCTGTATATTTTGTATGTGTGTGTGTTGTTAGTTTTGTTAATTGTTAGGTCTAGAAAATTTATACTATTGTTTTGTTCAATTTCCAGTGTAAATTTTAATTTGTGGTGTATAGTGTTTATGTATTTGTGGAAGTTTTCAACTTGTCTTGTGTTGCCTTTGAATAAAAGTAATATATCATCTACATACCTGTGCCAATATATAATTTTGTTAGTGTATTTGTTGTTGTTTATTATGTGGTTCTGTTCTATGTTGTGTATATATATTTCTGCTAGTATTCCTGATATGGGGGAGCCCATTGGGAGACCTTCTGTTTGTGTGTATATCTTGTTATTGTATGTAAACTTAATGGTAAGTTAAAAATGTAAATTCGTGTTTATTAAAAATAGTTTTAGTAACTTTATTTGGACTTTTGGACAAACGAAGTTTAGTAAACATTAATTCAACAGCCATCTATTATAAACAGGAATAAAAGTAAAATCTGAGAATATATACCTAACAAAGTGGTAAGTGGTAACGATTGGTATTTGTTGTTTTTTAGACAAAATTATTCTCCTCTTACTATGGTCTGAATCAGTAAGTTTTAAGATGAAAACTATTATTTCCATATTTTTAAGGACGTGGGACATAATTTCACACTTTGAAATTATATTTTTGGCACGAAAAACTATAATAGTTTATGTAATATCGAAAACAAACTTATACTGCGTCCCATGTATACACAAGCGGCACCATAATATTATGTCAGTCTCGGAATAAAGATGGCGAGTGCGAATACTCCCTTTTATAGATCCTTAATGGTATAATACAAAACATTACTTGGAAACGCCAGCGCCATCTAGTTGACGGGGTTTATCGCCCCAGAAAGCTGACCCCACTCGCTCCAATATTCGTTGCTAAAACCAAGAAGGCACAGGTGCAGTGCAGTGACCCAGTGACTGACTCATCATGGGGGGTGGAGGGGAAGGGATTTTCGCTTTGTGCCTGGCCCGGCTCCACGCCCATCAGTAGGGCAAGGTCCAGTGCAGTTACTAAATTTACGTAGCTGCTTTTTGTTTATTGTATAATAGACACAAATATAGACAGTTCACGTACAGTAACTTTTAACAATCTGAAACTGGAAGATTTTTTCCAATAACGTGGAGTTTTTATTTGCTTGACAAATTGTACCAATCTAACTCTAAAAAAAGATATTTTTCATGGTCAATTTTGCGCCCTTGGCGGGGGCACATCTCGCCACCGCCTAGTTACTGCCCTGGCCAAAATCAGTGTTCAACACTACAGTAAAGAGACTGGACCTTGAATTACATACCACCAACACCATGGCAAATAAATTGATCACAGAACTAAGTGCCTCCAACCAGAATGTCAACAGAATATAAGAACAGATTATGGGCAAAATTTATACTCTTCTCAGGCCAGGCTGATAGTAACTTTGACTTTCCTTATCAGATCCCAGTAGATCTAAAAGTGATTAGAGGGAGTTTACCAGAATTTCAAGGTAAGTTGGAGGAATGTTCATCATCATTCATTAGGAGCTGTGTATCACTATCGAATTGAATGAACCTATCCCAGGAAATTTGAACTCAGGTCTTATCGCATCAGTTAAAATGATCAGCAGCCACCCAATGCAAATATTAAAAGTTTAAACCTCAGTTTGGTTGAATTTCATAAAGAATTAATATTGAGATTTGACTCTGATGCAGTCAGACCATCAGGATACAAAAAGTTCCTAATTGAGGTTCAGCAACAGGAATGTGAGCAGGCACATATGTTATCCACAACTTGCAGTTTATTCAAAAACATACATCCTGAAAAGAATGGTGATGAATCTGTTCCTTTTATAATTGAGCTACTCCAGGATAATATGAGACCATTAGTTCAAGAGTACCATCCTAAAACATTTGAAGAACTGCAGGACATCATTAGGCAATTAGAAGAAGACCATCATGCAAACATAAATCATTTACAGCTTACTTGATACTCAGGCAAGTCATTCCTTTATTAATATGAATGTAGCCAAATTACTTCAACAAGGAGAATGATGTAAGCATGATGAGATCCAGATAGCTGTCAACTACAACGGAGTAGGCCAGACATTATTGAAAGCAAAGTGTTCACTAAATATCACTATAGTATTGACGACTCGGAACACTAAGTTTTTTATAAGTAAAAACGTAAAGTTTTACCTTACAGCCTAAACCGGCTTTCACCTTTAGAAGGCTTCATCAGAGGCTGCCATAGGTAGCGTTATCTGTCTTGTTGTTGGTGACGGGATAGTTATTCGAAAGATTGAAGCTGTGTCTGTGGTGAGATGTGTTCGAATAATGCGTGCGATTTGAATTGTGTCTGTTCGTTTAGGATGTCGTTTTTATTTGTTTTTGTGTGTTTGTATATTTCTAATTGTTCTAGAGTGTCTAGTTTTCGGCCTTTTGTGTGTATGTGTAGAATGTTCATGTTATTGTCGATGTTTTTATATGTGTGGTTTGCTTCAATGAGGTGGTTTGCAAAGGTACATTCTGTAGTGGTGTGGAGTGCTTTTGTGTGTTCAATGTATCTCTGTTTGAAGCTACGTCCTGTCTGGCCTATGTAGGTGTCAGTCAAAGTGTTCAGTTGCACACATAGAATTGCTTGTTCAAATAATCAAGGACTTTACACCAGATTGGGTCATAATTTTTTAGATATGTATGGAGTGATTATAGACTACACTCCACATGAAATATTTTTAGGAAAGGATAAATAGTTGAAATTGACACTGTGTGACAGCAGCAATAAGAAGTAAACTACAACTATTTCAGTTTCAGGTGGTCTCCAAATAGAGCCCTTGGGCAATGAAAAGGAGATGAAGCTTAGAGAATTATGTATATACACAACTTTCACTAGTGAACACTTACTTTTGGTTTTTAGTCCCAAACGTTTCGATGTGGTGTCCGTCTTCCTCAGTGGGATTTGAAATACAGAATGTCTGTACAAAGTAACCGTTATGGGTTGTAGGTTGTGTGGTGGGGGTTGCTGGTGGGAGGGAATTGGCGCTGGGATTCAAAGTGTGTGTATGAACAAGTGTATCAAAAAGTATATGTGATCTATAGTGTAATTGGTCATTTAATATGTTGTTTGGTTGTAGTGTGTGATGTCTGTATATTTCATATTGTTCTGCTGTGTTTAGTTTTCTACTTTTGGGTAAGTAGTGTAGTATTACCATGTTGTGTTCTATGTTTGTGTAACCGTGGTTTTCATTTTGTAAATGTGTGGCGAATGTGGAGTGTATGTAGTTTGTGGTGAGGGCTTTTAGATGTTCAGAGTATCTTGAGGAAAAAGATCTTCCCGTCTGGCCGATGTAGAACTGGTTGCAATCACTGCAGTTTAATTTATAAACACCAGTTTTGCTGTATGTGTCTGTCTTTGTTAGTATTATTTATGTATTTTCTGATGGTGTTGTTAGTTCTGTAGGCTACTTTATAGTTGTGTTTCCTGAATGTGTTAGCAATTTTGTGTGTGTTGGAATTGTAGTATGTGAGTGTGATGTATTTACTGGGTTGTGTACTGTTGGTTTTATGTGTTTTACTTTTTGTGTTTAGGATGCGTTTGTGTAGTTTGTTTATTAAATCGGGTTGTATCCATTTTTGACTGCTATATATTTGATTGTATTGAGTTCTTGGTAGTCATGTGTGTTTTGGGGTATTGAAGTGAACCTATGGAGCATGTAGTTGAAAGCTGCATGTTTGTGTTGAGTTGGGTGGTTGGATGAGTTATGTATGACCATGTCTGTTGTGGTGGGTTTTCTGTATATTTTGTATGTGTGTGTGTGTTGTTTGTTTTGGTAATTGTAAGGTCCAGGAAGTTTATGCTATTGTTTTCTTCTAAATCTAGTGTGAATTTTAATTTTTGGTGTATAGTGTTAATGTATTTGTGAAAATTTTCAATTTGTCTTTTGTTGCCGTTGTATAGGAGTAAAATATCATCAACATATCTGTGCCAATATAAGATTTTGTTGGTGTATTTGTTATTGTTTAATGTGTTCTTGTTCTATGGTATGTATGAATATTTCAGCTAATATTCCAGATATAGGGGAGCCCATGGGTAGTCCATCTGTTTGTGTGTAAACCATGTTATTATGTGAGAAATAATTTTGTTCGGTGATAATTTTGGTGAGGTGGATGATCTCTTTTATGTGTGTTTCTGGTGTGTTATTTAGTTTTAGTAACTGTTCTAATGTTGTTATAGTTTCTTTTATGGGTACATTGGTGTATAGGTTTGTATATCAAATGAAGCTAGTGTTGAATTGTGTGGAATGTGGACATGTTGAGTTTTATTCACCAGACCTAAATTATTTTTGACGGTGGTGTTGTTTGTTAAACTTATGTTTTTTCTGATTAATTTATCTAAGTGTTTAGCTATTTTGTGTGCAGGTGCTTGTGTGTTGTTTATAAGTGGTCTGATGGGGATATTAGGTTTGTGTAATTTTGGTAGTGCATTCAGTGTAGGGAGGGTTTGGTTTAATTTGTTTCAGATATTTGATGTTGTCAGGTGTGATTATGTGTTTTGTGTTATTTATGATTTTATTTATTTGTTTGTGATATTTTGTGGTGGGATCTTTATTTAATTTGGTTATGTTGTTTTCAGTAAAAAACGTTTCGATTTTGTTATTTAGATCCTGTTTTTCTATTATGACATTTATGTTACCTTTATCTGCTTTGAGTATGGTTAGGTTGTGCTCTTGTAATTTACGTTTTATATTTTTTAGTGTTTGGATTTAGTTATTATGGTGTTTTTGTTCGTGTTGTTGTGTGTGTTGTAATTTGTGTTTTATGTCGTGTCGTATAGTGTTGTGGTCATTGTTATGCATGTGTTGTATGGCTGTTTCAGCATCTATGACTATGTCGCGTATATACCTTTTATTAATGTTGTTATTAGTAGTATTGTTTCTTAAATTGTGTTTTAGGCCTTTATCTAATAAGGTTATTTCATCTTTAGTGAAATTGGTCTTTGTTATATTTACTGTACGTGTGTGAAATTTGTGTGTCGGTGTAGGGACAGTTTCGTTCCTGCGTGTTAAGATGCTATTGATTTTCATGTTTTGTCTTTCTTGTATTTTTGATTGGAGTTTCTCTATGTTGTTCCGTGTATGTTGTATTATGTTTTCAAGTTCTTTGTGGTGTAATATTTGTGTAAGTTTTACGTGTAGGTTGTATGCTGTTTTGTTTAGTGTATCTTTTTTGTAGTATAAATCGTTGATTATGTTGTCCAGGTGTATTTTTTCAGCTTTACGTATGGTTTGTAGTGCGGAGTGTGTGTTATTTTTTATTGTGATTTGTGCATGTGTGGGTATAATGTTGTGTTTGCGGCATGTTTTGTTGTATGCGATGTTCAAGGAAGTTTTTGTTACCTGTACTCTGACATTTCTTAGAGAATTGCTTATCCAGTAGTTATTACAGATAGGTTATACAATGACAGCTAAACATAGAATTAACTGTAACGATGGTACACCCATAAAACAAAGACTGTACCCTATAAACCCATATAAAAGAAAGTTTGTTCAGGATAAGATAAAAGAAATGGAAAGCAAAGGATTAATAGATGGGGATCATCCATCCTATTGTGTTACCAAAGAAGAAGGATGAAACATATTGACTGTGTATAGACTTCAGGAGTTAAACACCCAATCCACATCAGACGGTTATCTGATTACAGATTTGAAGGACCTGCTGAAGCACATGAGTGGTTTGAAGATCTTCAGTACACTGCATGTCAACTCTGGATATTGGCAGGTTGAAGTTGGCAGCTCCAGGCCAATGACAGCCTTCACTACATCACGAGGCTCTATCAGTTCAAGGTTATGCCACTTGGTCTGAAGAATGCATCAGCTACCTTCATGCACCTGATGGATGAAGTGTTGTCTGGCTCCACTGGAGAATTCTGCAAAGTATATCTGGATGACATTCTGATATACAGTAACAATCGACAGGAATACTTCAGTCTAGTTTTAGAAAGACTCAAGATTCATGGTCTAATCTTCCAACTGAGCAAATGTCATTTTTTGCCAATGAAGATGGAATGTATTAGTACATATCTTAACATCCAAGGGTCTGTAAAAGCAGCCAGAGAAGAATAAGGCTATTGAAGAAATGGGAGACCCCACAACAGTAAATACCAAATTCATCAGTTCCTAGAACTCTGTGGGTGGTACAGTGACTCTGTACCACATTTCAAGGCAAAAGAGGCTCCAGTAACAGACCTGTTGAATAAGAAACATCCTATCAAATGGATTGACAAGGTCGAAGAAATCTTCCATAAGACCTAGGAAGCAACCTGTGGTGCTCCTTGAATTGCCTACCTGGATGGCAAGTGGAAGATCTGCCTGCAAATTGATACCACTGATCTGGTTTTTGGGGCAGTGTTATTCCAAGAGAAGAAGTTTAGAGGAAGAGACATAGTGGAATGTGCTAGTAGGAAACTGTCCCCACTAGAAAGACATCATCACACAGCAGAGAAGGAGGCATTAGCAGTGGTATGGGCTGTTGGGAAATTTCAGGCCTACCTGGAAGTAGGAAATTCCAGCTATACATTGACAACTCATCTCTTCAATGGCTTCATAGTCTGGTACAAAATTAAAATTGACATAACTTAAAATTGTTGGCAGACTTTTTATGTATGTCATGTCCCTGTGGCAAGCAATCACGCATCAGACAGCCTTTCAAGACACTCTGTGGGGGAACTTGAGCAACAGAAAACAGAGGTGTTGGAAACATAAATTCCAAAGGAAAACATCAAATAGGTCAGGAGGATCAGTCTTGATGGGGATTAAAAATGGTATAGACACTGAAGTGGTCAAGAAGTGGCAATAAAATGACTGGGCCTGAAGTTAGATGAAGGAATGTATTATGAAACAAATGACAAATTGTAAAGGTATACCAAAGTAGTTCAAGATGTCCTATAAGGTTTCTGTGTGGAAAATAACCTTATGTATTAATCGCACCTAACTCATTCACACCCTGTTCTAGTTGTTCCAGGTCATGCAGTACCTAGAACCTGTGACATTCCATGACAACACTCAGGCCAGACATCCAGGAGAGACACAAACGTACCAGTTCATATGTCAACGTTTCTTCTGGGTTTCCATGAGGTGAGATATTGCCAGTTACATCCACACATATTCCATCTGTGCCTGTACTAAGCCAAGCAACCACAAGGCTGACACCAGGACACCAGTATGCGAGGGCGAAGGCTATACCAGCCTTGGTAAGTCATCGCACTTGACTTGATGGGATCATATCCCAGAACATCACAAGGAAAGATGGGAATCCTAGTGATCACAGATCTATTCAGCTCATGAGTGGAGGCTTTCCCAATTCCATAAGCCATGACTGGATGGATCCTGACAATATTAAGAACCGAAGTCTTCAGTTGCTGTAGTTATCCACTATGTCTATTGACTGTCAATTCACTTCCCATCAGTGGCAGCAAGCATTAGCAACATGGGGCATTGAACAATGGACAAGTCCCGTATATAACCTAAGGGCAAACCCAAGAGAGTGGCAAAATCAAGAGATGGAGAGACTGTTGAGAATCCACCTAGTAGACGAGGAAAATAAGTCCTGGGACTAACATCTACCTCAGTCACTTTTCATTCCATGCCAGAGAATTAGCAGAATCACAGGCTATTCTCCAGCTGACCTGTTTCTGGGCTGATGATTGTACAGAACCAGTGACTGGGAATCAGCCAGCCTACAGAAGAAGGTCATGCAAATCTTGAAGCATGGCTGAAAAGACATTAACCAGTGGTTCATATGAGACAAGATGAGACAAAGCTGTGAACCCTCAAGGAAGCCAAGAAATTGAGGAGGAGAAGATAATAAATCTAGGAAACTTGGTGTTGCGAAGGAACAAGGCAGCTCTCAACAATAAGGCAGATGGATACCATGCAGGGTTGGTCCAGAAGTGGGTAGGACTATTTGAGGTAGATCAGCACCTGGAAAATGGTGTGCATTCCCTTAGGACATTTCCCTAAGTGAAAGTCCATGAAGCCTGACCTAGTTGAAGGTGACAAAACAAGCTGTACAATGTGACTACACTAGGGCTAGCACACAGATAGAAGAGAAAAAATCCAGCAGTGATTCTCCAGACATCAAACAGCCATGATACAACCTTCACATTTGGATTTACAAAAACGAAATTTTGTAAATATTAAATAGATTTGTAAATCTGTAATATTTTTGCAGTTTGAAGAAATTGTATATGAATGTAGTTGTGGGTGTTAAGGGACGGAGGGGATACTTGTTGTGTACTAGAGAGCCCCCAACCCGCATTCAAAGTAATCATCATCATTATCAAAAAGGAGTAGGCTCATCTTAAACCTGTTCAGGGACCCACTTCGCTCCCGGCAATCCTATATCTCTCTTCCCCACCAGTCATTATTCCCTTGCTAGCACTGGAATCCTGTCATCCGCCATTCTTCCCAAATGGTCATACAATCTTCTTTTGTTGCTCCTTAGCTGTTCGAACAATGGGTCGACCCCCAGTTCCATCCTTATTCTTCTTTCTATCGAGAATGGTACAGCTCAGAGTACTCCTCATAAATTTCATCTCCGCTGCCTGAATCTTTGCTTTGTCTCATTCTGTCATAACTCTGGCTTCATCTGCATACATCAAAACTGGTACCCCTACATGTAACAGTACAGAATTACCTGTACCCGAATAATGGTATGTAGGGATATTTTCATTGTAAATTTTATTATGATCATACATTTAACCAGGGCAAAGTTAGTTTTGCACAAGTCCCAGTAGATGCGCAAATTCACCAGAGGGGAGCCGATCCAAGGTCAGCGGAGTACGAGCAAAGTTAAACAACGGTAATGGCGGTTTTAGGCGCTACAAATTGACAATACTGACTTTCTATTGGTCCACTGTAACAAATCGTCACCAAAACACAATGACGATATAAAACCATTACGTATTAAACCGGGCGTTAGCGAAAAGAACAATAAACAATGATGTCAGACACAACCAATTTGCATAATAATTGTGTCTGCTTCCGCCCAGTTCAGCAACAGCAGTCAACCGAGCACATACGCTCGCCACAGTGTAGTGGGCAATTTTTTGCCAAATATGTAATATTTACTTAATAACATGAAATAGTTATCATAAACATTTAACAGTAACTACCACTAGAATCAGTGAATAATTTAAAATGAATTTCAAATAGAGTCAGTGGACAAAACAGCACGAAATTCGGCCGACCACCTGCCGATCGCCATGGACAACAAATGAGGAGTCTACACCACATCAATTACAGGAAAGCCCCTACTCAAATTATTTTCTAAATTCAGAATTTTATTTAATGAGCTCAAATCAGATATTTAACAAACATGTGTAAATTTTCAGTAAGAGAGAGAGAGAGTGAGAGAGTACGTTTACGTTGATCAACTTAAATATAACATGAGGCGTTGGTTTGTGAAGGATATGAATCATTAGTGTCATTAAAATATAAAGAGAACCAGAATTTTTTAAATGATAGTAGTAACAAAACTGAAAGAAATAATTTCAATCAAATAAGGAAGTACATGTACGTAACCTTGAACAGAGGTCAAGTGCGGAATGACATCGCTGCCATTTTGAGATTCTAACAGTTATTAATGAATAGCCATGTATCAATCGACAACACAATTAACTAAATAAAATCAAGTTCGTTAGCCTAATATTGCGTACATCATTATTTCAGTACCCAACAACCTCTGCCTCTGTCTGCTTAACGAAACTCTGGACCCAAAGCCTAATGCATGTTAATGAGCTGAGCACGTGTTATTCCGGTTATGAGATTTATTATGCAAATTACATAAATGTTGACTATCACATATTCATTATTAATAATTATTTATGTTACATTATTAGTAACTTAACAGATGGCTGCTCGAACGGTGACTTTATATAAAATGAAAATTATATAAATGAGCAGAAAAGCAGAGGTAGACGGGTAGTGAAATATACGAAAAAAAAAAAATAGAGGTTACCTGTATAGGTATATGTATTGTACGAATAGAGTATAACACAACAACTAAAATAAATTTATTATTGTTAAAAAAAAAAAAAAAAAAAAAAAAAAAAAAAAATGGCAAACAGTAACGAGACGAGTAGAACAGAATCAGAAATGATGGGTGATAGTATTCATTCAACACCAGACCCCCAACAAAAAGAGTTGAGGAAAATGACATAATAAGAATGATGAAACTGCTTTTCAATGAGCAGAGCATCAAATTTGATCAATTCGATGTACAATTGAGTGATATCAAAAAAGAAATTAAAAAACAGAGCTGTAGATTTGACAAAAGATTAAATGAAATAGGTACAAAGTTAGAAAAAATAGAATTAGAAAAGAAGAAATTAGAATTAAACAAATGTGAATTGAACAAAGATGACAAGGTAAGTAGTAGTGGAAATGATGATAAAATAAATAAAAATATGGTAATAGAAGATAATAGTGTGGATGTTGGTAGTAATAATGAAATTTTATGGGGAATAGAATATAATAATAAGGGAATGATAGTGTGTTTTGAAGGTTTAAAGAGAGGGTGTAAAGAGAGATATATTGAGAGAGAGAGAGAAGTGTTGTTGGGAGAGGTATTATGAGAGATATTTTAATAGTGAGAGATATATTGAGAGAAAAGGAGAAGTAGAAATTTTTAAGATATGTAGAAATTATGAAGAGTTTATAGCAAGGTTAGGTGGAGAGAGAAATGAAAATAATAGCAAGCACTTACCTTGTATTGAAACTGAGGTAGTAGGAGATAATGTTGAGAACAATGAGAATAATGACTTGACGAAATACTTAATTATGACTGATTTTACTGAAGGTGACAGAAACATACCCGATCAGGAGTTATATGAATTTGTGGAAACGGATAAAAATTTGAATAGTTGGTGCATGTGTAAGGATGTTAGTATAAAATATCTAATATTAAACCATGTATATAGTTTTAAGGTTCGATTATTATTTGACGATGGAGGTTAGCTGTTCTTATTGTGTTTATGAACATTTAATTATGTGAACAGTGTTTTTCAGGATGGACTGTTTATGACTGATTTATGGTAAATGATATAATGATAATGTGGATTGTATATTTTTGTGTATATTAATGTCAATGTATTTGTGTACTTTGCTGTTGTGTATTTTATGTATTTTTTATGTAAACATGTATTGTAGAATTTTAAATAATTGAAGGAAGTTTAATAATGATTTTGAAATGATATTATGGAATTCAGATTCTAATGGTTAGTAAATGATTATATAGTTGGATGGTGAAAGGTATTGTTGTTAGTAGGTAAGTGATGAATTTTCTAGTGGTATATTAAGGTGAAATGTTGTAAAGAGGTTTGGGGATAGTGATAAATAAGGGCATTGGAGTTAGTTAAATAAAGTTATTGGGAGTTAGGGAAAATAAAATGTTGAGATGTTGATAATATATAAAGAGGTGTTAGATATTTTAGGGACACAGTGGTTAGCGATTATATGTAGAGGTGAGTAATGTGGATGGTAATTTTATAGTTGTTGGTGATATTTTGTAGTAAGGATCCGGTGTTAAGGAGTGATCAACGAGCGACGTGGCAAGGGACCAGCGTGCAGCGTTGTGGCAGGCGGAGCAATTTTGGGTTAGAGTGTTTGCCGATATTGGTGGAGGGCAAAGGGTTCGGAATGGATATGGCCAGTTAAGTAACATACATCCTTATATAAAAGACAAAATGAGCGGTGCCAGAGGTTTTAAATGGGATTTGTGAAGGGGGTTATTATAGAGATATTGGTGTCATATTATATTAATGGTTAGAAGCGGTTGTTAGTGGAGAAAAGGGGGTAGTAAGGTTAGGTTGACAAATGCCAAAATAAGAGATAGAAAATAGTGAACAATAGAGAGTCACCCAAACGAGTAAGGATAAAAAGGTTAGAAAGGAAAATTCATGGTAGAAAGGTAATGTAATAGAGGGATTGATGATAAATTTGAAAATTTTTTGTATAGAATCTAAATGAATGTTAAATGACTAAAAGTTAATGGAAAGTTGATAATAAAAAATGTTATGAAGTTCTGCTACAAGTTGTGTAAATATGATGAATTAAGTAATGTGAATTGTTCAATGTTAGTGTTTAATGTTTTATGATGTACAGTGTTTTATTATGTTGATGGTACCATAGGTTAGGAGGCTACTGTAAAGGTAGTGACTATAATGATATTAAATTTTGTGTTAGAGTAACCAGTCTCTGGAAAAATTGATTCTGTTGAAAAAGGGGTAAAATTTGAGTAAAGAAATTTAGATAGTTTGAAGTACCGCCATGATAGTTAAATATACTGAAGTTATTTGAAGTAAATGAATAAAAAATAATAGTTGTTGTTTGAGAGTTAAAAGTTGTTTTGTGTTTAGTATAAGAGTATAAATTCTTATGATGAAGGAGGCAATTTGATATTGACTGGAGTCAGAACAATTGATACAAATATGTAGGAGTGTTGTCAAGTAGAAGGCTTATCTATCTTAAATCTTGTTATATTTTATTGTGTTATTTGAACTTTTATTAGTAAAGAAACCAACGCCTCAGATCACAAACCAATGCATCTAAAGGGAAACATATCAGTTGCGGATATGTAGATGAATAAGGCCACTATTTTAAAATTTTGTATTGAATGTTTCAGAGTTTTATGGTGTTGTGACCGTGGTCCTGCGCTGGCCGGAGCGTCAGAACAGGAGCGTGCAGGGCCTCATGGCCTTATGGTGTAGGGATCTCTCAGGAGAAGTCCAGTAAGGTCAGACGGGTATGATCGACATTATGGAACCAAGGGTAAGTGATTGAGATTTTCTTTTTATTAACACTACAGGGGGTTGTGGCGCATATCTGAACTGATCCTTTTAGAAAAGTATGAATGAGTCAATGAAAGTTTTTGTGTCTCGACACCAAACCTTTCATTGAGGGGGTTTTGTAACAGTACAGAATTACCTGTACCCGAATAATGGTATGTAGCGATATTTTCATTGTAAATTTTATTATGATCATACATTTAACCAGGGCAAAGTTAGTTTTGCACAAGTCCCAGTAGATGCGCAAATTCACCAGAGGGGAGCCGATCCAAGGTCAGCAGAGTACGAGCAAAGTTAAACAACAGTAATGGCGGTTTTAGATGCTACAAATTGACAATACTGACTTTCTATTGGTCCACTGTAACAAATCGTCACCAAAACACAATGACGATATAAAACCATTACGTATTAAACCGGGCGTTAGCGAAAAGAACAATAAACAATGACGTCAGACACAACCAATTTGCATAATAATTGTGTCTGCTTCCGCCCAGTTCAGCAACAGCAGTCAACCGAGCACATACGCTCGCCACAGTGTAGTGGGCAATTTTTTGCCAAATATGTAATATTTACTTAATAACATGAAATAGTTATCATAAACATTTAACAGTAACTACCACTAGAATCAGTGAATAATTTAAAATGAATTTCAAATAGAGTCAGTGGACAAAACAGCACGAAATTCGGCCGACCACCTGCCGATCGCCATGGACAACAAATGAGGAGTCTACACCACATCAATTACAGGAAAGCCCCTACTTAAATTATTTTCTAAATTCAGAATTTTATTTAATGAGCTCAAATCAGATATTTAACAAACATGTGTAAATTTTCAGTAAGAGAGAGAGAGAGAGAGAGAGAGAGAGAGAGAGAGAGAGAGAGTGAGAGAGTACGTTTACGTTGATCAACTTAAATATAACATGAGGCGTTGGTTTGTGAAGGATATGAATCATTAGTGTCATTGGTGCCATAGGCAAACAGAATAAGTCGATAAGTAAACAAGTTTCTTTAGAGTTAGACAGTCAGAACGCAACCATACCTATTGTTTTTCTTGTAGCAAATGGACTGCCATTTAACATGCTAATTGGATGCGATGTGTTGAGACAACATTCGGCAGTCATCAACTTGCAAAAAGGAGTAGTATTGCTGACTTCTGAAAGGGGAATATGGTCTGCAAACATTATAAACTGTAACCCTACGCCACTAGTTTTAAATCATGATCCTGGGTTAAAAAGTTATTATTGCAAAACACATGAACCATCAATCATTATAGACGATGAAAAGGAAGATAGAGATTTATGGAAAAGGAAAATAGAAGTAATCAGAACGTTCCAAGGAGAATGACCTCAACAAGAAATAACTAAGAAACAGGCTGAAAAACTCATAGTTACCTATAACACATACCAGCACATTTTCCCCAATACTCCAGGAAAGGTCAAGGGGTACCAATGCAAAATCAACTTTCGTGAACCCGTAGACTTCCATAGGAAATCCTACCCAATAGCATACTCTCTAAAAAATTAAGTCAGAACAGAAATCAACAGAATGATGGAGGAGGACATCATCGAGTATAGTCAATCTCCATACACAAGTCCCATAGTCGCTATACCTAAAAAGAATGGTAAGGTACGGATCTGCTTAGAGGCCCGAGAGATCAACAAAATGATCATAAATGACCGAACTTCACCGGGAGAAATTGAAGAAATATTAAAAAGGTTTCATCGCACCAAATACATAAGCACCTGGGATACTGTATGTGGGTACTGGCAGGTGGAGCTACACCCACACAGTAGGAAATACATGGCATTTATCTTCGACGGAAGAAATTACCAATTTAAGAGGTTACCTTTCGGCCTCATCAATTCCGTCGCAATGTTCGTCAAATGCATGGACCAAGTCTTAGGTCAAGAAGCACTGCAGTTCACAACAGTGTACGTGGACGACCTGCTAATAACATCTTCAGACTGGGACGAGCACTGTGAATGAGTCAAGCAAGTGTTAAAGAAGTTATCCGAAAATATCATTACGCTGAAATTGGATAAATCAAAGTTTATAGCAAATAAAGTCAAATTCCTAGGATTCAACTTTACTGAACAGGGAATATCACCATCCCAAGAGAAAGTGGAAGCCATTCAGAAATTCCCCACACCTAAGAATAAGAAGCAACTATAGTCCTTCTTAGGTATATATAACTATTACAGAAAATTTCAAACTAATTACTCATACCTTACAGCAAAATTTTCTAAACAACTCTCAGCCAAGGAAAAATAGACTTGGGGAACTGAGCAGGAAGAAGTATTAAAACTGATCAAACTAAAATTTCTAGAAACGGTAATGCTACATCACCCCAACTTTGAACAACCCTTTTACCTGAATTGCGACGCCAGTGATGTCAGTCTAGGCGCCGAATTATACCAAGAAGATGAGGAAGGACACCACCTGGTCATCAGCTTTGCCAGCAGGATACTAAACAGTTGCGAGCGTAACTACAACGTTACTGAAAAAGTACTACTCAGCATAGTATTCGCATGTGGAAAGTTTAGAACTTACATCTTGGGATATCCAATCACAGTCCGAAGCGACCATTAGTCTATATCATTCTTAAAACAGTGTAAATTAAGTCATGGGAGACTTACACTTTGGATACTCGCTCTACAAGAGTACCATATTACGTGTGAGTATATTCCAGGCCGTAAGAACGTTGCAGCAGATGTTTTGTCCAGAATAAATGTAGAAAACCAAACATTTGAAGGGGAAAAGGAGAAGATCGGCAAAGTGTATTACATATTAAAGGATAGGAAGAACCTGGAAGATTTAATAGACGAAATAGTGGTACAGCAGAAGTTAGATACAAAATTATTAAACATAAGAAGAAGACTATTGGAAGATGAAGAAATAATAAATAACTATTATTGCATCCACAAAGATATACTATTTATTAAAACCAAAAAGAATCAAAGAACGTGGACTTGTAGTTTCAAATTCATTAGAAAACAAAATAATTAAAGATTACCATGTACGATACGGACATGGGAACATTGAAAATGGTAAAAGCATTGGAGAAGAAAATATTTATTAAAAATATAACTAGAAAAGTAAACCAGAACATTAAAACCTGCACAATATGTCAGATGGTCTAAACAAATAACGAGAGAAAAGAGGGAACAATGATACCCATCACTTCAAACACCAAACTAGAAAAAGTGTTTCTCGACATATGTGGACCATTCCCACGTAGCGGAGGGAGACAAAAATACAAGTTTATAGTAATAATATTGGACCATTACACCAAGTACACAAAATTATATGCAATAAACCGAGCAACTACAAAGAAAATATCAGACATAATAAAAAATAAATACATCACATAGATTGGAAAACTATACATGATTATAACAGACCATGGAACACAATTCAAAGGAAAGAAGTGGAGAGATGAATTATTAAAGGTAAACATAAAAACCTATAAAACATCCAAATACTGTACCACCCCATCAGTAATCCCGCAGAAAGAGTGTTAAGAGAGGTGGGACGTATTCTAAGAACGTACTGCTATGATAACCAAAAGGAATGGCAAAAATATTTAGCTTCAACCGAAGAATTTTTAAAATATAAGTTACCACCATTTTATTGAGAACACCCCATATTTAATGATGTTTGGAAGAAAACCGCATAGAGAGATACAAGAGTTAATAGATTTCCCAGTCAACCCAGAAGACCCGTACGATGAAAACAAATGTTATAGCCGAATCAAGGAGAAAATCGAGAAGCAAAAAGCAAAGTATTCACAAAACCAACCTAAAATAATAAAATATAACAAAGGAGAAA
Source organism: Magicicada septendecula (assembly GCA_034769895.1). NCBI lineage: Eukaryota > Metazoa > Arthropoda > Insecta > Hemiptera > Cicadidae > Magicicada > Magicicada septendecula. The sequence continues at coordinate 274,457,171 of CM068370.1, read as the reverse complement.
GAGTATTAATAAAAAACCGTGAACTACCCAGTACACTTGAAGGGATAGCCAAAAAACTGCTATTATTATACATAGGACCCTATGTAATAACCAAGGACAAGGGTAATAATACGTACGAGATAAGCAATGCAACCACAAAAAATATAAAAGGAGTTTACAATCAAGCTTCTATAAAAAAGTTTTATGAGGAAAAATAAACCAAAATAAGTAAATAAACAAATACCAAAATTCAAAAATTATGTGAGCACAACTTACAACAATATTTTGATGATTTATGAGGGCTAATATAAAATATTAAAAGAAGGAATAAGTTACAAGAATTCCTACAAAGTAAGATCACCTTACAATATGAATAAATGACATATAAAGAAAAAAAAATGTATATGTGTATAAATATATAAGGAATAAGTTACAAAAATTCCTATAAAAAAGTAAGAACCACAAACTTACGATAATATTTAAACAAAAAGTACCAAGAAAGGAATAAGTTACAAAAATTCCTATAAAAAAGTAAGAAAAACAAAATTACAAAAATTATTTAGAATAATATTTCAAACAAAATGAATTAACCAAAAATAGAATCAAGCACGAACTGCTCAGACAAATACCTAAAATTATAAAGGATATGAGTATTCAAAGAACAAAAAAATGTTATGAATTGGTATAAGAAAAGACAAAAAAAACTTTCTATAAAGCAAATATACAGAAAACGGGTAAAGCAAAATAATGGTGAACAACCAAGAAAAAGAAAAAAGATGTCTAAGATAATTAAAATGATCACAAGAAGAAAAGAAAAACAAACAAATGAAAAGTTAAAAAATAATGAAATTAACAACTAAATAAATAAAAAACAATCAACTGTACGAGTAGACGACAGTATATAGCAAAGGTACAGCGGAAGGAAGAATGAGTAAAAGGTTAAAGTGATCTAAAAACAAACCGCAAAGTGGACAATCGCAAAATATATTATTAATTTAAGTCACAAGATGACAAAAAATGTATTTAAGATTGACTGAGAATAAGTCCAGCAATCAAATTAACTGAGCAGAGATGATGGTCCTCTAGTCTCAGAAAAAATGAGTAGTGATGGAAAAAACCAGCTACTAAAAAGTTAGGGAAAAATTATATAAAATGGAGAACACACTAATGGAAATAAATAAAAATAGATTTAAATAAAATGGAATGGATCAAGTAAGAATAGAAATAAGAAAGAAGAAACAAACAAGAAAGAAAAGGAAAAATAATATATAACTGATAATTTCATAAAAAACTATGCTAGTGTATTATCAAAATGATCAATTTTGAAGGAGAGGCATTATGTTACAACGCAAATAAGCCACCCCAATACCAGGGATAAAAAAGATGAATCGGAATATTGTAACGTTATGATAAATGGGTACGTCCTTCTTACTTAAAGCCCCACGTTGGGTTTGTCAATCTGTAACGATTTTTAAAAGACTCGGTCGTCTCCTGTAAAATGTTTACACTTGTTTTTTATGTGTATAAGTGTTAATGTGGTGTGTTCGCCTCACACCGGTCGTTACAATAATGGTTGTCACTACTGAAGTCTGTAGCGTGGTCCAAATTACCAGTACAACCTACCTGTTTATTCATAGGGGTTGCGAATCCCGGGTGGCGCCAAATTGTTTATATTAAAACAATTAAATTTGTTAAATTACAAGTTAATAAGTGTTGTCAGCGTTGACGGTTGGAGCGTTTGAATGATTCCCGCCGCTGTACAGGTTGTCGTATTGTCCACTCGTGAAGAACGCTAGTTGGTTACTTAATAAAAATTGCTAACACACATATATTCTACAATGTCCTACGAAATAAAACGATGGTAATACTCTGTACTGTAATTTTAATACAAATTCAGTCATTAATTAATATGACAAAAGGATTATAAATGATTTAATAACAAATTGCTCCGGCTTAGAACATGAAACACACATCTCAAAGTTGGCGAAATTGGTTTTGACACAAATTATTTTAATGCCGTCATGGCCTCTGTTTACATACAATATATTAATCTGTTCAAAACCTGGGGTCCTTTGGATTATAAAATAAGACATAAAAGTTGGTTACATTAAAAAAGTACACTACCATACCTTATACGTACTTAAATAGTATAAAGTGTTTTTACAAATTGTTTGGTAGTGTCGTATTATTTGTTACAAAGTTCGCACACTAATGCGAGGTTATATTTTAATTAACAAATGTTTTACGTAAGTTGAGTATGCATTAAACCTTTGAAAGAAAATTAATTTTGTTTAATAGTGAGAAATTTTGATTGACTTGAGAAATATTTAAAGTAATTTGGTTTCTGGGATAAAGGAATTTAGTTGATACTTATCAGTTCAGACAGTGGTGATATATCGTCGTCTGGGGTGATGGAAATTCTGCAATTTTGGGCTGTTTAGGCTTCGGGCGTCTTCTTCTATCTCGTCTTGGGACTTTCGGCTATTTAATTTCTTTTATTTGGTACCAGGACATCGTTTAATCTTAGAAGCTCTGCATCTACTCGTCATTGGTTCTGGTTGTCGATTTCTGAACGTCTTTTTAACTTTTTAATGTAAAATTTTAGTCATCACAATCTTGCGTACCGCTTACCCACGCGTCATTTTTCCAAGTCTAATAAATTTAACGGAAAATTAGTATTCAACGGCCCGTTTCTATGGTAACAGAAACCCTTCGATTGGTTAAGGCCTCTTTCAAAAGCATTGTTATGGGATTTGAATTTTTATTCAAATTTATTATATATTTTCTTAATGATTTTATTCCTCTATCGTTCCTTTGTGGTAATAAATAATATCACTATTGTCTTTCTTTCCTTTCAAAGTTTAAAATGATACCTCATAAGGTCATATTCTATTATACATTAACTTTAGTCTAATTATTTTGACATTTGATAATTTACATATCTCTTTTAAATGAAACTTTTATAATAACATTTCATTGGTGCCACAGGCAAACAGAATAAGTCGATAAGTAAACAAGTTTCTTTAGAGTTAGACAGTCAGAACGCAACCATACCTATTGTTTTTCTTGTAGCAAATGGACTGCCATTTAACATGCTAATTGGATGCGACGTGTTGAGACAACATTCGGCAGTCATCAACTTGCAAAAAGGAGTAGTATTGCTGACTTCTGAAAGGGGAATATGGTCTGCAAACATTATAAACTGTAACCCTACGCCACTAGTTTTAAATCATGATCCTGGGTTAAAAAGTTATTATTGCAAAACACATGAACCATCAATCATTATAGACGATGAAAAGGAAGATAGAGATTTATGGAAAAGGAAAATAGAAGTAATCAGAACGTTCCAAGGAGAATGACCTCAACAAGAAATAACTAAGAAACAGGCTGAAAAACTCATAGTTACCTATAACACATACCAGCACATTTTCCCCAATACTCCAGGAAAGGTCAAGGGGTACCAATGCAAAATCAACTTTCGTGAACCCGTAGACTTCCATAGAAAATCCTACCCAATAGCATACTCTCTAAAAAATTAAGTCAGAACAGAAATCAACAGAATGATGGAGGAGGACATCATCGAGTATAGTCAATCTCCATACACAAGTCCCATAGTCGCTATACCTAAAAAGAATGGTAAGGTACGGATCTGCTTAGAGGCCCGAGAGATCAACAAAATGATCATAAATGACCGAACTTCACCGGGAGAAATTGAAGAAATATTAAAAAGGTTTCATCGCACCAAATACATAAGCACCTGGGATACTGTATGTGGGTACTGGCAGGTGGAGCTACACCCACACAGTAGGAAATACATGGCATTTATCTTCGACGGAAGAAATTACCAATTTAAGAGGTTACCTTTCGGCCTCATCAATTCCGTCGCAGTGTTCGTCAAATGCATGGACCAAGTCTTAGGTCAAGAAGCACTGCAGTTCACAACAGTGTACGTGGACGACCTGCTAATAACATCTTCAGACTGGGACGAGCACTGTGAATGAGTCAAGCAAGTGTTAAAGAAGTTATCCGAAAATAACATTACGCTGAAATTGGATAAATCAAAGTTTATAGCAAATAAAGTCAAATTCCTAGGATTCAACTTAACTGAACAGGGAATATCACCATCCCAAGAGAAAGTGGAAGCCATTCAGAAATTCCCCACACCTAAGAATAAGAAGCAGCTATAGTCCTTCTTAGGTATATATAACTATTACAGAAAATTTCAAACTAATTACTCATACCTTACAGCAAAATTTTCTAAACAACTCTCAGCCAAGGAAAAATAGACTTGGGGAACTGAGCAGGAAGAAGTATTAAAACTGATCAAACTAAAATTTCTAGAAACGGTAATGCTACATCACCCCAACTTTGAACAACCCTTTTACCTGAATTGTGACGCCAGTGATGTCAGTCTAGGCGCCGAATTATACCAAGAAGATGAGGAAGGACACCACCTGGTCATCAGCTTTGCCAGCAGGATACTAAACAGTTGCGAGCGTAACTACAACGTTACTGAAAAAGTACTACTCAGCATAGTATTCGCATGTGGAAAGTTTAGAACTTACATCTTGGGATATCCAATCACAGTCCGAAGCGACCATTAGTCTATATCATACTTAAAACAGTGTAAATTAAGTCATGGGAGACTTACACGTTGGATACTCGCTCTACAAGAGTACCATATTACGTGGGAGTATATTCCAGGCCGTAAGAACGTTGCAGCAGATGTTTTGTCCAGAATAAATGTAGAAAACCAAACATTTGAAGGGGAAAAGGAGAAGATCGGCAAAGTGTATTACATATTAAAGGATAGGAAGAACCTGGAAGATTTAACAGACGAAACAGTGGTACAGCAGAAGTTAGATACAAAATTATTAAACATAAGAAGAAGACTATTGGAAGATGAAGAAATAATAAATAACTATTATTGCATCCACAAAGATATACTATTTATTAAAACCAAAAAGAATCAAAGAACGTGGACTTGTAGTTACAAATTCATTAGAAAACAAAATAATTAAAGATTACCATGTCCGATACGGACATATGGGAACATTGAAAATGGTAAAAGCATTGGAGAAGAAAATATTTATTAAAAATATAACTAGAAAAGTAAACCAGAACATTAAAACCTGCACAATATGTCAGATGGTCTAAACAAATAACGAGAGAAAAGAGGGAACAATGATACCCATCACTTCAAACACCAAACTAGAAAAAGTGTTTCTCGACATATGTGGACCATTCCCACGTAGCGGAGGGAGACAAAAATACAAGCTTATAGTAATAATATTGGACCATTACACCAAGTACACAAAATTATACGCAATAAACCGAGCAACTACAAAGAAAATATCAGACATAATAAAAAATAAATACATCACATAAATTGGAAAACCATACATGATTATAACAGACCATGGAACACAATTCAAAGGAAAGAAGTGGAGAGATGAATTATTAAAGGTAAACATAAAAACCTATAAAACATCCAAATACTGTACCACTCCATCAGTAATCCCGCAGAAAGAGTGTTAAGAGAGGTGGGACGTATTCTAAGAATGTACTGCTATGATAACCAAAAGGAATGGCAAAAATGTTTAGCTTCAACCGAAGAATTTTTAAAATATAAGTTACCACCATTTTATTGAGAACACCCCATATTTAATGATGTTTGGAAGAAAACCGCATAGAGAGATACAAGAGTTAATAGATTTCCCAGTCAACCCAGAAGACCCATACGATGAAAACAAATGTTATAGCCGAATCAAGGAGAAAATCGAGAAGCAAAAAGCAAAGTATTCACAAAACCAACCTAAAATAATACAATATAACAAAGGAGAAAGAGTATTAATAAAAAACCGTGAACTACCCAGTACACTTGAAGGGATAGCCAAAAAACTGCTATTATTATACATAGGACCCTATGTAATAACCAAGGACAAGGGTAATAATACGTATGAGATAAGCAATGCAACCACAAAAAATATAAAAGGAGTTTACAATCAAGCTTCTATAAAAAAGTTTTATGAGGAAAAATAAGCCAAAATAATAAATAAACAAATACCAAAATTCAAAAATTATGTGAGCACAACTTACAACAATATTTTGATGATTTATGAGGCCTAATATAAAATATTAAAAGAAGGAATAAGTTACAAAAATTCCTACAAAGTAAGATCACCTTACAATATGAATAAATGACATAAAAAAAAAAAAAATGTATATGTGTATAAATATATAAGGAATAAGTTACAAAAATTCCTATAAAAAAGTAAGAACCACAAACTTACGATAATATTTAAACAAAAAGTACCAAGAAAGGAATAAGTTACAAAAATTCCTATAAAAAAGTAAGAAAAACAAACTTACAAAAATTATTTAGAATAATATTTCAAACAAAATGAATTAACCAAAAATAGAATCAAGCACGAACTGCTAAGACAAATACCTAAAATTATAAAGGATATGAGTATTCAAAGAACAAAAAAATGTTATGAATTGGTATAAGAAAAGACAAAAAAAACTTTCTATAAAGCAAATATACAGAAAACGGGTAAAGCAAAATAATGGTGAACAACCAAGAAAAAGAAAAAAGATGTCTAAGATAATTAAAATGATCACAAGAAGAAAAGAAAAACAAACAAATGAAAAGTTAAAAAATAATGAAATTAACAACTAAATAAATAAAAAACAATCAACTGTACGAGTAGACGACAGTTATAGCAAAGGTACAGCGGAAGGAATAATGAGTAAAAGGTTAAAGTGATCTAAAAACAAACCGCAAAGTGGACAATCGCAAAATATATTATTAATTTAAGTCACAAGATGACAAAAAAGGTATTTAAGATTGACTGAGAATAAGTCCAGCAATCAAATTAACTGAGCAGAGATGATGGTCCTCTAGTCTCAGAAAAAATGAGTAGTGATGGAAAAAACCAGCTAATAAAAAGTTAGGGAAAAATTATATAAAAGGGAGAACACACTAATGGAAATAAATAAAAATAGATTTAAATAAAATGGAATGGATCAAGAAAGAATAGAAATAAGAAAGAAGAAACAAACAAGAAAGAAAAGGAAAAATAATATATAACTGATAATTTCATAAAAAACTATGCTAGTGTATTATCAAAATGATCAATTTTGAAGGAGAGGCATTATGTTACAACGCAAATAAGCCACCCCAATACCAGGGATAAAAAAGATGAATCGGAATATTGTAACGTTATGATAAATGGGTACGTCCTTCTTACTTAAAGCCCCACGTTGGGTTTGTCAATCTGTAACGATTTTTAAAAGACTCGGTCGTCTCCTGTAAAATGTTTACACTTGTTTTTTATGTGTATAAGTGTTAATGTGGTGTGTTCGCCTCACACCGGTCGTTACAATAATGGTTGTCACTACTGAAGTCTGTAGCGTGGTCCAAATTACCAGTACAACCTACCTGTTTATTCATAGGGGTTGCGAATCCCGGGTGGCGCCAAATTGTTTATATTAAAACAATTAAATTTGTTAAATTACAAGTTAATAAGTGTTGTCAGCGTTGACGGTTGGAGCGTTTGAATGATTCCCGCCGCTGTACAGGTTGTCGTATTGTCCACTCGTGAAGAACGCTAGTTGGTTACTTAATAAAAATTGCTAACACACATATATTCTACAATGTCCTACGAAATAAAACGATGGTAATACTCTGTACTGTAATTTTAATACAAATTCAGTCATTAATTAATATGACAAAAGGATTATAAATGATTTAATAACAAATTGCTCCGGCTTAGAACATGAAACACACATCTCAAAGTTGGCGAAATTGGTTTTGACACAAATTATTTTAATGCCGTCATGGCCTCTGTTTACATACAATATATTAATCTGTTCAAAACCTGGGGTCCTTTGGATTATAAAATAAGACATAAAAGTTGGTTACATTAAAAAAGTACACTACCATACCTTATACGTACTTAAATAGTATAAAGTGTTTTTACAAATTGTTTGGTAGTGTCGTATTATTTGTTACAAAGTTCGCACACTAATGCGAGGTTATATTTTAATTAACAAATGTTTTACGTAAGTTGAGTATGCATTAAACCTTTGAAAGAAAATTAATTTTGTTTAATAGTGAGAAATTTTGATTGACTTGAGAAATATTTAAAGTAATTTGGTTTCTGGGATAAAGGAATTTAGTTGATACTTATCAGTTCAGACAGTGGTGATATATCGTCGTCTGGGGTGATGGAAATTCTGCAATTTTGGGCTGTTTAGGCTTCGGGCGTCTTCTTCTATCTCGTCTTGGGACTTTCGGCTATTTAATTTCTTTTATTTGGTTCCAGGACATCGTTTAATCTTAGAAGCTCTGCATCTACTCGTCATTGGTTCTGGTTGTCGATTTCTGAACGTCTTTTTAACTTTTTAATGTAAAATTTTAGTCATCACAATCTTGCGTACCGCTTACCCATGCGTCATTTTTCCAAGTCTAATAAATTTAACGGAAAATTAAATTCATTCTATGGTAACAGAAACCCTTCGATTGGTTAAGGCCTCTTTCAAAAGCATTGTTATGGGATTTGAATTTTTATTCAAATTTATTATATATTTTCTTAATGATTTTATTCCTCTATCGTTCCTTTGTGGTAATAAATAATATCACTATTGTCTTTCTTTCCTTTCAAAGTTTAAAATGATACCTCATAAGGTCATATTCTATTATACATTAACTTTAGTCTAATTATTTTGACATTTGATAATTTACATATCTCTTTTAAATGAAACTTTTATAATAACATTTCTTTTTTAACATGATTTATACATAATTACTGGCTATTTACTGGTCTTAGATTAGTAAATTTCCTTGTGAATTTGTTACAATTGACATTTGTGTGTGTCTGACAGTTAGACGTTTTCATAGCCAAAAGTAGCCATGATGGTATTTTATTTATTTCTTTTAAATTACCTTTTAATTCAGCCTGATGGGCTTCACTTTGTTATGATAATTGTTTGTGTTGCGTTTTGATTCTGTTTATGTTCTGATTACAAGTCAATATAGTTTTCATTATTCATCTTTAAAATATAACAATTAGGCTTATGGACGGCAAGTTTGTTTCAGCCATATCCTATTCATAACATTAAAACAAACAATTCTTTATAAGTTATTAGTTACTGTTGGTTTAACATTTATTTCATTCTTTTGCTATTACTTTGAGTGAGAAATATCATCACTTCTTTCAAACTCATTAAATTTCTTTCCCTTCTAACATGGGGTGTTTTATTAATTGTATACTTAATTTTAATGCAAAATCTTATTTCAATACTACTATCTTCCTCCATTCCATGTTAATACAAACTGTTTTTACCTGGGCTTTCTCCCTGAATAATATCACATACTTTACTTATCTCTATTTTAAATACTATTTTTAATTATTCTTAATTATATGATTGTTCATAAGCTCACTTACATCATTGATTGGTTTATCGATGATTTATTAAGTGTTTTCTTATCTATTTATACATTTTTATTACTGACAATATCCTTTTCCACATATCACTTTCACTTTTAACTAACTGGTGTTTATCACTGATACACTCACTATTTTGGGGTATTTACACTTTCACTGTTGCACTTTATTTTGTTTCACTGTTTATATTAAGTGTTACTTTGGGTAATCCCTATACTTATTTCTCCTATTTCTCACGATTTCTTTATAACATAATACTTATCATTAATGACATTTGGTTATTTACATTTCATTAAATCTAACTTTAATAATCATGTTAGTGTACTTTTCTTCACTACGTTACTTTTCAATTGTCTTTTGTTTAAAACAGGTATATAAATTATTTCATTTATAACAATAATATTTGTTTTCATTAGTGTATAATTATTTGGGGTTTATTTACAGTATTCTATCTTTGAGTATACCATTCCTCCCTTTTATATGTGGTGTTAGTTACTCCTTGGTTTCACTTTGTTTCCTCTTCCTTCTTCTTCTTCTCCTTCATCTTCTTCAACTTTAATTGTCTTCATTTTGATTCGGTTCTCCTCTTCTCATCTGGTTTAATTTCTATTTAGTTGTAGGAATTCATTCACTTCCTTTAATTGTCTTCTTTGGTTCTGGTTTCTTACCTTCTTTTGTTAGTTCCTATTTGTTTGGTCAATCGCTTTTTGTCTCTGTGTATTTTTCGTGGTTCCCTTCTTTTGTTTTCTGTTGTTGGGTCAATCACTTGGGTTGGGTAATGTCGTCGTTCGTCGTGTCATAATATTTATATTTTATTTATTTTTAAACATTTTATTTGATATGAAGTATATTTACATTTAGAATTATCTTTTTTATCCCTGGTTACTGGGGTGGTTTATTTGTGTTGTAACAATATAAAAAAATAATTCATATAAAATAAAATGTTTAATATAAAGAAAATAAAATGATGATGACACAAGAAACGACGACATGACCTAACCCAAGTGATTGAACAAAATAAAAAGAACCAAAAGAAGAAGGGAACAACAAAAACAAACAAGAAACAAACCAAATGAAGAAGAAAGTGATTGACCCAACAAAAGGAAATAAAACAGGAATTGAATGACTCAATGCAACAAAATAAAATGAACCCAAGGGAGAAGGTGGAGAATCAAGATATAAATCAAATACACTGAAAGTGAAGATGGAGGAAAATGAAAAAGAAACAAACCCAAGATAAAGGGAAATAAATAAAAAGGAAATCAAATGATAAGACACAAACAAGTAATAAAGAATAAAAGCAGGAGAAATGGTACACTCAAATGTAATATTGAAAAAGAAACCAATAACTAACCTAAGTAATAAATAGATATTATTATCAATTAATTAATAAAGGTAAATGATATTTGATGAAACTCAATTAAAGAAAGTTAAATATAATAGCAAACTAACCCACAAATTAGAGTTAGATGTAATGATGAAATCAATACAGACATAAAATTGTTAATATTATCAATGATATTTGTAATGAAAGAGATAGTACGGTATAGGGATTACCCATTTAGAAACACTTAAAACAAAACATTTAAGAAGTGCAAAAGTGGAAGTGTAAAAACCCCAAAGTAAAGTGATAAAGAAAAAACACTAAATAAATTATAATAAACAATAGATAATTTAAAAGTGAAGGTGATGAATAAATAAGAATAATGTATAATAAAGAATGTTAGTATTGTGAAAAATAGTGAAGGATAAAAGAATAAACACTTAATAAATCAATAAGAAACACTAAAGGATTAACGGTGAAAAATGTTAGTAATTAAGAAAGTTTTAAACATAGTATTAAGTGTAAACAATTAATTAAGATGTAATGAACACTGAAGAGTGATGATAACAGTATTAATTAAAAAAGGAATCTCATTGTTAAGATTAAAAGTATCCAATAGTATTTAAAAAGGGAGAATCCCATGAAAGAGGAAACAGATAGTGTTACCATTAGGTGAAGGTAAAGATTATTTAAAAAATAAGAAGTTAAGACAAATCAGTAAACACCCCATGTTATAAGGGATAATTATTTAAGTAAGTTCAAAAAGTGTGATGTTGTTTATCACCCAAAAAATAATATAAAATGAAATGAACTGTACACAAATTTTATGTAATAATTGTTAAATAATTGTTTAAGCAAATTTATGAATAGGATATGGCTGGAGGAATTATACAGACAATAGGCCTAGATGTTGTATTTTATGTGATCAAAAATAGTAAATAATAGCCACATTGTTATTATTGGCAAATTAAATAAGTAAGAAAGTAAAGCAATGTATGACTTAGAAACCGAGAAAACCAGTTAGTAAATAATTAGCAATCCATGATGTATAAAATAATAGTAACATACTAATAACACAAAAACAGATCCAAAACACATCAACAAATAACACAACCAATTATAATAACAAGACAAAGCTCATTAGGCTAAAATGAGATGTAATTTGTACAAAATAAGTAAATACCAATAATGGCTACTTAGGCCTATGAAATGCCTAACTGTCAAAGCAAACAACTACAAATTGTAATAAATTAACAAAGAAATTAGCAAATCCAAGGCAAATAACTAACCAAGGATAATTAGTAAATCATATTAAAAGCAAAATATTAGAATAAGGACTTAAATTAAAAGATAAATGTAATTAGCAAATATTAAAATAATTGTAAAATTATAAAACATAAAATAACCCAATCTTATGGGATATCAAAATAATCTTTGAAAGGAAATACAAATAACAGTGATAATAGTTAATACTTAGGAAGGAAGATAGAAGAATAAAAGCAATCAGAAGATATACAAGGATTTTGAAAAGAATTCAAATATGATAACAATGGTTTTTTGTCAATCTAAGCCAATCAGATTTAATTAGTAACCTTGACAACCACCGTTAGTTACAAAATTTCGGTTGGATATCGTTACTCGTAAAGTGACGCTCTTGCAGAACAGAAGCCAAATTTGGAACGGCCAAATTTGTAATTTAATATGTCAAAAAAGTAAACAAAATTCCAAACGATGAACCAATAAGAAGCAGACGAACAACCAGAATATTTAACGGATGCCAAGGGCCATTTTACCAGGAAATTAAATGAAAATACGACCACATCCAACATGAAAAGACGCAAGACATACTTAAGCCCCAAGATTAATGAAAACTGAATACGATTACAGCCCAATCCAATTACGACTCAATGATTGATTATACCAAGTCATCTGATTCGATAAGTATCCTTGAATTACCCAAATTCCAAAAATAAACTCACTTTAAATATTTCTAAAAGTAATTTGAACTCTCACTATAAACCGAATATTCTCTTTCAAAGATTAATTAAGAAAAACAAAACACTGAAAATTTGATAACTTAGAATATAACCTGTTGATCTATTACGAACTTTATAAACACACTTAACAACACTCCAGAACAAATTATAACCACATACCTTATTATTTAAGTACAAATAAGGTAAGGTACCAGTAATGTACTTTTTATTGTAATCATAGCAAATATTTGTCTTATAATCAAAAGAACTCCAGATTTTGAACAAATACAATTATCCACTAACAAAACGGCAGCCATGCTAGACTGATAATATCGTCCAAAAATCGATTCGTCAACCCTAGAGAAAAACGTCTCAAAACTAATGTCGGTGCAAATTTATTAATCAACAAGCATAATTTTATTGTCAAACTGAAACATTACAAATCAACCATTAAAATAACTAATACAGAGTGTAACCATTGTTTTTATTTCATAGGGAGTGTATCATATAATTTGTGTTTGTTAGCGAACTAGATTTCACGGCCAGCACTCACGCTGCAACTCGACAAACTACCTGGTCGAGTCAGCAGGTCTAACCAAGGCGGGAATTATTTGAATGCCCCGGCCGTCATCGCCGAGAACATCTTATTAATACATTAGTTAAGAATTTTAATTGTTTTCAATAAACAATTTGGCGCCACCCGCGATTCACAAACCCCTATTTAATAACAGCTAAGGTTACGACCGCGTTGTACTGGTAATTATAGCATCGCTACGGATTTCGTTAGCGCAAGGATTGATGTAACGACTCCAGTATGAGGCGAACACACTACACGACATATACACTTTTTTACAGAGCGACCAAATAGCTATCATTACAGATTGGCGACCAAATGGTGAGGCTAGAAAAGAAAACTAGCGGCGATTATGAGAAACTCAATGGTTACAAGATATCAAGCAAAAAAGGGAACGGAAGGTACTAACGAAGAAGAAATGGAAGAAATTGAAGAGATGATTGGGGAAATGATCGAAGAGGGTCCCCAAGAGGACCAACCGGAAAATCCAACCCAACCAGAACCGGAATTAGAGGTAACAGTCGGGGACCAACCAAGTAAACCAACTCAGAAAGAGGACCTGAGCATGCAGGAGATGTTGAAGATTCTTATGGAAGGAAATAACAAAATCCAGGAAAATAATAAGAAAACGAATGAAAAAATAGACCAAATCCAGGAAGATAATAAGAAAATACATGAAAAATTGGACAGGAACAATGGAGAATTAAACGAAAAACTCGATGAAAAAATAGACCAGATGGAGGAGAAAATAAGGGAAGATATAGAGACCTTGAACAATAAAATCGAAGACGATCATGAGACACTAAAACAACAAATCAATGAGAAAATGGAGGAACACAGTAACTCCTTAAGGAAGAACCAGGAAGCTCTACAACAGCAATTGACAGAAGACATCCAAAAAAGCCATGAAGAACTGAAGGAAGAATTGAGGGGACAATTGAAGGAGGACAATGAGAAAAACAAAGAAGAATTAAAATCTCAATTGGAACAACAGTTGGAGGGATGCTGTGAAGATATCAAAAAGAAGGTCTCTGAAACCAATGAGAAGATAAAAACAACCAGTGAAACGGTAGCAAAGGCCCAAGAAGAAATCATAAGCAAGATTACAGCAGTCGAGGACGACGGAAAAAACCGAATAGAAGAACTCCACATAACAACCACAGTAGAATGTCAAATAAATAAACAGGAGGTGCTTAAGAAGTTGGAGGAGAGGCACAAAGAAATCCAAAGTGATATCAGTGATCGCATGGAATAAGTGTATACCACCATCAATAAAGTCGACGGACAGACACAAGAGAATAAAGAGAAGATACAAGGAATCAGTCAAAGAGAGAGGCAGATGCAGGAAGAACTGGACGCTTTGAGGAAGAAGCCTTGTAATGACACTCATATTATTACCAGCAAAAATAGAGAAGTTATAAACTTTAGAAGTTACATACGTAATCCAATAAATTCCTAAAGAGAGTGGAAGAACTCATAGAGAAGAACCGGGAAACAAGATGGACGATGGTGAGTAGCCTCATCGACGAGATGTTTAAGGATACTAATGACAATTGGTGGACAGCCACTCGACCGGAGATCAGCTGTACGCAGGAATTCAAAGCACTATTCAGTGAAAAATACTGGTCCGAATCCACACAAAATGTAGTGAGGAACGATATTAGAAATGGGAGATATGAGCCACAGGCAGGACACACACTAACCTCTTACTTCTTAGGGAAAGTATGCCTGGCTAGGAATCTCGAGCCAAGAATACCGGAAGAATCTCTAGTAATACAGCTGGGTTATCACTACGAGGATGCAATCTAGAGGGCCAGGAGACAGGGACAGATTAAAACAATACAGGGAATGGCCAGTTTATTGGAAGACCATGAAAACGATGGTCAGTACAAAAGAAATCGAATGGTGAACCAAAAATACAACCGGTGGAACGATAATCAAAATGCACCTAATTACAACCTGTCCTACAACAACACCCAAAACAATAACCGGAACAACTTAAACCGTAATCAGAACAACTATCAAGGAGACCAACCGTTCCACAGGAATCAACCAAATTACCATCCAAATAACCAGCCGATTAACAGAGACCACCAGAATTATAACCAGGGGAACCAGCCGAACAACAGGAATGCCCAAAACAACAATCCAACAAACAATAACTACAGGGAAGCAGAACACAACCAACGTCCCAATGGCCACCCAAATAATAACAACTATTATGGCAACCGTTACAACCCGAATTACCAGTACAACAGGGGAACCGGGAGTAACCAAAATAGAGGCGACATGAGACGCCAAGTTAATTTTATTAGTGGGAGGAGACAACATAATCATAGGAGATATTGTCCTAACACACAGACAAACTCTTGGTACAACAACTCAAATTATAATAACCATCAATCCCCAGAAGGTAGAACAATGGAAGCGCCCAGGAACCAAATAAATGATCAACAAGCTACGATCAGTGAAACGGCGGACCAGTCAAATAGTCTGGACAACAATACACAGCAACCTTTATACTAAAAAGGTCAGTGAGAAATCAAATATACCCTTCACATGACCAATCACTTGGGTTGAAACGACGAACAACGACACTAAATAAAAACAGAATAATAATCATAATATCAAACAACTACCTCAAAAATATCAGAGAAGAACTTCTGGAGGAAGAGGCTAACCAGCTGCCAAAAACAAATAGTGAAATCTTACACATAAAGGCCATCTTGTGAAATAGTGAACAAATAGTGAAATCTTACACATAAATCTTACATCAATGGGACCATCACAATAATCATGATCGATACTGGATCAAATATCTCTTTAATAAACCAACCAGAATTAGAGCGAATACAAGCTAACTCAAAAATAACAATTCCCACTCTACCCATAAATAATATTATCATAATTGGTGCCACAGGCAAACAGAATAAGTCGATAAGTAAACAAGTTTCTTTAGAGTTAGGCAGTCAGAACGCAACCATACCTATTGTTTTTCTTGTAGCAAATGGACTGCCATTTAACATGCTAATTGGATGCGACGTGTTGAGACAACATTCGGCAGTCATCAACTTGCAAAAAGGAGTAGTATTGCTGACTTCTGAAAGGGGAATATGGTCTGCAAACATTATAAACTGTAACCCTACGCCACTAGTTTTAAATCATGATCCTGGGTTAAAAAGTTATTATTGCAAAACACATGAACCATCAATCATTATAGACGATGAAAAGGAAGATAGAGATTTATGGAAAAGGAAAATAGAAGTAATCAGAACGTTCCAAGGAGAATGACCTCAACAAGAAATAACTAAGAAACAGGCTGAAAAACTCATAGTTACCTATAACACATACCAGCACATTTTCCCCAATACTCCAGGAAAGGTCAAGGGGTACCAATGCAAAATCAATTTTCGTGAACCCGTAGACTTCCATAGGAAATCCTACCCAATAGCATACTCTCTAAAAAATTAAGTCAGAACAGAAATCAACAGAATGATGGAGGAGGACATCATCGAGTATAGTCAATCTCCATACACAAGTCCCATAGTCGCTATACCTAAAAAGAATGGTAAGGTACGGATCTGCTTAGAGGCCCGAAAGATCAACAAAATGATCATAAATGACCGAACTTCACCGGGAGAAATTGAAGAAATATTAAAAAGGTTTCATCGCACCAAATACATAAGCACCTGGGATACTGTATGTGGGTACTGGCAGGTGGAGCTACACCCACACAGTAGGAAATACATGGCATTTATCTTCGACGGAAGAAATTACCAATTTAAGAGGTTACCTTTCGGCCTCATCAATTCCGTCGCAGTGTTCGTCAAATGCATGGACCAAGTCTTAGGTCAAGAAGCACTGCAGTTCACAACAGTGTACGTGGACGACCTGCTAATAACATCTTCAGACTGGGACGAGCACTGTGAATGAGTCAAGCAAGTGTTAAAGAAGTTATCCGAAAATATCATTACGCTGAAATTGGATAAATCAAAGTTTATAGCAAATAAAGTCAAATTCCTAGGATTCAACTTAACTGAACAGGGAATATCACCATCCCAAGAGAAAGTGGAAGCCATTCAGAAATTCCCCACACCTAAGAATAAGAAGCAGCTATAGTCCTTCTTAGGTATATATAACTATTACAGAAAATTTCAAACTAATTACTCATACCTTACAGCAAAATTTTCTAAACAACTCTCAGCCAAGGAAAAATAGACTTGGGGAACTGAGCAGGAAGAAGTATTAAAACTGATCAAACTAAAATTTCTAGAAACGGTAATGCTACATCACCCCAACTTTGAACAACCCTTTTACCTGAATTGCGACGCCAGTGATGTCAGTCTAGGCGCCGAATTATACCAAGAAGATGAGGAAGGACACCACCTGGTCATCAGCTTTGCCAGCAGGATACTAAACAGTTGCGAGCGTAACTACAACGTTACTGAAAAAGTACTACTCAGCATAGTATTCGCATGTGGAAAGTTTAGAACTTACATCTTGGGATATCCAATCACAGTCCGAAGCGACCATTAGTCTATATCATTCTTAAAACAGTGTAAATTAAGTCATGGGAGACTTACACGTTGGATACTCGCTCTACAAGAGTACCATATTACGTGTGAGTATATTCCAGGCCGTAAGAACGTTGCAGCAGATGTTTTGTCCAGAATAAATGTAGAAAACCAAACATTTGAAGGGGAAAAGGAGAAGATCGGCAAAGTGTATTACATATTAAAGGATAGGAAGAACCTGGAAGATTTAATAGACGAAACAGTGGTACAGCAGAAGTTAGATACAAAATTATTAAACATAAGAAGAAGACTATTGGAAGATGAAGAAATAATAAATAACTATTATTGCATCCACAAAGATATACTATTTATTAAAACCAAAAAGAATCAAAGAACGTGGACTTGTAGTTTCAAATTCATTAGAAAACAAAATAATTAAAGATTACCATGTCCGATACGGACATATGGGAACATTGAAAATGGTAAAAGCATTGGAGAAGAAAATATTTATTAAAAATATAACTAGAAAAGTAAACCAGAACATTAAAACCTGCACAATATGTCAGATGGTCTAAACAAATAACGAGAGAAAAGAGGGAACAATGATACCCATCACTTCAAACACCAAACTAGAAAAAGTGTTTCTCGACATATGTGGACCATTCCCACGTAGCGGAGGGAGACAAAAATACAAGTTTATAGTAATAATATTGGACCATTACACCAAGTACACAAAATTATATGCAATAAACCGAGCAACTACAAAGAAAATATCAGACATAATAAAAAATAAATACATCACATAAATTGGAAAACCATACATGATTATAACAGACCATGGAACACAATTCAAAGGAAAGAAGTGGAGAGATGAATTATTAAAGGTAAACATAAAAACCTATAAAACATCCAAATACTGTACCACCCTATCAGTAATCCCGCAGAAAGAGTGTTAAGAGAGGTGGGACGTATTCTAAGAACGTACTGCTATGATAACCAAAAGGAATGGCAAAAATATTTAGCTTCAACCGAAGAATTTTTAAAATATAAGTTACCACCATTTTATTGAGAACACCCCATATTTAATGATGTTTGGAAGAAAACCGCATAGAGAGATACAAGAGTTAATAGATTTCCCAGTCAACCCAGAAGACCCGTACGATGAAAACAAATGTTATAGCCGAATCAAGGAGAAAATCGAGAAGCAAAAAGCAAAGTATTCACAAAACCAACCTAAAATAATAAAATATAACAAAGGAGAAAGAGTATTAATAAAAAACCGTGAACTACCCAGTACACTTGAAGGGATAGCTAAAAAACTGCTATTATTATACATAGGACCCTATGTAATAACCAAGGACAAGGGTAATAATACGTACGAGATAAGCAATGCAACCACAAAAAAGATAAAAGGAGTTTACAATCAAGCTTCTATAAAAAAGTTTTATGAGAAAAAATAAACCAAAATAAGTAAATAAACAAATACCAAAATTCAAAAATTATGTAAGCACAACTTACAACAATATTTTGATGATTTATGAGGCCTAATATAAAATATTAAAAGAAGGAATAAGTTACAAAAATTCCTACAAAGTAAGATCACCTTACAATATGAATAAATGACATATAAAGAAAAAAAAATGTATATGTGTATAAATATATAAGGAATAAGTTACAAAAATTCCTATAAAAAAGTAAGAACCACAAACTTACGATAATATTTAAACAAAAAGTACCAAGAAAGGAATAAGTTACAAAAATTCCTATAAAAAAGTAAGAAAATCAAACTTACAAAAATTATTTAGAATAATATTTCAAACAAAATGAATTAACCAAAAATAGAATCAAGCACGAACTGCTAAGACAAATACCTAAAATTATAAAGGATATGAGTATTCAAAGAAAAAAAAATGTTATGAACTGGTATAAGAAAAGAAAAAAAAAACTTTCTATAAAGCAAATATACAGAAAATGGGTAAAGCAAAATAATGGTGAACAACCAAGAAAAAGAAAAAAGATGTCTAAGATAATTAAAATGATCACAAGAAGAAAAGAAAAACAAACAAATGAAAAGTTAAAAAATAATGAAATTAACAACTAAATAAATAAAAAACAATCAACTGTACGAGTAGACGACAGTATATAGCAAAGGTACAGCGGAAGGAAGAATGAGTAAAAGGTTAAAGTGATCTAAAAACAAACCGCAAAGTGGACAATCGCAAAATATATTATTAATTTAAGTCACAAGATGACAAAAAAGGTATTTAAGATTGACTGAGAATAAGTCCAGCAATCAAATTAACTGAGCAGAGATGATGGTCCTCTAGTCTCAGAAAAAATGAGTAGTGATGGAAAAAACCAGCTACTAAAAAGTTAGGGAAAAATTATATAAAATGGAGAACACACTAATGGAAATAAATAAAAATAGATTTAAATAAAATGGAATGGATCAAGTAAGAATAGAAATAAGAAAGAAGAAACAAACAAGAAAGAAAAGGAAAAATAATATATAACTGATAATTTCATAAAAAACTATGCTAGTGTATTATCAAAATGATCAATTTTGAAGGAGAGGCATTATGTTACAATGCAAATAAGCCACCCCAATACCAGGGATAAAAAAGATGAATCGGAATATTGTAACGTTATGATAAATGGGTACGTCCTTCTTACTTAAAGCCCCGCGTTGGGTTCGTCAATCTGTAACGATTTTTAAAAGACTCGGTCGTCTCCTGTAAAATGTTTACACTTGTTTTTTATGTGTATAAGTGTTAATGTGGTGTGTTCGCCTCACACCGGTCGTTACAATAATGGTTGTCACTACTGAAGTCTGTAGCGTGGTCCAAATTACCAGTACAACCTACCTGTTTATTCATAGGGGTTGCGAATCCCGGGTGGCGCCAAATTGTTTATATTAAAACAATTAAATTTGTTAAATTACAAGTTAATAAGTGTTGTCAGCATTGACGGTTGGAGCGTTTGAATGATTCCCGCCGCTGTACAGGTTGTCGTATTGTCCACTCGTGAAGAACGCTAGTTGGTTACTTAATAAAAATTGCTAACACACATATATTCTACAATGTCCTACGAAATAAAACGATGGTAATACTCTGTACTGTAATTTTAATACAAATTCAGTCATTAATTAATATGACAAAAGGATTATAAATGATTTAATAACAAATTGCTCCGGTTTAGAACATGAAACACACATCTCAAAGTTGGCGAAATTGGTTTTGACACAAATTATTTTAATGCCGTCATGGCCTCTGTTTACATACAATATATTAATCTGTTCAAAACCTGGGGTCCTTTGGATTATAAAATAAGACATAAAAGTTGGTTACATTAAAAAAGTACACTACCATACCTTATACGTACTTAAATAGTATAAAGTGTTTTTACAAATTGTTTGGTAGTGTTGTATTATTTGTTACAAAGTTCGCACACTAATGCGAGGTTATATTTTAATTAACAGATGTTTTACGTAAGTTGAGTATGCATTAAACCTTTGAAAGAAAATTAATTTTGTTTAATAGTGAGAAATTTTGATTGACTTGAGAAATATTTAAAGTAATTTGGTTTCTGGGATAAAGGAATTTAGTTGATACTTATCAGTTCAGACAGTGGTGATATATCGTCGTCTGGGGTGATGGAAATTCTGCAATTTTGGGCTGGCTTAGGCTTCGGGCGTCTTCTTCTATCTCATCTTGGGACTTTCGGCTATTTAATTTCTTTTATTTGGTTTCAGGACATCGTTTAATCTTAGAAGCTCTGCATCTACTCGTCATTGGTTCTGGTTGTCGATTTCTGAACGTCTTTTTAACTTTTTAATGTAAAATTTTAGTCATCACAATCTTGCGTACCGCTTACCCACGCGTCATTTTTCCAAGTCTAATAAATTTAACGGAAAATTAGTATTCAACGGCCCGTTTCTATGGTAACAGAAACCCTTCGATTGGTTAAGGCCTCTTTCAAAAGCATTGTTATGGGATTTGAATTTTTATTCAAATTTATTATATATTTTCTTAATGATTTTATTCCTCTATCATTCCTTTGTGGTAATAAATAATATCACTATTGTCTTTCTTTCCTTTCAAAGTTTAAAATGATACCTCATAAGGTCATATTCTATTATACATTAACTTTAGTCTAATTATTTTGACATTTGATAATTTACATATCTCTTTTAAATGAAACTTTTATAATAACATTTCTTTTTTAACATGATTTATACATAATTACTGGCTATTTACTGGTCTTAGATTAGTAAATTTCCTTGTGAATTTGTTACAATTGACATTTGTGTGTGTCTGATAGTTAGACGTTTTCATAGCCAAAAGTAGCCACGATGGTATTTTATTTATTTCTTTTAAATTACCTTTTAATTCAGCCTGATGGGCTTCACTTTGTTATGATAATTGTTTGTGTTGCGTTTTGATTCTGTTTATGTTCTGATTACAAGTCAATATAGTTTTCATTATTCATCTTTAAAATATAACAATTAGGCTTATGGACTGCAAGTTTGTTTCAGCCATATCCTATTCATAACATTAAAACAAACAATTCTTTATAAGTTATTAGTTACTGTTGGTTTAACATTTATTTCATTCTTTTGCTATTACTTTGAGTGAGAAATATCATCACTTCTTTCAAACTCATTAAATTTCTTTCCCTTCTAACATGGGGTGTTTTATTAATTGTATACTTAATTTTAATGCAAAATCTTATTTCAATACTACTATCTTCCTCCATTCCATGTTAATACAAACTGTTTTTACCTGGGCTTTCTCCCTGAATAATATCACATACTTTACTTATCTCTATTTTAAATACTATTTTTAATTATTCTTAATTATATGATTGTTCATAAGCTCACTTACATCATTGATTGGTTTATCGATGATTTATTAAGTGTTTTCTTATCTATTTATACATTTTTATTACTGACAATATCCTTTTCCACATATCACTTTCACTTTTAACTAACTGGTGTTTATCACTGATACACTCACTATTTTGGGGTATTTACACTTTCACTGTTGCACTTTATTTTGTTTCACTGTTTATATTAAGTGTTACTTTGGGTAATCCCTATACTTATTTCTCCTATTTCTCACGATTTCTTTATAACATAATACTTATCATTAATGACATTTGGTTATTTACATTTCATTAAATCTAACTTTAATAATCATGTTAGTGTACTTTTCTTCACTACGTTACTTTTCAATTGTCTTTTGTTTAAAACAGGTATATAAATTATTTCATTTATAACAATAATATTTGTTTTCATTAGTGTATAATTATTTGGGGTTTATTTACAGTATTCTATCTTTGAGTATACCATTCCTCCCTTTTATATGTGGTGTTAGTTACTCCTTGGTTTCACTTTGTTTCCTCTTCCTTCTTCTTCTTCTCCTTCATCTTCTTCAACTTTAATTGTCTTCATTTTGATTCGGTTCTCCTCTTCTCATCTGGTTTAATTTCTATTTAGTTGTAGGAATTCATTCACTTCCTTTAATTGTCTTCTTTGGTTCTGGTTTCTTACCTTCTTTTGTTAGTTCCTATTTGTTTGGTCAATCGCTTTTTGTCTCTGTGTATTTTTCGTGGTTCCCTTCTTTTGTTTCCTGTTGTTGGGTCAATCACTTGGGTTGGGTAATGTCGTCGTTCGTCGTGTCATAATATTTATATTTTATTTATTTTTAAACATTTTATTTGATATGAAGTATATTTACATTTAGAATTATCTTTTTTATCCCTGGTACTGGGGTGGCTTATTTGTGTTGTAACAATATAAAAAAATAATTCATATAAAATAAAATGTTTAATATAAAGAAAATAAAATGATGATGACACAAGAAACGATGACATGACCTAACCCAAGTGATTGAACAAAATAAAAAGAACCAAAAGAAGAAGGGAACAACAAAAACAAACAAGAAACAAACCAAATGAAGAAGAAAGTGATTGACCCAACAAAAGGAAATAAAACAGGAATTGAATGACTCAATGCAACAAAATAAAATGAACCCAAGGGAGAAGGTGGAGAACCAAGATATAAATCAAATACACTGAAAGTGAAGAAGGAGGAAAATGAAAAAGAAACAAACCC
This sequence comes from Magicicada septendecula, assembly GCA_034769895.1. Taxonomy (NCBI): domain Eukaryota; kingdom Metazoa; phylum Arthropoda; class Insecta; order Hemiptera; family Cicadidae; genus Magicicada; species Magicicada septendecula. Next base: position 274,433,237 of record CM068370.1, on the reverse strand, counting down.
AAGATAAAGGGAAATAAATAAAAAGGACATCAAATGATAAGACACAAACAAGTAATAAAGAATAAAAGCAGGAGAAATGGTACACTCAAATGTAATATTGAAAAAGAAACCAATAACTAACCTAAGTAATAAATAGATATTATTATCAATTAATTAATACAGGTAAATGATATTTGATGAAACTCAATTAAAGAATGTTAAATATAATAGCAAACTAACCCACAAATTAGAGTTAGATGTAATGATGAAATCAATACAGACATAAAATTGTTAATATTATCAATGATATTTGTAATGAAAGAGATAGTACGGTATAGGGATTACCCATTTAGAAACACTTAAAACAAAACATTTAAGAAGTGCAAAAGTGGAAGTGTAAAAACCCCAAAGTAAAGTGATAAAGAAAAAACACTAAATAAATTATAATACACAATAGATAATTTAAAAGTGAAGGCGATGAATAAATAAGAATAATGTATAATAAAGAATGTTAGTATTGTGAAAAATAGTGAAGGATAAAAGAATAAACACTTAATAAATCAATAAGAAACACTAAAGGATTAACGGTGAAAAATGTTAGTAATTAAGAAAGTTTTAAGCATAGTATTAAGTGTAAACAATTAATTAAGATGTAATGAACACTGAAGAGTGATGATAACAGTATTAATTAAAAAAGGAATCTCATTGTTAAGATTAAAAGTATCCAATAGTATTTAAAAAGGGAGAATCCCATGAAAGAGGAAACAGATAGTGTTACCATTAGGTGAAGGTAAAGATTATTTAAAAAATAAGAAGTTAAGACAAATCAGTAAACACCCCATGTTATAAGGGATAATTATTTAAGTAAGTTCAAAAAGTGTGATGTTGTTTATCACCCAAAAAATAATATAAAATGAAATGAACTGTACACAAATTGTATGTAATAATTGTTAAATAATTGTTTAAGCAAATTTATGAATAGGATATGGCTGGAGGAATTATACAGACAATAGGCCTAGGTGTTGTATTTTATGTGATCAAAAATAGTAAATAATAGCCACATTGTTATTATTGGCAAATTAAATAAGTAAGAAAGTAAAGCAATGTATGACTTAGAAACCGAGAAAACCAGTTAGTAAATAATTAGCAATCCATGATGTATAAAATAATAGTAACATACTAATAACACAAAAACAGATCCAAAACACATCAACAAATAACACAACCAATTATAATAACAAGACAAAGCTCATTAGGCTAAAATGAGATGTAATTTGTACAAAATAAGTAAATACCAATAATGGCTACTTAGGCCTATGAAATGCCTAACTGTCAAAGCAAACAACTACAAATTGTAATAAATTAACAAAGAAATTAGCAAATCCAAGGTGAATAACTAACCAAGGATAATTAGTAAATCATATTAAAAGCACAATATTAGAATAAGGACTTAAATTAAAAGATAAATGTAATTAGCAAATATTAAAATAATTGTAAAATTATAAAACATAAAATAACCCAATCTTATGGGATATCAAAATAATCTTTGAAAGGAAATACAAATAACAGTGATAATAGTTAATACTTAGGAAGGAAGATAGAAGAATACAAGCAATCAGAAGATATACAAGGATTTTGAAAAGAATTCAAATATGATAACAATGGTTTTTTGTCAATCTAAGCCAATCAGATTTAATTAGTAACCTTGACAACCACCGTTAGTTACAAAATTTCAGTTGGATATCGTTACTCGTAAAGTGACGCTCTTGCAGAACAGAAGCCAAATTTGGAACGGCCAAATTTGTAATTTAATATGTCAAAAAAGTAAACAAAATTCCAAACGATGAACCAATAAGAAGCAGATGAACAACCAGAATATTTAACGGATGCCAAGGACCAGTTTACCAGGAAATTAAATGAAAATATGACCACATCCAACATGAAAAGGACGCAAGACATACTTAAGCCCCAAGATTAATGAAAACTGAATACGATTGCAGCCCAATCCAATTACGACTCAATGATTGATTATACCAAGTCATCTGATTCGATAAGTATCCTTGAATTACCCAAATTCCAAAAATAAACTCACTTTAAATATTTCTAAAAGTAATTTGAACTCTCACTATAAACCGAATATTCTCTTTCAAAGATTAATTAAGAAAAACAAAACACTGAAAATTTGTTAACTTAGAATATAACCTGTTGATCTATTATGAACTTTATAAACACACTTAACAACACTCCAGAACAAATTATAACCACATACCTTATTATTTAAGTACAAATAAAGTAAGGTACCGGTAATGTACGCGTACTTTTTATTGTAATCATAGAAAAAATTTGTCTTATAATCAAAAGAACTCCAGATTTTGAACGAATACAATTATCCACTAACAAAATGGCAGCCATGCTGGACTGATAATATCGTTCAAAAATCGATTTGTCAACCCTAGAGAAAAACGTCTCAAAGCTAATGTCGGTGCAAATTTATTAATCAACACGCATAATTTTATTGTCAAACTGAAACATTACAAATCAACCATTAAAATAACTAGTACAGAGTGTAACCATTGTTTTTATTTCATAGGGAGTGTATCATATAATGTGTTTGTTCGTGAACTAGATTTGACGGCCAGCGCTCACGCTGCAACTCGACAAACTACCTGGTCGAGTCAGCAGGTCTAACCAAGGCGGGAATTATTTGAATGCCCCGGCCGTCATCGCCGAGAACATCTTATTAATACATTAGTTAATAATTTTAATTGTTTTCAATAAACAATTTGGCGCCACCCGCGATTCACAAACCCCTATTTAATAGCAGGTAAGGTTACGACCGCTTTGTACTGGTAATTATAGCATCGCTACGGACTTCGTTAGCGCAAGGATTGATGTAACGACTCCAGTGTGAGGCGAACACACTACACGACATATACACTTTTTTACAGAGCGACCAAATAGCTATCATTACAGATTGGCGGCCAACTGGTGAGACTAGTAAAGAAGACTAGCGGCGATTATGAGACATTCAATCGTTACAAGATATCAAGCAAAAAAGGGAACGGAAGGTACTAACGAAGAAGAAATGGAAGAAATTGAAGAGATGATCGGGGAAATGATTGAAGAGGATCCCCAAGAGGACCAACCGGAAAATCCAACCTAACCAGAACCGGAATTAGAGGTAACAGTCGGGGACCAACCAAGTAAACCAACTCAGAAAGAGGACCTGAGCATGCAGGAGATGTTGAAGATTCTTATGGAAGGAAATAACAAAATCCAGGAAGATAATAAGAAAACGAATGAAAAAATAGACCAAATCCAGGAAGATAATAAGAAAATACCTGAAAAATTGGACAGGAACAATGAAGAATTAAACAACAAACTCAATGAAAAAATAGACCAGATGGAGGAGAAAATAAGGGAAGATATAGAGACCTTGAACAATAAAATCGAAGACGATCATGAGACACTAAAACAACAAATCAATGAGAAGATGGAGGAACACAGTAACTCCTTAAGGAAGAACCAGGAAGCTTTACAACAGCAATTGACGGAAGACATCCAAAAAAGCCATGAAGAACTGAAGGAAGAATTGAGGGGACAATTGAAGGAGGACAATGAGAAAAACAAAGAAGAATTAAAATCTCAATTGGAACAACAGTTGGAGGGATACTGTGAAGATATCAAAAAGAAGGCCTCCGAAACCAATGAGAAGATAAAAACAACCAGTGAAACGGTAGCAAAGGCCCAAGAAGAAATCATAAGCAAGATTAAAGCAGTCGAGGACGACGGAAAAAACCGAATAGAAGAACTCCACATAACAACCACAGTAGAATGTCAAATAAATAAACAGGAGGTGCTTAAGAAGTTGGAGGAGAGGCACAAAGAAATCCAAAGTGATATCAGTGATCGCGTGGGAAGAGTGTATACCACCATCAATAAAGTCGACGGACAGACACAAGAGAATAAAGAGAAGATACAAGGAATCAGTCAAAGAGAGAGGCAGATGCAGGAAGAACTGGACGCTTTGAGGGAGAAGCCTTGTAATAACACTCATATTATTACCAGCGAAAATAGAGAAGTGATAAACTTTAGGAGTCACAGACGTAATCCAATAGAATTCCTAAAGAGAGTGGAAAAACTCACAGAGAAGAACCGGGAAACAAGATGGATGACGGTGAGGAGCCTCATCGACGAGATGTTTAAGGATACTAATGACAATTGGTGGACAGCCACTCGACCGGAGATCAGCTGTACGCAGGAATTCAAAGCACTATTCCGTGAAAAATACTGGTCCGAATCCACACAAAATGTAGTGTGGAACGATATTAGAAATGGGAGATATGAGCCACAGGCAGGACACACACTAACCTCTTACTTCTTAGGGAAAGTATGCCTGGCTAGGAATCTCGAGCCAAGAATACCGGAAGAAACTCTAGTAATACAGCTGGGTTATCACTACGAGGATGCAATCCAGAGGGCCAGGAGACAGGGACAGATTAAAACAATACAGGGAATGGCCAGTTTATTGGAAGACCATGAAAACGACAGTCAGTACAAAAGAAATCGAATGGTGAACCAAAAATACAACCGGTGGAACGATAATCAAAATGCACCTAATTACAACCTGTCCTACAACAACACCCAAAACAATAACCAGAACAACTTAAACCGTAATCAGAACAACTATCAAGGGGACCAACCAATCCACAGGAATCAACCAAATTACCATCCAAATAACCAGCCGATTAACAGAGACCACCAGAATTATAACCAGGAGAACCAGCCGAACAATAGGAATGCCCAAAACAACAATCCAACAAACAATAACTACAGGGGAGCAGAACAAAACCAACGTCCCAATGGCCACCCAAATAATAACAACTATTATGGCAACCGTTACGACCCGAATTACCAGTACAACAGGGGAACCGGGAGTAACCAAAATAGAGGCGACATGCATAACCATGGACAGCATAACTATGGAGACAGCATAACCATAGGAGATATTGTCCTAACACACAGACAAACTCTTGGTACAACAACTCAAATTATAATAACCATCAATCCCCAGAAGGTAGAACAATGGAAGCGCCCAGGAACCAAATAAATGATCAACAAGCTACGATCAGTGAAACGGCGGACCAGTCAAATAGTCTGGACAACAATACCCAGCAACCTTTAAACTAAAAAGGTCAGTGAGAAATCAAATATACCCTTCACATGACCAATCACTTGGGTTGAAGCAACGAACAACGACACTAAATAAAAACAGAATAATAACCATAATATAAAACAACTACCTCAAAAATATCAGAGAAGAACTTCTGGAGGAAGAGGCTAACCAGCTGCCAAAAACAAATAGTGAAATCTTACACATAAAGGCTACCATCAATGGGACCATCACAATAATCATGATCGATACTGGATCAAATATCTCTTTAATAAACCAACCAGAATTAGAGCGAATACAAGCTAACTCAAAAATAACAATTCCCACTCTACCCATAAATAATATTATCATAATTGGTGCCACAGGCAAACAGAATAAGTCGATAAGTAAACAAGTTTCTTTAGAGCTAGACAGTCAGAACGCAACCATACCTATTGTTTTTCTTGTAGCAAATGGACTGCCATTTAACACGCTAATTGGATGCGACGTGTTGAGACAACATTCGGCAGTCATCAACTTGCAAAAGGAGTAGTATTGCTGACTTCTGAAAGGGGAATATGGTCTGCAAACATTATAAACTGTAACCCTACGCCACTAGTTTTAAATCATGATCCTGGATTAAAAAGTTATTATTGCCAAACACATGAACCATCAATCATTGTAGATGATGAAAAGGAAGATAGAGATTTATGGAAAAGGAAAATAGAAGAAATCAGAACGTTCCAAGGAGAATGACCTCAACAAGAAATAACTAAGAAACAGGCTGAAAAACTCATAGCTACCTATAACACATACCAGCACGTTTTCTCCAATACTCCAGGAAAGGTCAAGGGGTACCAATGCAAAATCAACTTTCGTGAACCCGTAGACTTCCATAGGAAATCCTACCCAATAGCACACTCTCTAAAAAATTAAGTCAGAACAGAAATCAACAGAATGATGGAGGAGGACATCATCGAGTATAGTCAATCTCCATACACAAGTCCCATAGTCGCTATACCTAAAAAGAATGGTAAGGTACGGATCTGCTTAGAGGCCCGAGAGATCAACAAAATGATCATAAACGACCGAACTTCACCAGGAGAAATTGAAGATATATTAAAAAGGTTTCATCGCACCAAATACATAAGCACCTGGGATACTGTATGTGGGTACTGGCAGGTGGAGCTACACCCACACAGTAGGAAATACATGGCATTTATCTTCGACGGAAGAAATTACCAATTTAAGAGGTTACCTTTCGGCCTCATCAATTCCGTCGCAGTGTTCGTCAAATGCATGGACCAAGTCTTAGGTCAAGAAGCACTGCAGTTCACAACAGTGTACGTGGACGACCTGCTAATAACATCTTCAGACTGGGACGAGCACTGTGAATGAGTCAAGCAAGTGTTAAAAAAGTTATCCGAAAATAACATTAAGCTGAAATTGGATAAATCGAAGTTTATAGCAAACAAAGTCAAATTCCTAGGATTCAACTTAACTGAACAGGGAATATCACCATCCCAAGAGAAAGTGGAAGCCATTCAGAAATTCCCCACACCTAAGAATAAGAAGCAGCTATAGTTCTTCTTAGGTATATATAACTATTACAGAAAATTTCAAACTAATTACTTATACCTTAAAGCAAACTTTTCTAAACAACTCTCAGCCAAGGAAAAATGGACTTGGGGAACTGAGCAGGAAGAAGTATTAAAACTGATCAAACTAAAATTTCTAGAAACGGTAATGCTACATCACCCCAACTTTGAACAACCCTTTTACCTGAATTGTGACGCCAGTGATGTCAGTCTAGGCGCCGAATTATACCAAGAAGATGAGGAAGGACACCACCTGGTCATCAGCTTTGCCAGCAGGATACTAAACAGTTGCGAGCGTAACTACAACGTTACTGAAAAAGTACTACTCAGCATAGTATTCGCATGTGGAAAGTTTAGAACTTACATCTTGGGATATCCAATCACAGTCCGAAGCGACCATAAGTCTATATCATTCTTAAAACAGTGTAAATTAAGTCATGGGAGACTTACACATTGGATACTCGCTCTACAAGAGTACCATATTACGTGTGAGTATATTCCAGGCCGTAAGAACGTTGCAGCAGTTGTTTTGTCCAGAATAAATGTAGAAAACCAAACATTTGAAGGGGAAAAGGAGAAGATCGCCAAAGTGTATTACATTACAAAGTGTATTACAAGAAATAATAAATAACTATTATTGCATCCACAAAGATATACTATTTATTAAAACCAAAAAGAATCAAAGAACGTGAACTTGTAGTTCCAAATTCATTAGAAAACAAAATAATTAAAGATTACCATGTCCGATACGGACATATGGGAACATTGAAAATGGTAAAAGCATTGGAGGAGGAAATATTTATTAAAAATATAACTAGAAAAGCAAACCAGAACATTAAAACCTGCACAATATGTCAGATGGTCAAAACAAATAACAAGAGAAAGAGGGAACAATGATACCCATCACTTCAAACATCAAACTAGAAAAAGTGTTTCACGACATATGTGGACCATTCCCACGTAGCGGAGGGAGACAAAAAGTTTATAGTAATAATATTGGACCATTACACCAAGTACATAAAATTATACGCAATAAACCGATTAACTACGAAGAAAATATTAGACATAATAAAAAATAAATACATCACAGAAATCGGAAAACCAAACATGATTATAACAAACCACGGAACACAATTCAAAGGAAAGAAGTGGATAGATGAATTATTAAAGGTAAACATAAAAACCTATAAAACATCCAAATACCACCCTAGCAGTAATCCCGCAGAAAGAGTGTTAAGAGAGGTGGGACGTATTCTAAGAACGTACTGCTATGATAACCAAAATTAATGGCAAAAATATTTAGCTTCAACCGAAGAATTTTTAAATATAAGTTACCACCATTTTATTGAGAACACCCCATATTTAATGATGTTTGGAAGAAAACCGCATAGAGAGATACAAGAGTTAATAGATTTCCCAGTCAACCCAGAAGACCCGTACGATGAAAACAAATGTTATAGCCGAATCAAGGAGAAAATCGAGAAGCAAAAAGCAAAGTATTCACAAAACCAACCTAAAATAATAAAATATAACAAAGGAGAAAGAGTATTAATAAAAAACCGTGAACTACCCAGTACACTTGAAGGGATAGCTAAAAAACTGCTATTATTATACATAGGACCCTATGTAATAACCAAGGACAAGGGTAATAATACGTACGAGATAAGCAATGCAACCACAAAAAAGATAAAAGAAGTTTACAATCAAGCTTCTATAAAAAAGTTTTATGAGGAAAAATAAACCAAAATAAGTAAATAAACAAATACCAAAATTCAAAAATTATGTGAGCACAACTTACAACAATATTTTGATGATTTATGAGGCCTAATATAAAATATTAAAAGAAGGAATAAGTTACAAAAATTCCTACAAAGTAATATCACCTTACAATAATGAATAAATGACATATAAAGAAAAAAAAATGTATATGTGTATAAATATATAAGGAATAAGTTACAAAAATTCCTATAAAAAGTAAGAACCACAAACTTACGATAATATTTAAACAAAAAGTACCAAGAAAGGAATAAGTTACAAAAATTCCTATAAAAAAGTAAGAAAAACAAACTAACAAAAATTATTTAGAATAATATTTCAAACAAAATGAATTAACCAAAAATAGAATCAAGCACAAACTGCTAAGACAAATACCTAAAATTACAAAGGATATTGAGTATTCAAAGAAAAAAAAAATGTTATGAACTGGTATAAGAAAAAAAAAAAAAACTTTCTATAAAGCAAATATACAGAAAATGGCTAAGGCAAAACAATGGTGAACAACCAAGAAAAAAGAAAAAGATGTCTGAGATAATTAAAATGATCACAAGAAGAAAAGAAAAACAAACAAATGAAAAGTTAAAAAATAATGAAATTAACAACTAAATAAATAAAAAACAATCAACTGTATGAGTAGATGACAGTATATAGCAAAGGTACAGCGGAAGGAAGAATGAGTAAAAGGTTAAAGTGATCTAAAAACAAACCGCAAAGTGGACAATCCCAAAATATATTATTATTATTAATTTAAGTCACAAGATGACAAAAAAGGTATTTAAGATTGACTGAGAATAAGTCCAGCAATCAAATTAACTGAGCAGAGATGATGTTCCTCTGGTCTCAGAAAAAATGAGTAGTGATGGAAAATATCGGTATGGAGAACCATACATAACTTCCATGTTCTAAGATTTATATTTAAAATCATTTTCGAAATGAAATATTACCATAGAAACTACTTCTTTCTACTTACTGCTTCAGCCTTAACCACAGTACTGTGGTCACTAACGTATACCACCTCACGTTATCGCACTCGATTTTTACTGATGATGGAAGTCGATGGCATTGCCGAAACGTCTGGTTTGTAGAAAACATTGGACTACGGCCAAACATCTCGGGAAGGAATTTTAACAAAAACTACTTCTTTGTTGCCGATAACGTTGTACACATATATATAAAAAATATGCATAAAATTAATGGCTTGTACAAGTTAATGTTTGATGTCCATTAAGTAGTGCTCAAGTTTCCAAAGTTTTAATATTATGATGTCCGTAATTAAAACATCAGAGCAGGTTTAGTGTGTATGAGGGTACACCGTGGACAAAAATTTTCAACATTTCCTATTGAGCGTTGCTTAGAGTAAAGCTGCGAATCTACAGTGTACGTTTCACAGGACAAACACGCGGAAAAGAAGGAGCGCTCCGAAGTCACTCATGGACCCTCAGCATCTTGCAGAGGGTTCATTCCCTAAAGATGAAAAGTCTGTCTATGAATCGTTCCTCTGTAAACACGTGCAGTTACACTGCCCAGCAATCCACAGGAAGCAAATCGCTATCCACGCTGGACACTTTTTCGTCTTGCACGCGTTATGTTGGTGTGGGTTTCGGCACTTTCCATTTAAAAAGCGTGCAAATGTAAGAAAATAAACATGACTGATGCCAGAAATAACGCGAATTTTGTGTGTGTGTGTTCCCTGCCTTTTTATTGCAGTAATCATAATAATAAAATGGAAACGTAAACATTACATAATTGAGATATGCTTGCCTGCCACGAACGATATATTTTCTCTCATACATGATTTACATTAAAATGAAAAAATTATAATATTATTGCCTGGCAACAAAATTATTTTATTTTTAACAATAACCATTGTTTGAAAAGTTTAAATGAATTTTCAAGTACTTTACTGTTGTTAAAACGTAAAAGGTTGCAGGTAAAGTACCCCTTTCCCTTAACCGATCTTCACCAAAACCAATAGGTCTTGAGAACTCTATAATTCAGGGCTGTATACAAAAGAATAGTTGATTCTGTTTGAATTTGCGGCTGTTATCGTTTGCCATAGAAAAAATTACCCTTGATTTAAAAAACTACCCCTTTCTCTAAACTGATCTTCACCAAAATCAATAGATCTTCAGTCCTCTACAATTCAGGGCTGTATGCAAAACATTATTTGATTCTGTTAGAATTTGCGGCTGTTATCGTTTGCCATAGAAAAAATATTACCCTTGATAAAAAAATGTTGCTGGTAAACTACCCCTTTCCCTTAACCGATCTTCACAAAAAACAATAGGTCTTGAGTATTCTACAAGGGCTGTATGCAAAATATTAGTTGATTCTGTTTGAATTTGCGGCTCTTATCGTTTCCCATAATAAATACCATTGTTAAAATATAAAACGTTGCTGGTAAACTACCCCTTTCACTTAACCGATCTTCAACAAAAACAACAGACCTTGAGTTCGGTAGAATTAAAAAAGGTATGAAAAAGACTAGTTGATTCTGTTTGAATTTGCGGCTGTTATTGTTTGCCGCAGGAAAAAATTACCCTTGATAAAAACAAATGTTGCCGGTAAACTACCCCTTTCCCTTAACCGATCTTCACCAAAAAAATAGGTCTTGTGTACTCTACGAATCAATGCTGTATGCAAAAAATTATTTGATTTTGTTTAAATTTGCGACTCTTATCATTTGCCATAGAAAATACCCTTTTAAAACATAAAACGTTGCAGGTAAACTACCCCTTTCCCTTAACCGATCTTCACCAAAAACAATAAGTCCTGAGAACTCTACAATTCAGGGCTGTATGCAAAACATTATTTGATTCTGTTCACATTTGCGGCTTTTATCATTTGCCATAGAAAATACCCTTGTTAAAATATAAAATGTTGCAGGTAAACTACCCCTTTCCATTAACCGATCTTCACCAAACCAATAGATCTTGAGAACTCTATAATTCAGGGCTGTATGCAAACGAGTAGTTGATTCTGTTTGAATTTGCGGCTTTTATCGTTTGCCATAGAAAATACCCTTGTTAAAATATAAAATGTTGCAGGTAAACTACCCCTTCCTCACAACCGATCTTCTCCAAAATCAATAGACCTTCAGTCCTCTACAATTCAGGGATGCATGCAAAAAAATATTTGATTCTGTTTGAATGTGCGGCAGTTATAGTTCCTAATAAAAAAATTACCCTTTTTAAAACATAAAACATTGCTGGTAAACTACCCCTTTCCCTTAACCGATCTTCAACAAAATCAACAGACCTTGAGTTCTCTTTAGTTCAAAAAGGTATGTAAAAACGTAGTTGATTCTGTTTGAATTTACAGCAGTTATCGTTCGTCATATTAAAAATTACCCTTGTTAAAACATAAAATGTTGCAGGTAAACTAACCCTTTCCCTTAACCGATCTTCACCGACACCAATAGGTCTTGAGAACTCTACAATACAGGGCTGTATGCAAAACATCATTTGATTCTGTTTGAATTTGCGGCTGTTATCGTTTACCATAGAAAAAAAACTACCCTTGATAAAAAACTGTTGCAGGTAAACTACCCCTTCCCATTAACCGATGTCCACCAAAAATGACAGTTCTTGAGTACTCCACAATTCAGGCCTGTATGCAAACAATTATTTGATTCTGTTTGAATTTGCGGCTCTTATCGTTTGCCATAGAAAACACCCTTGATAAAACATAAAACGTTGCTGGTAAACTACCCTATTCCATTAACCGACTTTCACCAAAAACAATAGGTCTTGAGAACTCTACAATTCAGGGCTGTATGCAAAACATTATTTGATTCTCTTTGATTTACGACAGTTATTGTTCGTCATAGAAAACAATTACCCTTGTTGAAACATATAACGTTGCAGGTAAACTACCCCTTTCCCTTAACCGAGCTTCAAAAAAATCAACAGACCTTAAGTCCTGTATAATTCAAAAAGGTATGCAGAAGAGTAGTAGATTCTGTTTTAATGTATGGCAGTTATCGTTCGTCATAAAAAAATTACCCTTGTTAAAACATAAAATGTTGTGTGTAAACTACCCTATTCCCTTAACCGATCTTCACCAAAACCAACAGATCTTGAGAACTCTACAATTCAGGGCTGTATGCAAAATATTATATGATTCTGTTTGAATTTGCAGCTGTTATCGTTTACCAAACAAAAAGAATTACCCTTGATAAAAAAAAACCGATGCAGGTAAACTACCCCTTTCCCTTAACCGATCTTCACCAAAAACAATTGGGTTTCGGCACTTTCCATTTAAAAAGCGTGCAAATGTAAGAAAATACACATGAATGAGGGCAGAAATAACGCGAATTGTGTGTGTGTGTGTGTGTGTGTGTGTGTGTGTGTGTGTGTGTGTGTGTGTGTGTGTGTGTGTGTGTGTGTGTGTGTGTGTGTGTGTGTGTGTGTGTGTGTGTGTGTGTTCCCTGCCTTTTTATTGCGGTAGTCATAATAATAAAATGGAAATGTAAACATTACATAACTGAGATATGCTTGCCTGCCACGAACGATATATTTTCTCTCATACATGATTTACATTAAAATGAAAAAATTATAATTTTATTGCCTGGGAACAAAATTATTTTATGTTTAACAATTACCATTGTTTGAAAAAGTTTAAATGAATTTTCAAGTACTTTACTGTTGTTAAAACGTAAAAGGTTACTGGTAAACTACCCCTTCCCCTTAACCGATCTTCACTAAAATCAAAAGGCCTTGAGTTCTCTACAATTCAGTGATGTATGCAAAAAATTATTTGATTCTGTTTGATTTTGTGGCTGTTATCGTTTGCCATAGAAAATACCTTTGTTAAAACATAAAACGTTGCAGGTAAACTACCCCTTTCCCTTAACCGATCTTCACCAAAAACAGTAAGTCTTGAGAACTCTACAATTTAGGGATGTATGCAAAAAATTATTTGATTCTGTTTGAATTTGCGGCTGTTATCGTTTGCCATAGAAAATACCCTTGTTAAAACATAAAATGTTGCAGGTAAACTACCCCTTTCCCTTAACCGATCTTCACCAAAAACAATAGGTCGTGAGTACTATACAAATCAGGGCTGTATGCAAAAAATTATTTGATTCTGTTTGAATTTGCGGCTGTTATCGTTTGCCATAGAAAAAATCTACAGATAGACAGACAGACAGACAGACAGACAGACAGACACACACACACACATACACACACACACACACACACACACACACTTTTCAAAAAACGACTTTTTTTCATGTTTTGAGTGTAGTACAATCAGAATCTGCAATAATCTCGAACACGATTTTTTTTGCCATCACCATACTTCCATTTCCTTAAGGAATATGGAAGTAATAATGTTATAAGAATATAAAATATGTAAAAAGACGTATTATCAGTCAAGGAACAAAACCTTATTATGAAATATGTAGACCAAGAGAATGGCTTAAGATGAGTTAAGATGACTCAGTGAGTAATAACTAATATAATAAAAACTCAAAGTAATGAAACACAACTTATGTGGAGTCTATAATTAAGAGGATAACAAACCAATAATGACCACACAGATTAGGAAAATCATAATCATGTAGAGACCCTACAAAGCATAGGAAGATATAGTAATAATAATAATGAAAAATCTGTAAGTCACCATACGATGAGCAATATAATGAGTATAGGAAATAAGAATAATGTTGAATAAAGAATAGTGAAGTAAGAAAGTCTATAAATAATAATCAACAAATGTGTAATAATGATTAATAATGTTCAGCTGGATGCAGCAATTATAAATACGAGGGTAAGTCAAAAAGTAAAGGCAAATTTTTAAAAAGGAACTTTTTATTGTGAAAACAAGATGACAAGTAACATCATTTCTCTACATAATCTCCCTCAACTTCTATGCACTTGGTCCATCTCTTGACAAGCTTCATAATTCCGTCCTGGAAGAAGATTTGTGGCATCGTGCACAGCCACTCGCGCACCGCCTCCACAACCTCGTCATCCGACGAAAACTTGGATTCACGCAGGTGCTCCTTCATTGGACCAAAAAGGTAAAAATCACTTGGAGCTAGGTCAGGACTGTACGGCAGATGCTCCAGCAGCTCAAAACCAAGATCTTGAATGCACTGGATCGTTTTCCCCGCAGTATGAGGACGGGCATTGTCCTGAAGCAAAAGCACACCTTTTGAAAGTTTTCCTTGCCTCTTTGTTTTGATTTTGGGTTTCAGATCTCGCAGTAGCTCACAGTAGCTGTCACTATTCACTGTTTGACCTTTAGGAGTGTAATGAATTAGAAGTGGACCTTTCATATCCCAAAACACTGTCATCATCAACTTTCCTACAGAAACTTGTCTTTTGAACTTTTTTGCTGTAGGCAAGGATGGATGTTTCCACACCATACTCTGCCGCTTACTCTGTGGTTTGAAGTGATAGAGCCACGTCTCATCAACGGTTACTATGCGACTGAGAAACTTTTCTCCTTCCTCTTCTAAACGCCTTAAATGTGATTTTGAAATGTCCAAACGTTTCTGTTTGTGCTGGTGTGTCAATCAATGTGATACCCAACGAGCACACACTTTGCGATAATTTAGTGATTCGTGGATGATTGCAACTGCTAAACCGTGGCTAATGTTCAACTCATGCGCAATATCATCAATTTTGACACGACGATCATCATGAATCATTCGCTCAACTGTCTCGATGTTCTTGTCCGTCTTCGAAGTGGATGGCCTACCTGAACGCTCTTCATCGCAGATAGATACACGACCATTTTTAAAGGACAGGACTCCAGACCAAAATTATCATCAGAAATTATTAACCAACAGTGAAGAAGTATAAATCTATTAAAGTGCATCGAAACAAGTAGTGTTCTCTTTACTAGATGTGCGAATTAAAAGAACAAGGTTAGGTGAAATACCTAACCAAGTAATTAATTTTTCAAGAAGTCATATTCGTTCATACGTGTAAACAGTGAAGTGTACGATCAGTGTACCCGATCGTAAAGTGTATTAAGAAATAATCCAAGCGATTATAATTCAGGGAGTACAGTGCCATATATTTTCATTGTGTATGAATAATATGTTAGTAGTATAAAAAATAATACACTTGTATACTAACGCAAAAACAATAATACTATAAGTAATAGGCACTGTCTTTATTTTTTTAGAGGAATTATACTATTCCGAATATAATAATTCATGTAATAGGATTACAGTAGTTAACCTCAAACTTGTCGAGGTTAGACGAACTTTTCGTCAATCAATTTAAATTATTAAAGATGTCTAACATATTAACTTCAATTCTTGTAAAGCATCGTAACGCAAGGCATAGATGTTTTATTCTGTAATTTAAAAAAAAACCTTGAGGTATGAAATATTTGTAAACAAACAACCAATTATTATTAGAGTCATCATTGCCAACCTTCTGGGTTAGGATAGTTTAAAGCCAGATAGATTGTAATCCGTTATTATTGTTAATTGAATGTATTAAATTGAAATAAGCACGTTGTGAGTAATAAACAGGTAAATTGTTAATTAACAAACGTTGTCAGCAATTATTGAAACAGTGATTAATTATTTTTCTCAATTAAACGAGTTGCGATTTCAAAGCACTCAAACAGTCAAGTTGGCTTTTTAGACATGTGAAGCACCAACAGTTTAAATTAAATAAATAGACCAGAAGGAAATTAATTAATGATATTATTTTAATTACTCAACCAAAAAATAATTTAACATCAATCAAAATTATTTATTTTATTATTTGAATAAATCCTTTTTATGGAATATTAACTAGAGATTCCATATGGCGGCCAAGTAAAATCAAATTAGCTCACTTAATAACAAACAGTGCAGTTATACTGTTTTGAAAACTTAACAGTTTAATAACAAACTGAGACCATCTGAACGACCAGTACAGACAGAACCAAACTAGCAGTACTACACCACAGGTACGTGAAGGTTTTAATTACTTAATAACTTTGTCAAAACAACACATTACTGTACACAGACGATCTAGTTCTACGGAAGTGCTAATGAACTTCAAGAGGTCTCCAAAGCCAATTACATTCAACTAACTGGGATTACAACAATTAATTAATTAAATAAAATTAATTAAATAAGATAATCCAATTAAAAATAATAAAAAAAATCAATTAACAACCGAAGTTAAATAAAAGATAATCAACGTGTGACGAATCTACACATGTACATAAGCAGCATGTAACAATAGTAACCATAAATGTTTATTGAAATAAAATAAAATAAACAAAATAAAATAAAAATATTATATATAAATAGATAACAAAAATTGTTAATAAGTTTATTCTGTTAAAAATAATCAGACACATAGAGTGTGGGGAACCAAATTGCTTGTATAAAAAAGACAGAAGCAATGGTGGTAATGAAAAGTGAATTAGAGTACAGATAAGGGAACAGTTTTAATTATAAAGAATTAATAAATTATAAGTCCTAGGGTGTCATTAGGTAAACCAATTTTTCATAATCTCAAAACCCACAAAAGGATGCCTTTAACGCATCTCTTTTGCCGAAACATACCGAAGAAGTACAGAAATTATGAAAACATTAGGAGCCAGATTCTGACACCGATTAGAGGAGCAGTTCATCACCAGACAACGACGAGAAAGCCATGCCGTTTGCGGTACTCAACAATGAAAGATTAATATCATACAGCTGACTAGAGTCATCGTAACCTCAAAAAGTGAAATTGAGGTTAACCCGAATGTAAACAAAGAGTTGTATTATTTTAACTTCAGTGAACTAATACAGAGTATGTGCGCATAGGCAGTATAATCATTATTAATTATTAATAAAAAAATTAATAATGCCAATCCAGGAAAAGGCATTGAACGCAAGTATAGTGACACGTATCAATTACTTAGAATAATTATGACCTTTTTTCGATAAGATTATCGAACACAATTAATAAAGTTATGTCAGTTGAACCATACAAGGCTTGGAACCTTATTTAATTTAATAATTCTAATAATTATTCTTGAGAAAAAATATAAAAGAGACAAATGACTACTTATATAAATGACCAACTGTTTTAATAAATAACAGTAATTATAATGGAAGAGACACTGTCATATGGACAACAGAAATGCCGTGAGTGTAGCGAGAGCTATTGAGCTATTTTAAAATGAAAAAAAAAGAATGGAAAAGAATTAACTATAGTCGAACATGATTTTTATAGTTAACATGAGAAACAATCCGAGATAGGGTGTATCAGTTGATTAAGGATGAACTTTCAGAAACTTTGAACTATAGTATACTAATTATGTTGTATTGTTTTAATTTTATAATTGTCCAAAATATTTAATAATATCTAACCATGTTAACTGGGAATATCCAAATACCTGTTTTTGTTTGTTATCCAATCTGATGAAGCAGATAATTAATTTTTTCACTTAATGAATTTATAACCGTGTATTACTGGTATTTTTAATATTGTTAAAGAGTTGTTAGTAATTTAAAATTAACTGCTTCTTGTTCAATTAAACCAGCTTTAACCTCAAATGTCGACAAAAGTCACATGTTGAATTTTCATGTTATTAATTAAGAAGTTTTCAATAATGTAATCACTCTCCTACTACTAAACAATTATAGTAGTATAATTCTTCATGTTTTTTGTATCTTGCAGTTTCAAAGAACCTACATTGTTTATAAAATAACTTAACCAAAACATTAACGTCCCATATGGCGAATACTAGAATCAGAATAGCAAACCCTGAGAAATAAGAATTTTAAGAGTCTATCAATAACGTATAACTTAAAAAAGAATGATTAACAACACTATTGTGATTTAATACAATTTCATAAATAATTTTGGAGAAATAAAACATAATTTTACCCTACCAAAGAGTTCAACAAATTATTTCCATAGACTAAGACGTTACAGTTTAGGTGGACAGCAACCACGGTTGGCAGCACTGGTGGCGGCAGCGAGTTGGTTTAAATAATTTTAAATATGTTAACCATCATTGTAAATCTGCATTGCTTTTAAAACGTCACTTCAAGTAAGTATATGTCTAACAAATAACTTCTAATTTCAGCGAGAAGGCACCTACACCGATTCGTCTTCTCGAAGAGAGAACATCGAGGAATAAACCACGAATTCATTTAAACCAAACTTAAATAAATTTTTTATCTAAAACAAATATTAACCAGTCGATTACAACTTTCAAGATTTTAAAACAAATACTAAATAACCAAAGTTTAACGAGAGAGGATCTCGTCCAGTTACAAATCGGTGCTCCATCGCGGGGCTTAAATGGGTACATACCCAGCCCGTTTTGATTCAAAGAGGAGAGTAATACATGTTGAAACACTATCAATATACATAGCCATTAAGAGCAGTGGTTCACTGATTGTTTAGAGTATGCAATAACTAATACTATAGTTGGTTTTATCATTCCATCTGGCATCATTATTTTCAGTGTTTCTTGTACTAAGTTCAGTATTTCTTGTTCATATGCTTTCATGGTTTTTATTGTTAATTTTATTTCTTTTCTTTCTTTTCCTAGCATTACAACCCAGTGTGGGTTTTAGCCCGGTCAATGACTTTCTTCCATTCCGCCCTCTCATTACACATCCGTCTCCATTCCCTCATGTTCATACATCATCCAACCATCTCCATCTGGGTTTACCTCTGATTCTTCTTCCTCCTGGTCTCCAATCTGCAATTCTCTTAGACATCCATTCTATTATTATTATTATTATCCATTAGACATGCAAATCTTCTTCTGACATCCATTCGCCTTACGTGGCACAGCCACTCAAGCCATCTACTCTTAATAAACCAGACTATGTCGGCACCCTGAATCAGTTGGTCTAGTTCATGATTCATTTGAACCTCCAATCTCCAATAGCCGTCTTCAGTTTGTAGAAGTCCAAGACGTTTTGCAAGACTTTTCATTAAAAATTCTCAGATGCTTGTTTGTGCTGGTTAATGTCCAGGCTTCTCATCCGTATGTTACTACCAGTTGTATAAGACTTTTGTATATATTCAGCTTAAGCTTTCATTGTTAATAGTAACACTTTTTAATGTACTGGTACTCTTATAACTCTATGTTTTGCCCATACTATATGGCAAGGGTCATCAAATGGCGGACCGCGGTCCGCATCCGGGCCGCAGTAAAATGTTTATTTATTTGTTTTTTGTCATTAAAAATCTCACAAAAATTAATTATTTCAAAGTTACACTTTGCAGAAAGTCGTTCATTAAGTCACACGCTAGTAAAACTTGACAATTAATAAAGAGACTGTCTATATAGGTGAGGGTAGACATAGGCGGCCAGCCTCAATCTCCCTCGAAACTCTTCCTCCCCTTCCCCTCTCCCTCGCCCACAGAATACCACTACTAACACTCTAATAATACTATATAGAATATTGAAATTTCACTTGTGAAACTTACTTGTCTTTTCTTCTCATACGGGTTTCGGCGTGGTGTTCGCCTTCATCAGCTTTGAGACAGACCAAAGCGTATTTCATCAACAAATACAGAAATGCCAAAAAACAAGCAGGGCAGTCTGTCTCAAAGCTGATGAAGGCGAACACCACGCTGAAACGCGTAGGAGAAGAAAAGACAAGTAAGTTTCACAAGTGAAAGTTTCAATATTCTATATAGTTTAGTGCTGTGAAAAAAGATGAACAATCAAAACAACTCTAATAATAGCTCGAGTGACTCAGTAGGCCTGTGCCTGTTGACACGTCTACGGCCGTCTTTGCATTGTAGGCCTAGTTCAGTTCATTGTGATTGTGTTCAAATCTGTATTAAAATCATTGTATATACTTAATAGTCTATTATCTAATCTACTATACTATTATATATAATATAAAATCTATTATACTTAATGGTTTTTTTAGTATAGTGGCGTGTGTTTACATTAGTTATTTTAGTTTTTTAGTAGTGGCGTATGTTTACATTATTTGTTTTACATAAAGAGTGATATTGCAATGTATAAGAAGAGAAGAAAAGTAGAGGCAGAAAATAGAAAGTTTTCTCCCGAGTGGACTGAACTCTACTGCTTTATGTTACCAGATCAAGCTGGAGCTGTGCCTGTTTGTTTAATATGCCAACAAACTGTAACAATAGTAAAAAGTTTGAACATTTGGAGAAAAAGACCCCATCCGAAGTAATACTCGAAAGTCGAAAATATCAAGCCTAAGCACTAACTATTCAGCGTCAACAAAAATAATTAGTTGGTCTATTACTGAGCAAGAAAAATGTACAGAAGCCGCCCTACATGTCTCTTGGACTCTTGAAAAACACCTGAAACTGTTTAGTGATGCTGACATTGTAAAAGAATGTATGACTGAGGCTGGAAAGGTGTTGTTTGAGGGCAATACTAATGTTGTGGACACAATGCAACATATTCCGATATCCACATCATCAAACACAAGAAATACAGAGTTACAGGCTAAGGAACATTATGCTATATTAA
Organism: Magicicada septendecula; assembly: GCA_034769895.1. Taxonomy (NCBI): domain Eukaryota; kingdom Metazoa; phylum Arthropoda; class Insecta; order Hemiptera; family Cicadidae; genus Magicicada; species Magicicada septendecula. The sequence goes on along the minus strand of CM068370.1, from coordinate 274,412,294 downwards.
CGGAAGTCTTGAAATCTACAGATTTTTATTCATTAGCTTTGGATGAGTCATGTGACATCACTGATACCACAAAACTTATGATTTTTGTTCGGTATCTGGACCAAACCAAAGAAATATTTGAGGAAGAACTACTCACAGTTTTGCCAATGAAAGGAAACACGCAGGGGGAAGACTTCTATGAGGCCATTATGAAATATTTTACAGAAAATAAACTGGATGCAAAAAAAATTGTATCAATGGTTGACAACTGATGGTTGTCCAGCAATGATCGGATGTAGAAAGGGTCTGGTGGAAAGAATGATTAGTTATGAAAGGTGCAATGGAAAAATGATATCTTACCACTGTATCATTCACCAAAGTGTATTTTGCTGCAAACTGTGCCCTAACCTTGAGGAAAAATGAAAACTGTTATTAAAATCATCAATTTCATCTGATTGAAGTCCTCTCTTCAGCACAGGGAGTTCAAATCACTGCTTGAAGACACAGATGCTCAGTTTGATGACTTGCTTCTGCATAACAATGTAAGATGGTTAAGTAAAGGTTTCGTCTTACAACAATTTTTTCGTTGCTACAAGATATAAAAGTTTGTTATCAACGTGTGAACAAGAAGCAGCTAATGAATACTTAGGCTTTCTCCTTGATAAAGAAGAAAATATCCCAACAATTGTGTTCCTGACAGACATATTCAGGCACTTTAACTATTTAAATCTAAAACTTCAGGGAAAGGGAAAGCTTGTTTGTGATCTTCTAACTGAAATAAGAAGTTTTTCTAATAACCTTGAACTGATAGCAAATGACATTAACAATGAATGCTTGCACTTTCCTTATCTGAAGTCAGTCTGTGAGAGCTCCGGTAATGAGGTTGACGTCAGTAAATTCTCAAACTTTGATACTGATCTGATGTGTGAGTTTGATGCTAGGTTCTCAGACTTTACCAAAATTGGAAATGCTGTAACAGTCTTAAACAATTGTTTTTCCCTTCAAGCAGATGGTGTGTGGTCCCAAGAGGCATCAGAATATTTCAACAGTGATAAAGCCATTCTGCAAATGGAGCTGATAGACTTGAAAGAAGATGTGTTGAAGGAAAAGTTTAGTGAAATACCAAACAAACTGGACTGTGAAGAGTTTTGGGTGAAATACATGCAGTAAGAGAAGACCCCCAACTCAAAAAATTAGCCGTGAAAATGTGCACCATGTTTGGGTCGACGTACATATGTAAAGGAGCTTTTTCAAAAATGAACTTTGTAAAGAACAAGTACAGGGCCCGACTGACTGATGGCCATCTCCAGGACCTGCTGAGGATCAGCTATACCAACACTGTACTTAACTTCAGGCAGGTTGTACTAAATAAAATATGTTACTTTTCTCACTAATTTTTTTTTTTTATCTAAAGTGCATAACTCTATTTTAAATGTGATTAAATATTAACTTAAATTTTGGTTCTTTTTAAGTATTTCATTTTTAGTAGGTTTTAGGTTTCAAAAAGCATAATTGATTTGTTACTTAAACAATGTATTTTTTTGTTTTGATATTTAAGTTTAAGTCTAGGCCTGTAGGCCTAGTCTTAAAACTAGACAAAAACTTAATAAAAAATAATCTTTGTGGGCATGAAATGAAAAGTATGATGTATTTCTTTTGGAATGAAGATTTAAATATTAAGGTTGTCATAATAAATTTATAAATTGTAATTTTCTGTTGTTTAACTAACTACGTACTTTATGTACCTTTGCAATAAATAATATGTTATTAAAACTGGTATTAAAATTGGTTTTTGTACACTTTATTTCTAGAATAATTCATCCCCATAACTTAAAAATTAATAATTACGTGTCAATATTTAATATTAAAAGCTGGGCATATTTTATAAAAAAAAACTGCAGTTTCAAGTAATGTAATGTTTTGAAGCTTGAAGCTAATTTGTGAAAAAAGTAAAGACTACTTTCTGGCTCTTATTCATTTAAAAAATGTACTATTCAAATAAAATTGAATAAAAACAGTAACGTACTCAGTTTTTGTTGAGCAAAAACAAAGAGTTGGCATAATTGAACAAGCTCAATGGTCACGTTTTTATGATTTACAATAAACCAAGTAACTCTTTTTTAACATATTTCATGAAACTAAGTTGCAACATAATAGATATGTCTATTAAATATAAGTATATTACCGAAATAAATAAAAATAAATAAGTTCCAAGTTCCAAGTGTGAACTAAAAGTGTCATTAGGCCTACTTTTTACATTAGGCCTATTTTTATTTTTTATCGTACTACTTAACTAAGCTTTGCAATAAAACATATAGCTGCCTTAAATAACTTACAGTTTTTAAAAGAACGATTTAAAGATAAAGTAAATAAAATGTAATCTTTTAGTTCACACTTGTTAACTTGTATAATTGGTTGTGAAATAGGCCTCTGGTGGTACTACCATTTTATAACTAAATATATATGAAAGTTGTGATCAGAATGCATAAAAATGCACCAATTGACATAAAAATTTATACAATTTTCCGGGGGAGGACCCCCAGACCCTCCGGTAGTGTCTGGACCGTGGGCTTAACTAGAGGCTCACATAGGGTTGCCAGATTTCAGAGATGAGAAATAGGAACACATGTATCGACAATGAATTTCTTGATTTTATTTACAGCACATTTTATGGATAATGTACTATACTCAACACAATTAACACGAGTACTTTTCACTTGAGCGTGCAATTCTCAACACTTTTTCATTAGAAAGTACATTCTTATAGAAATCACTGCAACTTTCATCATAATTGAAGTAAGTATACAACTCATTTTTTATTAGATCAACTGAACATCTGTTTCGCTCATCCCTCCATTTAATGTTCATAATGGAGAAAACTCTCTCTGTGAATGCATTTGATAGAAATATACTCAAAACAAATTTAACTAAAACATTGCACAGATTTGATGCACCAATCAGTTCAATAATGTACAACCATCTCTGTGGTATTGTCATAGTAGTTAATTTTGCTTTCAACTGTTCATTTCCTTCCCCACAAAACAAATCAGAAATCCTAGTGATCTCTGAATACATACTATCTATACTAAAGTGATCAACAATGCAAAGTGACTCTGGTAAATTTAAAATATTTTGAAACTCGGGTTTTTTTTCAAGTGATGTGCAGTCCATTAAGGACAAAATGTTGCCATCACCAAAATCAAACCACTTATTTAAATATTTCAGACACACTTCATATACATATCTACATTCTCTCAATTCTCTTTGCTTTTCACCTGGGAAAAGGTCCTCCAATTTATCTAACAACTGTTGCACCTTACAATCAAAAAACAGATCACATTTATCCTATGCTCTAACTCTATTTTTATTTTCTCCATCACACAATATACTTCACAAATTGTCAGTTCATTTTTTTCTAATTTGAGTACACCCGTAGAAAAAATTTCAGTTAAATGCAGAGAAAACTGGAGATATAATTCCACTAATATAATTTGTTTTTCTGAATCAGAGACACCCATCAAGTTTTTTTTAATGAAGTTGGGGCAATCATCTATACTAGCAAAGTACGATATAATTGCAGGAAGATTTTTCAACAATCTTTCTATGGCAGGCTTTAGGCTTAACCACCTTGTAGGCACATGTCTTAACAAACTACTGTATTCCATATCAACAAATTGAAAGAAATCTTTCAATTGAGATACTCTTTTAGCTGAATTTGAGAAATAATTGAAAGTCTTAATTACTAACATTTCAATATCTATGGACATAGCATCATACCAGATTTACAGCAATTATGGACTATATGTGCACAGCAGTTTGATTTTATTATACCAGGATTTTCCTTAGTAACATCGGTTACGCCACCGTGTGAAATGGAAAATCCCTCTCCAGCTTTTGCAATGCATAAAGTACACTTTGCTTTATATGCATTTCCTGGAACTGGCCGCAATTCTGGAAAATCTTTTTCCCAAACCGGGCGATACACTCGCAGTCTTCTCTTCTGGTTTGTGCTGGTTTCAATACCTAGTTTTCTTTTCGTGGGATTTGTCTCACTCCCATCCATTTTGAACACACTACTATTACAAAAAGAATCACTTTCAAAACGTAAAATACACCCTGAACCGTCAGGCTGAACGATGGCTTGCGATAAAGTGAAAGAGTTGAGTAATGAGTTGGTCACGCACGCACTCCAAGCCTCCAACGAAATGAGCGAAGCCACGTGCCTCGCTCAGCGGCATGCAACGCAGTTCTCATGTCACATCCGTCTCACTTAACTGCCATCACATGCTCCGATGCTCGCCCTAGCATGAACAACAGAAACTGCATCAACGTAAAATTTGCCGCTAGATTCAAAAATACAAGTCATTATGCTTCATGTTCAAAATCGGAACATTTGGCGTATGGTTAAAGATTCACACCGTACGTGGAACAAAATGGGAAAATTCCATAATGTTCCGGCTAAAACCGTACGTCTGGCAATCCTAGGCTCACAGAGTGGACCACCATGCGATTTAATTGGTGACCACTGCAATATCACATCCTCAGTTTTGTCTAAGGCTTAATCTGAATAGGCCTCACATAAAACATATAAACCAAATGAATACTATAAAATGACTTATAGCCATATTCTCATTACTACTGATAAACATTTATTTCTGTAAATGTGTAATAATTATAGGCGGCCTTTATTGTTACACTTACGTAATATTAAAACAGAAAGTTACATCTTAAAATAGTAAAAAATTAAGAAAATTGTAACCTATATATCTATAATTGGTAAACATTTACCAGTTAGTTTAGACAAATGTAACTGGTGGGAAGTTCACCATAAGTTCAGTTACTAGTGCCAATGATGACACCAGTCATACTGAGGAACTGAAATCACAGTTCAACACAGATGCATTAGACTCCTATATTGTCTATTGATGTGATGTAGCCTATTCTATCACTTAATCTTATTTGTATCAACATAATGGTAGTAGTCTGAAAAATGTTATGATATGTCTTCGTCTTCTTCATAATTACTAAAATATAATGGTAAATGCTTGAAAAACAAATTACCTGATGAGTTTGTATTGAAGAATCTCATTGTAGCTCTGGTGATTGCTTGGAACATACCATTATGCAGAAACATGGAAGCTTTCATGCACATGTTGACCAATACAAATGCTCGCAACAATGTGACTATGACAGTTAACAGTGTGATTGCAGCAAATATGCAAATGCAGATTTTTCTGGTCAGGAGCTGGTCAATTGTACTGTTGGCAGTTACTGATAACTGAGACAGTGGAGATAACGGTATGTCAGGAACATACCCACTGTTGTTTGGGGATAGTGTTATTGGATTTGGGAACACATTGGTAGGCATATTTGGGGAATACAAGGGGAAAGCATGACATGGGTTCAATGTAATATTTGCAATGGATGGGACAATTAGTGATATTAATGTCGTACCATTAGAATAAGTACCATTATATGGATATTCCTCCAAGTTGACCCTAAAACATAAAACAAATTTTATTCTAAGTGGAATTACGATAGGCTTATGAAGTCTGTTTAATTCACAGTTTTCTATGGTTAATGAGTAAAATTCTTGCTGCTGGTGCAGAATCGTATCCACCCAATATTATGTGACCATGTATATCACTCTGTCTGACAGAAAGTCAAAATTGCAACTGAAGAGTGAGTTGCGGGCATACCTCTGCTCTCCCATCCAAGGAACCTAGGCTGCTATTGAGCTATCATCTTATGAGAGGAGATGCTCAAAGTTTAAGGATAACTTGAACTAATTATTAGAATAATACTACTGACTCTGAACACTAGTTTTCAAAGTCAGTAGTGTTATACGAGGGTGGTCTGAAAAGTTATCGGCCTAACAATGAAAAAACAAATTTATAATTTCAAAATGGTTTTTATTTTTCAACATAATCTCCCTTAAAACTAATACACCTGTTCCAGCGATGCTCTAATGCCATTATCCCATCTCTGTAGTTATTCTCTGGAAGGTCCCCAATATACCCCTGTACAGCTGCAACCACCTCTTCATTAGAAGAAAATCGCTCTCCTGCTAGAAAGTGCTTGAGTTTCAGAAAGAGATGAAAGCCATAGGGAGCCAGATCTGGAGAATAGGGTGGATGCTCCAGCAATTCATAATGCAGATCTTTCAATTTTCCCATTGCCAAAACCCTTTTGTGAGCGGATGCATTGTCGTTGATGAAAGATTATTATTTTTTTTTCTCCAAACCGGTCTTTTCTCACAGATTTTTTTGTCTAGTTTGGTTAAAAGATTAGAATAATATTCTCCGGTCATTGCTCTACTCTTTTCGAGGTAATCGATTAACAAAATGCCTTTAGCATCCCAAAACACCAATGCCATGACCTTTCTAGCTGATGGGACTGACTTTGCTTTCTTTGGCGCTGAACAGCCAGCTTCTGTCCACTGTTTTGCTGCTGTTTAGATTCTGGTGTGTAATGGTGAATCAATGTTTCATCCGTAGTAATAAACCGACGCACAAAATCAGTTTTATTGTCGTAAAAACGCTCCAAGATTTTCATGCAAATGCATTTTTGATCTGCTGTGAGCATGTGCAGCGCCCACCTTGTGCAAAGCTTTTTCATATGCAATTCTTCATGCATAACATAACCTACACGTTCTTTCAAAATGCCCACAGCCTCAGCAATTTCACGCACTTAAATCTGTCGGTCATCCAATACTAAGCCGTGTATTTGTTCGATGATTTCTGATGTTGTTGCACTTTTTGGGTGTCCCTTACGTGGATCAACTTCAAGGCTGGTAGTTTAAACTCGGCAGCCCATTTCTTAATTGTTTAAGGAGAAGATTCCCCATAAACTTTTGTGAACTTCGATCAATTTCATTCGGCATCAAACCTTTTTTTACAAAAAATTGTATCACTGCACGATAATCAATTTTATCCATTGTACAAAATATACACAATTATGCTACTTCAAATAGCTGTATACAAAAAACTACATGATATACTGACTTGCAATTTCACATGAATTGTTGTGACAGGCATACCAACCATAGAAAAAAAATCTTGCTCATAGAGTTGATGTCTATGATCAAGGCCGAGAACTTTTCAGACCACCCTCGTAATTAGTTATTCAACGGACACGTCAGGGACAACAAAATCCAAGAAGATAACGAAGTTTAACTCTAAATTAGGTTAAGAAGTACTTCTAAAAAGCAGATTGTATTAAATTCAGTACAACTAGTTAGTTCATTGTAATATAATGTGTCACTACAAGAATTAAAAAACTTTTATTCAAACTTAAATATTAAAGATTAATTCTCACACTTATTAGGAAACTAAAGTAATTACAAAATAACTTTATTGTCTTCAGTTGAAATCTTTGATAATTCCATAGATTCAGACTAAATAAAAGATCTGAATCAGAATCAGAATAAGATAGAAGTTAAACATCTTTCCTCTCAAATGATTGTCACACTAGTGTATAATTTTTAAAGTTATATATACTTTCTGAAGTAATTTTCACTTAGTGTTCATGACATCTTACCATCACCATATTAATTAATTCTTCCCCCACCTACAATTTTCTGCTTTTTACTTTGACGTTGCAAGTATACCTACTTGGGATTAATTCCCAATTTAAAATTTTTTTTAATTCAAAGAATGTGCCTGTAAAAATGAACTCCTACAAGTTGAACTATGTAGTTAGGCTAATTCTTATGCTAATTTGTTACTGAGCAAAATACTGAACATTTTCAATTGTGGCTCACCTTGGCTGTGGTACACTATGTTGACAATTAAGTCTATATCAGGTTGAGTTCAATGACTAGTGTTGAAGCATGGTTAAACTATACAACCATTGTTAGTGCCTTACCTCTTTTTGTAGGAGGTAGTATTTTTGATCTGTATGTGAGTCAATAATATGGTTATTTCTGTATTTTTGTAATTTATTTTTTATTTAACTACTTAACTAAACACTTAACTAAGTTTTTATTGTTTTCAAGGATCTTAGTTCATTTTGGCTCGCCTTCATTTCTATTGTATATTTGGTTGCACTAGTGTATACATATGGTATAATACAGACTAACCACAAATTCTTTGTCTAAGGAATCATATAATTTTCTAATGAAAGCTGAATTGGAAATGTTGAAAGTGGAGTACTAATGGGATATATAAGTTCAGTTGAAGTTCTTAAAAGATAACAAACTCCTAAGAATGTCTTTGCTTGTTTGTATCAAACTGCTGTTTTGCTGTCACAACAGTCTTCATCTCAAAGATTTCTGGGTGATATTGAATCCATTACATAATCCTTCCAAAGTTACTTCTGCGGTGATTCTATTTCAGGAAATGTCAATTCCTAAATCTTCTTTCACTAATCTTTCCCCTCCAATTTTCTTATTATGCCAAACTAAATTAACTGATCTGTTTATACTTCGTTTAATATCATTCTCTCAGTCCATACTAATCTAATTCTTTACACCATAGCACATGATTTGTGAGAATGGTTGCATGGTAGAAGCCAATGTATCCTAAGAGGTGAGAAAGCAACAGACACACTATGCTCATTATGATGGAACTCTTACATGTAATAACATGATACCATTGATCCTCATACTTTTATCAACTAGCTTATAACCTGAAATAATTTTAAGGTTAATTGTTACCTGGTTCCATAGTTGTTCAAATTAAGATTACCCAATACATGAACAAGATTATAGAAACCCTTTTAAGTACAGATTACTAACCAATAAGCAATCCAGTAGTCATTTCCAGTGGCAAGAAGTTGTGTAAGTGCACACAGCAATAACAGGTACCCAGTTCGACTCCAGTGTCCGGCTGCTGATATGTATGTTTTGTATACTACACTTCCAACCATTCCTGATGATTTTGTTTCAGCCACCAGTTGTTGTTCATGTGTGCTGGGTATCACTGTTAATTCTGGCTGTAAGGTATTTAAATAACTAACTAAGTCACAATAATAACAAGACCAACAACAAGAATAACAGAAATAAAAAGCGAGATACAACTAATAAGTAAAACATGCTAGTTAATTTGATGGACTAAATTACCTGATTTAATAAATCACAAGATGATTTCCTGAAAACATTTATTTTATCATCGTGTACATCTCCATGAGAACTCAATACCATTTCTGTAAAGTCTTGTCGTGTTTCTTGTATTTCTTTGTAACTTCCCTCAGCTTCAATTTTTCCCTACAACATAAACTTTATTTAAATCTGTTACAAATTTATACAAGATGCAATTGCAAATAGATACAATGGAAAACTGCTCAGGAAACACTTTGTTTCTTTATGACTGTGACTTTTTATACTAGTACAGTTTGTTTAAATATAATTTTATATTACATTGGAAGTTACAAAAAATTGTACATTGTCTAGTTAAAAAATACAATCTGATCAAGTAACTTTTCAGTTAAAATTTGATTCTGTTCACAACATAAACCTTTTTTAATTTTAACACATTCTCTACCACATCGTTATAATGACTAAAAATTGGCCAAACCAATCATTCCACTTCGGTCATTATGACCAAAACATCAACATTATATCATATGCAAAAAACGGTTCAGTGGAGGAGCGTAGACTCACCAAAAAACGCCAGTAGAGAACATTAAAAAGTACAGCATAGTTCAACAGTATGTAAATATTTAATATATTACAGAAATATGTGATATTTACATTATGTTAACATTAAATTAAGGTAAACAAGCTAAGAAAATGTAACAGGTTATACAGTATATATAAGAAAATACTGAAAACGTTTAAGTAAAATGATGATCTTAAGCAATATAGCATTTTGCTTGTTGTCCACTTTAAGTACAATCATATTTCACCTAATGGTCGAGTTATGAAAGACCTTGTGCAGTGATGTATTTTTAGTTACTACTACCAACATATGATTCAGTTTCCCCATTACAGCAGCTCTTCACACAGTACTGTTTCAGCTATAATAAAGTAATATGATTGAATCTCCTCTGTTGCACCACTATTATTTCAGAGGCTTCCACTTGTATAAGTGTCTACTTGAATTGTATTTCTCTGTTCTATATACTTAGAGCTCTTGAAGTATCCTTCACATGCACATCTACAATTAAGATTTGTCTTTTTAGTTAACATGGAGTTATAACTTTCAGCTACAATTTATTTACTCGTTTTATACTTTAGTCCATCTTCTTTTTATAAAATATTCATCACACCTTAAAGTTAGTCAGAGAAAATACTTAAGCCTATATTACCTACCCGCCGAATACCCACTATTTCATAAATCTTAAGTTTAATAGAGTACTGATACGATGGTCTAACTGATCGTTGTATGGTACAGTGGAAAACGAAATACAAGACACCAAATGAAATCAATAATAACCAGCTTTAATTATTACAATTAATAATTTGTAATCAACAAGATTGTCTCTTATAACAATTCAAGTAAAAATTGTCCATACACAATAATAATGTCAACTATAAAGCATTCCGCACTAATTATAACACTTTGCTACAAACACTCGATCCGTGCTAAAGAAATCACTCAACACCATTGAACTGACAAACCACTGCTATGGCTTTTTATAGGTAGCACACACCTTGTAGAAATCTTCCATCCTCACTTTACGCCACTTGATGCGTATCTCAATTGTTCTTGAATATACTGGAACCTACTTGTGAGCAGCCTTGACTGAGGCAACACCTGCCACACTGGACAGGGGGGTGGAGAATGTTCTGGGCTGTTCGATAGAATTTTTGCTATACTGCCCTCTCCTTTAGCCTGTTCATCCTGAACTGGCAAACCATCTCTGAAGTAATACTTAGCCAGGTGATCTAGGTGGACGACCTTCAAAGGATAATTCTCCTGTTCTTTAAATTCAGCTTCGTGTGATCATCAAGTTCCCAAGAATACGAGTCTTTCGCTCAACAGCTAGTTTTGATGGAATCACTCCTGTTATGTCATGTACTGATGACCTATACACCATTAGCTGGTCCAAGTCTGGTTCTCATCAGCAACCTCTTGTGTAACTTCTTCTGCAACTTTTTCTCTGGGTGCTTCTATTAACTCAGAAACAAACAAGGGTTTTTTCTTGATACCCATAATTGGCTTTCCAATCACTTATTTTGCCATTACACTTAACTGTACTTCCTCTGCTAGTTCTTCTTCCATTTCTGCCTGCAATAGGAAGGGTTCCTCTTGACCACACTGTGAATATACAAACTTATATACAATAATAATATTACAATATAAATGTATTTATATTTGTTTTTAACAATACTACCTTTGTCAATAAACTTTAAATACATAAATAAGGTTATCTTACCCATAATAATAATTTATCAAGTCCCAGTGAGGGCGACAATTGTGAATAAACAAACTTATAATCACTGTGAGGGCGGCAATTGTGAATACACTCACTCTTATCAATAATATTAGCACATATATTTAGTAAGGTATAGATAACAAATACCATAATTCGGTATTAATGATACTCACCAATTTCATTATTTGCCGGGCTCGTTTTCTTCCTTTATAACTTGTTTTCTACCTAAGGGATACCAGGGTTCGGGTACAGGAAGATTTTGAAACACAGTTGACGACACAAATGATAACCAGATATTCTTGAAATTAACCATCAAATTTAATTCAATCTAAGGTAGTACACATACAACCATGCGGTCAAAATAGTGACGTCATATGATATGACACAAAACAAAATGGTGGCTACTTTTCCTATCTCTTTTGATTCTCTCTATTTCTTTATCTGTTGAATTAATATCAATGTACACTTTAAAGCTGCAGCTTAAAATCATTTATTAATAGTTAATTAGTTACTGCACAAACCAATGCCTTCGGCTTATGTGTTATGGCCATACATTCACGCATTCATTCTCACACATTCAACTTCAGACCCGTACATTCTTTTTTATTATCGATTTGATATTAATGAGCTCATTAACTATAAAAATGACAAAAGGAACTTCTCTGCTTGTTAGGTGGTGGTGTCCATCCGTTGTTGGTGTGAGACTCCCATGGTGATGGTCGGTGTTCGCCTTTAATTCCGCTGAGTTTAATTAGATAGATGTGTGCACTGAATTTACATTCTTTATATATTTATACTATAAACAAGATGAGCCTTTATTGCTCCACTACTGTTGGTAACATTTTTGTTAGTTGAATTAAAGTATTGTTAAAAAGTTATACACACAACGATACATTGCTGTGGCTCCTCTGAAGAATGGCGTTGAAATGCGAGCGAGGCAAGTGTAATTTCTTGCTTGTGTGTGTGTAGTTCTTACGTCATCCCGCTTTGTCTTGCTGGACAACGCCTCGTTGCACACATTGTACTCAGTGCATCATTGTTCTTAGCGATGACGGACTAGTGTTATAGCCCAATCATAATGCATATTGTGGTACTTCGTCATAAACACCGCCATGGTAGATTTTGCTGTTTTCACGTCCACCGGAGACCTTGGTGTTTTACTCTGGCCGAATTTACGTTGTTCCGTTTTCCAGAGGGACAATGTACCTAACCATTCTGTATGTTTAAAAAAAAAATACATAATAAAACAATGAAAATACCCATAATTCCCATAATTCTGGTACTGGGTCAGTCTGTACTGTTACAACACCTGTTGACTTCTTCTTTCGCCAATGGCACTTGTTTGAGTGAATGGTTGACAGACCCTGTCATTTTAGCCATGCAAAGTTTTACCCTTTCTTGGCCAATGCTAAGCACATTCTCTCTTAAGTTCACAATGAATCTGTAGACATTCATAATGTCCGTGCCAAGAATCACTTCATCAACAATGTCTGCAATGAGCATTTGGTGGCTAAACTCGAGAAGATGCAGGTATACACGTATGTCTACCTTTCCTAACACTTTTACGGGGCTTCTAGTCATAGTCTGTATTGTACAAGAGCTAATTTGAGGCTGGTGGTTGCTGACTAAGTCAGGGCGCACATTGGACACTGTAGCGCCATGTCAACTGTAAATGATGTTGGTTTGGCTTCCGCAAATCCATTAACAATCAAGTTTCCACTGATCTTATGTAGCGTGGAAACTGTGTGTTGTTCTGGAGCTTTATTTCTCCAATTGGTGTGATCACCAACCACCAAACCACCTCATTGAAGCAAACCACACATATAAAAACATCGACAATAACATGAACATACTACACGTACACACAAAAGGCTGAAAACTAGACACTCTAGAATAATTAGAAATATACAAACACACAAAAACAAATAAAAACGACATCCTAAACGAACAGACACAATTCAAATCGCACGCATTATTCGAACACATCTCACCACACACACACAGCTTCAATCTTTCGAAACACTTTCTCGTCGCCAACAACAAGACGAGCAGCGCTACTAACGACAGCCTCTGATGAAGCCTTCTATAGGTGAAAGCCGGTTTAGACTGTAAGGTAAAACTTCACGTTTTTACTTATAAAAAACTTTGTGTTCCGAGTCGTCAATATTATAGTGATATTTAGTTAAGTAACGGACACGTCATGGACAACGAAATCCAAGAATAGTGTATTAGTTTTTTGTGGAAACAGTATAGACATTCTTGTGGACACTTTCGACAGTTTGTGGTTACGTTTATTAATAAAACTGCTGACTCTCCACAACAGCTCACAATATTTGAGGCGAGTTCAAATTTTTAAATAATCTTTGCATGCTGCACGTGTTACTATTCTTATTTTATTAATAAATTATGCGATAAAACATTGGTGGCATTTGTATTGTGCGTTAAATTCAATGTTGATAAATAATTAAGAAGCCTAAAGGCCGCGCCCTCCAGCCTCTTAAGTCACGAGCCGCCACTGGTGATCACTCTCTTCTCTAAGTATTTTCTTCTCCCAACAGTCTACCTGTAGATGACAAAGTTTCCTACACTTGTAATATTTCGGTATTCTGTCTTTTTCCCATCATTCAAATCGTTGTGGCGCTCTTGAAGTTTTGAATTGTTTGTCCGAGAACATTGTTTTTCTGCACCCATCATAACGCCAATATGATACTGGGATCTTCTGACTACAGTGTAATGGGATAAACCCATTAATGTAGCGGGATGCTGACTTGGCAGCTTCAAACTCGAGGGTGTGAACAAGAGCTTCTGAGCTATTTCGGTGTCTTGCCATTCATAACACTTGCTGTAGTTCATTATCTTGGACACCATCAGTAAAAGTCTACATCGCAAACCTCGTTCAAAAATCTTCTGGCGCTTCATGATAGGCCAGTCTAATTAGTCTGTCAATACATGCTTCAAACTCTTGAAACGCTGTTGATACTTGCTTCTCCTTGGAATGCTGTCACCTTGCTCTCAACTGAGTGCAGTACATATCTCACAAATGTTTATCACCATACTGTAATTCTAGAGCTTTTGTCAACTGGGCATGTGAGTTCTGGCTGTCAGGTGTCACTTTCTGTAGTAGCTCTGTGGCAGGCCCTTTTAAAGCGAGAACAAGTGAAACTGCCTTCTCTTTAACTGTCCAATTATTTGTGCATGCAGTGGCTTCAAATTGCCTAGGGTACATCAGCCATTGAGTGCTTCCGCCACAGGTTGGAGCCTTGACATGAACTGCCCCAACCGCAGGCAAGGTGACTTTCTCTATTGTCTTTTCTGTCTTTACCAGAAATTTGTTTGTACAGTCTGTTCAGAAATTTGTTTTGGTTGTATCTTCATGAACTGCTCAACTTCACTCTTAATCTGCTCTTTCATACTTGCAATTAAGTCTTATGATGCAGATATTTTATTTGACATCGTTTGTTCTATATTTAATACACAATTTTTGACTGTAGAAAATCTTACCTCTAGACCATTCAGATCACTGTGTAATTCACCCAAGTCACCACATAGGAGACCCAACTCTGCGGTAGTATGTTCTTGTAACTGTTTTTACATAGCTTCAAAAAGAGCTTCTGTTTTATCTGCTTCCTGCTTATGTTCTTCTTTCTGTCGATATTACAACTCAAGTTTTGTCTTTCTTGTTTCCAGCGTTAGTGTTTTCTGCCATTATTCAGACTCTTTTCTTTCCTGCCTGTGTTTTTCATCCTGTCATTTTTCTGTTTCTTCCACCTCCTGTCTGGGTTTCTCATCCTGTCGTTTCTCTGTCTGCAATACTAGCTGGAAATTTTCCAGCATCTGACTGGCATCCATTATTTACCAATTAATTACAAATTACACTAGTCTTGTACAATTGTCCACTGTTTCCACTGTTAACAATTCTGTCCCACTTCTGACCCACTGTTACGATGGCCTAACTGATCGTCGTATGGTACAGTGGAAAACAAAATACAAGACACCAATGAAATCACTAATAACCACTTTAATTATTAGAGTTAATAATTTGTAATCAACAAGATTGTCTTTTACAACAATTTAAGTAAAAATTGTCCATACACAATAATAATGTCAACTATAAAGCATTCCGCAAATTGATATTGCTTTGAAGCACAGGGTAAATTCAGATAAGCTGATAAGTTGTGGCTTTATATCATTTTTATTTGATTTAAATAGTCAATAGACTAATCTGTGTAGTAGCATAATCTGAGCAATATATGTTACAAGACTGAAGATAGCTCTGTCTTTTGATATGCAGTTTGTGTTTCTGTTGACCAATTTATGACTTGGAAGAGTACAGAAAAATGAGTAAGTTTGGACCCTATCCACAATCTCTTTATGTCTTAAAGGACATATAGCAATGAAAGCATGCTCTTACAGATTTATTTTTTAACAGTGAATGTCTCTTTGCTAACAAACCTATACTAAAAAATGCGTACCTAGAATCACTATACTGTCTCCACAACTGAGACTGGTTACTGTTTGGGGTATGAGTTTACTGTAGGGAACACTTGCTATAGATTAAGAAACAAATCATGATCATCACAGTAGATGTCACACACACACATCCTTAAGCTTACAATATTTACATAAGAAAATCAGCAGTGACTTACATGAATAAAATAAACCACAACAAAACGCCAGCTGATCATAAAAGAGAATACCAGGAAAGACAATAACAGCAATAAGAAGAACAGAACACTCAACATTGAAACCGCCAGCAAAAACATCAATTGAACATTTGAGATAGCACCCACAAATATATGGCAACAACAAGAAGAACTGGGTGTCTCTAGTATTCTCAGTAAGCTGAAGGTAAGAGAGAAAGAAGGGAAAGGCAAAGACAGTGATGTTTGTTGTATATGTTACCCTATCTCCTTTAATTTTGTTCTAATAAAAATTGTCTTCAAGATTTAACAACTTCAAATTTTGCAGATTGGTACTGTGGATACAGATCTGGTTATTAAATGAAAGGACTATACCAGTACTTCTTGGAACACAACAGTGCTGCCTAAGTTTAAATAGTGCACAGTATCATTGATCTTAGACTACACTATACCAGCCCTATTACCTTCATTTCCCTCTATTAGTTAGTTCTCTTGTTGTTTGAAGTATTTGAAGCAATGGTGTTTTTACATGCACTGAAAAAATACTCAGTTCAAACATTGAGAAATGTGTTAATTTGCAATTTATAATGAAGCTGAATAAAGACAGGAACCAAACTATTTCAGTTACTATATGAAGGTTACAGCAGAAAATGTTTGTCACATGTATGTATGTTTGAGTGGCATTAAAAAGATTTAAAGAATGTTCAGAGGGTGATGAAGATGGTGAAAGACAAGGATGCCCATGCACATCAAAATCTAAAGGAAATATTCTTTAAAATTTATGAAATTACTCAAAATTATTGCAACTCAGTATCTGAATAGTAACAGGAATGGTGAATATTGGTAAAGAAATTGTTAGGAAAATTGTTAAAAATGCCCAAACAAGCCAAAAGTCTGTGGCAAAATGGTTACACAAATGATCACTCCTGACCAGAAAGCAAATTCAATATGAATTTATGCAGAGATTTGGAGTACGGTACATTTAAGGCACAAATATTTAAAAAAAGTAATTACTTGTGATGAAACCCAACCCAATCTTCCAGTACAATCCTGAAGTAAAACATCAGTTCATTGCACTGGAAAAATCAGTTTCTCAAAGGGTAAAGAAAGCACATCAAAGCAAATTCAAATTTAAGGCAAGGTTAATTGTTTTCTTTGATGCCAAGGTGTATGCTTCTGGAAGAGTGTGTTTCAGAAGTGCTTCAGTGAACCAGCATTACTAAAAACAAGTCCTTACGATCTCAAGAGAACGAGTGAGAAGCAAGAGGCCAGCGTTCTGGGCATATGAATCATTCTGCATCAGGTCAATGTACTAGCCTTACTCAGCATTGCCTACATAAGAAACAATTTTGGCCAAGAAATATGTTGCAGTTCTATAAAAGACTCCCTTACTCACCAAATCCACTTGGGACTTTTTCTTTTCTCACAAATCAAATCTGCACTCAAGGGAAAGCATTTTGCAGCAATTTACCTCTCTTGAAGAAAGCAATGAATTCCTCAGACAGCTAACAGAAGATGAGCTATGCTAAAGCATGGGTTTGAGCAATGAAAAATTAGAATGCAGTGTGTAGTGAAGTTGAAGGTACCTCATAGTCACTGAAATAGCTTATTTACAAAGACATATAGTAGCACACACAGATTGTTTATGTGTCTGTATATAAGAAACACTTACATTTTGAATGAGAATGATATGATCAACACAGTTTAAGTACTGCAACTGATGTGTTGCCAGAATGCAGGTTTTGTTCTTCAGGAAACCTGAAACAAACACATCACTATAAATGGTAATATTGTAAATAGTACATGTTGTAATGATATATAACTGAATGTGAAGTGCCACACTTATATTGATTACAAATAAACTCTCTACATACACCTTTCATTGGAACTCTATGAAAAATTTTGCTTTCTGTGCTTAAGCCAAAACCTGAAGTTGGCACCTCTTTTGAAAAATACTGTTTTTTATATGTATAATGATTTTGGCAGATACTGTTACATAGTTTCAGTATGTAAAGCAGGTATGTGAAAAATTTTGTAATTTCTTCTTTTTTAGTAGTTTGAAGTAAAATATAACCGAATATATAACATTAAGCCCTACTCCAGCTCTATATGTTTGACTATACTGATTTATCTACTGAGTCGGGACTTGTGTTTTGATAATGCATGTGATGATGTAGCATGTCATCGCAGTATGAAATATATGCAGAGTAATTGTGTATTAAATTGTTTTTGCATAACATTTTAAATAAAATTCTGTACTTGGTCTTCGATTTAATCCCTCATTGTGGTGCCTGGGGCCATTGCCGCTTCGCCTTCCCATTTACATGCCATGACTGTGATATGCGACATTACAGATTCTCTTTCAGCTATATTGGTCTTACAATTTAATCCACTTTAAATAACTACATAGAGGGACCTATTGGTGGTTTTCCATTTGCTTGAAGGGTAGTTTTGTTGTCAAAAAGCAGGTAATATTTTTATTATAAATATATCACTACTGACTCAGATCACTAATTTTTTATTGGTAAAAATGTTAAACTTTATAGCCTAGTTTTTGCATATTGTAGGCCTACAGTAGTGATATATTTATAATTAGTTAATCAACGGACACATTATGGACAACAAAATCCATAACAATTTTATCTCAAAGAGGCAATTGATTCAATCATATGGGTTGTGGACCCATTGAAGTAAATCTACAACAATTTTCCCTGTCTCCAGTTGTTAGTGAAGATGGTTATACCATAAATTTTATAGTCACCATTTTAAAGATTATGTCTGTACTGGTTCACAGGGAGCAATCTACTCATACTACACAAAATGTTTTGAAGAAATTTAAATCACTATATATTCTTAAAAGCTATTTTCTAGAATTACATAAGCTTCTGGTACAAGATAGGCAATTAGATATGGAGAATCAGTTAAGGTATAGTTGGGGAGAACCATGTAAGGCTGACGTTGGAGTCTTTGTGCATATGATAACGTGAAGACCTATTTACAACAGTGCAATACTAAAATTGATTTATATGTGTTTTAGAACAAACTGTACAACTGAATGAACAAAGTTTTAATTATTTGTAGAATAAAATTTGTGACTGGTGATTTCTTCTTCTTCTTTTCCTCCTCCTCAACCCAGAGGTTGGTGGGTTTACAATTTCGTCTCTTCAATTCACCCATGGCCGGTAGCAGGCCACACCCTAAATCCAGCCCTATCTATCGTCCCTGTGGCAGGAGCTCTATCTGAAGCTCGAGACACAGTATACGAACGGACAACGGGCATGCCCTTCGTCCCGCACAGCCCTCGAACTTGTGTCTGTTCTATAGAAAGTCTCTTAGTCACCACATACCTTCTTACTCTGTTTATCGCATCCACTTACTCCTGTCTGGACCTTCTGCTTCCATTACAGCTGTTCTACCTGAATGTAAAACACCGCGATCACTCACTCGAGTGGCTAAGTGATGTAATCGTTAGAGGTGCGTTGCCTAAATAAAGAATTTAGAAATTCAAGATACTCTGAATTATTGGTTTATTGAATATAACATTATACTTTTGTAAATTAATATCAGTTTATAGTTTGAACAAATTTAATACTTCAAGAATTTACTAAGCTAAAACAATTATTATAACTTCAAGTCAACTCAAATCTAACAAACAATTAACACATACAATACAGCACAAGCCACAGGCTTGAGCCAAGCGAAGCCAAGCAGTTCGCTGGAACTGATGCTTTTACATTGTATCCTGTCAGTTTTTATAGTGTACTTGTTTACTATTCTGATTACTAGAATAAGTGAGAAAGTATCATTTGGTAAGTCTTAGGTCTTTCTAGAGTAAACAAAAATATTTTCATCAATAGTTATATAAAGCATTACATAAGTAAGAACAAACACAGCTTGTTCTAAATCCCCCTTAAGGCTAAACACATCATTTGGAAAACAGTTACTTTTAGAATAACAAATGAACTAACGATAATATTATAACACTTTCACCCTTATTTAGGACTATGCGTCTTGCCTGATGCATTGCTCCTAATTACAAAGTTATTTCCTCCTATTCATTTTTATTCTCTCTTCTAACGGAATATTCTCTAGTTCATCAACTGTTAATTCATCTTCTTTGTTTTGTCTATTTCTTTTAAAAGTAATCGGGAGAAATTTTACATGTTTCTTGTTTCTACATAGTTTATCTATTCTAAAATACCAAGCTAATACAATGAGGATCACTAAAACTGTGGCTGAAATATAATGCCTAGGTTCTGGAACAAAATTATTTGGTTCATACTGACCCATAATATCATCTAACATATTTAGTTTAATACTAGCTGTTTGTAGGTCTTGAAATCTACTAGTCACATATTTGAAATGATTCAGCCAATTTCTTAGAGATTACATCATACATTTTATCGCTAAGATTAAAATAACTATTAAAATTTACATTTGGTATGGTAATTACATTACTGATATTTTCTTTTTCTAAAGATCTATATGCTAATCTACTGTAAATCGTGAAGGATGATCCCGTCATCTGGCATTTCATTGGTAATTCTAGTTTTCCTGTTCCGTGAACCCATTCAGTCCCATCATGTTCTGGATGTCCATTGCGGCCTATGCAGGTAATGGTGAGTCTCTCTTTTTTTGGGATGACGAACAGCCAACCTGTTGTCTTCAGAATCTCTGCCCACATGGACGTTTCAATGTAAGTCACTCTTCTGTTGCATCTGTTCAGCGGAGGTGTTATTCCTTTAAAGAAGGCTATCTCACAGGTTTCCAGTCCAGAGTTCAGATGATTAACAACGTTCGGGCCGTTGCAGATCTTGCTACTTCCTCCTTTGCACTCGTCTACTTGTCTCTGTGTCATCGGGATGAAGTGTTGTTCGTTTATGGAGATGGCTAGAAACTCCATTCCAGGATTGATAAAAGTATACAGCGAATTTTCTTTAGTTTTAGGAGTGGGAGTTGGAATAGGTAGTGCTTCGTATAGCGTAAAGGTACGGTCAACATATTTCAGTGGGATTCTTAGGAAAATGCGGATAATGTGCCCATTAACTAGTAATGCCATGGATTCTATAAAGTCATTGTACATATATATTGTTTGTTGAGTGACAACAAGCGGCAGCGTGGAACCTGTCCTTAATTGTTGATTTATTTTATTTAGATACGTACTGAGTTTTTCTGGTGGTATTAACATCGTACTAAGTTTACCTTGACGCATGGCGTCAATGCCTAAATAGAACTTGTTCACTTCTCTCTCTCTATATCATTACAAGCTGTTTCAACTAGCGTCAACGCATCTAAAACTGTACTACATTTTGTAATCGTGTCTTCTAAACTCTCGATATGCGCACGATTAATCTCCTGTAACTTCCTTAAGTACATTATTATTTATATGGCCCAAGTCACTTTATATAGTAAAAACGCATGTCTCACCATGTGTTATCTTATAATCGATTGTAGTGCGGTGTCATATAACGGGTTTAATTTGAAATTTAAACTACAATAATATAAGGGTATTAAGTTTGTACTAAAATTATATAAGTTCCTATTTTCAAAACCAATAATAGCCTTTGGAATTCGGTTCGCCAGGCTGTTGACACACAAATAGAGTCAAGGACGGGTGTATACAAGTTGATATTGTAATGTGACATAATGAGAGTCCCAAAACGATTAACGAAAATAGTCCAAATAATAATAATAAAGTCAGAATAAATAAAATCCAGTATGTAACAATTTAAAGTAAAAAGTACAACACAATAATGTGATAAATAAGAAGCCATGTACTATAGATAATAAGACAAAACCTGTGAAAAGTGCATAAGTGAAAAGTGGGGAAAGTGGAAAACAAGGGTGATCATTAATCACTCAGATAAGACTGTAAAGATCAGTGATCCCTCTAATTATGTTAAATGTAAAAAAAACCAAATAGGTCTATACCAGTAGCGTATGCTGAGTTCGAGACCTGGGCTAGCTCACCTTAGAATTGAAGAAAATGCACTGGAGGGGGTCCCCCTCGTTCTCATTTCAAGTTTTTTGAAGTGATGTGATTTTGTGACACCATGCCAATGCATTCTAATTTATATAATAATGACTGATACTTCAACAATAATTATGAAATGGCATCATTAGAAAGACAAAAGCAAGCAAAGAACTTCAATACTTCATTTATTTATTTATTTATAGCATACATTTGTTCCGCCGAAGCCACTAGGGCCGGACGGCGGTAGTGAAACAAATAAAAGATTACAAAAAGCAAGAACTATATCATTACATCATGAGGAAATAATATATAATTATACTGAAGAAAGTTTGACTTATGGGTTAGTTTAAACCATCAATTAATAGTTCCTATTGGTAATGACAGAGTATACATTGTATAGATAGGTGTAAAAGGTAGATATGAATATATAATACATAATAATATAGCACATAGGGCGCATAGAGTACTTCCATTAGAAACATAGTGAGCTTATGAAAACAAATTATGATATAGAAATATGAGGAAAAACAACGAAAATTAAATACGTGGTCAGTGATGTCAACAATCCACATAGCCACAATACAAAAAACAGTCCCAGCATTAACGTAAATAGAGTTAAACCGCGTGGGTTTAAACCATGTCCGTATTTGTTTACAAGTCGCTACTACGAAACAGAAGTAAACACATGAGGGAAACACGTCTGACTTCGACGATGGCTCTGTGTAAACTTATTTGAACAAGAACTCCATTCTTCTCTCCTTTTGTGTAAATTTCAGGATTACACTTTCATAAAATGTTTCTTCTGACCACTTTTTCGTATTAAGAAGAATGTTTTTCTCAATAGATATAATAGCCAAGTTGCTTAACCGGACTTGTCCTTCTGTGGCTCTGAGGTAAGTCTTAATCCTCTTTAGAGCGGAGAAACTTCTTTCAACAGTTGCAGTTGTAGATGGAAATGTCAATGTTAATTCTGCTAGTTTGTACACTTCACTAAACACTATGTCCAAATTATTGAGTTTCATATTAATAGTAACCTCATTCACTGATTTTTTCTTATACTCATCTAGAGCATAAAGCACATTTAGTTCATTTTTGAGGCGAACAATGTAAAAGTATGAACTATATGGTTCTTTAAGTTCTGTCATCAGATTTTGTGGGAAACTTTTACAAAATGTATCAACATTGTTTGAATCCAATAAAGACAAGAATTTAAGATCCTTTTGGGACTCAAACCTGAATTTTATCTGGGACATCACTGTGTCCAGAATTTCGTTAAAAATACGCTGCCATTTGGAACGGTCAACATTTCTCTGTCTTTTGTGTCTTGGTTCATATTCTTTATCTTCATATTCAGAATTACTTGTAGCTTCTGTCCATACAAGATCAAAATCCTCATCTCTAATTTTCTGCAGAGTATCATAGAATTCATTGAGTTTGTTCATGCAGTAAGAAGTGTCCAAACATTTTTTTTTGCATTATGTCAAACAGAACATCAGAAATTGCAAATATTTTGCTGAAACTAAGAAGAAGAAATCTAGTGTCGAATTTACGTAAAAACAAACAAAGCCTGAAGCAGTATTCACTTCTTCACCTGTCCAGTCACCGGGTTCATCTTCTATTGGTGAAACGAACATGATAAGAGGCCTTCTATATTCTTTGACAGTATTTACAAGCCTTGATGAGAAATTCCACCTTGTTGGTGCCACTCTCAGTAGTTTCTTCTCCATAAAGTTTTTTAGAGCAGTTGTGCGGACTGTAGAATGTGAAAAAAAGGTAGGTATTCCTGATAAAGTGATGAAAAACCGTTTACATTCTGCTACAAAATTTGTAGACTTTGACAAAACCAAATTCAGCCTGTGACTACAGCAATGAATAAAAGTTGCTGATGGGTACTTATTTTTCACCAAGGTTTGAAGTCCAGACACATGACCGGCCATAACAGCTGCTCCATCGAAAGTTTGGGCTACAAGTTTTTTTGAGCATTCTAAATCATCCACAACCTTGGTGACACGTTGGAACAATCCTTGTGCAGTTCGGTCTAAACTGACGTCAGTGAAGTGCAAAAATCGTTCCTGACAGTTTCCTTCATTATCGACAAATCGTAAAACTGTTGATAATTGACTTTTATTGGTTACATCAGTTGTCTCGTCAAGTAACATTGCAACGAATGTTGCATTAGATATTTCTTATTTGATTTTGTCTGTAATTCTGCACACTACTGCAGACGCTACCTACTGCATCAATTAAATCATTTTGTATTACCAGTGAAGTTCCTCAAAAAATTGTTGCGGTTTTTAAATGGTTCGCTATTGTTTGCTCATACGTTGATAAAAATTCCAAAAGTTCTATGTACATGCCTTTATTTGTTGAATCGCTAGACTCATTGTGGCCCCTAAATGGACATTCTTGCTTCCCTAGGAATGTTACTGCGTCAAATACGTCAATGTTACTCAGTCTTCTTAAAATAATTCTATTTTCCTTTACTTTTTCATTATGTAGACTGGCAGCAATCTTCTCCTATAAATTAAGGGAATGATCGATTCTTTGAAAACCAAATGTCTGTAACGTATTGAATGCTCGTATATGACTAAGTGATTTTTGATGTTTATCACAAGCCGTTACCAAATAATTTAAATTATTAAATCCTGTCTTATTCCAAGGACTTGTATCGGTGCAAAAAACAAACACGCCCAGCAGTACAACTTATTAGTTGTACTCGATCCTGTTAACCAAGGGTATTTTTTGTAGTTGGCCTCACTAAAACATCTAGTATACACTCTGTTCTTTTCTTTATGTTCACTTTTAAGTTCTAGAAGGGATGGCTGAGGCCTACCTATCTTTACAATTTGAAGCTTATCCTCATACGGAAGCTGAGCAAATTATGTCTTTGTCAATAGTTTATTAACTATATCACTCATCTTAATTTATTATTCAAACCGCACAGCACAAAATATCATTCACAAAATTGTAACTAATTTTAAAATGAACCACTGCTTTGCGTGCCACACGGTCTACTGTCTCACACTGTTGGCTAGCTCTCCAAGGAGTGAAGCCTAACCTACGATAAACGTCATTGCCCCCACCAAGTCCCTCACCATTGTCATAGCAACGCCATTGAATCGTGACGAAGAAAGGCTTCGCAAGTTACTTGCGAAGCCTGAGTAAAGCAAGTTGCAGCGATTCAGGCGCCGTTATATGCGAAGTTGTATTGTCTGTAATTAGTAATTACGCTACTACGAAACAGAAGTAAACACGTGAGGGAAACACGCCTGACTTCGATAAAATGAACAATTTTATGCAAATTCCTAATAGATTTTTTTGTGCTTTAATCTTTGGCCTTCGCAGCTAGCCTAGCTAGCCTAGAATATACGCCCCTGGTCTATACAAGAGATACAATTCTTAAAAACATTGTAAAGTGACAGACATACTAAATGTTAGAGTATAAACAAACAATTGTAGTAATGTAGCATTATTTATTGAAAGGTTTTATGTTTATTTATCCCATGTTGTTGGTTGTTAAAGTAGAAGGCATTAGCAGTGCTTAACCATGTTTATTTTTCTTTTATTTAGGCCAATGCCAATAATTGTTATCATTAATAAATCATATGTAAAGGATTATAAGGAGTGTATTAAGCCTATAGGTAGAATAGAAGGTATATGTTACAACATAATACCCAAAAATACTTAAATAGGGGTCTCATATAAACACTATTAATGATCCATTAGTAGAGCTTAATAGTATGGAAATGTAATGGGTATTATGGTAAACTGAATATTTTATGTTATCATTTGTCAAAAAATGAATGTAATCTTGGCCATGAAGGCAACCATTTTAGTTAGTATGTTAAAGAATTTTGTGTTAGTTAATAAACATTGTTAGAGTAAGTTAAAGGAAAATGTTTTAATCTTTAAAACAAATGTAATCAGGCAAAAGGGTTCAAACCAGAAAACAATTTAATAATTAATGTAATTTAGACAATGAATATGAAGTCAAATTTGAGGCCTAGGCCGAACATGAAATATAAAATAAAATAATGTCAGAAATGATTAAGTTATCAAATAAATATAATACAATAATAACAAAATAGGGTCAAAATTTAATAATGGACAAGTCTTAGAGTAATTGTGTATCAAATGAAATTAATCTAATGAAAATTAAGTATTGTATCATAGTGAATGTAAGGGCAGTGTTATAGTCCAGATTTATAGATTTTGTAAAGGTGAAAGGACACCTAATATGAAGTTAACTCATACAAAATTGTATACCAAAATGTAGACCTTTAAAAAAGGAATAGGAATATGTAAACCAATTTTAGTTTAAACAAAAATTAACAAGGGAGTATTTTTTGACTGTAAAGGCAAGGATATAATTTTTGTAATATGTGCCGCTTGACCTCAAGTTCACGGAAACTGACCAATCAAAACACTAGTCTTCTGGTCAAAAAGCCATTACAAAGACGAGATGAACGAATAGTTGTATTGTTAGATGCCACGCTGAAGAGTTGAGTCTTATAGCGGACGCTTGTGATAAAACCAAACTAATCAAGTAATACTCAGCCAATGTTGTAAAATAGACCAGTGAAGTAAAGAAAAACTCCCAGACATTATAAAGAAGTAAATACTGACCGAGGGAAGCATTATCCTACCTCAGAAACACAAAAGACGCTAGCGAGTGATTGCTTGCAGTACTACAGGAACGTAATTATAAATCCGAAGTATTTCCATTACCACAATATACACAAATCCACTTCACTACACCAAATAAACAATTTACAGTGCTAACTGGAACACCCGTTGATCATTAACACAGTGATTAACGATAAAAACAACTTTATTTAAAACCAAAAAGCATTCATACATGACGTTTGGGTTAGCCGACCAAGCGGCCATCTTGTTTATTATTCAATTTCCAGTGCCGACAGAGTTCGTTACCGCTGATGGTGAAAAAAACTAAATATTTTATTTTGTAAATATTGTAACGGTACATAACCCGGTCCCAATAAAGTAAATCATGAGAATAAAAGTCAGAAATGGGTAGAACTAAAGCTCGCTCAAAATTTAATTATATCACTCCACATAATAAACAATTCGAGTGGTATATAGTGCGAAGTGAGTTCTAGTGTACCCATTGAGGTGAAAAACCAAAGTGAAATTAATGTATTACTAAACTGTGCTGTATGTTTTGGATAGGATAAAACTATGGAAGTAGTATGTAATAATACTAATTGATTTTTGTAATTTTATTTATTTATTGTAATTTATATTGTATGAACCACAATTTGTTATACCCAAGTTAATATTATATTATTTCAAATAATTGTGTTAGATTGTAAGAAAACCCAGGGTTAATTTTTAAAGACATAAAAATTTTAACTACCAAAGATAATATAAAATTACAATAATCCTATGAAGGAAATGACAACAGGAAGTAGTACCGGGTATGAACACTATTCGAGACTAAATAAATAATATATAAATTTATTTAATGATAACAAAATGATAAAATATTTATATACAATGTCATAAAAAAATTAACCAAAACATATTATGTGAATTAAATTAGTAAATAAACCGGAATGGAAGGGAATTATTTTTCCATAAATAAAATATAAATTTATAATAATCACAAACTGCCTACATAATAAAAATACTATGTGTTACTAAGAGTGATGAAAAATAACAAGTATTGTTAATAAGATATAAAAATTTTGACCTGAACCAGAGTTGTTGAAGAAACGATGCGACAAAAATTATAAAAAAAATAACCTTTTTTGGACGTTGGAGGAGGCGAAATTCACGCAAGAGTAATAAACAAAGTGAATACTAACTAATCATACCTGAGGAATCCAAATTAAATGGTGATATACATTAAAAACCAGTGGATGAAAACATTCTGAGGATCCAATATAGTTCGGCCTACTTCTAGTAGACAATCAGAAAATACTCGAAATGAAAAGGAAATAATAACGCAAGACGTACCTCATCACAGAATAAAACTTCAATCCAGTAAGGACAACACGGAGCGAGGTAATATAAACATTTTTCGTAATAAATCCAGAAGAAAACTCGTTTTTTAATAGTGAAATAGAACAAAAAATATTCATTTTATCATATGTTTCTTTCAAAAGTAAACAAATACATGCTGCTCTCTTACGGCACTTCCGGAAACTACGTAACATGTGAAAAATAAACAAAATTATTTATTAATTTTTGATATTTGTAAAGCGTAGCAATTAGCCATTTCTGACACTTTCATAACACAAGACTTCACCATGAACCCTGGGGAATTAATAAGAATTATGTAATAACTGATGTATTTTATTATAGCGTAATATTGGTTAAATAACAACATATATGTTTTGTTCTTTAGACAGATCTATGTTTACTCGGTAAAGTCGAGATGATGTTTTCTTTTTAAAAAGATTAATTGTGATACCTATACTTTGGTGGCTGGAGACAAAAGTCAATAATCAATAAAGCCATATTACTGAAAATTAATATTGAATTATAACGTGTTATAATTTATTGTAGTGGGTAGTTAATGAAAATTTCAGCACAACATACAGAAGGAATCGTCACAACAGAGGGGCAATAATGATACTTACTCTCTCTTCTGCATAAGGCTGAACAAATTACCTCCTTGACCCCAAATCACACACTCGCAATTTCTTTTAGATTGAGTAAAACAAGATAAACAAAATCCTTTATTTATACCGTTTAAAACGTCAGTTAGTATAAATCAAAAGTGACGCATACTGCATGAGGCATACAATATAACTCTACTACACCTCACGAAAAAAGCGGTACGTTACAGAATTGGCGTACAACTGTGGGGCTTGACTAAAGGTGTACGTTTCGCTAAAGACCTCATCAAAAAGCGGTACGTTACAATATTGATAATTCAGTTTTATTGTTTTACATGTAATTGTAATGTGTTGTACTCCCTGTTAAAGCATTTTTCTGACTTCATAACTGGCCCAAAGAACCCTAGCCCTGAGATATTTAATTTATGTTAAAATTATTTACAAATCATTGAGGAGCGGATTCAAATATGAATCGATACTGAACTGTTAAGGTCGATCCACGACCGAACCACTTGTGTTGTTTAACCAAAAAGCTGAAAAAAATAATAAAGCAAACTTATGATTACCAATACCAGAGTTGTCACTTCATGTGTGTGAGTAGAATAAGAGTTTGTTCACAGGTATTTGTGGGAGCGAGCAGGTACGCAAGGCGAACATAGCTTTGCCGGCGACAAAACAAACAAACTAACCTACAATTGCCAACATACGGTTAGAGCCGGTCACCGTGTCAACCAGAATTGCGGGAAAATTTAAAAGCACTAGCCCACAAATACAAACGCTTTTATCAGAACAACATTATACAGAAAACACTAGTTATAGAATTACGCATCCTACGTGCGGCAAAATAACCACATATACAGAATATGCACGTTAGTAATATTATTACAAATTATTAATAATGTGGAGCTTATTTAAACCTCAAACAAATTTACATTACAAAGTGGCGATTACAACGGTGAGGCATAAGACGTATCACAACACAAGTACACAATAATAAATTAAACGTTATAGAATTATTTATTAATCGACAAGTAAACACGTATACAATAAAAATAGTTATAGAATTGGCGCATACCAACGAGAGGCTGAATAAAATAAACCCACAAGTACGCAAACAATATAAATAGTTATAATATGTAATGATTGTGAATGTTTCTACATTGGTCAAACGGAGAGACCTTTTATTAAAAGTTTTCGGGAACACACTCCACATAATCTCATCAATAAAGGTGTTTCTATAGATAATATAAAATCTAATTTCACATGACATTTAATTACATGCAACCATTCGTACACGAATTTTAATACGAACTTAATACCCTTACATTATTGTAGTAAGGGTCGTTATATGGATACATGGGAAGATTTTGAAATCTATAATGGACATAATATCCCAGATACTCATGATGGCATACTTAATGATAAATTAAATTCCAAATTAAACCTGTTATATGACACCGCGCTACAATCGATTATGAGATAACACACGGTGAGACGCGTTTGCTCAGTGTCCGGTAGGCTTCGCGTAGTGCACTGTGTTGGACGCTCTTATATGTTTTGCAATTATACATATGTGTGTTTCGTGTGAATTTTAATATTTGATGATCTCCTTGTGAGTGATTATTGTCTGATGAAGGGTCATATGACTTGAAACGCGTAACGAATATATCATCCTTGAAGTCACTGGACGGTTTCAATTAAGGTAAATTATCCTTAAGTACTCTTCTGTCTGTAGCATCATGTCTTGGTTGTTTTTAAAATCTCGCATGGTATGATTTACAGCTGTCAGTGTGTGTTTTACAACTGGCAACTGATCTTTCTCTAATTGATAAATACGGTGTTGGTTACTGTCAATGGTACTTATTATTTTTTCGTTTTAGTACTCGGCATCATCGCTATCCAGTGTTCCAAACAACGTTTTTAGTCCAAAACCGATGGAGTTAAAAATTCCTCTTCTCGTCCTTGCTGGTACTACTTTCGCTCGTACAATTGCGTAGAGTTGTCTGACCTTGTGGGTGGTATGTTCGATCACATTCCATGATTGTGTGTATAATCCTGCTCCAATCGTTATGTTATTGGATTTACGTACAGATGTTGCTTCTTTCCAAATCGTGTTTATTTGGTCCAGCTTGTTTTCGACATCTTTTAGATCCGTATCTATTGCAATGGTCCAGTGCTCTGAAGTCAGAAGAAACTGAAATCTCTTAGAAAAATATAACCCTGGTTTGTTGTCTAGAAATTGGATGTTGTATTGCCTGCTGCATACCCGTTGTAGTGTGCACCACAGTAGCAGGGTAACGCATAGTGTCTTCATTTTCTGGAAAAGAATTTTCTTTCGTTAATTTCTCTCTCTAAAAGGTTTTACCCTGTTTAAATGAACCTTTTGTAGATGTTTTCTCCTTTTTATAGTTATATTAACATCACTGTTTACTTCTACTACAGTATAGGGTCCTACCCAAGGTTTAACTAGCTTCTTACTTCTACCTCGTCTAACTAGCGGCTGGTGTAATAACATTTTATCGCCAACGTTAAACCTTTTTTCTCTTGCTTTCAAATCGTACTATATTTTACTGTTTTCCTTTTTCTGTTGAATATTATCTATTACCTTCTGATTTGCTATCTGTATTCTTCATTTAATTTCTTGTATTAGATCATCTTCGCTTCAATCTTGCTGTATTTCTTCTCGTATCCAGTCTGTTGGTAAGCGCATTTCCCATCCGTGTAACAAATAATACAGAGAGTACTTTGTTGTACTATGGGGCATCATCGATCTGTAAACCATCATTACATAAGGTAACCACACGTCCCAGTTTCTTTGATCTTCGTCAATAAATTGACTTAGACCCATCATTATCATCTGTTGGCTTCTTTCTAAAATTCCGTTTGACTCTGGGTGATAGGCGGTAGTTTAGATTTTACTGATGTCTAATAATTTGCATATCTCCTGAAATAGTTCGCTAGTAAAATTCGTTCCTTGTCCCGTAAGCAATGTCTCAGGAGTGCCAGGTCTACATATAATTTCTTCTACAAATACCTTTGCTATCATAGTTGCTTTTTGGGTATGGTAAAGGAAAGGCTTCAGGATATTTAGAGAAGTGATCTTGGAAGGTAAGGATGTACTGGTTTCCCATGTAGGTTTTTGGTAACGGACCGACTATATCCAAGGCAACATTTTGGAATGGTCTTTTCAAAGGTGTAGTTATTTTCATGGGTACTGGAGCTCTAACGTGGTTGGAAGTTTTCCTTTCGTTGCACTTTTTACAGGTTAGTACGTAATCTGCGATATCCTTATCCATGTTTTTTCAGTAATATCTTTCCTTAATAATGTCGGTAGTTCTGTCAACTCCTTGATGGTCTCCAAAAGGTAAGCCTCCATTATAGATTTTGTAAAGGTGAAAGGACACCTAATATGAAGTTAACTTATACAAAATTGTATACCAAAATGTAGACCTTTAAAAAAGGAACAGGAATATGTAAACCAATTTTAGTTTAAACAAAAATTAACAAGGGAGTATTTTTTGACTGTAAAAGCGTTTGTATTTGTGGGCTAGTGCTTTTAAAATTTCCCGCACTTCTGGTTGACACGGCGACCGGCTCTAACTGTATGTTGGCAATTGTAGGTTAGTTTGTTTCTTTTGTCGCCGGCAAAGCTATGTTCGCCTTGCGTACCTGCTCGCTCCCACAAATACCTGTGAACAAACTCTTATTCTACTCACACACATGAAGTGACAACTCTGGTATTGGTAATCATAAGTTTGTTTTATTATTTTTTCAGCTTTTTGGTTAAACAACACAAGTGGTTCGGTCGTGGATCGACCTTAACAGTTCAGTATCGATTCATATTTGAATCCGCTCCTCAATGATTTGTAAATAATTTTAACATAAATTAAATATCTCAGGGCTAGGGTTCTTTGGGCCAGTTATGAAATCAGAAAAATGCTTTAACAGGGAGTACAACACATTACAATTACATGTAAAACAATAAAACTGAATTATCAATGTTTACAAAATAAAATATTTAGTTTTTTTCACCGTCAGCGGTAACGAACTCTGTCGGCACTGGAAATTGAATAATAAACAAGATGGCCACTTGGTCGGCTAACCCAAACGTCATGTATGAATGTTTTTTGGTTTTAAATAAAGTTGTTTTTATCGTTAATCACTGTGTTAATGATCAACGGGTGTTCCAGTTAGCACTGTAAATTGTTTATTTGGTGTAGTGAAGTGGATTTGTGTATATTGTGGTAATGGAAATACTTCGGATTTATAATTACGTTCCTGTAGTACTGCAAGCAATCACTCGCTAGCGTCTTTTGTGTTTCTGAGGTAGGATAATGCTTCCCTCGGTCAGTATTTACTTCTTTATAATGTCTGGGAGTTTTTCTTTACTTCACTGGTTTATTTTACAACATTGGCTGAGTATTACTTGATTAGTTTAGTTTTATCACAAGCGTCCGCTATAAGACTCAACTCTTCAGCGTGGCATCTAACAATACAACTATTCGTTCATCTCGTCTTTGTAACGGCTTTTTGACCAGTAGACTAGTGTTTTGATTGGTCAGTTTCCGTGAACTTGAGGTCAAGCGGCACATATTACAAAAAGTATATCCTTGCCTTTACAGTCAAAAAATACTCCCTTGTTAATTTTTGTTTAAACTAAAATTGGTTTACATATTCCTGTTCCTTTTTTAAAGGTCTACATTTTGGTATACAATTTTGTATAAGTTAACTTCATATTAGGTGTCCTTTCACCTTTACAAAATCTATAAATCTGGACTATAACACTGCCCTTACATTCACTATGATGCAATACTTAATTTTCATTAGATTAATTTCATTTGATACACAATTACTCTAAGACTTGTCCATTATTAAATTTTGACCCTATTTTGTTATTATTGTATTATATTGATTTGATAACTTAATCATTTCTGACATTATTTTATTTTATATTTCATGTTCGGCCTAGGCCTCAAATTTGACTTCATATTCATTGTCTAAATTACATTAATTATTAAATTGTTTTCTGGTTTGAACCCTTTTGCCTGATTACATTTGTTTTAAAGATTAAAACATTTTCCTTTAACTTACTCTAACAATGTTTATTAACTAACACAAAATTCTTTAACATACTAACTAAAATGGTTGCCTTCATGGCCAAGATTACATTCATTTTTTGACAAATGATAACATAAAATATTCAGTTTACCATAATACCCATTACATTTCCATACTATTAAGCTCTACTAATGGATCATTAATAGTGTTTATATGAGACCCCTATTTAAGTATTTTTGGGTATTATGTTGTAACATATACCTTCTATTCTACCTATAGGCTTAATACACTCCTTATAATCCTTTACATATGATTTATTAATGATAACAATTATTGGCATTGGCCTAAATAAAAGAAAAATAAACATGGTTAAGCACTGCTAATGCCTTCTACTTTAACAACCAACAACATGGGATAAATAAACATAAAACCTTTCAATAAATAATGCTACATTACTACAATTGTTTGTTTATACTCTAACATTTAGTATGTCTGTCACTTTACAATGTTTTTAAGAGTTGTATCTCTTGTATAGACCAGGGGCGTATATTCTAGGCTAGCTAGGCTAGCTGCGAAGGCCAAAGATTAAAGCACAAAAAAATCTATTAGGAATTTGCATAAAATTGTTCATTTTATCGAAGTCAGACGTGTTTCCCTCACGTGTTTACTTCTGTTTCGTAGTAGCGTAATTACTAATTACAGACAATACAACTTCGCATATAACGGCGCCTGAATCGCTGCAACTTGCTTTACTCAGGCTTCGCAAGTAACTTGTGAAGCCTTTCTTCGTCACGATTCAATGGCGTTGCTATGACAACGGTGAGGGACTTGGTGGGGGCAATGACGTTTATCGTAGGTTAGGCTTCGCTCCTTGGAGAGCTAGCCAACAGTGTGAGACAGTAGACCGTGTGGCACACAAAGCAGTGGTTCATTTTAAAATTAGTTATAATTTTGTGACTGATATTTTGTGCTGTGCGGTTTGAATAATAAATTAAGATGAGTGATATAGTTAATAAACTATTGACAAAGACATAATTTGCTCAGCTTCCGTATGAGGATAAGCTTCAAATTGTAAAGATAGGTAGGCCTCAGCCATCCCTTCTAGAACTTAAAAGTGAACATAAAGAAAAGAACAGAGTGTATACTAGATGTTTTAGTGAGGCCAACTACAAAAAATACCCTTGGTTAACTGGATCGAGTACAACTAATAAGTTGTACTGCTGGGCGTGTTTGTTTTTTGCAACGATACAAGTCCTTGGAATAAGACAGGATTTAATAATTTAAATTATTTGGTAATGGCTTGTGATAAACATCAAAAATCACTTAGTCATATACGAGCATTCAATACGTTACAGACATTTGGTTTTCAAAGAATCGATCATTCCCTTAATTTATAGGAGAAGATTGCTGCCAGTCTACATAATGAAAAAGTAAAGGAAAATAGAATTATTTTAAGAAGACTGAGTGACATTGACGTATTTGACGCAGTAACATTCCTAGGGAAGCAAGAATGTCCATTTAGGGGCCACAATGAGTCTAGCGATTCAACAAATAAAGGCATGTACATAGAACTTTTGGAATTTTTATCAACGTATGAGCAAACAATAGCGAACCATTTAAAAACCGCAACAATTTTTTGAGGAACGTCACCGGTAATACAAAATGATTTAATTGATGCAGTAGGTAGCGTCTGCAGTAGTGTGCAGAATTACAGACAAAATCAAATAAGAAATATCTAATGCAACATTCGTTGCAATGTTACTTGACGAGACAACTGATGTAACCAATAAAAGTCAATTATCAACAGTTTTACGATTTGTCGATAATGAAGGAAACTGTCAGGAACGATTTTTGCACTTCACTGACGTCAGTTTAGACCGAACTGCACAAGGATTGTTCCAACGTGTCACCAAGGTTGTGGATGATTTAGAATGCTCAAAAAAACTTGTAGCCCAAACTTTCGATGGAGCAGCTGTTATGGCCGGTCATGTGTCTGGACTTCAAACCTTGGTGAAAAATAAGTACCCATCAGCAACTTTTATTCATTGCTGTAGTCACAGGCTGAATTTGGTTTTGTCAAAGTCTACAAATTTTGTAGCAGAATGTAAACGGTTTTTCATCACTTTATCAGGAATACCTACCTTTTTTTCACATTCTACAGTCCGCACAACTGCTCTAAAAAACTTTATGGAGAAGAAACTACCGAGAGTGGCACCAACAAGGTGGAATTTCTCATCAAGGCTTGTAAATACTGTCAAAGAATATAGAAGGCCTCTTATCATGTTCATTTCACCAATAGAAGATGAACCCGGTGACCGGACAGGTGAAGAAGTGAATACTGCTTCAGGCTTTGTTTGTTTTTACGTAAATTCGACACTAGATTTCTTCTTCTTAGTTTCAGCAAAATATTTGCAATTTCTGATGTTCTGTTTGACATAATGCAAAAAAAAAATGTTTGGACACTTCTTACTGCATGAACAAACTCAATGAATTCTATGATACTCTGCAGAAAATTAGAGATGAGGATTTTGATCTTGTATGGACAGAAGCTA
Source organism: Magicicada septendecula (assembly GCA_034769895.1). Classification (NCBI taxonomy): domain Eukaryota; kingdom Metazoa; phylum Arthropoda; class Insecta; order Hemiptera; family Cicadidae; genus Magicicada; species Magicicada septendecula. Next base: position 274,376,188 of record CM068370.1, on the reverse strand, counting down.
CAAGTAATTCTGAATATGAAGATAAAGAATATGAACCAAGACACAAAAGACAGAGAAATGATGACCGTTCCAAATGGCAGCATATTTTTAACGAAATCCTGGACACAGTGATGTCCCAGATAAAATTCAGGTTTGAGTCCCAAAAGGATCTTAAATTCTTGTCTTTATTGGATTCAAACAATGTTGATACATTTTGTAAAAGTTTCCCACAAAATCTGATGACAGAACTTAAAGAACCATATAGTTCATACTTTTACATTGTTCGCCTCAAAAATGAACTAAATGTGCTTTATGCTCTAGATGAGTATAAGAAAAAATCAGTGAATGAGGTTACTATTAATATGAAACTCAATAATTTGGACATAGTGTTTAGTGAAGTGTACAAACTAGCAGAATTAACATTGACATTTCCATCTACAACTGCAACTGTTGAAAGAAGTTTCTCCGCTCTAAAGAGGATTAAGACTTACCTCAGAGCCACAGAAGGACAAGTCCGGTTAAGCAACTTGGCTATTATATCTATTGAGAAAAACATTCTTCTTAATACGAAAAAGTGGTCAGAAGAAACATTTTATGAAAGTGTAATCCTGAAATTTACACAAAAGGAGAGAAGAATGGAGTTCTTGTTCAAATAAGTTTACACAGAGCCGTCGTCGAAGTCAGACGTGTTTCCCTCATGTGTTTACTTCTGTTTCGTAGTAGCGACTTGTAAACAAATACGGACATGGTTTAAACCCACGCGGTTTAACTCTATTTACGTTAATGCTGGGACTGTTTTTTGTATTGTGGCTATGTGGATTGTTGACATCACTGACCACGTATTTAATTTTCGTTGTTTTTCCTCATATTTCTATATCATAATTTGTTTTCATAAGCTCACTATGTTTCTAATGGAAGTACTCTATGCGCCCTATGTGCTATATTATTATGTATTATATATTCATATCTACCTTTTACACCTATCTATACAATGTATACTCTGTCATTACCAATAGGAACTATTAATTGATGGTTTAAACTAACCCATAAGTCAAACTTTCTTCAGTATAATTATATATTATTTCCTCATGATGTAATGATATAGTTCTTGCTTTTTGTAATCTTTTATTTGTTTCACTACCGCCGTCCGGCCCTAGTGGCTTCGGCGGAACAAATGTATGCTATAAATAAATAAATAAATGAAGTATTGAAGTTCTTTGTTTGCTTTTGTCTTTCTAATGATGCCATTTCATAATTATTGTTGAAGTATCAGTCATTATTATATAAATTAGAATGCATTGGCATGGTGTCACAAAATCACATCACTTCAAAAAGCTTGAAATGAGAACGAGGGGGACCCCCTCCAGTGCATTTTCTTCAATTCTAAGGTGAGCTAGCCCAGGTCTCGAACTCAGCATACGCCACTGGTATAGACCTATTTGGTTTTTTTTACATTTAACATAATTAGAGGGATCACTGATCTTTACAGTCTTATCTGAGTGATTAATGATCACCCTTGTTTTCCACTTTCCCCACTTTTCACTTATGCACTTTTCACAGGTTTTGTCATATTATCTATAGTACATGGCTTCTTATTTATCACATTATTGTGTTGTACTTTTTATTTTAAATTGTTACATACTGGATTTTATTTATTCTGACTTTATTATTATTATTTGGACTATTTTCGTTAATCGTTTTGGGACTCTCATTATGTCACAATACAATATCAACTTGTATACACCCGTCCTTGACTCTATTTGCGTGTCAACAGCCTGGCGAACCGAATTCCAAAGGCTATTATTGGTTTTGAAAATAGGAACTTATATAATTTTAATACAAACTTAATACCCTTACATTATTGTAGTTTAAATTTCAAATTAAACCCGTTATATGACACCGCGCTACAATTGATTATAAGATAACACATGGTGAGACACGCGTTTTTACTATATAAAGTGACTTTATTTACTATATAAAGTGACTTGGACCGTATAAATAATAATGTACTTAAGGAAGTTACAGGAGATTAATCGTGCGCATATCGAGAGTTTAGAAGACACGATTACAAAATGTAGTACAGTTTTAAATGCGTTGACGCTAATTGAAACAGCTTGTAATGATATAGAGGGAGAGAAGTGAACAAGTTCTATTTAGGCATTGACGCCATGCGTCAAGGTAAACTTAGTACGATGTTAATACCACCAGAAAAACTCAGTACGTATCTAAGTAAAATAAATCAACAATTAAGGACAGGTTCCACACTGCCGCTTGTTGTCACTCAACAAACAATATATATGTACAATGACTTTATAGAATCCATGGCATTACTAGTTAATGGGCACATTATCTGCATTTTCCTAAGAATCCCACTGAAATATGTTGACCGTACCTTTACGTTATACGAAGCACTACCTATTCCAACTCCCACTCCTAAAACTAAAGAAAATTCGCTATATACTTTTATCAATCCTGGAATGGAGTTTCTAGCCATCTCCATAAATGAACAACACTTCATCCCGATGACACAGAGACAAGTAGACGAGTGCAAAGGAGGAAGTAGCAAGATCTGCAACGGCCTGAACGTTGTTAATCATCTGAACTCTGGACTGGAAACCTGTGAGATAGCCTTCTTCAAAGGAATAACACCTCCGCTGAACAGATGCAACAGAAGAGTGACTTACATTGAAACGTCCATGTGGGCAGAGATTCTGAAGACAACAGGTTGGCTGTTCGTCATCCCAAAAAAAGAGAGACTCACCATTACCTGCATAGGCCGCAATGGACATCCAGAACATGATGGGACTGAATGGGTTCACGGAACAGGAATACTAGAATTACCAATGAAATGCCAGATGACGGGATCATCCTTCACGATTTACAGTAGATTAGCATATAGATCTTTAGAAAAAGAAAATATCAGTAATGTAATTACCATACCAAATGTAAATTTTAATAGTTATTTTAATCTTAGTGATAAAATGTATGATGTAATCTCTAAGAAATTGGCTGAATCATTTCAAATATGTGACTAGTAGATTTCAAGATCTACAAACAGCTAGTATTAAACTAAATATGTTAGATGATATTATGGGTCAGTATGAACCAAATAATTTTGTTCCAGAACCTAGGCATTATATTTCAGCCACAGTTTTAGTGATCCTCATTGTATTAGCTTGGTATTTTAGAATAGATAAACTATGTAGAAACAAGAAACATGTAAAAAAACATGTTTCTTGAAGAAAAGTGTACAAACAGACTCACAGTTAATGAGGCAAGTGGTCACAGAAGGGCTCTTCAGGACCAAAATTTCATTTACATCAGATGGGAGATGCACCAGTGATGTAAAAAGTAGAATTGCACAATCAAGAGGAGCATTCTTCAAGATAATATCTCTTCTGGCATCCAGAAACATATCCTTGGAAACCAATAAGAAATTCATAAAGAGTTTCATTTGGAACATATGCACATATGGCTCAGAAACCTAGTTGCTGAAGAAATTGGAGAGGCGCTACCTTGAAGCTTTAGAGATATGGTAGTGGAGGATATTAAGAATATTGTGGATGAAAAGCATGCCTAATGATGAGATTTTGAAGAGTTTGGGTGAAAGAAGGACATTGATTAGAACCATTGCAGAAAGGAAAAACATTTGTGGTTGGTCATCTGCTATGCCATTCAAACTGGTTCACCACCCTGATTGAAGGAATGATCGAAGGCTGTGTTATAATATTATCGTTAGTTCACTTGTTATTCTAAAAGTAACTGTTTACCAATTGATGTGTTTAGCCGTAAGGGGGATTTAGAACAAGCTGTGTTTGTTCTTACTTATGTAACGCTTTATATAACTATTGATGAAAATATTTTTGTTTACTCTAGAAAGACCTAAGACTTGCCAAAGGATACTTTCTCATTTATTCTAGTAATCAGAATAGTAAACAAGTACACTATAAAAACTGACAGGATACAATGTAAAAGCATCAGTTTCAGTGAACTGCTTGGCTTCGCTTGGCTCAAGCCTGTGGCTTGTGCTTTATTGTACGTGTTAATTGTTTGTTAGATTTGAGTTGACTTGAAGTTATAATAATTGTTTTAGCTTAGTAAATTCTTGAAGTATTAAATTTGTTCAAACTATAAACTGATAATAATTTACAAAAGTACAATTCTTGGATTTCGTTGTCCATGACGTGTCCGTTACTTAACTAAATATCACTATTGTATTAATGACTCGGAACATTATAAGTTTTTTATAAGTAAAAGCATAAAGTTTTACCTTACAGCCTGAACTGGTTTTCACCTTTAAAAGGCTTCTTCAGAGGCTGCTGCTGGTAGTGCTGTCCGTTCTGTTATGGGCGACGGAATCGAGTTTCAAAAGATCGATGCTGTGTGTGTGGGGAGAGATATGTTCGAATAATGCGTGCGATTTGAATTGTGTCTGTTCGTTTAGGATTCATTTCTATTTGTTTTCGTGTGTTTGTATATTTCCAATTGTTCTAGAGTGTCTAGTTTTCGGCCTTTTGTGTGTACGTGTAGAATGTTCATGTTATTATATGTGTGTGTGTTATGTTTTTATATGTGTGGTTTGCTTCAATGAGGTGGTTTGCAAAGGTGGATTCTGTAGTGGAGTGGAGTGACTTTGTGTGTTCAATGTATCTCTGTTTGAAGCTACGTCCTGTCTGGCCTATGTAGAATTTATTGCAATTTGAGCAATTTAGCTTGTAAACACCGGGTAGATCGAATTTGTTTTGTGCTTTGTGTGTGTGTTTTGATAGTGTGTGTTCTGTTTTGTTAGTAGTTTTATAAGCGATTCTGTATCCTGCTTTTTTGAATTTGTGGGCTATTTTTTCAGTTTGTTTGTTGATGTATGTTAGTGTTATGAATTTGTTGTTTTCTGTCTTTGTCTGTTGTTTGTTTTGTGTAGGAGTTTATTGACTATTGTTCTGTCATATCCGTTAGATTCTGCTAGATATTTTATCGTGTTTAGTTCGTCTTTGTAGTCTTTTTCATCTAAGGGGATGTTGTTAAGTCTATGTATCATGGTTCTGAAGGCAGCTAGTTTGTGTTGTAATGGGTGATTGGAGGAGTTGTGTATTAGTGTGTCAGTTGTAGTTGGTTTTCTGTATATACTGAATTTGTGCCTGTGTTCTAGTTTTGTGATGGAGAAGTCTAAGAAGTTTATGGTATTGTTGTGTTCGTATTCGGCAGTAAAGGTTATGTTTTTATGTATTTTGTTTATGTGCGCTAGTAACTGTTCACATTGTCTTTTGTTTCCCCTGTATAGTATTAGAATGTCATCAACGTGTGCCAATATAGCATTTTATGTGAGTGTCTGTCATTGTTTTGAGTATTTTTGTTTTTTCTAAGTGTTGGAGGAAGACTTCTGCTAGAATGCTGGATATGGGGGAGCCCATGGGTAGGCCATCATTCTGTGTGTAGTATTTATTGTTATAAGTAAAGTAGTTTTCTACAAAGCAAACTCAAACAGAACAACACACCAGACGAACTTATCAACGAAATAACAGAAACTCTGAACATTATCACAAAACAAAACTACTACTTCTGAAGAAGCCTTTTAAAGGCGAAAACCGGTTTAGGCTGTAAGGTAAAACTTTATGATTTACTTATAAAAAACTTAGTGTTCCGAGTCGTTACTACAATAGTGATATTTAGAAAAGTATAATGTTATATTCAATAAACCAATAATTCAGAGTATCTTGAATTTCTAAATTCTTTATTTAGGCAACGTACCTCTAATGATTACTTCACTTAGCCACTCGAGTGAGTGATCGCGGTGTTTTATATTCAGGTAGAACATAAATGGTGTCAGAGGTGTGGGGTACGCCTGAAAGATATCCTGACGAAAGGTTGTTTGAATAGAAGAAAGAAGAAAGAAGAAAGAAAAATCTCCATCACCTGTACCTGAAGGACTTCACTTGAGACTTGAGACTTGGCAGCACACAAAAGTAAGTGACAACTAGTAGGTTATTGTGGAACACCACAGAGAAATACGTAATTTCAAGTACTAAGTATAATTACCATAATGTCTCTTATAAAATTAGATACCGCTTTACGACTAATACCAGAGTATGGTGATGATAAAAATACAGATTTACAATCGTATATTGATGGTGTAAATTTTGTCTTACAAAACGTAAAAACTGAGGAATATAATAACTATTTACATGTTGCAAAAATTAGACTTAAGGGTGAGATAGGAGCAGCAGTGCATAGATCCGATATAGAAACATGGAACGAATTAAAAGAATTTTTAAGGAATAGAATCGACAAAAACAAAGCGAATCCTTTTTAGAAGACCAACTTATTTGCATTAAACAGAAACCAAACGAAACTATTCAACATTTCGCGGACAGAATAGAAAAAATAGGACATAGGCCCTAAGCTAATAATAGCCTTATGCAGAACGGGTATAGACAGTAAAATGGCCGAATTAAGCACTGAAATACGCATACACAAGAGTTTTCCTAAAGGAGTATCTGAACCGTATAAAAATATCTTATTAAATAGGAAAACCAGTTCATTTAACGATGCTGTAAAAGACGATCTAATGTTAGAATTAGAATTCGAAGAAGACAGGGCCTTAAACAGACGGAAGACATTTGATAACAATCGCTGTTATAAATGCCATAGCTTTGGTCACAAAGCAATAAATTGTAGAAAGAATACTAGAGACGTTAAACTTACAAATAGTAAACCTGTAACATGCTATAATTGCGGAAAACCAGGGCATTTTGCTAGAGACTGTCGCCGGAAATATAATAAACAATTTACAAGAATCAAAAACCTTTTTACAACAATAGATCAGAGACTATGATACTGGGAAACGACATGCGCCTTCAGTCAACATTTCGCAATGGTGGGTCCGTAGTTATGAAGTCGGGAGATTACAAAGCAATGACAAAGTGTACCTACAATTAGAAAAAGCAGAAGGAGAAAATAAAACATGTAGAATGTTAGTAGACACCGGTTCTGACGCAACTATCCTGAAAGTCAGTAGTTTAAATGATGACGTAGATATATACAGTGGTAAGGATAACAGATTAAATTTAGCGGGAATAAGTGGTACAGTAACTTCATTAGGCGAGGCTGACTGCCACATTAAGATTAACGATGAAATAATAGAACATACTGTGCATATAGTACCTATAGATTTCCAATTACAAGTTGATGGTATAATAGGAATGATCTATTAAATAAATTGGGAGCGATAATACATTGTAAGGAAAGAATTTTAGAAATAAATAAAGTAAAAACTGGAAATATATCAGCATGTAATGACAAAATAAAAATAACTACCGAACATTTGACTAACAAAGAAACTAGTGAACTTTTGAAATTCTGTAATGCTTACCGAGATATTTTCAAAAAACCAGATCAGTATCTGTCATGTACTAGTACTGTTAAACACGAAATTCCTGTAGACTTAAGACAAATGCCTATTAATCAATGACCGTACCGATTGCCAGAAGCACAAAAACCATTAGTCGAAGAACACATACACGATATGACAGTGAATGGCATAATAAGAGAAAGTACTAGCCCTTGGAATGTGCCAATTGTCCTTGTACCCAAGAAAGGGGTGAGTAAAACCAGATTTTGTACAGATTACAGAAAGTTAAATGAGGTCACTAAGAGTGACGCGCATCCCTTACCTAATATTACCAAAATTTTAGATCAATTAGGCGGAATGCAGTACTTCTCTAAGTTAGACTTACCATCAGGTTTTCACCAGATTGAGATAAAAGAAGAAGATAAGGAAAAAACAGCATTTAGTACGCCTCAGGGTCATTTCGAATATGAACGCATGCCTTTTGGATTAAAAGGAGCACCAGCTACCTTCCAAAGACTTATGAACGAAGTATTAAGAGGTTTAATCGGTTCTATTTGCTTTGTGTATATTGGTGACATCGTGTGTTATGGTAGAAATCTAGAAGATAGCCTTGCTAATTTAGAATCAGTTTTTAAAAGATTAAGAGAACACAAGTTACTTCTAAATGCAGAAAAATGTTCATTACTATGTACTAGTGTAATGTATTTGGGACATGTCATAAGTAAAGACGGTGTTTTGCCGGATCCTTCTAAAGTAGATGCTGTAAAGAAATTCCCAACCCCAAGTAATGTGAAAGAATTAAAAAGTTTCTTAGGTCTAGCAGGTTATTACAGGAGGTTCATAAAAGACTTTGCAAAAATCGCTAAGCCACTAAATTCACTATTTAAGGACGGAGTTGAATTTCAATGGGAATCAGAACAAAACCAAGCATTTAACACTTTGAAAGAGATATTAATAAGCGAGCGTTTGTTACAATATCCAGATTTTAGTAAAGAATTTGTGTTAACCACTGATGCATCCAAGGAAGCATTGGGGGCTATACTGTCACAAGGGGACGTAGGAAAGGACAAACCAATAGCATATGCAAGCCAAACTCTAAACAAAGCCGAAAAGAATTACTCGACAATGGAACAAGAGCTACTTGCCATTGTCTGGGCAGTTAAGCATTTAAGACCCTATTTATGGGGTAGGCATTTTAAAATAATAACCGATCACAGATCGCTAAAGTGGTTGATTAGTTTAAAGGATCCTGGAAGTAGACTGACCATATGGACTATTAAATTAAGCGAGTATGATTTTGAAATTATATATAGGCCAGGCAAGTGCAATCAAAACGCGGACACACTTAGTCGAGTAACTATAGCGAAAGTAGATATAACGCCAGCTATATATATAAAATGCCAGCTATATAACACCAGCAAAAGTAGATATATTAGCCAAACAGAAAAAGGAAGAAGATCTGAAAGAGATCGACAAGATTTTAAAACAATATTATTATGTGTTGTAAATAAGCATTTGTACATTAAGAAATAGATAATGTTCAAGGGTAGGCCTACACTAGACAATATTAGTCTATAGTACAATCAATATGTTTTATAAGAAATTAATGTTCACATTTGTTATAATTAGTATTAAAAAAAATTTTGTTAACAGTTAAGATCATATGTAAAGTAAAGGGAAATTAGTGAATTTAATAGTTAATTAATAATAGTTAATTTAATAATAGTGAATTTAGTGGCTTAGCGATTTTTGCAAAGTCTTTTATGAACCTCCTGTAATAACCTGCTAGACCTAAGAAACTTTTTAATTCTTTCACATTACTTGGGGTTGGGAATTTCTTTACAGCATCTACTTTAGAAGGATCCGGCAAAACACCGTCTTTACTTATGACATGTCCCAAATACATTACACTAGTACATAGTAATGAACATTTTTCTGCATTTAGAAGTAACTTGTGTTCTCTTAATCTTTTAAAAACTGATTCTAAATTAGCAAGGCTATCTTCTAGATTTCTACCATAACACACGATGTCACCAATATACACAAAGCAAATAGAACCGATTAAACCTCTTAATACTTCGTTCATAAGTCTTTGGAAGGTAGCTGGTGCTCCTTTTAATCCAAAAGGCATGCGTTCATATTCGAAATGACCCTGAGGCGTACTAAATGCTGTTTTTTCCTTATCTTCTTCTTTTATCTCAATCTGGTGAAAACCTGATGGTAAGTCTAACTTAGAGAAGTACTGCATTCCGCCTAATTGATCTAAAATTTTGGTAATATTAGGTAAGGGATGCGCGTCACTCTTAGTGACCTCATTTAACTTTCTGTAATCTGTACAAAATCTGGTTTTACTCACCCCTTTCTTGGGTACAAGGACAATTGGCACATTCCAAGGGCTAGTACTTTCTCTTATTATGCCATTCACTGTGTATGTGTTCTTCGACTAATGGTTTTTGTGCTTCTGGCAATCGGTACGGTCATTGATTAATAGGCATTTGTCTTAAGTCTACAGGAATTTCGTGTTTAACAGTACTAGTACATGACAGATACTGATCTGGTTTTTTGAAAATATCTCGGTAAGCATTACAGAATTTCAAAAGTTCACTAGTTTCTTTGTTAGTCAAATGTTCGGTAGTTATTTTTATTTTGTCATTACATGCTGATATATTTCCAGTTTTTACTTTATTTATTTCTAAAATTCTTTCCTTTCAATGTATTATCGCTCCCAATTTATTTAATAGATCATTCCTATTATTATTGGTTTTGAAAATAGGAACTTATATAATTTTAATACAAACTTAATACCCTTACATTATTGTAGTTTAAATTTCAAATTAAACCCGTTATATGACACCGCGCTACAATTGATTATAAGATAACACATGGTGAGACACGCGTTTTTACTATATAAAGTGACTTTATTTACTATATAAAGTGACTTGGACCGTATAAATAATAATGTACTTAAGGAAGTTACAGGAGATTAATCGTGCGCATATCGAGAGTTTAGAAGACACGATTACAAAATGTAGTACAGTTTTAAATGCGTTGACGCTAATTGAAACAGCTTGTAATGATATAGAGGGAGAGAAGTGAACAAGTTCTATTTAGGCATTGACGCCATGCGTCAAGGTAAACTTAGTACGATGTTAATACCACCAGAAAAACTCAGTACGTATCTAAGTAAAATAAATCAACAATTAAGGACAGGTTCCACACTGCCGCTTGTTGTCACTCAACAAACAATATATATGTACAATGACTTTATAGAATCTATGGCATTACTAGTTAATGGGCACACTATCTGCATTTTCCTAAGAATCCCACTGAAATATGTTGACCGTACCTTTACGTTATACGAAGCACTACCTATTCCAACTCCCACTCCTAAAACTAAAGAAAATTCGCTATATACTTTTATCAATCCTGGAATGGAGTTTCTAGCCATCTCCATAAATGAACAACACTTCATCCCGATGACACAGAGACAAGTAGACGAGTGCAAAGGAGGAAGTAGCAAGATCTGCAACGGCCTGAACGTTGTTAATCATCTGAACTCTGGACTGGAAACCTGTGAGATAGCCTTCTTCAAAGGAATAACACCTCCGCTGAACAGATGCAACAGAAGAGTGACTTACATTGAAACGTCCATGTGGGCAGAGATTCTGAAGACAACAGGTTGGCTGTTCGTCATCCCAAAAAAAGAGAGACTCACCATTACCTGCATAGGCCGCAATGGACATCCAGAACATGATGGGACTGAATGGGTTCACGGAACAGGAATACTAGAATTACCAATGAAATGCCAGATGACGGGATCATCCTTCACGATTTACAGTAGATTAGCATATAGATCTTTAGAAAAAGAAAATATCAGTAATGTAATTACCATACCAAATGTAAATTTTAATAGTTATTTTAATCTTAGTGATAAAATGTATGATGTAGTCTCTAAGAAATTGGCTGAATCATTTCAAATATGTGACTAGTAGATTTCAAGATCTACAAACAGCTAGTATTAAACTAAATATGTTAGATGATATTATGGGTCAGTATGAACCAAATAATTTTGTTCCAGAACCTAGGCATTATATTTCAGCCACAGTTTTAGTGATCCTCATTGTATTAGCTTGGTATTTCAGAATAGATAAACTATGTAGAAACAAGAAACATGTAAAAAAACATGTTTCTTGAAGAAAAGTGTACAAACAGACTCACAGTTAATGAGGCAAGTGGTCACAGAAGGGCTCTTCAGGACCAAAATTTCATTTACATCAGATGGGAGATGCACCAGTGATGTAAAAAGTAGAATTGCACAATCAAGAGGAGCATTCTTCAAGATAATATCTCTTCTGGCATCCAGAAACATGTCCTTGGAAACCAATAAGAAATTCATAAAGAGTTTCATTTGGAACATATGCACATATGGCTCAGAAACCTAGTTGCTGAAGAAATTGGAGAGGCGCTACCTTGAAGCTTTAGAGATATGGTAGTGGAGGATATTAAGAATATTGTGGATGAAAAGCATGCCTAATGATGAGATTTTGAAGAGTTTGGGTGAAAGAAGGACATTGATTAGAACCATTGCAGAAAGGAAAAACATTTGTGGTTGGTCATCTGCTATGCCATTCAAACTGGTTCACCACCCTGATTGAAGGAATGATCGAAGGCTGTGTTATAATATTATCGTTAGTTCACTTGTTATTCTAAAAGTAACTGTTTACCAATTGATGTGTTTAGCCGTAAGGGGGATTTAGAACAAGCTGTGTTTGTTCTTACTTATGTAACGCTTTATATAACTATTGATGAAAATATTTTTGTTTACTCTAGAAAGACCTAAGACTTGCCAAAGGATACTTTCTCATTTATTCTAGTAATCAGAATAGTAAACAAGTACACTATAAAAACTGACAGGATACAATGTAAAAGCATCAGTTTCAGTGAACTGCTTGGCTTCGCTTGGCTCAAGCCTGTGGCTTGTGCTTTATTGTACGTGTTAATTGTTTGTTAGATTTGAGTTGACTTGAAGTTATAATAATTGTTTTAGCTTAGTAAATTCTTGAAGTATTAAATTTGTTCAAACTATAAACTGATAATAATTTACAAAAGTACAATTCTTGGATTTCGTTGTCCATGACGTGTCCGTTACTTAATTAAATATCACTATTGTATTAATGACTCGGAACATTATAAGTTTTTTATAAGTAAAAGCATAAAGTTTTACCTTACAGCCTGAACTGGTTTTCACCTTTAAAAGGCTTCTTCAGAGGCTGCTGCTGGTAGTGCTGTCCGTTCTGTTATGGGCGACGGAATCGAGTTTCAAAAGATCGATGCTGTGTGTGTGGGGAGAGATATGTTCGAATAATGCGTGCGATTTGAATTGTGTCTGTTCGTTTAGGATTCATTTCTATTTGTTTTCGTGTGTTTGTATATTTCCAATTGTTCTAGAGTGTCTAGTTTTCGGCCTTTTGTGTGTACGTGTAGAATGTTCATGTTATTATATGTGTGTGTGTTATGTTTTTATATGTGTGGTTTGCTTCAATGAGGTGGTTTGCAAAGGTGGATTCTGTAGTGGAGTGGAGTGACTTTGTGTGTTCAATGTATCTCTGTTTGAAGCTACGTCCTGTCTGGCCTATGTAGAATTTATTGCAATTTGAGCAATTTAGCTTGTAAACACCGGGTAGATCGAATTTGTTTTGTGCTTTGTGTGTGTGTTTTGATAGTGTGTGTTCTGTTTTGTTAGTAGTTTTATAAGCGATTCTGTATCCTGCTTTTTTGAATTTGTGGGCTATTTTTTCAGTTTGTTTGTTGATGTATGTTAGTGTTATGAATTTGTTGTTTTCTGTCTTTGTCTGTTGTTTGTTTTGTGTAGGAGTTTATTGACTATTGTTCTGTCATATCCGTTAGATTCTGCTAGATATTTTATCGTGTTTAGTTCGTCTTTGTAGTCTTTTTCATCTAAGGGGATGTTGTTAAGTCTATGTATCATGGTTCTGAAGGCAGCTAGTTTGTGTTGTAATGGGTGATTGGAGGAGTTGTGTATTAGTGTGTCAGTTGTAGTTGGTTTTCTGTATATACTGAATTTGTGCCTGTGTTCTAGTTTTGTGATGGAGAAGTCTAAGAAGTTTATGGTATTGTTGTGTTCGTATTCGGCAGTAAAGGTTATGTTTTTATGTATTTTGTTTATGTGCGCTAGTAACTGTTCACATTGTCTTTTGTTTCCCCTGTATAGTATTAGAATGTCATCAACGTGTGCCAATATAGCATTTTATGTGAGTGTCTGTCATTGTTTTGAGTATTTTTGTTTTTTCTAAGTGTTGGAGGAAGACTTCTGCTAGAATGCTGGATATGGGGGAGCCCATGGGTAGGCCATCATTCTGTGTGTAGTATTTATTGTTATAAGTAAAGTAGTTTTCTACAAAGCAAACTCAAACAGAACAACACACCAGACGAACTTATCAACGAAATAACAGAAACTCTGAACATTATCACAAAACAAAACTACTACTTCTGAAGAAGCCTTTTAAAGGCGAAAACCGGTTTAGGCTGTAAGGTAAAACTTTATGATTTACTTATAAAAAACTTAGTGTTCCGAGTCGTTACTACAATAGTGATATTTAGAAAATTATAATGTTATATTCAATAAACCAATAATTCAGAGTATCTTGAATTTCTAAATTCTTTATTTAGGCAACGTACCTCTAATGATTACTTCACTTAGCCACTCGAGTGAGTGATCGCGGTGTTTTATATTCAGGTAGAACATAAATGGTGTCAGAGGTGTGGGGTACGCCTGAAAGATATCCTGACGAAAGGTTGTTTGAATAGAAGAAAGAAGAAAGAAGAAAGAAAAATCTCCATCACCTGTACCTGAAGGACTTCACTTGAGACTTGAGACTTGGCAGCACACAAAAGTAAGTGACAACTAGTAGGTTATTGTGGAACACCACAGAGAAATACGTAATTTCAAGTACTAAGTATAATTACCATAATGTCTCTTATAAAATTAGATACCGCTTTACGACTAATACCAGAGTATGGTGATGATAAAAATACAGATTTACAATCGTATATTGATGGTGTAAATTTTGTCTTACAAAACGTAAAAACTGAGGAATATAATAACTATTTACATGTTGCAAAAATTAGACTTAAGGGTGAGATAGGAGCAGCAGTGCATAGATCCGATATAGAAACATGGAACGAATTAAAAGAATTTTTAAGGAATAGAATCGACAAAAACAAAGCGAATCCTTTTTAGAAGACCAACTTATTTGCATTAAACAGAAACCAAATGAAACTATTCAACATTTCGCGGACAGAATAGAAAAAATAGGACATAGGCCCTAAGCTAATAATAGCCTTATGCAGAACGGGTATAGACAGTAAAATGGCCGAATTAAGCACTGAAAGACGCATACACAAGAGTTTTCCTAAAGGAGTATCTGAACCGTATAAAAATATCTTATTAAATAGGAAAACCAGTTCATTTAACGATGCTGTAAAAGACGATCTAATGTTAGAATTAGAATTCGAAGAAGACAGGGCCTTAAACAGACGGAAGACATTTGATAACAATCGCTGTTATAAATGCCATAGCTTTGGTCACAAAGCAATAAATTGTAGAAAGAATACTAGAGACGTTAAACTTACAAATAGTAAACCTGTAACATGCTATAATTGCGGAAAACCAGGGCATTTTGCTAGAGACTGTCGCCGGAAATATAATAAACAATTTACAAGAATCAAAAACCTTTTTACAACAATAGATCAGAGACTATGATACTGGGAAACGACATGCGCCTTCAGTCAACATTTCGCAATGGTGGGTCCGTAGTTATGAAGTCGGGAGATTACAAAGCAATGACAAAGTGTACCTACAATTAGAAAAAGCAGAAGGAGAAAATAAAACATGTAGAATGTTAGTAGACACCGGTTCTGACGCAACTATCCTGAAAGTCAGTAGTTTAAATGATGACGTAGATATATACAGTGGTAAGGATAACAGATTAAATTTAGCGGGAATAAGTGGTACAGTAACTTCATTAGGCGAGGCTGACTGCCACATTAAGATTAACGATGAAATAATAGAACATACTGTGCATATAGTACCTATAGATTTCCAATTACAAGTTGATGGTATAATAGGAATGATCTATTAAATAAATTGGGAGCGATAATACATTGTAAGGAAAGAATTTTAGAAATAAATAAAGTAAAAACTGGAAATATATCAGCATGTAATGACAAAATAAAAATAACTACCGAACATTTGACTAACAAAGAAACTAGTGAACTTTTGAAATTCTGTAATGCTTACCGAGATATTTTCAAAAAACCAGATCAGTATCTGTCATGTACTAGTACTGTTAAACACGAAATTCCTGTAGACTTAAGACAAATGCCTATTAATCAATGACCGTACCGATTGCCAGAAGCACAAAAACCATTAGTCGAAGAACACATACACGATATGACAGTGAATGGCATAATAAGAGAAAGTACTAGCCCTTGGAATGTGCCAATTGTCCTTGTACCCAAGAAAGGGGTGAGTAAAACCAGATTTTGTACAGATTACAGAAAGTTAAATGAGGTCACTAAGAGTGACGCGCATCCCTTACCTAATATTACAAAAATTTTAGATCAATTAGGCGGAATGCAGTACTTCTCTAAGTTAGACTTACCATCAGGTTTTCACCAGATTGAGATAAAAGAAGAAGATAAGGAAAAAACAGCATTTAGTACGCCTCAGGGTCATTTCGAATATGAACGCATGCCTTTTGGATTAAAAGGAGCACCAGCTACCTTCCAAAGACTTATGAACGAAGTATTAAGAGGTTTAATCGGTTCTATTTGCTTTGTGTATATTGGTGACATCGTGTGTTATGGTAGAAATCTAGAAGATAGCCTTGCTAATTTAGAATCAGTTTTTAAAAGATTAAGAGAACACAAGTTACTTCTAAATGCAGAAAAATGTTCATTACTATGTACTAGTGTAATGTATTTGGGACATGTCATAAGTAAAGACGGTGTTTTGCCGGATCCTTCTAAAGTAGATGCTGTAAAGAAATTCCCAACCCCAAGTAATGTGAAAGAATTAAAAAGTTTCTTAGGTCTAGCAGGTTATTACAGGAGGTTCATAAAAGACTTTGCAAAAATCGCTAAGCCACTAAATTCACTATTTAAGGACGGAGTTGAATTTCAATGGGAATCAGAACAAAACCAAGCATTTAACACTTTGAAAGAGATATTAATAAGCGAGCGTTTGTTACAATATCCAGATTTTAGTAAAGAATTTGTGTTAACCACTGATGCATCCAAGGAAGCATTGGGGGCTATACTGTCACAAGGGGACGTAGGAAAGGACAAACCAATAGCATATGCAAGCCAAACTCTAAACAAAGCCGAAAAGAATTACTCGACAATGGAACAAGAGCTACTTGCCATTGTCTGGGCAGTTAAGCATTTAAGACCCTATTTATGGGGTAGGCATTTTAAAATAATAACCGATCACAGATCGCTAAAGTGGTTGATTAGTTTAAAGGATCCTGGAAGTAGACTGACCATATGGACTATTAAATTAAGCGAGTATGATTTTGAAATTATATATAGGCCAGGCAAGTGCAATCAAAACGCGGACACACTTAGTCGAGTAACTATAGCGAAAGTAGATATAACGCCAGCTATATATATAAAATGCCAGCTATATAACACCAGCAAAAGTAGATATATTAGCCAAACAGAAAAAGGAAGAAGATCTGAAAGAGATCGACAAGATTTTAAAACAATATTATTATGTGTTGTAAATAAGCATTTGTACATTAAGAAATAGATAATGTTCAAGGGTAGGCCTACACTAGACAATATTAGTCTATAGTACAATCAATATGTTTTATAAGAAATTAATGTTCACATTTGTTATAATTAGTATTAAAAAAAATTTTGTTAACAGTTAAGATCATATGTAAAGTAAAGGGAAATTAGTGAATTTAATAGTTAATTAATAATAGTTAATTTAATAATAGTGAATTTAGTGGCTTAGCGATTTTTGCAAAGTCTTTTATGAACCTCCTGTAATAACCTGCTAGACCTAAGAAACTTTTTAATTCTTTCACATTACTTGGGGTTGGGAATTTCTTTACAGCATCTACTTTAGAAGGATCTGGCAAAACACCGTCTTTACTTATGACATGTCCCAAATACATTACACTAGTACATAGTAATGAACATTTTTCTGCATTTAGAAGTAACTTGTGTTCTCTTAATCTTTTAAAAACTGATTCTAAATTAGCAAGGCTATCTTCTAGATTTCTACCATAACACACGATGTCACCAATATACACAAAGCAAATAGAACCGATTAAACCTCTTAATACTTCGTTCATAAGTCTTTGGAAGGTAGCTGGTGCTCCTTTTAATCCAAAAGGCATGCGTTCATATTCGAAATGACCCTGAGGCGTACTAAATGCTGTTTTTTCCTTATCTTCTTCTTTTATCTCAATCTGGTGAAAACCTGATGGTAAGTCTAACTTAGAGAAGTACTGCATTCCGCCTAATTGATCTAAAATTTTGGTAATATTAGGTAAGGGATGCGCGTCACTCTTAGTGACCTCATTTAACTTTCTGTAATCTGTACAAAATCTGGTTTTACTCACCCCTTTCTTGGGTACAAGGACAATTGGCACATTCCAAGGGCTAGTACTTTCTCTTATTATGCCATTCACTGTCATATCGTGTATGTGTTCTTCGACTAATGGTTTTTGTGCTTCTGGCAATCGGTACGGTCATTGATTAATAGGCATTTGTCTTAAGTCTACAGGAATTTCGTGTTTAACAGTACTAGTACATGACAGATACTGATCTGGTTTTTTGAAAATATCTCGGTAAGCATTACAGAATTTCAAAAGTTCACTAGTTTCTTTGTTAGTCAAATGTTCGGTAGTTATTTTTATTTTGTCATTACATGCTGATATATTTCCAGTTTTTACTTTATTTATTTCTAAAATTCTTTCCTTACAATGTATTATCGCTCCCAATTTATTTAATAGATCATTCCTATTATACCATCAACTTGTAATTGGAAATCTACAGGTACTATATGCACAGTATGTTCTATTATTTCATCGTTAATCTTAATGTGGCAGTCAGCCTCGCCTAATGAAGTTACTGTACCACTTATTCCCGCTAAATTTAATCTGTTATCCTTACCACTGTATATATCTACGTCATCATTTAAACTACTGACTTTCAGGATAGTTGCGTCAGAACCGGTGTCTACTAACATTCTACATGTTTTATTTTCTCCTTCTGCTTTTTCTAATTGTAGGTACACTTTGTCATTGCTTTGTAATCTCCCGACTTCATAACTACGGACCCACCATTGCGAAATGTTGACTGAAGGCGCATGTTGTTTCCCAGTATCATAGTCTCTGATCTATTGTTGTAAAAAGGTTTTTGATTCTTGTAAATTGTTTATTATATTTCCGGCGACAGTCTCTAGCAAAATGCCCTGGTTTTCCACAATTATAGCATGTTACAGGTTTACTATTTGTAAGTTTAACGTCTCTAGTATTCTTTCTACAATTTATTGCTTTGTGACCAAAGCTATGGCATTTATAACAGCGATTGTTATCAAATGTCTTCCGTCTGTTTAAGGCCCTGTCTTCTTCGAATTCTAATTCTAACATTAGATCGTCTTTTACAGCGTCGTTAAATGAACTGGTTTTCCTATTTAATAAGATATTTTTATACGGTTCAGATACTCCTTTAGGAAAACTCTTGTGTATGCGTCTTTCAGTGCTTAATTCGGCCATTTTACTGTCTATACCCATTCTGCATAAGGCTATTATTAGCTTAGGGCCTATGTCCTATTTTTTCTATTCTGTCCGCGAAATGTTGAATAGTTTCGTTTGGTTTCTGTTTAATGCAAATAAGTTGGTCTTCTAAAAAGGATTCGCTTTGTTTTTGTCGATTCTATTCCTTAAAAATTCTTTTAATTCGTTCCATGTTTCTATATCGGATCTATGCACTGCTGCTCCTATCTCACCCTTAAGTCTAATTTTTGCAACATGTAAATAGTTATTATATTCCTCAGTTTTTACGTTTTGTAAGACAAAATTTACACCATCAATATACGATTGTAAATCTGTATTTTTATCATCACCATACTCTGGTATTAGTTGTAAAGCGGTATCTAATTTTATAAGAGACATTATGGTAATTATACTTAGTACTTGAAATTACGTATTTCTCTGTGGTGTTCCACAATAACCTACTAGTTGTCACTTACTTTTGTGTGCTGCCAAGTCTCAAGTCTCAAGTGAAGTCCTTCAGGTACAGGTGATGGAGATTTTTCTTTCTTCTTTCTTCTTTCTTCTATTCAAACAACCTTTCGTCAGGATATCTTTCAGGCGTACCCCACACCTCTGACACCATTTATGTTCTACCTGAATATAAAACACCGCGATCACTCACTCGAGTGGCTAAGTGAAGTAATCATTAGAGGTACGTTGCCTAAATAAAGAATTTAGAAATTCAAGATACTCTGAATTATTGGTTTATTGAATATAACATTATACTTTTCTAAATATCACTATTGTAGTAACGACTCGGAACACTAAGTTTTTTATAAGTAAATCATAAAGTTTTACCTTACAGCCTAAACCGGTTTTCGCCTTTAAAAGGCTTCTTCAGAAGTAGTAGTTTTGTTTTGTGATAATGTTCAGAGTTTCTGTTATTTCGTTGATAAGTTCGTCTGGTGTGTTGTTCTGTTTGAGTTTGCTTTGTAGAAAACTACTTTACTTATAACAATAAATACTACACACAGAATGATGGCCTACCCATGGGCTCCCCCATATCCAGCATTCTAGCAGAAGTCTTCCTCCAACACTTAGAAAAAACAAAAATACTCAAAACAATGACAGACACTCACATAAAATGCTATATTGGCACACGTTGATGACATTCTATTACTATACAGGGAAAACAAAAGACAATGTGAACAGTTACTAGCGCACATAAACAAAATACATAAAAACATAACCTTTACTGCCGAATACGAACACAACAATACCATAAACTTCTTAGACTTCTCCATCACAAAACTAGAACACAGGCACAAATTCAGTATATACAGAAAACCAACTACAACTGACACACTAATACACAACTCCTCCAATCACCCAATACAACACAAACTAGCTGCCTTCAGAACCATGATACATAGACTTAACAACATCCCCTTAGATGAAAAAGACTACAAAGACGAACTAAACACGATAAAATATCTAGCAGAATCTAACGGATATGACAGAACAATAGTCAATAAACTCCTACACAAAACAAACAACAGACAAAGACAGAAAACAACAAATTCATAACACTAACATACATCAACAAACAAACTGAAAAAATAGCCCACAAATTCAAAAAAGCAGGATACAGAATCGCTTATAAAACTACTAACAAAACAGAACACACACTATCAAAACACACACACAAAGCACAAAACAAATTCGATCTACCCGGTGTTTACAAGCTAAATTGCTCAAATTGCAATAAATTCTACATAGGCCAGACAGGACGTAGCTTCAAACAGAGATACATTGAACACACAAAGTCACTCCACTCCACTACAGAATCCACCTTTGCAAACCACCTCATTGAAGCAAACCACACATATAAAAACATAACACACACACATATAATAACATGAACATTCTACACGTACACACAAAAGGCCGAAAACTAGACACTCTAGAACAATTGGAAATATACAAACACACGAAAACAAATAGAAATGAATCCTAAACGAACAGACACAATTCAAATCGCACGCATTATTCGAACATATCTCTCCCCACACACACAGCATCGATCTTTTGAAACTCGATTCCGTCGCCCATAACAGGACGGACAGCACTACCAGCGGCAGCCTCTGAAGAAGCCTTTTAAAGGTGAAAACCAGTTCAGGCTGTAAGGTAAAACTTTATGCTTTTACTTATAAAAAACTTATAATGTTCCGAGTCATTAATACAATAGTGATATTTAATTAAGTAACGGACACGTCATGGACAACGAAATCCAAGAATTGTACTTTTGTAAATTATTATCAGTTTATAGTTTGAACAAATTTAATACTTCAAGAATTTACTAAGCTAAAACAATTATTATAACTTCAAGTCAACTCAAATCTAACAAACAATTAACACGTACAATAAAGCACAAGCCACAGGCTTGAGCCAAGCGAAGCCAAGCAGTTCACTGAAACTGATGCCTTTACATTGTATCCTGTCAGTTTTTATAGTGTACTTGTTTACTATTCTGATTACTAGAATAAATGAGAAAGTATCCTTTGGCAAGTCTTAGGTCTTTCTAGAGTAAACAAAAATATTTTCATCAATAGTTATATAAAGCGTTACATAAGTAAGAACAAACACAGCTTGTTCTAAATCCCCCTTACGGCTAAACACATCAATTGGTAAACAGTTACTTTTAGAATAACAAGTGAACTAACGATAATATTATAACACAGCCTTCGATCATTCCTTCAATCAGGGTGGTGAACCAGTTTGAATGGCATAGCAGATGACCAACCACAAATGTTTTTCCTTTCTGCAATGGTTCTAATCAATGTCCTTCTTTCACCCAAACTCTTCAAAATCTCATCATTAGGCATGCTTTTCATCCACAATATTCTTAATATCCTCCACTACCATATCTCTAAAGCTTCAAGGTAGCGCCTCTCCAATTTCTTCAGCAACTAGGTTTCTGAGCCATATGTGCATATGTTCCAAATGAAACTCTTTATGAATTTCTTATTGGTTTCCAAGGACATGTTTCTGGATGCCAGAAGAGATATTATCTTGAAGAATGCTCCTCTTGCTTGTGCAATTCTACTTTTTACATCACTGGTGCATCTCCCATCTGATGTAATGCAGCTCCCAAGATATTTAAAAGTATCAACTTGCACAAGCTTCCTACTGTCCAGAAATATCTCAGCCTTACGTTTTCCAGTTCTGGAACATTCCATGATTATTGTTTCTTTTTAATTTACTAATTTACCATCATGTCACATTTATCTTTTAAGATCATGTTTATTTGGTAAAGTGCATTTCGCAGTTCTTCCTCGTTGTTTCCTAAAAGTGCAATGTCATCTGCAGCATCAACGGTTTTATAGTATATCCCATTAATTATTATTCCATTGTCACTGAACTCCTTCATTCAGCACATTGAGCAGTGGGAACTGAAGTTGCACAGCAATGGGGATAACTTGATATCTTTATTCCAGTTGATGTTGACAAATGCCTTTTCAGTGTCAACAAAGGCTGTCAGTTTTTTTTTTTTTTTTTTTTTTTTTTTTTTTTTTTTTTTTTTTTTTTTTTTAAATCTTTGCTTTTCTCTATAATTATTACCAGTGATAATATGGCTTATTGTGTTCCCTTATTTCTCCAAACACCAAATTGATCTTCGTGAAAAGTCCCCCCATTTTTCTTTTCCATTCAATGATAAATTATTCTAGTTATTATCAGTGGCGAAGCTAGTAGTTAATGAATGGGTAGGCAAAAATCTTATCTTAAATTTTGTTTATGGAATCTGTAAAAGGACGGTGGTTCAAATCGGACGCTGAGGTAGCGTTTGCTGTAAGCGAATGGTTCCACAAACAGCCGTAAGAATTTTACTAGCAGGGAGTCTACAGGTTAGTGCAACAGTGGAACTCATGTCTTAATGTTATTGGAGACTTCTTTTAAAATCGTTGAATAAAAAATGCTTTACAGCTCTATACGTGTTTCTATTGAACAATCCTTGTATTAGTCATACACAATAATACAACTGATTGAACTTCACAAAATTTTAAACTTGATTAGTTTTCTATATATATGTTTAATGTTACAAATAATTCAAATAACAATCTTGATCATCTGTTAGTTCAGCGGAATAACAGGGACACTTTTAATAACCGCATAAAATAAACACACTAATAAACAACACAGCCGCTTTAACTTAACTGTTTGGACCACAGAAGTGAGGCATGCCTCAACGCTCTATGTGTACAGCGCGGGAGAATCCCCCCTCCCTTTACTTCCCTATCACACCAGCACATTGCTTACATACGATGTATACAAAAAATGCTGAGGCAAGTTCAGGTTGCCTCATTCGCTTTAAACGAGCTATGCCGAATCTCACTGTCACCATCTAGCGGTTGCTCAGTAAAGCACGTTTCGGCTTAATAAATTCAACATTCGCAGTAACAATGTATAATCTTTACGTTATGTAGTTCATACGTATTTATAATTTTTATTCAACAGAATTTTTTAGGGTAGGCATTGCCTCAATTGCCTCCATGTAACTTCACCACTGGTTATTATCATTGATTCATGTAATATCAAGCTCAGAATTCTATATTCCTCACATGCTGGCCTTGGGAATGCATATCATGCACGTTAGTTCAATGTCTTGGTATATATTTCCTTTTGTATTTTTCCTCACTGACCATACCAAACGACATATCCTTGGCTTTAAATTCAAGTTACTTTAAGTTTCCCCAGGGATATTATCAAGTCTTGGAGCACTGTGATTCTTCAGTCCTTTTAATGCGCCAACAAACTCTTTTCTCAAAATGGGCAGCCTAATCTCATCCTCTTCAACACTGTTGAGACGTTCCAGGATGTTATCATCTAAATCTCTCATTGTATAATTCCTCAATGTATTCTTGCCATTGTTTTAGAATTCCATCCTCATCATTTATCATTTTTTCATTTTCTACCTGTATGCTTATTAGCATCTTAGTTCTTCTATTGAACTGCTTTATTATTTCCATACATATTGTAATACCCTATATTCTCTGTGTATATATATTTTTTTTTTTAACGCCTCACATTGTAAGCGTCAATTATGTAATGTCAAATGTAAATCAAAACAAATAAATAAATAAATAAAAATAATTACTGAATAGGTTGGGTGTCATGGATAGGCCTCTTTTTTTGTGGATAGGCCTCTAATTATGAATGCCTATTAGCTAAAACACAAAATTGTTTTTTGTATTAATTAATTAACTCCCTTGTTTGTATTAAAATCGAGTCCCTAGGCCTCGTTGTTAAGTCAAATTGTGTAAATAAATACTTTAAAATAAATTATCAGTTAGTTTCTTTATTATTCTTAAGGTATGTCAGTTCTTTGTTAACGCTTCACTAGGCGCTCAGTTTTGAATGCACTGTTTCTGTTTTTTAATATCACTGGTATAGAGATACTTACGGATTTTTATCTTTATTATACAAATAATTAATTCGGTTTTTGTTTCTTTGATATAGAATTAAAATAAAGTTTGTTGAAAAAATGAACAATAATTACAATCAAAATATTATCGTTGCTCGCCTGGAAATACAAATTTACTCTTAAATTCTCATGAACACCAGCACTCGTAATTTGAGAAATTATTAATTATTAGAAATAAATACACTTGGACAAAATCAATTCTTTTCAATATTTTTTATTGAGGTTTTAAATCCTTTCTTTTTTAAATCAAAATAAATAAATGGTTAATATTAACATGAATTACTCTGGCTTGGTATATTAATCCTCAGCGGTAGGCACTATTGAAAGTTTTCGCTCTCCGAATGGTTATCTGTTTACACAATGTAAATACAACTACGTGTGTTCTTTTGACTATAATAATTATTGAGAAAATGTCATTAGTGAAGTACAAAACATCACAGTTTAAAATTATAATATGATACAACAAAAGAATAACTTATAACTATAGTACTGAACAGTTCGTGACTGCTGAACAGTGTCTTTTTAGGTTAAGGAATACTACACTTCTTTAAAATTAAATACAGAAAAATAATTACTTAACCACTAAAAAATACAATAGTGTTAGTGTCTGATAGTTCAGTGTTTGTGAAAAAATAGTTCACTAGTGTATATAGTGTCACAGGTTGGTTTATAATAACTGTTAAAACTTTTTTTCAACTTGAATTAATATCACAATACTTTCCTTTTTATGTTCACACTTTCTTATTCCTTTTTGGTTGTTTTCACTATATAATTCATTTATTATGATTTTAACAATTCACTATATAGATTTATCACTCGATTATAATTTAACTCAGGTTCACTGTAGTGAACACCTAACCTGTCTGATGTTAGAGCCCGACTGCAATTTCCTGTACAAAAGTGTTCCGGAGGCTTTTGTCTTTACTACTCTAGGTTTAACAATAAACTAACTAGCTTGGGTTAAATTTTGGGGCATTCTGGTCCAAAATATGCGAAATTCCCATTGGCTGAAACTCCAAGCATTGTCTTCTCATGGCGTCGGTTTTTCTTGTCAAAATTACATCAAAATACTAATTTTAACATACCTATCTTATGCTAGGTACTATAGTAATAAAATTATTACCAATGAAATCCTCTTTCTCTACTGATCATTTTGAGATCTCACAATATAGGTTTTTGTTCAGTATTTCTCAAAGTGACATTCTTTAATTTTGGCCTAATATGATACTTCATGTTTAAAAGTATTCTTTTTGATATACACCCATTTCCCTTTACTTTACATATGATCTTAACTGTTAACAAAATTGATTTTAATACTAATTATAACAAATGTGAACATTAATTTCTTATAAAACATATTGATTGTACTATAGACTAATATTGTCTAGTGTAGGCCAACCCTTGAACATTATCTATTTCTTAATGTACAAATGCTTATTTACAACACATAATAATATTAAGTATCTATTCTTTATCCTTTATACAGTTCTTTTTTACCTTCCTTGAAGTAAATGCAAGTTCTGTAAACATAATATTGAATCAAACAATTTTAACTCATCTACTATCAATAATCATTATGACCTAATACCTAATATAACTACACATTCTAGAATAATAACATCTTACTGAACAAATTCTCAGTTAGTCTGTTACAAATAATTATTATTACTTATTCCCTAATATAATAGTCAGTTCATGTTTCATATTCCTATTACTACAAATAATATATAACACTATTAATTACATCTTGGCACTTCTTCAACATATAATAATGGTCATTCTGACAAACTGGATTACAATAATTAGTTTAACAAATATTACAGAACATTATTAACTACATCTTGTTAGTCCTTTAAAACATAATAATTGTCATTTTGACAACTCATTACTACAATAATCAGTCCAGCAAATATAACATAGCATAATTAACTATGCATCTTGGTAATTCTTTAAAACATAATCATTGTCCTTTTGCTAACTCTATATTATAATAGTTTTAATATAATAAAACTTTATTTACACATTTAGGTAATACCATTTTTCCTCTCTAAATTGGTCTATATGTTCATTTATCATAGGTAGATACAACTACCTAATGCAGTCATACCGTTTTTATTACCTTTTATACCTACTACTAAACAATCATTATTTAAGATAATTGATTGATGGATGTACTTCACTTCACAGTCCAATGTTAATCAGCTATACTTGATATTATAGGGCTTTTACCTATTGTAACTTTACATAACCCATGCCCAAATATGATAACACAATCACCCCACTCTAAAGGTCAGAAATGGGTATTATATACCCTAGCTATGTGTAATGCCTATTTAAATTTGAAAAAACCTAATGAATACTTTTGGAAATAGTGCGAAATTTACTTTGTATTACAAAACACTATAAACTATAACTAAGTGACATATACGGTACAAAGTGAGATATAGTGTACACAGTGAGAAAATAAGTGGTTAAAAAGGAGCATCTCACAGATTTATACTGTAGATGGAGAAACAATTAACTGTAGCAGTAGACTATATTGCTACTGACAAATTCTGTATTTTGTTTGTATTTTGTATAATTTGTATTGTGTAGGCCACAAAGGTTTTGTACCTAGGTATAATTTTTATGTTTAGTATAATCATTGTGTTTATATATAAGAAAAAACCCAGGGTTAAATATAAAATAATAATAATATAAAATAATACTATATAAGTAAGATGGCAGAGGAAAATAGTTTAGTGTAAGGATACTTTAAGCAAATAATAAATAATAAATAATTACAATTGAAGGAAATCAATATTCAAGACCTATGTATAGGTTTAAGAGAAAATAGACAGAAAAACCCTATATAAATTAAATTGGATTATAAACAAAATTAAAAAACGGTTATTTTTCTATAAAGAAGAAATAAATCTATAATAATTAATAAGAGCCCATATACTCAAAAGTATATACCGATAAAAAAACCATAAAAAATTCTTGGTTACTAACAGTAACCAACTAACAAGATAATTGTTAATTGTTAAAACGATTGGGAAAAAGAATGTTTGAAAAAAAGCGTAATGCCTATTTAAATTTGAAAAAACCTAATGAATACTTTTGGAAATAGTGCGAAATTTAATAAAAATTAACGAGTGATGTCCACCTTATGTTAGAACTCCTTCAAGTATGAACATTCACGTCCTTTATTTGATGAAACTTTGAAATAATACAACTACCAGTCCAGGCCTAGTTTGACTACACTTCGAGATTTTTTGTGAGACCGTATTCTAGTAAAAATTAACTAAATTACAAATCAACTATAACTTCAACACTAGAAACAGAACCATACAAGTAAACACTTCATGAAAAGAGGTGAAACAAACTTTATTAATTTTTGTTAACCAAAAAATCTTCATAACGGAACTTATTGCGTTTTCAGCAACCATTAAATAATTCCGTGTTTGTAGCTAAGAACATAACCTGTATTCTGGCGGATAAACCCGGAACTACATACTAAAGAAAAAACAAATATAATCTACCCGCGAGACGTTACAAGATGACGCTAACAACGTGAGGCTTATAAAATAAAGAAATAATTCTAGTGATGATCGCTAAAAGTAATAAGACTCGTCGAAAATTTACCCGCGAAACGTTACAAAATGGCACTCAACGTAAAAGGGCTTTAATTGGGAAAGTAATTTTGAGATATTCAACAAAATAATATAACAAAAAATCTAATTATCGTTGGCAGCTATGAGAAAACAAGAAATGCATAATACCAGAGGCAGATCGAAGAAGAGGGCAGAAGACAAGGAGAAGGAAGAAGGTGGACAGGAAAGAGAGATAGAAGTAGTCACAGACAGTGAAATGGAACAACCAACGGGTGATAAAGAAGAAACCGAAGTAGTCACAAACACGGAAAAGGAAAGAGTTGAAGAGGATGCCCAAGGGGAACAACCAGATAAAGCGGTAGCCAGAGAAGAACCAAATTGGCAGAAAATAATGAAATGTATGGCAGAACAAAGCAGACAAAATAGATGAAAATTTTAGAAAACAGGAGGAAACTTCAAAGAAACAAAACGAAACTTTGAAGGAACAGAGCAAGCAAACCAATGATAAAATAGATGAAAATTTTAGGAGACAGGAGGAAAAATTTGATAAAATAATTGAAAACTCAAGGAAACAAAATGAAACCTTGAGCGAAAAATTTGACAAAATAGATGAAAACTTTAGGAAACAGGAGGAGAACTCGAGGAAGCAAAATGAAACTTTGAGGTACAGTTTAAAACAAATTGAGAAAATAAACGAAGAAAGTTTAAAGCGGATTGAGGGTAAGATGGAGAAGTTCAATAAGGAGATATGGGAAACTTTCGGGGAGAAGTTTGAAAATGTTAATACACTTAGCAGATGAGTACAACGAGGAGACAAATAAGCGAATGGACAGTAGTTTCAATAATTTGGATGAAACATTAGACAGCACTTCAGAAGGTATTAAAGTAAGTCCGAATACAGAAGAGAGCAGGAAGGAAATAGAAATTACAGAATACCAAGGTGTAATAGTATTGGAAAATAAAAATAGCCACAACAAAAAGGATATTCAAACCGTGGAAAAGAAGACCAAGAAAATAAGAAAAACATGTAGAAAGAAAATAATAAATACAAGGGAAGAATGGGAGATGATTACAGGTGGATTAATTAATGTATTCAACCTTCCAATTAACGAACAGAGGGAGTTAATTAAGTTTACATCCCAGTTAAATGTGTCGACGACTGAAGTGCATCAGAAGATATTAGATCATCAAGACGGAATATATCATTAAACATTTTGGTAAATCATCCAGAGGAAAGAGGGAATGGAATGCTATTAAAAATGAGTGAATATGTTATGTCAGAGGAGGTGCAATACCTGTTAGTTAAAAAGGAACAAACAATAACGGAAGACCGGTACTTAAGTGAAAGTTTCATAGCAGCAAAGTGGGAGAGCTGGATGGTAAGAAGATTATCAAGGAGAGAATTAATTCCGACCACCCCAGTAATCCGAGAAAAGGGAGTACCTGAGTTAATGGACCATGGTTAAACTAAACGATAACCAACCAGAAAAAGGGGACTGATTTTCTGAAAACCGACCAAGCAACCCATTGGAAAGAAAACCCCAAAATTCCAAAAGCATGTAAGGACAACTTACTTAAATTATTCAGGAACAATATGACTTAATAAAAACCCCAAAATTCAAAAAGTATGTAAGTACAACTTACTTAATATATTTTGCAACCATTTGATTTAACAAAAAGTATGTAAGTACAACTTACTTAAGATATTTTGCAACAATTTGATTTAGTAAACAAAACACCAAGAAAAGTAAGAACAGATTATTAAATAATATTTATAAATAACAGATTTAAAATGGAATAATAGGAAAAATAATATTTTGATGGTAACAAACAGAAGAAAAAATAAATAAATAAAAACAATTGATGGTAATGTGCTCAGATAAGAAGGTAAAATAAAAAGAACAAAGAATAATTCAATGGCTACAATGAAGCTGAAGGAGGATAATAATTAATACAACAATAATTTAGAATTTCTCGGAATTGAAAATGATATAAGAAGAAATGATATGGGGAAAATATGTCACAAGAAGGAAAGTCAAAAGGATTTTAGAATAATGCCTATCAATAATGTTATATGCTATTAATTAATGAAACAGAAGAAGGAATCAAGAAGAAAATGAAATATATAATTAAATGCAAACAGCAACAGTATGAAGAATCCAAAAGTGTTTAGTATTAGTCGCTGATCGACTACTTATAAGTTTCTTATTATAATGAATTGACCGTAGAAATGTTCCGGCAATAATTTTCCTGAGCAGGGATGATGTTCCCCTGGTCTCAGAAGGTGTAAGGATGGACAGCGGAGTAATGGACCCAAAGTGGCCACCCGAACTGAACCACTGCACAGGATAGGGAAAAATGTTAGGCAAATTGAATATTTAAGGGATAATTATAAAATAGCTGAAAAGAGTGATATTAGATTCCAGAAGTATGGATGAAGAAAATAGAAGGAAGGTAGCAGACAGAAGCTTAATTGAGAAAGCGAATTTATAGAAGTAAATTGAAATATAAGTGTTAAAACAAGTTTTTTATGATTAGTGTGACCAGCCCTTACCAAGTAATATGTGGAAGACCACTACCCAGAGAAATAAATCATTGATGAACATGCCTCCAAGAGAGAGAGAGAGAGTTGAATATAAAATCCAGCTTATTACCATTAACCGAATAACAGGTGTATAAACGATCAGAAAGGAAGATATCATGAAGAATAAAACAAGAATACGAAGATTGAAGAGGTCAACAATTTATTTTGAAACCAGTAAAACAAAAATAAATCTGTTCTAGTGGGGGGGGGGGGCTTTATGTAACGTTACATAACCCATGCCCAAATATGATAACACAATCACCCCACTCTAAAGGTCAGAAATGGGTATTATATACCTAGCTATAGATTACTTTGTATTACAAAACACTATAAACAATAAATAAGTGACATATAGGGTACAAAGTGAGATATAGTGTACACAGTGAGAAAATAAGTGGTTAAAAAGGAGCATCTCACAGATTTATACTGTAGATGGAGAAACAATTAACTGTAGCAGTAGACTATATTGCTACTGACAAATTCTGTATTTTGTTTGTATTTTGTATAATTTGTATTGTGTAGGCCACAAAGGTTTTGTACCTAGGTGTAATTTTTATGTTTAATATAATCGTTGTGTTTAAATATAAGAAAAAACCAGGGTTAAATATAAAATAATAATATATAAATAACGTGGCAGAGGAAAATAATTTAGTGTAAGGATACTTTAAGCAAATAATAAACAAATACAATTGAAGGAAATCAAAATATTCAAGACCTACGTATAAATTTAAGAGAAAATAGAAAGAAAAACCCTATATAAATTAAATTGGATTATAAACAAAATTAAGAAAGGATTAGTTTTCTATAAAGACGAAATAAATCTATAATAATTAATAAGAGCCTATATACTCAAAAGTATATAGATTCACCAATAAAAAAAACCATAAAAAATTCTTGGTTACTAACAGTAACCAACTAACAAGATAATTGTTAATTGTTAAAACGATTGGAAAAAAGAACGTTTGAAAAAAAGTGTAATGCCTATTTAAATTTGAAAAAACCTAATGAATACTTTTGAAAATAGTGCGAAATTTATTAAAAATTAACGAGTGATGTCCACCTTATGTTAGAACTCCTTCAAGTATCAACATTCACGTCCTTTATTTGATGAAACTTTGAAATAATCCAACTACCAGTCCAGGCCTAGTTTGACTACACTTCGAGATTTTTGGTGAGACCGTATCCTAGTAAAAATTAACTAAATTACAAATCAACTGTAACTTCAACACTAGAAACAGCACCATACAAGTAAACACTTCATGAAAAGAGGTGAAACAAACTTTATTAATTTTTGTTAACCAAAAAACCTTCATAACGGAACTTAGTGCGTTTTCAGCATCCATTAAATAATTCCGTGTTTGTAGCTAAGAACATAACCTGTACTCTGGCGGATAAACCCGGAACTACATACTAAAGAAAAAACAAATATAATCTATATTTTTTTTATGTAAAACTTTGTATTTTATTCTTCATTTCTGACCGTCTCATAACACAAAGAACTTACCATTAATCCTGGGAAATTAATAAATTAATTCTTTATTGTTTTTATATTGTATCAAGAATAAAAAATATTTTGTTATAATTTCTATGTTTACCAAATAAGATCGAACCAATGTTGTGTTGACAGGGAGAATCGATTATAACTTTTTGTATTGGGAGAAGATAAAATCAGTGTATTTAATAAATAAATACCCTCAATATTTTGTTGTAAATAAAATTGTATTATTTCTCGTAGAGGGTAGTTGTTACAGAGTTTCAGGAGACAAAGAAGAGGACGAACAGCCAGAAACATATTACCGACAATTGGTGTTAATTTAACCTCAAATTGGGTTGCAGACGTCAAAATCATATGGTCTCATGGGCGGAAAAAATTTAATTAAGTAATTGTATACTCCGGGGATAATACTTTTTGCACTCTCTCTCCTAACAACTTCGTTGAATTCTCCCAAATCACACACTCTCGATTTCTTTTTCTTGGTTTTGTTTAAGTTAAACATAAATTATAAGCTTTTGAACATTCGAAAGTACAATCAATAAAGGATTAACAGTGACTCTCATTAAAGCGAGATTTTCAAAAAAAAAAAAATATAATACTTAGATCTAATTAAGAAAAGTATTGTTTAGACTCTTAGAGACTTTACCCGCGAGACGTTACAAGATGACGCTAACAACGTGAGGCTTATAAAATAAAGAAATAATTCTAGTGACGATCGCTAAAGGTAATAAGACTCGTCGAATATTTACCCACGTGATGTTACAAAATGGTGCTCAACGTAAAAGGGCTTTAATTGGGAAAGTAATTTTGAGATATTCAACAAAATAATATAACAAAAAATCTAATTATCATCGGCAGCTATGAGAAAACAAGAAATGCATAATACTAGAGGCAGATCGAAGAAGAGGGCAGAAGACAAGGAGAAGGAAGAAGGTGGACAGGAGAGAGAGATAGAAGTAGTCACGGACAGTGAAATGGAACAACCAACGGGTGATAAAGAAGAAACCGAAGTAGTCACAAATACGGAAAAGGAAAGAGTTGAAGAGGATGCCCAAGGGGAACAACCAGATAAAGCGGTAGCCAGAGAAGAACCAAATTGGCAGGAAATAATGAAATTTATGGCAGAACAAAGCAGACAAAATAATGAAAATTTAATAAGACAGATGAAAGAAGAAAATAATGAAAATTTAAGGAAAATAGTGAAAATTTTAGAAAACAGGAGGAAACTTCAAAGAAACAAAACGAAACTTTGAAGGAACAGAGCAAGCAAACCAATGATAAAATAGATGAAAATTTTAGGAGACAGGAGGAAAAATTTGATAAAATAATTGAAAACTCAAGGAAACAAAATTAAACCATGAGCAAAAAATTTGACAAAATAGATGAAAACTTTAGGAAACAGGAGGAGAACTCGAGGAAGCAAAATGAAACTTTGAGGGACAGTTTAAAACAAATTGAGAAAATAAAGGAAGAAAGTTTAAAGCGGATTGAGGGTAAGATGGAGAATTTCAGTAAGGAGATATGTGAAACTTTCGGGGAGAAGTTTGAAAATGTTAATACACTTAGCTAAAAAGCAGATGAATACAACGAGGAGACAAATAAGCGAATGGACAGTAGTTTCAATAATTTGGACGAAACATTAGACAGCACTTCAGAAGGTATTAAAGTAACTCCGAATACAGAAGAGAGCAGGAAGGAAATAGAAATTACAGAATAACAAGGTGTAATAGTATTGGAAAATAAAAATAGCCACAACAAAAAGGATATTCAAACCGTGGATAAGAAGACCAAGAAAATAAGAAAAACATGTAGAAAGAAAATAATAAAAACAAGGGAAGAATGGGAGATGATTACAGGTGGATTAATTAATGTATTAAACCTTCCAATTAACGAACAGAGGGAGTTAATAAAGTTTACATCCCAGTTAAATGTGTCGACGATTGAAGTGCATCAGAAGATATTAGTCAGATCATCAAGACGGAATATATCATTAAACATTTTGGTAAATCATCCAGAGGAAAGAGGGAATGGAATGCTATTAAAAATGAGTGATTATGTTATGTCAGAGGAGGTGCAATACCTGTTAGTTAAAAAGGAACAAACAATAACGGAAGACCGGTACTGAAGTGAAAGTTTCATAGCAGCAAAGTGGGAGAACCGGATGGTAAGAAGATTATCAAGGAGAGAATTAATTCCGAACAACCCAGTAATCCGTGAAAAGGGAGTACCTGAGTTAATGGACCATGGTTAAACTAAATGATGACCAACCAGAAAAAGGGGACTGATTTTCTGAAAACCGACCAAGCAACCCATTGGAAAGAAAACCCCAAAATTCCAAAAGCATGTAAGGACAACTTACTTAATTTATTCAGGAACAATATGATTTAATAAAAACCCCAAAATTCAAAAAGTATGTAAGTACAACTTACTCAAGATATTTCGTAACCATTTGATTTAATAAAAAGTATGTAAGTACAACTTACTTAAGATATTTCGCAACAATTTGACTTAATAAACAAAACACCAAGAAAAGTAAGAACAGATTATTAAATAATATTTATAAATAACAGATTTAAAATGGAATAATAGGAAAAATAATATTTTGATGGTAACAAACAGAAGAAAAAATAAATAAATAAAAACAATTGAAGGTAATGTGCTCAGATAAGAAGGTAAAATAAAAAGAACAAAGAATAATTCTATGGCTACAATGAAGCTGAAGGAGGATAATAATTAATACAACAATAATTTAGAATTTCTCGGAATTGAAAATGATATAAGAAGAAATGATACGGAGAAAATATGTCACAAGAAGGAAAGTCAAAAGGATTTTAGAATAATGCCTATCAATAATGTTATAAGCTATTAATTAATGAAACAGAAGAAGGAATCAAGAAGAAAAAGAAATATATAATTAAATGCAAACAGCAACAGTATGAAGAATCCCAAAAGTGTTTAGTATTAGTGGCTGATCGACTACTTATAAGTTTCTTATTATAATGAATTGACCGTAGAAATGTTCCGGCAATAATTTTCCTGAGCAGAGATGATGTTCCCCTGGTCTCAGAAGGTGTAAGGATGGACAGCGGAGTAATGGACCCAAAGTGGCCACCCGAACTGAACCACTGCACAGGATAGGGAAAAATGTTAGGCAAATTGAATATTTAAGGGATAATTATAAAATAGCTGAAAAGAGTGATATTAGATTCCAGAAGTATGGATGAAGAAAATAGAAGGAAGGTAGCAGACAGAAGCTTAATTGAGAAAGCGAATTTATAGAAGTAAATTGAAATATAAGTGTTAAAACAAGTTTTTTATGATTAGTGTAACCAGCCCTTATCAAGTAATATGTGGAAGACCACTACCCAGAGAAATAAATCATTGATGAACATGCCTCCAAGAGAGCGAGAGAGAGTTGAATATAAAATCCAGCTTATTACCATTAACCGAATAACAGGTGTATAAACGATCAGAAAGGAAGATATCATGAAGAATAAAACAAGAATACGAAGATTGAAGAGGTCAACAATTTATTTTGAAACCAGTAAAACAAAAATAAATCTGTTCTAGTGGGGGGGCTTTATGAAACGTTACATAACCCATGCCCAAATATGATAACACAATAACCCCAACCTAAAGGTCAGAAATGGGTATTATATACCTAGCTATAGATTACTTTGTATTACAAAACACTATAAACTATAACTAAGTGACATATAGGGTACAAAGTGAGATATAGTGTACACAGTGAGAAAATATGTGGTTAAAAAGGAGCATCTCACAGATTTATACTGTAGATGGAGAAACAATTAACTGTAGCAGTAGACTATATTGCTACTGACAAATTCTGTATTTTGTTTGTATTTTGTATAATTTGTATTGTGTAGGCCACAAAGGTTTTGTACCTAGGTATAATTTTTATGTTTAGTAAAATCATTGTGTTTAAATATAAGAAAAACCCCAGGGTTAAATATAAAATAATAATAATATAAAATAATACTATATAAGTAAGATGGCAGAGGAAAATAGTTTAGTGTAAGGATACTTTAAGCAAATAATAAATAATAAATAAATACAATTGAAGGAAATAAAAATATTCAAGACCTATGTATAAGTTTAAGAGAAAAAAGAAAGAAAAACCCTATATAAATTAAATTGGATTATAAACAAAATTAAAAAAGGATTATTTTTCTATAAAGAAGAAATAAATCTATAATAATTAATAAGAGCCTATATACTCAAAAGTATATACCGATAAAAAAACCATAAAAAATTCTTGGTTACTAACAGTAACCAACTAACAAGATAATTGTTAATTGTTAAAACGATTGGGAAAAAGAACGTTTGAAAAAAAGTGTAATGCCTATTTAAATTTGAAAAAACCTAATGAATACTTTTGGAAATAGTGTGAAATTTAAGAAAAATTAACGAGTGATGTCCACCTTATGTTAGAACTGCTTCAAGTATCAACATTCACGTCCTTTATTTGATGAAACTTTGAAATAATCCAACTACCAGTCCAGGCCTAGTTTGACTACACTTCGAGATTTTTGGTGAGACCGTATCCTAGTAAAAATTAACTAAATTACAAATCAACTATAACTTCAACACTAGAAACAGCACCATACAAGTAAACACTTCATGAAAAGAGGTGAAACAAACTTTATTAATTTTTGTTAACCAAAAAACCTTCATAACGGAACTTAGTGCGTTTTCAGCATCCATTAAATAATTCCGTGTTTGTAGCTAAGAACATAACCTGTACTCTGGCAGATAAACCCGGAACTACATACTAAAGTAAAAACAAATATAATCTATATTTTTTTTATGTAAAGCTTTGTATTTTATTATTCATTTCTGACCGTCTCATAACACAAAGAACTTACCATTAACCCTGGGAAATTAATAAATTAATTCTTTATTGTTTTAATATTGTATCAAGGATAAAAAATATTTTTTATAATTTCTATGTTTACCAAATAAGATGGAACCAATGTTGTGTTGACAGGGAGAATCGATTATAACTTTTTGTATTGGGAGAAGATAAAATCAGTGTATTTAATAAATAAATACCCTGAATATTTTATTGTAAATAAAATGTGTATTATTTCTCATAGAGGGTAGTTGTTACAGAGTTTCAGGAGACAAAGAAGAGGACGAACAGCCAGAAAAATATTACCGACAATTGGTGTTAATTTAACCTCAAATTGGGTTGCAGACGTCAAAATCATATGGTCTCATGGGCGGAAAAAATTTAAATTAAGTAATTGTATACTCCGGGGATAATACTTTTTTCACTCTCTCTCCTAACAACTTCCTTGAATTCTCCCAAATCTCACACTCTCGATTTCTTTTTCTTGGTTTTGTTTAAGTTAAACATAAATTATAAGCTTTTGAACATTCGAAAGTACAATCAATAAAGGATTAACAGTGACTGTCATTAAAGCGAGATTTACAAAAAAAAAAAAATGTAGTACTTAGATTTAATTAAGAAAAGTATTGTTTAGACTCTTAGAGACTTTACCCGTGACACGTTACAAGATGACGCTAACAACGTGAGGCTTATAAAATAAAGAAATAATTCTAGTGACGATCCCTAAAGGTAATAAGACTCGTCGAATATTTACCCACGTGATGTTACAAAATGGCGCTCAACGTAAAAGGGCTTTAATTGGGAAAGTAATTTTGAGATATTCAACAAAATAATATAACAAAAAATCTAATTATCGTCGGCAGCTATGAGAAAACAAGAAATGCATAATACTAGAGGCAGATCGAAGAAGAGGGCAGAAGACAAGGAGAAGGAAGAAGGTGGACAGGAAAGAGAGATAGAAGTAGTCACGGACAGTGAAATGGAACAACCAACGGGTGATAAAGAAGAAACCGAAGTAGTCACAAATACGGAAAAGGAAAGAGTTGAAGAGGATGCCCAAGGGGAACAACCAGATAAAGCGGTAGCCAGAGAAGAACCAAATTGGCAGGAAATAATGAAATTTATGGCAGAACAAAGCAGACAAAATAATGAAAATTTAATAAGACAGATGAAAGAAGAAAATAATGAAAATTTAAGGAAAATAGTGAAAATTTTAGAAAACAGGAGGAAACTTCAAAGAAACAAAACGAAACTTTGAAGGAACAGAGCAAGCAAACCAATGATAAAATAGATGAAAATTTTAGGAGACAGGAGGAAAAATTTGATAAAATAATTGAAAACTCAAGGAAACAAAATTAAACCATGAACGAAAAATTTGACAAAATAGATGAAAACTTTAGGAAACAGGAGGAGAACTCGAGGAAGCAAAATGAAACTTTGAGGGACAGTTTAAAACAAATTGAGAAAATAAAGGAAGAAAGTTTAAAGCAGATTGAGGGTAAGATGGAGAATTTCAGTAAGGAGATATGTGAAACTTTTGGGGAGAAGTTTGAAAATGTTAATACACTTAGCTAAAAAGCAGAGGAATACAACGAGGAGACAAATAAGCGAATGGACAGTAGTTTCAATAATTTGGATGAAACATTAGACAGCACTTCAGAAGGTATTAAAGTAACTCCGAATACAGAAGAGAGCAGGAAGGAAATAGAAATTACAGAATAACAAGGTGTAATAGTATTGGAAAATAAAAATAGCCACAACAAAAAGGATATTCAAACCGTGGATAAGAAGACCAAGAAAATAAGAAAAACATGTAGAAAGAAAATAATAAAAACAAGGGAAGAATGGGAGATGATTACAGGTGGATTAATTAATGTATTAAACCTTCCAATTAACGAACAGAGGGAGTTAATTAAGTTTACATCCCAGTTAAATGTGTCGACGATTGAAGTGCATCAGAAGATATTAGTCAGATCATCAAGACGGAATATATCATTAAACATTTTGGTAAATCATCCAGAGGAAAGAGGGAATGGAAT
This sequence comes from Magicicada septendecula, assembly GCA_034769895.1. NCBI lineage: Eukaryota > Metazoa > Arthropoda > Insecta > Hemiptera > Cicadidae > Magicicada > Magicicada septendecula. The sequence goes on along the minus strand of CM068370.1, from coordinate 274,337,003 downwards.
GCTATTAAAAATGAGTGATTATGTTATGTCAGAGGAGGTGCAATACCTGTTAGTTAAAAAGGAACAAACAATAACGGAAGACCGGTATTGAAGTGAAAGTTTCATAGCAGCAAAGTGGGAGAACCGGATGGTAAGAAGATTATCAAGGAGAGAATTAATTCCGAACAACCCAGTAATCCGAGAAAAGGGAGTACCTGAGTTAATGGACCATGGTTAAACTAAATGATGACCAACCAGAAAAAGGGGACTGATTTTCTGAAAACCGACCAAGCAACCCATTGGAAAGAAAACCCCAAAATTCCAAAAGCATGTAAGGACAACTTACTTAATTTATTCAGGAACAATATGATTTAATAAAAACCCCAAAATTCAAAAAGTATGTAAGTACAACTTACTCAAGATATTTCGTAACCATTTGATTTAATAAAAAGTATGTAAGTACAACTTACTTAAGATATTTCGCAACAATTTGATTTAATAAACAAAACACCAAGAAAAGTAAGAACAGATTATTAAATAATATTTATAAATAACAGATTTAAAATGGAATAATAGGAAAAATAATATTTTGATGGTAACAAACAGAAGAAAAAATAAATAAATAAAAACAATTGAAGGTAATGTGCTCAGATAAGAAGGTAAAATAAAAAGAACAAAGAATAATTCTATGGCTACAATGAAGCTGAAGGAGGATAATAATTAATACAACAATAATTTAGAATTTCTCGGAATTGAAAATGATATAAGAAGAAATGATACGGAGAAAATATGTCACAAGAAGGAAAGTCAAAAGGATTTTAGAATAATGCCTATCAATAATGTTATAAGCTATTAATTAATGAAACAGAAGAAGGAATCAAGAAGAAAAAGAAATATATAATTAAATGCAAACAGCAACAGTATGAAGAATCCCAAAAGTGTTTAGTATTAGTGGCTGATCGACTACTTATAAGTTTCTTATTATAATGAATTGACCGTAGAAATGTTCCGGCAATAATTTTCCTGAGCAGAGATGATGTTCCCCTGGTCTCAGAAGGTGTAAGGATGGACAGCGGAGTAATGGACCCAAAGTGGCCACCCGAACTGAACCACTGCACAGGATAGGGAAAAATGTTAGGCAAATTGAATATTTAAGGGATAATTATAAAATAGCTGAAAAGAGTGATATTAGATTCCAGAAGTATGGATGAAGAAAATAGAAGGAAGGTAGCAGACAGAAGCTTAATTGAGAAAGCGAATTTATAGAAGTAAATTGAAATATAAGTGTTAAAACAAGTTTTTTATGATTAGTGTGACCAGCCCTTATCAAGTAATATGTGGAAGACCACTACCCAGAGAAATAAATCATTGATGAACATGCCTCCAAGAGAGAGAGAGAGAGTTGAATATAAAATCCAGCTTATTACCATTAACCGAATAACAGGTGTATAAACGATCAGAAAGGAAGATATCATGAAGAATAAAACAAGAATACGAAGATTGAAGACGTCAACAATTTATTTTGAAACCAGTAAAACAAAAATAAATCTGTTCTAGTGGGGGGGCTTTATGAAACGTTACATAACCCATGCCCAAATATGATAACACAATAACCCCAACCTAAAGGTCAGAAATGGGTATTATATACCTAGCTATAGATTACTTTGTATTACAAAACACTATAAACTATAACTAAGTGACATATAGGGTACAAAGTGAGATATAGTGTACACAGTGAGAAAATATGTGGTTAAAAAGGAGCATCTCACAGATTTATACTGTAGATGGAGAAACAATTAACTGTAGCAGTAGACTATATTGCTACTGACAAATTCTGTATTTTGTTTGTATTTTGTATAATTTTTATTGTGTAGGCCACAAAGGTTTTGTACCTAGGTATAATTTTTATGTTTAGTATAATCATTGTGTTTAAATATAAGAAAAAACCCAGGGTTAAATATAAAATAATAATAATATAAAATAATACTATATAAGTAAGATGGCAGAGGAAAATAGTTTAGTGTAAGGATACTTTAAGCAAATAATAAATAATAAATAAATACAATTGAAGGAAATCAAAATATTCAAGACCTATGTATAAGTTTAAGAGAAAAAAGAAAGAAAAACCCTATATAAATTAAATTGGATTATAAACAAAATTAAAAAAGGATTATTTTTCTATAAAGAAGAAATAAATCTATAATAATTAATAAGAGCCTATATACTCAAAAGTATATACCGATAAAAAAACCATAAAAAATTCTTGGTTACTAACAGTAACCAACTAACAAGATAATTGTTAATTGTTAAAACGATTGGGAAAAAGAACGTTTGAAAAAAAGTGTAATGCCTATTTAAATTTGAAAAAACCTAATGAATACTTTTGGAAATAGTGTGAAATTTAAGAAAAATTAACGAGTGATGTCCACCTTATGTTAGAACTGCTTCAAGTATCAACATTCACGTCCTTTATTTGATGAAACTTTGAAATAATCCAACTACCAGTCCAGGCCTAGTTTGACTACACTTCGAGATTTTTGGTGAGACCGTATCCTAGTAAAAATTAACTAAATTACAAATCAACTATAACTTCAACACTAGAAACAGCACCATACAAGTAAATACTTCATGAAAAGAGGTGAAACAAACTTTATTAATTTTTGTTAACCAAAAAACCTTCATAACGGAACTTAGTGCGTTTTCAGCATCCATTAAATAATTCCGTGTTTGTAGCTAAGAACATAACCTGTACTCTGGCAGATAAACCCGGAACTACATACTAAAGTAAAAACAAATATAATCTATATTTTTTTTATGTAAAGCTTTGTATTTTATTATTCATTTCTGACCGTCTCATAACACAAAGAACTTACCATTAACCCTGGGAAATTAATAAATTAATTCTTTATTGTTTTAATATTGTATCAAGGATAAAAAATATTTTTTATAATTTCTATGTTTACCAAATAAGATGGAACCAATGTTGTGTTGACAGGGAGAATCGATTATAACTTTTTGTATTGGGAGAAGATAAAATCAGTGTATTTAATAAATAAATACCCTGAATATTATGTTGTAAATAAAATGTGTATTATTTCTCGTAGAGGGTAGTTGTTACAGAGTTTCAGGAGACAAAGAAGAGGACGAACAGCCAGAAAAATATTACCGACAATTGGTGTTAATTTAACCTCAAATTGGGTTGCAGACGTCAAAATCATATGGTCTCATGGGCGGAAAAAATTTAAATTAAGTAATTGTATACTCCGGGGATAATACTTTTTTCACTCTCTCTCCTAACAACTTCGTTGAATTCTCCCAAATCTCACACTCTCGATTTCTTTTTCTTGGTTTTGTTTAAGTTAAACATAAATTATAAGCTTTTGAACATTCGAAAGTACAATCAATAAAGGATTAACAGTGACTCTCATTAAAGCGAGATTTACAAAAAAAAAAAATGTAGTACTTAGATTTAATTAAGAAAAGTATTGTTTAGACTCTTAGAGACTTTACCCGTGAGACGTTACAAGATGACGCTAACAACGTGAGGCTTATAAAATAAAGAAATAATTCTAGTGACGATCACTAAAGGTAATAAGACTCGTCGAATATTTACCCACGTGATGTTACAAAATGGCGCTCAACGTAAAAGGGCTTTAATTGGGAAAGTAATTTTGAGATATTCAACAAAATAATATAACAAAAAATCTAATTATCGTCGGCAGCTATGAGAAAACAAGAAATGCATAATACTAGAGGCAGATCGAAGAAGAGGGCAGAAGACAAGGAGAAGGAAGAAGGTGGACAGGAAAGAGAGATAGAAGTAGTCACGGACAGTGAAATGGAACAACCAACGGGTGATAAAGAAGAAACCGAAGTAGTCACAAATACGGAAAAGGAAAGAGTTGAAGAGGATGCCCAAGGGGAACAACCAGATAAAGCGGTAGCCAGAGAAGAACCAAATTGGCAGGAAATAATGAAATTTATGGCAGAACAAAGCAGACAAAATAATGAAAATTTAATAAGACAGATGAAAGAAGAAAATAATGAAAATTTAAGGAAAATAGTGAAAATTTTAGAAAACAGGAGGAACTTCAAAGAAACAAAACGAAACTTTGAAGGAACAGAGCAAGCAAACCAATGATAAAATAGATGAAAATTTTAGGAGACAGGAGGAAAAATTTGATAAAATAATTGAAAACTCAAGGAAACAAAATGAAACCTTGAGTGAAAAATTTGACAAAATAGATGAAAACTTTAGGAAACAGGAGGAGAACTCGAGGAAGCAAAATGAAACTTTGAGGGACAGTCTAAAACAAATTGAGAAAATAAAGGAAGAAAGTTTAAAGCAGATTGAGGGTAAGATGGAGAATTTCAGTAAGGAGATATGTGAAACTTTCGGGGAGAAGTTTGAAAATGTTAATACACTTAGCTAAAAAGCAGATGAATACAACGAGGAGACAAATAAGCGAATGGACAGTAGTTTCAATAATTTGGATGAAACATTAGACAGCACTTCAGAAGGTATTAAAGTAACTCCGAATACAGAAGAGAGCAGGAAGGAAATAGAAATTACAGAATAACAAGGTGTAATAGTATTGGAAAATAAAAATAGCCACAACAAAAAGGATATTCAAACCGTGGATAAGAAGACCAAGAAAATAAGAAAAACATGTAGAAAGAAAATAATAAAAACAAGGGAAGAATGGGAGATGATTACAGGTGGATTAATTAATGTATTAAACCTTCCAATTAACGAACAGAGGGAGTTAATTAAGTTTACATCCCAGTTAAATGTGTCGACGATTGAAGTGCATCAGAAGCTATTAGTCAGATCATCAAGACGGAATATATCATTAAACATTTTGGTAAATCATCCAGAGGAAAGAGGGAATGGAATGCTATTAAAAATGAGTGATTATGTTATGTCAGAGGAGGTGTAATACCCGTTAGTTAAAAAGGAACAAACAATAACGGAAGACCGGTACTGAAGTGAAAGTTTCATAGCAGCAAAGTGGGAGAACCGGATGGTAAGAAGATTATCAAGGAGAGAATTAATTCCGAACAACCCAGTAATCCGAGAAAAGGGAGTACCTGAGTTAATGGACCATGGTTAAACTAAATGATGACCAACCAGAAAAAGGGGACTGATTTTCTGAAAACCGACCAAGCAACCCATTGGAAAGAAAACCCCAAAATTCCAAAAGCATGTAAGGACAACTTACTTAATTTATTCAGGAACAATATGATTTAATAAAAACCCCAAAATTCAAAAAGTATGTAAGTACAACTTACTCAAGATATTTCGTAACCATTTGATTTAATAAAAAGTATGTAAGTACAACTTACTTAAGATATTTCGCAACCATTTGATTTAACAAAAAGTATGTAAGTACAACTTACTTAAGATATTTCACAACAATTTGATTTAATAAACAAAACACCAAGAAAAGTAAGAACAGATTATTAAATAATATTTATAAATAACAGATTTAAAATGGAATAATAGGAAAAATAATATTTTGATGGTAACAAACAGAAGAAAAAAAAAATAAATAAAAACAATTGAAGGTAATGTGCTCAGATAAGAAGGTAAAATAAAAAGAACAAAGAATAATTCTATGGCTACAATGAAGCTGAAGGAGGATAATAATTAATACAACAATAATTTAGAATTTCTCGGAATTGAAAATGATATAAGAAGAAATGATACGGAGAAAATATGTCACAAGAAGGAAAGTCAAAAGGATTTTAGAATAATGCCTATCAATAATGTTATAAGCTATTAATTAATGAAACAGAAGAAGGAATCAAGAAGAAAAAGAAATATATAATTAAATGCAAACAGCAACAGTATGAAGAATCCCAAAAGTGTTTAGTATTAGCGGCTGATCGACTACTTATAAGTTTCTTATTATAATGAATTGACCGTAGAAATGTTCCGGCAATAATTTTCCTGAGCAGGGATGATGTTCCCCTGGTCTCAGAAGGTGTAAGGATATACAGCGGAGTAATGGACCCAAAGTGGCCACCCGAACTGAACCACTGCACAGGATAGGGAAAAATGTTAGGCAAATTGAATATTTAAGGGATAATTATAAAATAGCTGAAAAGAGTGATATTAGATTCCAGAAGTATGGATGAAGAAAATAGAAGGAAGGTAGCAGACAGAAGCTTAATTGAGAAAGCGAATTTATAGAAGTAAATTGAAATATAAGTGTTAAAACAAGTTTTTTATGATTAGTGTGACCAGCCCTTATCAAGTAATATGTGGAAGACCACTACCCTGAGAAATAAATCATTGATGAACATGCCTCCAAGAGAGAGAGAGAGAGAGAGTTGAATATAAAATCCAGCTTATTACCATTAACCGAATAACAGGTGTATAAACGATCAGAAAGGAAGATATCATGAAGAATAAAACAAGAATACGAAGATTGAAGAGGTCAACAATTTATTTTGAAACCAGTAAAACAAAAATAAATCTGTTCTAGTGGGGGGGCTTTATGAAACGTTACATAACCCATGCCCAAATATGATAACACAATAACCCCAACCTAAAGGTCAGAAATGGGTATTATATACCTAGCTATAGATTACTTTGTATTACAAAACACTATAAACTATAACTAAGTGACATATAGGGTACAAAGTGAGATATAGTGTACACAGTGAGAAAATATGTGGTTAAAAAGGAGCATCTCACAGATTTATACTGTAGATGGAGAAACAATTAACTGTAGCAGTAGACTATATTGCTACTGACAAATTCTGTATTTTGTTTGTATTTTGTATAATTTTTATTGTGTAGGCCACAAAGGTTTTGTACCTAGGTATAATTTTTATGTTTAGTATAATCATTGTGTTTAAATATAAGAAAAAACCCAGGGTTAAATATAAAATAATAATAATATAAAATAATACTATATAAGTAAGATGGCAGAGGAAAATAGTTTAGTGTAAGGATACTTTAAGCAAATAATAAATAATAAATAAATACAATTGAAGGAAATCAAAATATTCAAGACCTATGTATAAGTTTAAGAGAAAAAAGAAAGAAAAACCCTATATAAATTAAATTGGATTATAAACAAAATTAAAAAAGGATTATTTTTCTATAAAGAAGAAATAAATCTATAATAATTAATAAGAGCCTATATACTCAAAAGTATATACCGATAAAAAAACCATAAAAAATTCTTGGTTACTAACAGTAACCAACTAACAAGATAATTGTTAATTGTTAAAACGATTGGGAAAAAGAACGTTTGAAAAAAAAAGTGTAATGCCTATTTAAATTTGAAAAAACCTAATGAATACTTTTGGAAATAGTGTGAAATTTAAGAAAAATTAACGAGTGATGTCCACCTTATGTTAGAACTGCTTCAAGTATCAACATTCACGTCCTTTATTTGATGAAACTTTGAAATAATCCAACTACCAGTCCAGGCCTAGTTTGACTACACTTCGAGATTTTTGGTGAGACCGTATCCTAGTAAAAATTAACTAAATTACAAATCAACTATAACTTCAACACTAGAAACAGCACCATACAAGTAAATACTTCATGAAAAGAGGTGAAACAAACTTTATTAATTTTTGTTAACCAAAAAACCTTCATAACGGAACTTAGTGCGTTTTCAGCATCCATTAAATAATTCCGTGTTTGTAGCTAAGAACATAACCTGTACTCTGGCAGATAAACCCGGAACTACATACTAAAGTAAAAACAAATATAATCTATATTTTTTTTATGTAAAGCTTTGTATTTTATTATTCATTTCTGACCGTCTCATAACACAAAGAACTTACCATTAACCCTGGGAAATTAATAAATTAATTCTTTATTGTTTTAATATTGTATCAAGGATAAAAAATATTTTTTATAATTTCTATGTTTACCAAATAAGATGGAACCAATGTTGTGTTGACAGGGAGAATCGATTATAACTTTTTGTATTGGGAGAAGATAAAATCAGTGTATTTAATAAATAAATACCCTGAATATTATGTTGTAAATAAAATGTGTATTATTTCTCGTAGAGGGTAGTTGTTACAGAGTTTCAGGAGACAAAGAAGAGGACGAACAGCCAGAAAAATATTACCGACAATTGGTGTTAATTTAACCTCAAATTGGGTTGCAGACGTCAAAATCATATGGTCTCATGGGCGGAAAAAATTTAAATTAAGTAGTTGTATACTCCGGGGATAATACTTTTTTCACTCTCTCTCCTAACAACTTCGTTGAATTCTCCCAAATCTCACACTCTCGATTTCTTTTTCTTGGTTTTGTTTAAGTTAAACATAAATTATAAGCTTTTGAACATTCGAAAGTACAATCAATAAAGGATTAACAGTGACTCTCATTAAAGCGAGATTTACAAAAAAAAAAAATGTAGTACTTAGATTTAATTAAGAAAAGTATTGTTTAGACTCTTAGAGACTTTACCCGTGAGACGTTACAAGATGACGCTAACAACGTGAGGCTTATAAAATAAAGAAATAATTCTAGTGACGATCACTAAAGGTAATAAGACTCGTCGAATATTTACCCACGTGATGTTACAAAATGGCGCTCAACGTAAAAGGGCTTTAATTGGGAAAGTAATTTTGAGATATTCAACAAAATAATATAACAAAAAATCTAATTATCGTCGGCAGCTATGAGAAAACAAGAAATGCATAATACTAGAGGCAGATCGAAGAAGAGGGCAGAAGACAAGGAGAAGGAAGAAGGTGGACAGGAAAGAGAGATAGAAGTAGTCACGGACAGTGAAATGGAACAACCAACGGGTGATAAAGAAGAAACCGAAGTAGTCACAAATACGGAAAAGGAAAGAGTTGAAGAGGATGCCCAAGGGGAACAACCAGATAAAGCGGTAGCCAGAGAAGAACCAAATTGGCAGGAAATAATGAAATTTATGGCAGAACAAAGCAGACAAAATAATGAAAATTTAATAAGACAGATGAAAGAAGAAAATAATGAAAATTTAAGGAAAATAGTGAAAATTTTAGAAAACAGGAGGATCTTCAAAGAAACAAAACGAAACTTTGAAGGAACAGAGCAAGCAAACCAATGATAAAATAGATGAAAATTTTAGGAGACAGGAGGAAAAATTTGATAAAATAATTGAAAACTCAAGGAAACAAAATTAAACCTTGAGTGAAAAATTTGACAAAATAGATGAAAACTTTAGGAAACAGGAGGAGAACTCGAGGAAGCAAAATGAAACTTTGAGGGACAGTCTAAAACAAATTGAGAAAATAAAGGAAGAAAGTTTAAAGCAGATTGAGGGTAAGATGGAGAATTTCAGTAAGGAGATATGTGAAACTTTCGGGGAGAAGTTTGAAAATGTTAATACACTTAGCTAAAAAGCAGATGAATACAACGAGGAGACAAATAAGCGAATGGACAGTAGTTTCAATAATTTGGATGAAACATTAGACAGCACTTCAGAAGGTATTAAAGTAACTCCGAATACAGAAGAGAGCAGGAAGGAAATAGAAATTACAGAATAACAAGGTGTAATAGTATTGGAAAATAAAAATAGCCACAACAAAAAGGATATTCAAACCGTGGATAAGAAGACCAAGAAAATAAGAAAAACATGTAGAAAGAAAATAATAAAAACAAGGGAAGAATGGGAGATGATTACAGGTGGATTAATTAATGTATTAAACCTTCCAATTAACGAACAGAGGGAGTTAATTAAGTTTACATCCCAGTTAAATGTGTCGACGATTGAAGTGCATCAGAAGCTATTAGTCAGATCATCAAGACGGAATATATCATTAAACATTTTGGTAAATCATCCAGAGGAAAGAGGGAATGGAATGCTATTAAAAATGAGTGATTATGTTATGTCAGAGGAGGTGTAATACCCGTTAGTTAAAAAGGAACAAACAATAACGGAAGACCGGTACTGAAGTGAAAGTTTCATAGCAGCAAAGTGGGAGAACCGGATGGTAAGAAGATTATCAAGGAGAGAATTAATTCCGAACAACCCAGTAATCCGAGAAAAGGGAGTACCTGAGTTAATGGACCATGGTTAAACTAAATGATGACCAACCAGAAAAAGGGGACTGATTTTCCAAAAACCGACCAAGCAACCCATTGGAAAGAAAACCCCAAAATTCCAAAAGCATGTAAGGACAACTTACTTAATTTATTCAGGAACAACATGATTTAATAAAAACCCCAAAATTCAAAAAGTATGTAAGTACAACTTACTCAAGATATTTCGTAACCATTTGATTTAATAAAAAGTATGTAAGTACAACTTACTTAAGATATTTCGCAACCATTTGATTTAACAAAAAGTATGTAAGTACAACTTACTTAAGATATTTCGCAACAATTTGATTTAATAAACAAAACACCAAGAAAAGTAAGAACAGATTATTAAATAATATTTATAAATAACAGATTTAAAATGGAATAATAGGAAAAATAATATTTTGATGGTAACAAACAGAAGAAAAAAAAAATAAATAAAAACAATTGAAGGTAATGTGCTCAGATAAGAAGGTAAAATAAAAAGAACAAAGAATAATTCTATGGCTACAATGAAGCTGAAGGAGGATAATAATTAATACAACAATAATTTAGAATTTCTCGGAATTGAAAATGATATAAGAAGAAATGATACGGAGAAAATATGTCACAAGAAGGAAAGTCAAAAGGATTTTAGAATAATGCCTATCAATAATGTTATAAGCTATTAATTAATGAAACAGAAGAAGGAATCAAGAAGAAAAAGAAATATATAATTAAATGCAAACAGCAACAGTATGAAGAATCCCAAAAGTGTTTAGTATTAGCGGCTGATCGACTACTTATAAGTTTCTTATTATAATGAATTGACCGTAGAAATGTTCCGGCAATAATTTTCCTGAGCAGGGATGATGTTCCCCTGGTCTCAGAAGGTGTAAGGATATACAGCGGAGTAATGGACCCAAAGTGGCCACCCGAACTGAACCACTGCACAGGATAGGGAAAAATGTTAGGCAAATTGAATATTTAAGGGATAATTATAAAATAGCTGAAAAGAGTGATATTAGATTCCAGAAGTATGGATGAAGAAAATAGAAGGAAGATAGCAGACAGAAGCTTAATTGAGAAAGAAATTTATAGAAGTAAATACAAATATAAGTGTTAAAACAAGTTTTTTATGATTAGTGTGACCAGCCCTTATCAAGTAATATGTGGAAGACCACTACCCAGAGAAATAAATCATTGATGAACATGCCTCCAAGAGAGAGAGAGAGAGAGAGTTGAATATAAAATCCAGCTTATTACCATTAACCGAATAACAGGTGTATAAACGATCAGAAAGGAAGATATCATGAAGAATAAAACAAGAATACGAAGATTGAAGAGGTCAACAATTTATTTTGAAACCAGTAAAACAAAAATAAATCTGTTCTAGTGGGGGGGCTTTATGAAACGTTACATAACCCATGCCCAAATATGATAACACAATAACCCCAACCTAAAGGTCAGAAATGGGTATTATATACCTAGCTATAGATTACTTTGTATTACAAAACACTATAAACTATAACTAAGTGACATATAGGGTACAAAGTGAGATATAGTGTACACAGTGAGAAAATATGTGGTTAAAAAGGAGCATCTCACAGATTTATACTGTAGATGGAGAAACAATTAACTGTAGCAGTAGACTATATTGCTACTGACAAATTCTGTATTTTGTTTGTATTTTGTATAATTTGTATTGTGTAGGCCACAAAGGTTTTGTACCTAGGTATAATTTTTATGTTTAGTATAATCATTGTGTTTAAATATAAGAAAAAACCCAGGGTTAAATATAAAATAATAATAATATAAAATAATACTATATAAGTAAGATGGCAGAGGAAAATAGTTTAGTGTAAGGATACTTTAAGCAAATAATAAATAATAAATAAATACAATTGAAGGAAATCAAAATATTCAAGACCTATGTATAAGTTTAAGAGAAAAAAGAAAGAAAAACCCTATATAAATTAAATTGGATTATAAACAAAATTAAAAAAGGATTATTTTTCTATAAAGAAGAAATAAATCTATAATAATTAATAAGAGCCTATATACTCAAAAGTATATACCGATAAAAAAACCATAAAAAATTCTTGGTTACTAACAGTAACCAACTAACAAGATAATTGTTAATTGTTAAAACGATTGGGAAAAAGAACGTTTGAAAAAAAGTGTAATGCCTATTTAAATTTGAAAAAACCTAATGAATACTTTTGGAAATAGTGTGAAATTTAAGAAAAATTAACGAGTGATGTCCACCTTATGTTAGAACTGCTTCAAGTATCAACATTCACGTCCTTTATTTGATGAAACTTTGAAATAATCCAACTACCAGTCCAGGCCTAGTTTGACTACACTTCGAGATTTTTGGTGAGACCGTATCCTAGTAAAAATTAACTAAATTACAAATCAACTATAACTTCAACACTAGAAACAGCACCATACAAGTAAACACTTCATGAAAAGAGGTGAAACAAACTTTATTAATTTTTGTTAACCAAAAAACCTTCATAACGGAACTTAGTGCGTTTTCAGCATCCATTAAATAATTCCGTGTTTGTAGCTAAGAACATAACCTGTACTCTGGCAGATAAACCCGGAACTACATACTAAAGTAAAAACAAATATAATCTATATTTTTTTTATGTAAAGCTTTGTATTTTATTATTCATTTCTGACCGTCTCATAACACAAAGAACTTACCATTAACCCTGGGAAATTAATAAATTAATTCTTTATTGTTTTAATATTGTATCAAGGATAAAAAATATTTTTTATAATTTCTATGTTTACCAAATAAGATGGAACCAATGTTGTGTTGACAGGGAGAATCGATTATAACTTTTTGTATTGGGAGAAGATAAAATCAGTGTATTTAATAAATAAATACCCTGAATATTTTGTTGTAAATAAAATGTGTGTTATTTCTCGTAGAGGGTAGTTGTTACAGAGTTTCAGGAGACAAAGAAGAGGACGAACAGCCAGAAAAATATTACCGACAATTGGTGTTAATTTAACCTCAAATTGGGTTGCAGACGTCAAAATCATATGGTCTCATGGGCGGAAAAAATTTAAATTAAGTAATTGTATACTCCGGGGATAATACTTTTTTCACTCTCTCTCCTAACAACTTTGTTGAATTCTCCCAAATCTCACACTCTCGATTTCTTTTTCTTGGTTTTGTTTAAGTTAAACATAAATTATAAGCTTTTGAACATTCGAAAGTACAATCAATAAAGGATTAACAGTGACTCTCATTAAAGCGAGATTTACAAAAAAAAAAAAAAAAATGTAGTACTGAGATTTAATTAAGAAAAGTATTGTTTAGACTCTTAGAGACTTTACCCGTGAGACGTTACAAGATGATGCTAACAACGTGAGGCTTATAAAATAAAGAAATAATTCTAGTGACGATCACTAAAGGTAATAAGACTCGTCGAATATTTACCCACGTGATGTTACAAAATGGCGCTCAACGTAAAAGGGCTTTAATTGGGAAAGTAATTTTGAGATATTCAACAAAATAATATAACAAAAAATCTAATTATCGTCGGCAGCTATGAGAAAACAAGAAATGCATAATACTAGAGGCAGATCGAAGAAGAGGGCAGAAGACAAGGAGAAGGAAGAAGGTGGACAGGAAAGAGAGATAGAAGTAGTCACGGACAGTGAAATGGAACAACCAACGGGTGATAAAGAAGAAACCGAAGTAGTCACAAATACGGAAAAGGAAAGAGTTGAAGAGGATGCCCAAGGGGAACAACCAGATAAAGCGGTAGCCAGAGAAGAACCAAATTGGCAGGAAATAATGAAATTTATGGCAGAACAAAGCAGACAAAATAATGAAAATTTAATAAGACAGATGAAAGAAGAAAATAATGAAAATTTAAGGAAAATAGTGAAAATTTTAGAAAACAGGAGGAAAGTTCAAAGAAACAAAACGAAACTTTGAAGGAACAGAGCAAGCAAACCAATGATAAAATAGATGAAAATTTTAGGAGACAGGAGGAAAAATTTGATAAAATAATTGAAAACTCAAGGAAACAAAATGAAACCTTGAGTGAAAAATTTGACAAAATAGATGAAAACTTTAGGAAACAGGAGGAGAACTCAAGGAAGCAAAATGAAACTTTGAGGGACAGTTTAAAACAAATTGAGAAAATAAACGAAGAAAGTTTAAAGCGGATTGAGGGTAAGATGGAGAAGTTCAATAAGGAGATATGGGAAACTTTCGGGGAGAAGTTTGAAAATGTTAATACACTTAGCAGATGAGTACAACGAGGAGACAAGTAAGTGAATGGACAGTAGTTTCAATAATTTGGATGAAACATTAGACAGCACTTCAGAAGGTATTAAAGTAACTCCGAATACAGAAGAGAGCAGGAAGGAAATAGAAATTACAGAATAACAAGGTGTAATATTATTGGAAAATAAAAATAGCCACAACAAAAAGGATATACAAACCGTGGAAAAGAAGACCAAGAAAATAAGAAAAACATGTAGAAAGAAAATAATAAATACAAGGGAAGAATGGGAGATGATTACAGGTGGATTAATTAATGTATTCAACCTTCCAATTAACGAACAGAGGGAGTTAATTAAGTTTACATCCCAGTTAAATGTGTCGACGATTGAAGTGCATCAGAAGATATTAGTCAGATCATCAAGACGGAATATATCATTAAACATTTTGGTAAATCATCCAGAGGAAAGAGGGAATGGAATGCTATTAAAAATGAGTGATTATGTTATGTCAGAGGAGGTGTAATACCTGTTAGTTAAAAAGGAACAAACAATAACGGAAGACCGGTACTGAAGTGAAAGTTTCATAGCAGCAAAGTGGGAGAACCGGATGGTAAGAAGATTATCAAGGAGAGAATTAATTCCGAACAACCCAGTAATCCGAGAAAAGGGAGTACCTGAGTTAATGGACCATGGTTAAACTAAATGATGACCAACCAGAAAAAGGGGACTGATTTTCTGAAAACCGACCAAGCAACCCATTGGAAAGAAAACCCCAAAATTCCAAAAGCATGTAAGGACAACTTACTTAATTTATTCAGGAACAATTTGATTTAATAAACAAAACACCAAGAAAAGTAAGAACAGATTATTAAATAATATTTATAAATAACAGATTTAAAATGGAATAATAGGAAAAATAATATTTTGATGGTAACAAACAGAAGAAAAAAAAAATAAATAAAAACAATTGAAGGTAATGTGCTCAGATAAGAAGGTAAAATAAAAAGAACAAAGAATAATTCTATGGCTACAATGAAGCTGAAGGAGGATAATAATTAATACAACAATAATTTAGAATTTCTCGGAATTGAAAATGATATAAGAAGAAATGATACGGAGAAAATATGTCACAAGAAGGAAAGTCAAAAGGATTTTAGAATAATGCCTATCAATAATGTTATAAGCTATTAATTAATGAAACAGAAGAAGGAATCAAGAAGAAAAAGAAATATATAATTAAATGCAAACAGCAACAGTATGAAGAATCCCAAAAGTGTTTAGTATTAGCGGCTGATCGACTACTTATAAGTTTCTTATTATAATGAATTGACCGTAGAAATGTTCCGGCAATAATTTTCCTGAGCAGGGATGATGTTCCCCTGGTCTCAGAAGGTGTAAGGATATACAGCGGAGTAATGGACCCAAAGTGGCCACCCGAACTGAACCACTGCACAGGATAGGGAAAAATGTTAGGCAAATTGAATATTTAAGGGATAATTATAAAATAGCTGAAAAGAGTGATATTAGATTCCAGAAGTATGGATGAAGAAAATAGAAGGAAGGTAGCAGACAGAAGCTTAATTGAGAAAGCGAATTTATAGAAGTAAATTGAAATATAAGTGTTAAAACAAGTTTTTTATGATTAGTGTGACCAGCCCTTATCAAGTAATATGTGGAAGACCACTACCCAGAGAAATAAATCATTGATGAACATGCCTCCAAGAGAGAGAGAGAGAGAGTTGAATATAAAATCCAGCTTATTACCATTAACCGAATAACAGGTGTATAAACGATCAGAAAGGAAGATATCATGAAGAATAAAACAAGAATACGAAGATTGAAGAGGTCAACAATTTATTTTGAAACCAGTAAAACAAAAATAAATCTGTTCTAGTGGGGGGGCTTTATGAAACGTTACATAACCCATGCCCAAATATGATAACACAATAACCCCAACCTAAAGGTCAGAAATGGGTATTATATACCTAGCTATAGATTACTTTGTATTACAAAACACTATAAACTATAACTAAGTGACATATAGGGTACAAAGTGAGATATAGTGTACACAGTGAGAAAATATGTGGTTAAAAAGGAGCATCTCACAGATTTATACTGTAGATGGAGAAACAATTAACTGTAGCAGTAGACTATATTGCTACTGACAAATTCTGTATTTTGTTTGTATTTTGTATAATTTTTATTGTGTAGGCCACAAAGGTTTTGTACCTAGGTATAATTTTTATGTTTAGTATAATCATTGTGTTTAAATATAAGAAAAAACCCAGGGTTAAATATAAAATAATAATAATATAAAATAATACTATATAAGTAAGATGGCAGAGGAAAATAGTTTAGTGTAAGGATACTTTAAGCAAATAATAAATAATAAATAAATACAATTGAAGGAAATCAAAATATTCAAGACCTATGTATAAGTTTAAGAGAAAAAAGAAAGAAAAACCCTATATAAATTAAATTGGATTATAAACAAAATTAAAAAAGGATTATTTTTCTATAAAGAAGAAATAAATCTATAATAATTAATAAGAGCCTATATACTCAAAAGTATATACCGATAAAAAAACCATAAAAAATTCTTGGTTACTAACAGTAACCAACTAACAAGATAATTGTTAATTGTTAAAACGATTGGGAAAAAGAACGTTTGAAAAAAAGTGTAATGCCTATTTAAATTTGAAAAAACCTAATGAATACTTTTGGAAATAGTGTGAAATTTAAGAAAAATTAACGAGTGATGTCCACCTTATGTTAGAACTGCTTCAAGTATCAACATTCACGTCCTTTATTTGATGAAACTTTGAAATAATCCAACTACCAGTCCAGGCCTAGTTTGACTACACTTCGAGATTTTTGGTGAGACCGTATCCTAGTAAAAATTAACTAAATTACAAATCAACTATAACTTCAACACTAGAAACAGCACCATACAAGTAAATACTTCATGAAAAGAGGTGAAACAAACTTTATTAATTTTTGTTAACCAAAAAACCTTCATAACGGAACTTAGTGCGTTTTCAGCATCCATTAAATAATTCCGTGTTTGTAGCTAAGAACATAACCTGTACTCTGGCAGATAAACCCGGAACTACATACTAAAGTAAAAACAAATATAATCTATATTTTTTTTATGTAAAGCTTTGTATTTTATTATTCATTTCTGACCGTCTCATAACACAAAGAACTTACCATTAACCCTGGGAAATTAATAAATTAATTCTTTATTGTTTTAATATTGTATCAAGGATAAAAAATATTTTTTATAATTTCTATGTTTACCAAATAAGATGGAACCAATGTTGTGTTGACAGGGAGAATCGATTATAACTTTTTGTATTGGGAGAAGATAAAATCAGTGTATTTAATAAATAAATACCCTGAATATTATGTTGTAAATAAAATGTGTATTATTTCTCGTAGAGGGTAGTTGTTACAGAGTTTCAGGAGACAAAGAAGAGGACGAACAGCCAGAAAAATATTACCGACAATTGGTGTTAATTTAACCTCAAATTGGGTTGCAGACGTCAAAATCATATGGTCTCATGGGCGGAAAAAATTTAAATTAAGTAGTTGTATACTCCGGGGATAATACTTTTTTCACTCTCTCTCCTAACAACTTTGTTGAATTCTCCCAAATCTCACACTCTCGATTTCTTTTTCTTGGTTTTGTTTAAGTTAAACATAAATTATAAGCTTTTGAACATTCGAAAGTACAATCAATAAAGGATTAACAGTGACTCTCATTAAAGCGAGATTTACAAAAAAAAAAAATGTAGTACTTAGATTTAATTAAGAAAAGTATTGTTTAGACTCTTAGAGACTTTACCCGTGAGACGTTACAAGATGACGCTAACAACGTGAGGCTTATAAAATAAAGAAATAATTCTAGTGACGATCACTAAAGGTAATAAGACTCGTCGAATATTTACCCACGTGATGTTACAAAATGGCGCTCAACGTAAAAGGGCTTTAATTGGGAAAGTAATTTTGAGATATTCAACAAAATAATATAACAAAAAATCTAATTATCGTCGGCAGCTATGAGAAAACAAGAAATGCATAATACTAGAGGCAGATCGAAGAAGAGGGCAGAAGACAAGGAGAAGGAAGAAGGTGGACAGGAAAGAGAGATAGAAGTAGTCACGGACAGTGAAATGGAACAACCAACGGGTGATAAAGAAGAAACCGAAGTAGTCACAAATACGGAAAAGGAAAGAGTTGAAGAGGATGCCCAAGGGGAACAACCAGATAAAGCGGTAGCCAGAGAAGAACCAAATTGGCAGGAAATAATGAAATTTATGGCAGAACAAAGCAGACAAAATAATGAAAATTTAATAAGACAGATGAAAGAAGAAAATAATGAAAATTTAAGGAAAATAGTGAAAATTTTAGAAAACAGGAGGAACTTCAAAGAAACAAAACGAAACTTTGAAGGAACAGAGCAAGCAAACCAATGATAAAATAGATGAAAATTTTAGGAGACAGGAGGAAAAATTTGATAAAATAATTGAAAACTCAAGGAAACAAAATGAAACCTTGAGTGAAAAATTTGACAAAATAGATGAAAACTTTAGGAAACAGGAGGAGAACTCGAGGAAGCAAAATGAAACTTTGAGGGACAGTCTAAAACAAATTGAGAAAATAAAGGAAGAAAGTTTAAAGCAGATTGAGGGTAAGATGGAGAATTTCAGTAAGGAGATATGTGAAACTTTCGGGGAGAAGTTTGAAAATGTTAATACACTTAGCTAAAAAGCAGATGAATACAACGAGGAGACAAATAAGCGAATGGACAGTAGTTTCAATAATTTGGATGAAACATTAGACAGCACTTCAGAAGGTATTAAAGTAACTCCGAATACAGAAGAGAGCAGGAAGGAAATAGAAATTACAGAATAACAAGGTGTAATAGTATTGGAAAATAAAAATAGCCACAACAAAAAGGATATTCAAACCGTGGATAAGAAGACCAAGAAAATAAGAAAAACATGTAGAAAGAAAATAATAAAAACAAGGGAAGAATGGGAGATGATTACAGGTGGATTAATTAATGTATTAAACCTTCCAATTAACGAACAGAGGGAGTTAATTAAGTTTACATCCCAGTTAAATGTGTCGACGATTGAAGTGCATCAGAAGCTATTAGTCAGATCATCAAGACGGAATATATCATTAAACATTTTGGTAAATCATCCAGAGGAAAGAGGGAATGGAATGCTATTAAAAATGAGTGATTATGTTATGTCAGAGGAGGTGTAATACCCGTTAGTTAAAAAGGAACAAACAATAACGGAAGACCGGTACTGAAGTGAAAGTTTCATAGCAGCAAAGTGGGAGAACCGGATGGTAAGAAGATTATCAAGGAGAGAATTAATTCCGAACAACCCAGTAATCCGAGAAAAGGGAGTACCTGAGTTAATGGACCATGGTTAAACTAAATGATGACCAACCAGAAAAAGGGGACTGATTTTCTGAAAACCGACCAAGCAACCCATTGGAAAGAAAACCCCAAAATTCCAAAAGCATGTAAGGACAACTTACTTAATTTATTCAGGAACAATATGATTTAATAAAAACCCCAAAATTCAAAAAGTATGTAAGTACAACTTACTCAAGATATTTCGTAACCATTTGATTTAATAAAAAGTATGTAAGTACAACTTACTTAAGATATTTCGCAACCATTTGATTTAACAAAAAGTATGTAAGTACAACTTACTTAAGATATTTCGCAACAATTTGATTTAATAAACAAAACACCAAGAAAAGTAAGAACAGATTATTAAATAATATTTATAAATAACAGATTTAAAATGGAATAATAGGAAAAATAATATTTTGATGGTAACAAACAGAAGAAAAAAAAAATAAATAAAAACAATTGAAGGTAATGTGCTCAGATAAGAAGGTAAAATAAAAAGAACAAAGAATAATTCTATGGCTACAATGAAGCTGAAGGAGGATAATAATTAATACAACAATAATTTAGAATTTCTCGGAATTGAAAATGATATAAGAAGAAATGATACGGAGAAAATATGTCACAAGAAGGAAAGTCAAAAGGATTTTAGAATAATGCCTATCAATAATGTTATAAGCTATTAATTAATGAAACAGAAGAAGGAATCAAGAAGAAAAAGAAATATATAATTAAATGCAAACAGCAACAGTATGAAGAATCCCAAAAGTGTTTAGTATTAGCGGCTGATCGACTACTTATAAGTTTCTTATTATAATGAATTGACCGTAGAAATGTTCCGGCAATAATTTTCCTGAGCAGGGATGATGTTCCCCTGGTCTCAGAAGGTGTAAGGATATACAGCGGAGTAATGGACCCAAAGTGGCCACCCGAACTGAACCACTGCACAGGATAGGGAAAAATGTTAGGCAAATTGAATATTTAAGGGATAATTATAAAATAGCTGAAAAGAGTGATATTAGATTCCAGAAGTATGGATGAAGAAAATAGAAGGAAGGTAGCAGACAGAAGCTTAATTGAGAAAGCGAATTTATAGAAGTAAATTGAAATATAAGTGTTAAAACAAGTTTTTTATGATTAGTGTGACCAGCCCTTATCAAGTAATATGTGGAAGACCACTACCCTGAGAAATAAATCATTGATGAACATGCCTCCAAGAGAGAGAGAGAGAGAGAGTTGAATATAAAATCCAGCTTATTACCATTAACCGAATAACAGGTGTATAAACGATCAGAAAGGAAGATATCATGAAGAATAAAACAAGAATACGAAGATTGAAGAGGTCAACAATTTATTTTGAAACCAGTAAAACAAAAATAAATCTGTTCTAGTGGGGGGGCTTTATGAAACGTTACATAACCCATGCCCAAATATGATAACACAATAACCCCAACCTAAAGGTCAGAAATGGGTATTATATACCTAGCTATAGATTACTTTGTATTACAAAACACTATAAACTATAACTAAGTGACATATAGGGTACAAAGTGAGATATAGTGTACACAGTGAGAAAATATGTGGTTAAAAAGGAGCATCTCACAGATTTATACTGTAGATGGAGAAACAATTAACTGTAGCAGTAGACTATATTGCTACTGACAAATTCTGTATTTTGTTTGTATTTTGTATAATTTGTATTGTGTAGGCCACAAAGGTTTTGTACCTAGGTATAATTTTTATGTTTAGTATAATCATTGTGTTTAAATATAAGAAAAAACCCAGGGTTAAATATAAAATAATAATAATATAAAATAATACTATATAAGTAAGATGGCAGAGGAAAATAGTTTAGTGTAAGGATACTTTAAGCAAATAATAAATAATAAATAAATACAATTGAAGGAAATCAAAATATTCAAGACCTATGTATAAGTTTAAGAGAAAAAAGAAAGAAAAACCCTATATAAATTAAATTGGATTATAAACAAAATTAAAAAAGGATTATTTTTCTATAAAGAAGAAATAAATCTATAATAATTAATAAGAGCCTATATACTCAAAAGTATATACCGATAAAAAAACCATAAAAAATTCTTGGTTACTAACAGTAACCAACTAACAAGATAATTGTTAATTGTTAAAACGATTGGGAAAAAGAACGTTTGAAAAAAAAAGTGTAATGCCTATTTAAATTTGAAAAAACCTAATGAATACTTTTGGAAATAGTGTGAAATTTAAGAAAAATTAACGAGTGATGTCCACCTTATGTTAGAACTGCTTCAAGTATCAACATTCACGTCCTTTATTTGATGAAACTTTGAAATAATCCAACTACCAGTCCAGGCCTAGTTTGACTACACTTCGAGATTTTTGGTGAGACCGTATCCTAGTAAAAATTAACTAAATTACAAATCAACTATAACTTCAACACTAGAAACAGCACCATACAAGTAAATACTTCATGAAAAGAGGTGAAACAAACTTTATTAATTTTTGTTAACCAAAAAACCTTCATAACGGAACTTAGTGCGTTTTCAGCATCCATTAAATAATTCCGTGTTTGTAGCTAAGAACATAACCTGTACTCTGGCAGATAAACCCGGAACTACATACTAAAGTAAAAACAAATATAATCTATATTTTTTTTATGTAAAGCTTTGTATTTTATTATTCATTTCTGACCGTCTCATAACACAAAGAACTTACCATTAACCCTGGGAAATTAATAAATTAATTCTTTATTGTTTTAATATTGTATCAAGGATAAAAAATATTTTTTATAATTTCTATGTTTACCAAATAAGATGGAACCAATGTTGTGTTGACAGGGAGAATCGATTATAACTTTTTGTATTGGGAGAAGATAAAATCAGTGTATTTAATAAATAAATACCCTGAATATTATGTTGTAAATAAAATGTGTATTATTTCTCGTAGAGGGTAGTTGTTACAGAGTTTCAGGAGACAAAGAAGAGGACGAACAGCCAGAAAAATATTACCGACAATTGGTGTTAATTTAACCTCAAATTGGGTTGCAGACGTCAAAATCATATGGTCTCATGGGCGGAAAAAATTTAAATTAAGTAGTTGTATACTCCGGGGATAATACTTTTTTCACTCTCTCTCCTAACAACTTCGTTGAATTCTCCCAAATCTCACACTCTCGATTTCTTTTTCTTGGTTTTGTTTAAGTTAAACATAAATTATAAGCTTTTGAACATTCGAAAGTACAATCAATAAAGGATTAACAGTGACTCTCATTAAAGCGAGATTTACAAAAAAAAAAAATGTAGTACTTAGATTTAATTAAGAAAAGTATTGTTTAGACTCTTAGAGACTTTACCCGTGAGACGTTACAAGATGACGCTAACAACGTGAGGCTTATAAAATAAAGAAATAATTCTAGTGACGATCACTAAAGGTAATAAGACTCGTCGAATATTTACCCACGTGATGTTACAAAATGGCGCTCAACGTAAAAGGGCTTTAATTGGGAAAGTAATTTTGAGATATTCAACAAAATAATATAACAAAAAATCTAATTATCGTCGGCAGCTATGAGAAAACAAGAAATGCATAATACTAGAGGCAGATCGAAGAAGAGGGCAGAAGACAAGGAGAAGGAAGAAGGTGGACAGGAAAGAGAGATAGAAGTAGTCACGGACAGTGAAATGGAACAACCAACGGGTGATAAAGAAGAAACCGAAGTAGTCACAAATACGGAAAAGGAAAGAGTTGAAGAGGATGCCCAAGGGGAACAACCAGATAAAGCGGTAGCCAGAGAAGAACCAAATTGGCAGGAAATAATGAAATTTATGGCAGAACAAAGCAGACAAAATAATGAAAATTTAATAAGACAGATGAAAGAAGAAAATAATGAAAATTTAAGGAAAATAGTGAAAATTTTAGAAAACAGGAGGATCTTCAAAGAAACAAAACGAAACTTTGAAGGAACAGAGCAAGCAAACCAATGATAAAATAGATGAAAATTTTAGGAGACAGGAGGAAAAATTTGATAAAATAATTGAAAACTCAAGGAAACAAAATTAAACCTTGAGTGAAAAATTTGACAAAATAGATGAAAACTTTAGGAAACAGGAGGAGAACTCGAGGAAGCAAAATGAAACTTTGAGGGACAGTCTAAAACAAATTGAGAAAATAAAGGAAGAAAGTTTAAAGCAGATTGAGGGTAAGATGGAGAATTTCAGTAAGGAGATATGTGAAACTTTCGGGGAGAAGTTTGAAAATGTTAATACACTTAGCTAAAAAGCAGATGAATACAACGAGGAGACAAATAAGCGAATGGACAGTAGTTTCAATAATTTGGATGAAACATTAGACAGCACTTCAGAAGGTATTAAAGTAACTCCGAATACAGAAGAGAGCAGGAAGGAAATAGAAATTACAGAATAACAAGGTGTAATAGTATTGGAAAATAAAAATAGCCACAACAAAAAGGATATTCAAACCGTGGATAAGAAGACCAAGAAAATAAGAAAAACATGTAGAAAGAAAATAATAAAAACAAGGGAAGAATGGGAGATGATTACAGGTGGATTAATTAATGTATTAAACCTTCCAATTAACGAACAGAGGGAGTTAATTAAGTTTACATCCCAGTTAAATGTGTCGACGATTGAAGTGCATCAGAAGCTATTAGTCAGATCATCAAGACGGAATATATCATTAAACATTTTGGTAAATCATCCAGAGGAAAGAGGGAATGGAATGCTATTAAAAATGAGTGATTATGTTATGTCAGAGGAGGTGTAATACCCGTTAGTTAAAAAGGAACAAACAATAACGGAAGACCGGTACTGAAGTGAAAGTTTCATAGCAGCAAAGTGGGAGAACCGGATGGTAAGAAGATTATCAAGGAGAGAATTAATTCCGAACAACCCAGTAATCCGAGAAAAGGGAGTACCTGAGTTAATGGACCATGGTTAAACTAAATGATGACCAACCAGAAAAAGGGGACTGATTTTCTAAAAACCGACCAAGCAACCCATTGGAAAGAAAACCCCAAAATTCCAAAAGCATGTAAGGACAACTTACTTAATTTATTCAGGAACAACATGATTTAATAAAAACCCCAAAATTCAAAAAGTATGTAAGTACAACTTACTCAAGATATTTCGTAACCATTTGATTTAATAAAAAGTATGTAAGTACAACTTACTTAAGATATTTCGCAACCATTTGATTTAACAAAAAGTATGTAAGTACAACTTACTTAAGATATTTCGCAACAATTTGATTTAATAAACAAAACACCAAGAAAAGTAAGAACAGATTATTAAATAATATTTATAAATAACAGATTTAAAATGGAATAATAGGAAAAATAATATTTTGATGGTAACAAACAGAAGAAAAAAAAAATAAATAAAAACAATTGAAGGTAATGTGCTCAGATAAGAAGGTAAAATAAAAAGAACAAAGAATAATTCTATGGCTACAATGAAGCTGAAGGAGGATAATAATTAATACAACAATAATTTAGAATTTCTCGGAATTGAAAATGATATAAGAAGAAATGATACGGAGAAAATATGTCACAAGAAGGAAAGTCAAAAGGATTTTAGAATAATGCCTATCAATAATGTTATAAGCTATTAATTAATGAAACAGAAGAAGGAATCAAGAAGAAAAAGAAATATATAATTAAATGCAAACAGCAACAGTATGAAGAATCCCAAAAGTGTTTAGTATTAGCGGCTGATCGACTACTTATAAGTTTCTTATTATAATGAATTGACCGTAGAAATGTTCCGGCAATAATTTTCCTGAGCAGGGATGATGTTCCCCTGGTCTCAGAAGGTGTAAGGATATACAGCGGAGTAATGGACCCAAAGTGGCCACCCGAACTGAACCACTGCACAGGATAGGGAAAAATGTTAGGCAAATTGAATATTTAAGGGATAATTATAAAATAGCTGAAAAGAGTGATATTAGATTCCAGAAGTATGGATGAAGAAAATAGAAGGAAGATAGCAGACAGAAGCTTAATTGAGAAAGAAATTTATAGAAGTAAATACAAATATAAGTGTTAAAACAAGTTTTTTATGATTAGTGTGACCAGCCCTTATCAAGTAATATGTGGAAGACCACTACCCAGAGAAATAAATCATTGATGAACATGCCTCCAAGAGAGAGAGAGAGAGAGAGTTGAATATAAAATCCAGCTTATTACCATTAACCGAATAACAGGTGTATAAACGATCAGAAAGGAAGATATCATGAAGAATAAAACAAGAATACGAAGATTGAAGAGGTCAACAATTTATTTTGAAACCAGTAAAACAAAAATAAATCTGTTCTAGTGGGGGGGCTTTATGAAACGTTACATAACCCATGCCCAAATATGATAACACAATAACCCCAACCTAAAGGTCAGAAATGGGTATTATATACCTAGCTATAGATTACTTTGTATTACAAAACACTATAAACTATAACTAAGTGACATATAGGGTACAAAGTGAGATATAGTGTACACAGTGAGAAAATATGTGGTTAAAAAGGAGCATCTCACAGATTTATACTGTAGATGGAGAAACAATTAACTGTAGCAGTAGACTATATTGCTACTGACAAATTCTGTATTTTGTTTGTATTTTGTATAATTTGTATTGTGTAGGCCACAAAGGTTTTGTACCTAGGTATAATTTTTATGTTTAGTATAATCATTGTGTTTAAATATAAGAAAAAACCCAGGGTTAAATATAAAATAATAATAATATAAAATAATACTATATAAGTAAGATGGCAGAGGAAAATAGTTTAGTGTAAGGATACTTTAAGCAAATAATAAATAATAAATAAATACAATTGAAGGAAATCAAAATATTCAAGACCTATGTATAAGTTTAAGAGAAAAAAGAAAGAAAAACCCTATATAAATTAAATTGGATTATAAACAAAATTAAAAAAGGATTATTTTTCTATAAAGAAGAAATAAATCTATAATAATTAATAAGAGCCTATATACTCAAAAGTATATACCGATAAAAAAACCATAAAAAATTCTTGGTTACTAACAGTAACCAACTAACAAGATAATTGTTAATTGTTAAAACGATTGGGAAAAAGAACGTTTGAAAAAAAGTGTAATGCCTATTTAAATTTGAAAAAACCTAATGAATACTTTTGGAAATAGTGTGAAATTTAAGAAAAATTAACGAGTGATGTCCACCTTATGTTAGAACTGCTTCAAGTATCAACATTCACGTCCTTTATTTGATGAAACTTTGAAATAATCCAACTACCAGTCCAGGCCTAGTTTGACTACACTTCGAGATTTTTGGTGAGACCGTATCCTAGTAAAAATTAACTAAATTACAAATCAACTATAACTTCAACACTAGAAACAGCACCATACAAGTAAACACTTCATGAAAAGAGGTGAAACAAACTTTATTAATTTTTGTTAACCAAAAAACCTTCATAACGGAACTTAGTGCGTTTTCAGCATCCATTAAATAATTCCGTGTTTGTAGCTAAGAACATAACCTGTACTCTGGCAGATAAACCCGGAACTACATACTAAAGTAAAAACAAATATAATCTATATTTTTTTTATGTAAAGCTTTGTATTTTATTATTCATTTCTGACCGTCTCATAACACAAAGAACTTACCATTAACCCTGGGAAATTAATAAATTAATTCTTTATTGTTTTAATATTGTATCAAGGATAAAAAATATTTTTTATAATTTCTATGTTTACCAAATAAGATGGAACCAATGTTGTGTTGACAGGGAGAATCGATTATAACTTTTTGTATTGGGAGAAGATAAAATCAGTGTATTTAATAAATAAATACCCTGAATATTTTGTTGTAAATAAAATGTGTATTATTTCTCGTAGAGGGTAGTTGTTACAGAGTTTCAGGAGACAAAGAAGAGGACGAACAGCCAGAAAAATATTACCGACAATTGGTGTTAATTTAACCTCAAATTGGGTTGCAGACGTCAAAATCATATGGTCTCATGGGCGGAAAAAATTTAAATTAAGTAATTGTATACTCCGGGGATAATACTTTTTTCACTCTCTCTCCTAACAACTTTGTTGAATTCTCCCAAATCTCACACTCTCGATTTCTTTTTCTTGGTTTTGTTTAAGTTAAACATAAATTATAAGCTTTTGAACATTCGAAAGTACAATCAATAAAGGATTAACAGTGACTCTCATTAAAGCGAGATTTACAACAAAAAAAAAAATGTAGTACTGAGATTTAATTAAGAAAAGTATTGTTTAGACTCTTAGAGACTTTACCCGTGAGACGTTACAAGATGATGCTAACAACGTGAGGCTTATAAAATAAAGAAATAATTCTAGTGACGATCACTAAAGGTAATAAGACTCGTCGAATATTTACCCACGTGATGTTACAAAATGGCGCTCAACGTAAAAGGGCTTTAATTGGGAAAGTAATTTTGAGATATTCAACAAAATAATATAACAAAAAATCTAATTATCGTCGGCAGCTATGAGAAAACAAGAAATGCATAATACTAGAGGCAGATCGAAGAAGAGGGCAGAAGACAAGGAGAAGGAAGAAGGTGGACAGGAAAGAGAGATAGAAGTAGTCACGGACAGTGAAATGGAACAACCAACGGGTGATAAAGAAGAAACCGAAGTAGTCACAAATACGGAAAAGGAAAGAGTTGAAGAGGATGCCCAAGGGGAACAACCAGATAAAGCGGTAGCCAGAGAAGAACCAAATTGGCAGGAAATAATGAAATTTATGGCAGAACAAAGCAGACAAAATAATGAAAATTTAATAAGACAGATGAAAGAAGAAAATAATGAAAATTTAAGGAAAATAGTGAAAATTTTAGAAAACAGGAGGATCTTCAAAGAAACAAAACGAAACTTTGAAGGAACAGAGCAAGCAAACCAATGATAAAATAGATGAAAATTTTAGGAGACAGGAGGAAAAATTTGATAAAATAATTGAAAACTCAAGGAAACAAAATTAAACCTTGAGTGAAAAATTTGACAAAATAGATGAAAACTTTAGGAAACAGGAGGAGAACTCGAGGAAGCAAAATGAAACTTTGAGGGACAGTCTAAAACAAATTGAGAAAATAAAGGAAGAAAGTTTAAAGCAGATTGAGGGTAAGATGGAGAATTTCAGTAAGGAGATATGTGAAACTTTCGGGAGAAGTTTGAAAATGTTAATACACTTAGCTAAAAAGCAGATGAATACAACGAGGAGACAAATAAGCGAATGGACAGTAGTTTCAATAATTTGGATGAAACATTAGACAGCACTTCAGAAGGTATTAAAGTAACTCCGAATACAGAAGAGAGCAGGAAGGAAATAGAAATTACAGAATAACAAGGTGTA